>JAOXNO010000001.1:118556843-118596545 GCA_028565335.1 Limnodromus scolopaceus
GAATACTGACTGTTTCCTCCCTGGCCAGTGGAAAAAGATTGGGGTTTCTAGGGCAATTCTGAATTTCTGACTTAGGCCCGTGGTAGCTGGATGTATTGGAAGAAGAAATAAGATGAATGATTGAGAATTATGCCTTTTCGTTAGGCTACAAGGCCTGGGTTTTTATGTTGGCTTAAACTGCATACACTTGATACAAACTATACCCTGCAAGCATTTCAGTGCTTGGGTTGTGTTTCTTTTTTCAGTGACGGAAAATAAAGAATCCAGACAGTTTATCTGGGATTTTTTCAGGGTGCCTTGCATATAATTGGGCTGCAAACACTTGATGGCTGGTGTCACTGGCTTCATAATGTACTAATTACTTTTTATCATAGTTCTAAAATATCTGTCCTGATTTGCCACGTAGAAAACTGTATTTCTATCTTACCTAAATTGAGTAGACTTTTGAAGCTGGTACATGGCTTAAATATTATATGGTGCTATTACAAACTTGTCACTAATGAATTTGTTTTACTCAAGGAATGTAGTTCTTGTAGTATGTCCCCATCTTTGTTCTGGAAAGAGTTGAGACCTCTCCAGAGGCAAGGCTACCTTTGAGACCTCAGAGGCCTTCCTCCTTATCCCTTTATGTGTGGTTGCATAAGGTCTGCTTCGAGGCTGCTTTAATCAGTAATTATTTTTTGCTATTAAGAATATTCATGATGCTTCACAATCCATAGATTTTGGGACTTTTTGGACTGAGATACTGTTTTCTTCTAAAATAGTTTTTGCAGAATAAGAAAGATGTTAGACAACATATAGCCTTTGCTATATGCTCTTTTCCTTTCTCTTAATTCATTATTTTCTCTTTCCCATCATATCAGTAATTAGTCTATCTAGTCTCATTCAGAAAGTTTACCTGAAACGTATATATTTATGTATTTTAAAGCTAAATTCCAAATTCACATTTGTAATACTTTTGTTATTTGTATCTCACGTAATTCCTGGGGAAACCCATTGTTGAAACATGAACAATAAGTTGATTAAATTGCATTTCTTAGTTTTTAATGTGAGTGGGTTTAATATTTGTACTTCTTGACTTTGCTATTCTTTTACAGATTTTTTTTCATTTTCTTCTTTATGTTTTCGTTTTCAATGTTATTTTTTCTACATACAATGGGAGTGGATTGATGATGGTGGAAGTATGAGAAGGTCTACAGAGAACCATGGCCTTGTGACGCATGGAATTAAATTGTTTATTTCATCCTAATACTTTGCTTAATACTATACCTAAAATCTAAGTTTGGAAGAATAAGGTGGGGGATTCCTTTAAAAAGTTACACAAGTAGGAAATAATGTTATCAGGCAGTGATTAATTACTTTATTGCAAAAGGGGAGCTTTTTGTATCTCCTCTTGGTTTGAAATGAGTTGCCATGTGCTGAGACGGTAGAAACTGGCAGAAGACTTTCCTGTCTTACTAAGTGGTGAGATCAGGAAATAACTAAATTTACCATGGGGAGTTTACCTAACTAACCACAACCTTTTACTAATATGTTCACTTTGTCCTCACATAAAAAATTTTGAAATAAAAATGTCAGTACTCATGTGTCACTGATGGGAAGTAAAAGGCAAAATTTTGGTCATAATTGGTAGGAGGCGAGACTGACATTCACATGAATTTTCCCCAATTACAGAATGAGCACAAAATATTTCATAGAAATTAAATTATTTCTTTTAATTTTTGTCATGCTTACCTGGCACTTGGAAATGCTTGTGCTTTCCCACTGTTAATGCTTAGTCTTTAAAAATAGTTTTCTTTAAATTGGAAATATGTTATTTATTTAAAATGTTTTCTATTGATTTCCATCTTCAGCTTTAGCACAGCCCTCAGAATCTTGTTGTCAAGGCCAAAAAGATCCTTATACTAGCTTTTAAAACCTTCTGCATGCCAAAGGGCACAGCAGTGTGCTCAGCCATGATTCTGCTGTGCTCAGTATCTTGCAAAAACTTAAAGGGATGACAAAGAATCTATCACTTGGCATGGTACTCTGTTCAAACAAATTATCCTCACTGATAATTTATACAGACTTAAATCCTTAAGTCCCACTTGAAGACACTTTGTTTTTATCCCTTAAATCACCTGGGGCTTTTTCTGTTTCTTCTCCACTTTCCTTAGAACCTTCTGCATACAGTTCCAATGTCTATGTAATCTAGTATTGATCTCACTGCACATAGAAAAAGCAAGATCAGCAAGCTTATTTCTGTTAGATGTCTAGGGATTGACCTAAGCCTTTTTTTGCCATAACACTGTCTGCCAGGCACATGTTAAGCGATTTCTTCAGTGATCTAACACCTTCATGAAAGTAGCTGCTGTCCATGTTACAGTCCCAGGTTTCAGACATGCACCAACTTTCTGTGTTCTTGGAGGAGTATGACCTTGCATTTGCATTACAGTTTGCCTTCACGGTGCATTATTTGTGTGTGCACTGGGAATTTGGGGAAATGCCGGGCCTGATTTGAGATACCCTACATAAGCAGGCTTATCTGAGTTTTATAGCACTCCTTTAGATCCGATTCTGCTGAATGAGCCTTAAGACCAAGAAAACAGCCCTAAACTGTGTTTTCTTTAATGCCTTGTGTTTTGTAATTATTTAAAAATGAGTCATCTACATCTATGCTCACTCACATTTAACATTACACTTGGCAATTAAGTCAAACTGTACCTTCCTCTTACATAGGGAAAAACTTGAAAAATTTTACTTTTCCCTACAAACTCTAGGAGCTCTTGAGAATTCCCCTGCTCCCAGTTTGCCCCTTTGCAGTCTGTTTCCATCTTTCTCTTAAGTTGGGGTGTTTGCTTGATTTCTTTTTTCTTTTTTTTTTTTTCTTCCCTCCCACCTCCCCAAAACTAGAGGATACCCATGCAGGCTACTGTTGTTTTCTCCTTCTGTGATCTTGAGCACCTGCAGTCACATATCTGGGGTGCCTTTGTTTAGAGGGTACAGGTCCTAGCCTGGCTGGTGAACTCCCAAACTCCCAACTGTGGAAGGGGGAGATTTAAAATGCCTGTTTGACATTTCATGCCTTCTATTCATATGTGATACATAAGCTATGTTTTGGGATGCTGTCTTATGAAATAATTCCATGGTGTACGAAAACAACGTTTTACAGGTTATTCTCTGTGTTTGTAGAACCATTTTCTGGAGCCTTTCAAAACCTGCTCAGAGCTGCTTATAAGTCAAATAACTGTTGGAATATAATAAATAGTAAATATAATAAATAATAGTTGGAACTATTGATCTGTTTTGGACAACTGACAAGTCAGGATCAGGACAGAGCTGTTCAGCTTCCCCTCCACGCGTGCTTTCAGTGCTCTTAAAACCCTTTTTGTCAGCCTATTACATGTTGCAATAATGATGGGCTTTGGCAGACACTAAGTATTCCTGGTGAGTGGTGGTTGCCTAGAACAAGTTATCCTCCAAGAAACAGCACTGTAGAGCTTCAGCCTAAAGACTTTTTTTTTTTCCATACAAAAACATATTCTGCATTCCTATGCAATAGTCTAGGATAGGGCTATCCTAGACTAGGGCTGCTCAGCTGCTGAAGTTTATTCATGGTTTGACAGTAATGTTCATGTAATCCTCTTTTCCAATAACTTCTTCAATGCAGACCGTGGATTTGGAGATAGCAGCCTGTTACTGCCACTGTTTTCCCTGCAGCCACTCTGTTGTCACTCCACATGCTGCTCCTCAGGAAACACTATGTCTGCATATGGGTTGTCACCACCAGCATAATTCAGTTTGTGTGGGTCCTTTCCTTATCTCTATGTGAGTTGTTGCTGGGGATAACTGAGGCCTTTTATACGCAGTGTGAATTATTGAAGCAGTAATTGCCCATTCCTGGCAGTTGTCTTCCCACCCCAGAGGGTAGACGAGGATACAGACTATGTTCTGTAATGTGTATTCAGGAAGTCTGATGCTTTGAGGGAGCATCCAGAGTTTGCACAGACTGTGTTGTGCTCATGTGAATTTGTGCTGCTAAGATGTACAGAGCTCCATTGTGCGAATGAAGGGTGATGCTGTTGGGGTCTCACAAGACATTCACGGGTCTAGGGCAGGAGCCATAGAGTAATGGTGTTTGGCAGTGCCGTGCCATCACATCTCTTTGAGTCTGGAGCAAAGTTTTGAGAGCCTGGGGGCATTGTCTGTGCTCTTCAGCTAGTCCGATTTGTTAAGTGGCCATGAACATGAGCTTTTGAGGAAGTATTGGAAACTGGAGAATCCAGTCATAGTGAAAATAGTGGGACTCTTTTATATGTCCCCCTGGGATATCAAGTTGCTTACCTTAGCAAGCCAATGGGTAGGTGGGGGAATTCAGAACCCCCCCACACACACTGTATTTGTGCTTTGTTTTTGCCCTTTGGGGAAAGGCAGCAGAGTTGCAAAGCAAGAAACTGATCTTGTCATTGGGAGCTGGGAAGGGCCAAAGCTAAATTTGCAGCAGGATGATAATGAACTATGGAGCGTACATGATGAACTCCTGCAGTGTTATATTGATTTAAAAATAAAGATGTGTTAGAATAGAGTTATATTACTTTGACTGTTAAGTGTGGAGCATACTAGAACTCAAACCTAAAAATGGACTGGGGGTGTGAAAGCTCAGACGTTGTTTTGACTGAGGTGAGGTCCATCCTACAGATTATTCAGGCCTCTAAAAGCAGAAGGGGTTGCTTCGGGTAAAATTCTGTAGTCAGTCCTTATATATTTAAAAATAGTGACCATGTTGATATTTTTCTGGGAAAATGAAGAGTTTGTTTCTGAGCAAAGTGTTTAAATTCAGAGAAGAGGGGGAATCACACTATTGTACACATCATGAAACATAGGGGAACAATGTAGGTCTGGACTTCTATTCCCAATAGGTTTTTTTCTTTTCTGTGTTCCCTAGTACATACTAAAAATATTTTCAATATCTTAACATCTGCATTGTTATGAAAAATGGCATGTCTTTGTTTTGTTTTCAGCTGTGTCATTCTTGCATTACATTTTGTTCCATGTGCTCTCCTCAGTTGGGATGTGAAGTCATTTTCTTTTGTCAGATGTAGACCTAGTTGCCCCAACTCCAGAACTGCACTGTGCACCACTTGGAATAAGTTATTTCTTTTGTTCTGCCTCAAAAAAAAAACCCACCCCGATCTGTATGTTGGGGAATGTGGAGTTACTTGATTGTGGAAGTGTCTTCTGGTTGAGACAGGGGCAGTAAATAGGGTAAAAATAAAGGGAGCTAAGCCTCTTTAAATGTAGGAAAATGGAGGCTGAAGGAAGACTGGGTATGTGGGTATATTTGCATACTACTGTGTATTAGCATTTCTAATCTTAAGTGCACCAGCGTGTCCCGTTCGGGGTATGGGATGCACGAATAAGGCAGACCCTCTCATGGTCATGCGTGCCCCTGACAGGCTTCTAAGCACCGTGCAGCAGAGGAAGATGGGTGAGCGAAGGTTGGCTGAAGTTCTGATCCACATGTCAAGTAGAAGAAGCAAAACAGCCAAGAAACAGGGTCAGACTTGCTGTGAACACAAAGAAAGGAAACATTAAGACAGACTGGTAGTGAGGACAAGACGGCAGTAGGTGAGGGACAGCCAGGGGGAGGTCGTTAGCTGTTGGATGCTGCTGCTTTCCAATACACTGCTGGGAACACAAGATACCTGGATTCCTCTTTTTTCCCCTAGTCTGGGGCACTGTAAAAGATGATACCCACACACTGGTTTTGGTTTTTTGATTGACTCAAACAATAGAGCTGAGTATTAATGCTCTGTCTCTCAGGTGTGCAATTGTCACCAGATTGCCACAAAAAAAGGGAATTTGAATGCCTGGCTTGATTATTTTTTCCCTCTAAAGTTGAAGAAAGTTTGCATGTACACAATACATTTTAAAAGACATGTTAAGGGGGCAAGGACAGGCTGCCAGAACTGGGAAATGCTGAAATTGAGGTTGCATGGGTTACTTTCATTCTGCTTGATTGGATGTATGCGTTGGTGCAAGATCTTCTAATACATGGTAAGTATTGGAAGAAGAAACATGCCTGTGATGAAAGGATTTAGTTCATGGGGTGAATAGGGGATATGGAGTAGAGGAGATGATCACAGACGTTCCTGAGATGGTTTGCTTGCACATAACTGTAGCAGACATCCAGCTGCCCTAAGCAACCTCCTCTTCCCAGGGGTTCCTGCCAGGTGCCTCGATCTGCAACTCCCCTCTTCTGGGCAACAGCACTCATGGCAACAACAACCTCTGGAGCTTACATGAGCTTAGTGCCTTCCTTTAGAAAATCCCTAGAGGTAGAAGTTTTGGTTTTTTGTACCCTTGCAGTGAGCCAGCAGCGTGGCAGCAGTTCCTGGCTTCATACAAGCTTCCCGTGTGCTTCAAAGGAGGTGCTGGGCTGTGCGGGCAGCCTTCATTTATCATTTTGAAGTAGCCAGCATCCCACTAATGGTGTGTGTGCTGTTCTGTGGGAACATCTCATCTCTAAATTTCTTCTTGTCACAAGAGTGGGAAAGTGTGAATGACATAGGGCATTGGGCAAGGACAGAGGAGGGTCTCACGGCTAAGACATCAGATGGTATGAGAGCGCGCTGAATTCTGGCACCACTGCCTGTACCACAGAGTTCCTGCATGAAGCTGTCATTTTGTGGCCAGCTGCTCAAATGCTGGTGCGTGTCTTGGTTTCTGGATTTCCAAATAAACTCCAGGAGCTACATGGTCACTCAAAGCCAGTTTTAGATGATTTGCTGTGAGGAATTCAATAAAAGGCACAACCCCTATTAAAGGAGTAATAGGGAGTGAGACTTAACTATTGAATAGATTATGTGTGACTGGAGGTATCGGACAGCTTGGGGCCTGGAATAGTCTAGTGTTTGAATTTACAATTTCTGGTCAAACACAGCTTACTGGGATTTTGCCTCCTTTCACCCTCCCCCAATTTTCATATTCCCCAGAAAGCAATGTACATAAATAGAAGGCAATAGATCTGTCAGCTAATCTATAGCTCATTTCTATATTAAGTTAGTTTTAAATAGCATTAAAGGCTCAGTTTAGAGAAGCACTTAGTAAGGCATCTAACTGCATATTTGAATTGAGGCCAGGATTGATAAACTTGGATACAGTGTGATAATACATTGTAATAGGAACACTGCATCCATAATGGTTAATGTGTATGTCCCAAACAGGGCTGTATCTTCCTTCTGCTGAGATTCCCCATCACAAGTTCCAGAGCTGATTAATTTGTGGGTTTGGTTCACACATTTCCAGTAAGAATGGGATAACAAGGAATTTTTTTGGAAGTAATAGATTTATAAACAAAGAATATTTTCTAATTTCTCCAGATACCTGCTGTCAGTCACAGAGCTCACTCTTGTTTTGATTCATTGAGCACTTCTTTAGTTTTTCAGTGGTTACTGATCATTGCTGTCCCTACATGAGATCTGGTTACAGCAGATTTTCTGAAAGAGTGTTCTGAGACTTCAGAAAACTGGGAAGAGAAAAAACAGGACAAATATTTATCCCTCATTTATGGAAAACTTAATAAATCTATTACCTTCTTCATGTATGGAAAAAGAAAATGGACTCTCCCTTTTCGCTTATAATTTGTGATCCTCAGCTGAAGGATTCTCTCTGGAAATCCACCCACAAATTGAGCATAACACCTGACAAAGTAGTATTTTACTGTACAGTGGTAGGGCACTTTTCTACTCTTCTAGTTATAACAATCTTAATTTTGAGGCTCTCTGGGGACAAAATTACCATTTCTTTTCTGCATTTCTGCTAATTTTTTAGTGATCATAGCTAAATCGTAGGAAATGCTAATTTCAGATTTTCACCTTTTTCTTTAAAAGGAAAGCCTAAGTAAATTTTATGAATATTACTTATAATTCTATGTCTCTGCTAGGCAAAATACCAAAATAATAAAGTATAACTTTCTTTTGTCTTTTTTCTTTGGTAGACATTATCATAAAAGTAATTACATTACTATTTTTTTCTCTTCTAAATCTAGATTCTTGGGGTTTTTTTCTGTATGCATAAAGACCTAATTATTTAAGAAAAAAAAAACAAAACAAAACACAAACCCAAACAAACACAGAGGCAACAATGATGTGTTTTCATTAGGAACATGATCCTATATTCCTATATTGGCCCATCTGGCTGAGATATATTCCTCTAGTGTGTAGCCTCAACTGGCTCAAAGTTGTAGAAGAATTGCATGTGTACAAAGAGGTGATGTGTCTATAAATTAGAATTTGCTTTAACCCAACAACATTGAAAACAATAGGCATGGAAGGCTAATCTGTAGTCTCCCTTCTTCCTGGAATAATTTTTCTATAAAAATTATTTTTCACAATTGTTTTCTCTTGTAGCATTTCAGGCTCAAAAAAAGCTGGGTAACTGATATTGGCTTAGAGAGTAGCCTTTCAGTTTTGTTTTTTGCCAGCTCTCACAAATGTATTAGGCCATTTGAATATTTGTTTGATATATATTCCATATGTTTTATATATGTGTGTGTATATATATAAAAATATATGGCAAGTGTGTGTGTATACATATATACACACATATATATGATACTTATCCAACTTCCTCTGGTTGTTTGTATCATTGTGACTGAGACAAAATGTTTTTTCTTCAATGGTAATGCCTCTCTCAGTAGGTGATTTGTAAATGTAGTTGTCCTATGTATCTAACTCCTCTTCTGGAACTACCCATACAGAGGACATACTAAGGGACTATTGCTGTGTGCTTCACATCAACAAATAAAGAGTAGGGATAACATTTTGATGCAGAAGTCAATGGCAAAAACCTTATTGACTCCAGTGGGATGAGGATGTGTGGGGAGGGGATGCACAGTAATCCACCAGGCATGCTAAATCACCGTTGCCCCTGAACGTATTTTGTGCCGCTTCACCGTGCTTCACTGACAGTACCTTTCTCTTTAGCTTACGAAAACTAACTGAATTAGTAGCAAAATTCAGATGAATCTCAAGATATACTAGTGCTTTTGTTGTGATTAACAGCAAGTTAAAATGCTGTTAAAAAGGTGTTCAACAGTATCACCTCTGTTAGTTTTAAGTGGTTTTTTTTTTTTTTTTTTTTTAAGGACCTTGTTCTGTCATGTGCTTTTACTGTTTTGGATAAAAGTATTTCCCTTCATTTATAGATGCTACAGTAAAATAATGATCAAGAGCATTAATAAGTCAACTCAGACTTGAGAAATTTGACATTACATGATGAAGGGTAATGAAATAATATAAGGAATCTGGGGCCGTTTGACTTGGATGTGCTGTACTTCTGATGCATCTCCTTCTGCCAGTAACTACACATATAAGTCATGCTAGTATGGCTTCTTATGTGTGTAGCATCAAAAAAGTTACGCACGTGGCTAAGGTCAGCCCTCTGTAGCATAGTCATCAAATCCTTTGGTGCATACTGTGACTTCTGTGGGCTATGTGAGTGCTTAGATGTCAAAATTAAAGCAACCCTAAGCCTCTCAGGCCTTGCGGAATCTGTGCTGCATTTGTGAGCTTGAAGTGCAACAGGTGAAGTGTAGATGATACAGCTAGTGTTCCTCTACATGACTTCAGTTAAAAATAGGGTAATTTTGAAGGATTAACCTAATACTTTGTTGTGAGTTCAGTGAATACTAGTGACGTTCTACAAAGCTGCTTATTGCTTTTTATCTAAGGAGAGATTGATGCATTGCTTTGTAGAAAATGATAAAACTAGAAGATAGTATCTAGAATATCAACATTTGTATTTGTGATACTAGAATATCATACACAATATTGTTAAGATTTTAGATACTCGATTTATTCAGAACATATGTATCAATCTTGTTTTGCAAATGGAAAGCCACATCCTTGGTAGTTTACAGATATGCTAATTTTGCCAAGAGTTGCCAAGAAGTAGTTGACAGTTTGGACCAAGGGTTGCTGTGGTTGCTATGTGCAAAAGCCTAGAACAAGCCAGCGGGAAATAATACCAGGGTGGGAAAGTATTGCTATGGTTACAGAGTATTTTCTTTAAAGGAGCGGTGGATAACGCAGCAAGAATTGTTGAAACTTAGGTAATACTGTATTATACAAGAAGGAAAAAGAATGAAAGATAATAACTGTCTTGTGTTCTTAATGGCATTTTGTTAGTTTCCAGCAAAGAGGGATTTAATTAAAGTAGGAATAATTTGTGAAAGCTTTGTTAGAAAAATATACTTAGCTTTTATTTTGTAAAAGTGGAATGCCAACACAATATCTTGCATATTTTGGCTGTGTCTCTTTGTTTTTCAAAACAAAGATATTTTATTTTTTTTGTCAAGTGGATTAAGACTTCTTCTAAAAAGAATAAAAGTGTAATTATACCCAAATAATTTAATTCATGTGAACTTTTAAGTCAGTTTTCCATTACATTCAAACCTGTAAAATAACTACATTTTGCAATAATGCACGTAATACAAAATAATTACAAAATACAATAAAAAATGTAAAAAATAATAAAAGCCTGCTTTAAGTGTTGCTGTAAATCTGAACTGTGAACTTCAGCTAGGAAACATCCTTTTTTGCTTATAGACATCCTCTAGGATTTAGTTGTAGTCACTTCTGATGGTTTGATCCTGAAAATCAGGAAGTAGAAGACCACTGTACAGCTCAGAGTTTCCATCTTTGGTATTTGGGAAGATTGTCTGTTCTCTTCTGCGATGTTTATCAAGAGGTGGGGTTTGAAGCATCTAGATGGCAGAGACTGGACCATGCCCAGCTCACCCTGCTCCACCAGCCATTCAGAAGGGTTCTGCTGGGAAAGGTGGGACTGGGGACCAAGCAGTCCCATGGGAGGGACAGGACAGATCTGTGCTCTAGGACCAAGAAAAGGGAAACTGTAAGAAGTGGCTTTTTCTTTTTCATGGCTACTGTAGTGCATTTATCCATCACTCTCTAATAGCCACGCTTCTGAAAGCTGCATTGCTTAACTGCGCTTTGAGGCCCATCACTGTAGTTCACTTGAGTCCCTCTGGTTGATGGAACCAGACGTACAACACAAAACTCCTGAGCTGCATAACTGTACTGAAGGTCTACACCTGACCCTGGCTAATGTGCTACCTTCATTCCTGGTTCGTGCTGGAGGGCATGGAGAGAATTGATTGTGCTGGAGGGTAAAGGATAGAAAGAGGCTCATAGAAGCCTGTTCTTTTTCAGAACAGGACTCCACCACATAAATTGTCCATGTCACATCTCTGCCTTGGGCACATTTTCTTGAAGGTAAGAAGAGTGAGGATTTAAATTGTGACGTGAAATATGTTCAGCTATTTGTGAATATTTTCCATAGTTTTATTGCTGTTTTGCCTGTACTATGAGATAGGCATTTGAAACTTGGAGGTGAGGCTCTGCCCTTTTACTTGCTCTTGACAGGTATACCCAAACATGGAAATAACCTGCTGTACCTAGTAGTGCAAACCCTGGCTATTTCAACTGAGATCAAAGAGGCTCTTTAAGATAATCTTATAGCTTTGCTGGAGAAATCCTGGCTTTTATGCAGTGAATACATAAGATGGACTGTGAAGTAAGAATGATCCTGACTGGGATTAAGTGTACTGGGGATGGAGTTCATCTGTGTAAGAACACTGAGGCAAGGGCCTTGAAGAGAGAAATCTAGGACAAAGACCTGAGAAGAAGAAGAAGCAAGGGAACGGAGATCAGCTGGGGAGAGGGGTGCTGGCCACTTGAGCAGGGAGAATAGAGAATTTAAGCAAGAAGTCCCAAGAGGGATATAGGAACTGGGATTTGGAAACCTGATGGTCTTGAAACTGGGATGAAATGAGGAACTGGAGACAGTGGAACAGCATAATAGTGCTGAGGACCAGTGCTTGGAAGCTTAAGTGTGAATAAAGCGCAAGTCTTGTAAGGAAAAAACAAAAGGTATAAAAGCAGAAGTCATCAGGGCTGAGGAAATGGGTCAAAAGTGTGCAACTCAAGTACACTGTTCTCTGCTGTGAAGAGCCAAAGATTCCTGAGCATGGCCTACCATCTTTTCTTATTTTTCGGATGCCATTTGACTCATTGTCAAAATAATGGCTCATAAAAGAGAGCATCTTACTGCTGTGGCTAATCCCTCAATTAGTACAAATGATAGAGGTCTGTAGTGTGGATCCAACCATTCCACTCTCTGTGGTCAGGCCACTTTCATAGGAAAGTATTTGTTCCACCTTTTCTTCCTAGGGCTTTAAAAATATACTGAATAAAAAAAAATAATTGAATAATAAGACAGTAAAATCAGGTGCTAAAAATTAACCAAGGTTGGAATTAGCTTTGGCAATGCTGTCTTAGCTCACTGTAATTCTGACTGTATAGTCATGATAGAGGATCTAATTATACATTCACATAAGTCTTATTCCAAGGGACTTCTTCCTCCGCTCACAAGTTCAGGTGGATTTGCCTGAAGCTGCATCAAATTTGATAGCTACAGACCCTGAAAATGTCTGATGAAAGAGAATTTTGCAAAGAAAGAATCACTTAAGGGATGGGCAACTGAGTGGTGCCCTGGGACTCTGTTCCTGCCTCTTTCATAGAGGTCTGAAAGACATCCTCCATCGAGTCGTTCACTGCTGTTGAAAAGCTGGTTTCCCTACTCATTTATGCTATTTTCAGAGTTTCTGACTGCTTGATTGTTGGCAGTGCTGAGCAGCCTTTTCCTTCAGTGAGATCAGTGGTAGGTGCATTTTGAAGATCTCTGACTCCTGGCTGGTGACAACTTACTCAGAGATGATTGCCCCCTAGCCAAGAGCCATTGGAGTATCTTGCTGTGGGGATAACTGAGGTGGTTTTGAAGCAGCTGCTGAATTTACAGCTCAGCCTGGTAGATGACCTGGCACCACTTCTCATTTTCTTTGCTATAGCTTAAATTGAATGACCACAGCCAGTGGTACTTTAAGCCTTACTTTCTTAACACCTCAGTTCCCCAGGTGTGAAATGTTCCTTTTTTTCATAGGGAGATGATGCTTATAAATATTATGGAAGTCATTTTCATAACATACACACAGTGGTATACATAAACTCATAAAGAAATTTGTACTCTCTGTCTCAAAGCTGGAGTTGAATAGGATACAGCAGGAAAGCCTATGGCCATGTGGTGAATGGCAGAGTAAATCGAAAATATGGTTTTGCTCATTGAGCAAACAGCTTATGATCTTGTGCACTGAAGGGCATGGACCACTAAAAGAAAAATAACCCTAAGTTTTGAGCAATAACTGAGGATTGTTATCATGGAGTTTGCACACATAAAGGAAGATGGACTTAAGGTTGCATTAGGGTCCTTCAGTCTGGCCGCATATGTCTGCTGAGTGCTCAGCTTCACACTGTTTAAGATAGCTTTTTGTGCATTATACATATTTAGAGGTACCAGTATTTTGCAGACCTGTATGCCTTTTTACCTTGTTAATGATTTCATAAAAGCATTAAGTAACCGGGAATGCTAATTCAGTGATAAATTTTACCTGATATAACTTACTTAAAAGAGTTCTTAAAAGCTGCTCATCAGGCCGGTCGACATGTACCTTCATCTGGCTAACAACCTGAAAGACAGATTTAGAAAGTGATTGAGATAATCTCTGTAAAAAATCACAAATTTTGATTCTATTATTAGGTGCAATGGAAGCCTAGCATAACCAAACTTTACATTTGGTAGGACTGAAAACTCGTCTTCCTTCTCTCTCTCCTGTTCTTCCTCTACACCCTTGCTTGAAAGCTAGCTTTCATTCTGTTTGCCAAGGTCCTCCCCTTCTTTTGTTTTCTTGCGATTCTCAAATTAAACAGGACTTGATTTAACTGGTGACATGCTATTGAAAAAGTTAGGCTTCTAGCCATGAAAACTGTGAACAGGCTATTTGAATTTTAATTAATGCTTCACATTTGTAGAGGATAAGTTTTTGAAATAAGCTGTTGAAACTTTTTAGACGGAA
Organism: Limnodromus scolopaceus; assembly: GCA_028565335.1. NCBI lineage: Eukaryota > Metazoa > Chordata > Aves > Charadriiformes > Scolopacidae > Limnodromus > Limnodromus scolopaceus. The sequence continues at coordinate 118,570,816 of JAOXNO010000001.1, forward strand.
AAAAATGATGGCAGTTTCTCAAAGACCAGAGAACTTCAACTCTCTTTTTTAAATTTTTTTTTTAAAAAGACAACTTTTTTCATATTGTGTAACATTTCTTAATTTTTTGATACAGCACCAGTGAAAGAAAGTATAGGTCTTGTGCAGAACATCACTGCTTATTAATAATAACATTGAATAGCTATAAGACAGTTTGGTCTAATGAGTCCAGAGAGTAGGGTGCTTGATTGCTGATCATCAGTATGTGTACATGCTGTTAAGTTTTGAAGTCCTGAATAATCCTGGTGAGATAACACTGAACAAGAACAATAGATAGGGAGACCCTGAAATCCTCCGCCTTCTCTTCTACTGGGAATCGTAGAATAGTTTGGGTTGGAAGGAACCTTAAAGATCATCTTGTCCCAACTGCCCTGCCATGGGCAGGGCCACCTCCCACTAGACCAGGTTGCTCAAAGCCCCATCCAGCCTGGTTTTGGACACTTCCAGTGATGGGGCATCCACAACTTCTCTGGGCAACCTGGTCCAGTGTCTCACCACCCCCACAGTAAAGAATTTCTTCCTAGTATCTAATCTAAATCTCCTCTCTTTCAGTTTAAAACCATTCCCCCTTGTCCTATTGCTCCAGTCCCTGATAAAGAGTCCCTCCCCATCTCTCCTGTAGGCCCCCTTCAGGTACTGGAAGGCCGCTATAAGATCTCCCCAAAGACTTCTCTTCTCCAGGCTGAACAACCCCAACTGTCTCCGCCTGTCTTCATAGGGGAGGTGCTTCATCCCTTTGATCATTTTCGTGGCCCTCTGCTGGACTCGTTCCAACAGGTCCATGTCTTTCCTGTGCTGAAGGCCCCAGAGCTGGACACAGGTGGTGTCTCATGAGAGTGGAGTAGAGGGGCAGAATCATCTCCCTTGACCTGCTGGCCATGATGCTGGGGATGTGGCCCAGGGTGCAGTCAGCTTTCTGCAATGTGAGCACACATTGTGGGGTCATGTTGAGCTTCTCATCCACCACTGCAGGACTTTTAATTTTGAGTATAATCATTCCTTGAGATTTCCTAACAAGATACTAGTATGCTGAAAAATACTGAGCAGGTGTTCCTACAGACAAATACAAGACAAATATTCTTCCTGGTTTTATATACATGGAAAAAATAGTTACTTGCATAGGAACAGTCCATGTACAAAAAAGATATTTTTGTCCTTCTGTTTGTGTGCTTACGTAGAGCAGAACGAGATTATTCACAGGCATGTCACGTAATGGCCATTAAGCCCCAAAAGGAGGCTTTAAGGATATCCATTCATGCTGCAATCACAAAATTAGTATTGTGTAGCAAACAGAAGATCACAACACCAAGAGATGGAATGCCATGATAACACTGCAGAAGAAATGAGAATAATCTTTGGTACTGTGGCCCTTGACTGGACTTTCTGAGGAAGCAGAGTACATGCCAATGTACTTGCGTTGCTGCTAGTCCCTGAGGAATCAGTTCAGAGCTCCAATATCCCTGCACCTCTCTGAGCCAAATGATCAAGTTTGTATTTTCCTCTGATGTGTTGGTCTGGAGCTGCTTTTCATTGGGTTTGTATTGTATTTTTTAATGTATTGATGGTAAAAAACAAATATTTGATGATATCTTCCCCTCTTTTTTTTTTTTCTGTTTTTTTTTCTTTTTTTTTTCTTTTTTTAAATTGAAAAGGTCATAGGTGTATAAATATTTCAGAGTGTGAAACGGGAATGAAAACATGGAGAACACTGGAAAAGATGTGAGGAAAATGTAATCACTGGCGATGTAATTATTTTTGTGTGACAGATTCTATGTAATTTCATTGGTGATATAAAGCACAGGTGCCTGTTAGGTTTTGGCTGTTTTTCTTGTGCTGCCAGTATCTGAAGGGTTCTTTGTGAACTTTGTGCTATAAGAAAAGACACTAGGTTTCCTAGTTTATGTCCCTTTTTATGTAGTAGTAAGATGGCCTAGATTTGCCCCTATTCCTTGTTGGATTATAAGTAGTTTCTAGTTTATTACTGAACATAATTGCTCGTGCTTTTGGACAGGTAATGTATACATTTGTGTGAAGAAAGAGATTTTATTGTCTTTTATGAAGGGAAGGGTTACTGCAGTAAGGAGGAAAGGAGGAAGTTGGTTGCAAATTGGAGCACAATGCTCAAGTCAAGGAATTCTTATTCCCTATTGCTCTTGACTAATGTCTTCTCTGGACTGTTTTGTTGTTGATTAGCAGCACAGAGGACCGAGTGTCACTTTACACGTGCATCTCACACAGCTTTTTGAACTACGTGCATGAACAAGAATCACGTTGTCGTTTGGGTGCTTCGGGTGAGTTTTGGTTGCCCGTGCATCATTGTCCAGTGCTCTTCGAGGTGCTGCAGTGTGTTCTAGGCCTTTGCATGGGGTGCACAGTTCTGGCGCAGATCTTGAGCTGTTTGGAGTTTGGAAGACTGGCTGCAGGAGGCCAGGGGAGACATGGCACCAGAGACCTGGACTGTAGGACCTGAATCGCACTCATAAAATCTGAAGAGAGTTTGTTATGACTGTTCTTGTACCAGGGAAGTTGTTCTGTAACCAGCTAGCCCGTTTAGCAGTAGATTGCCTGATAATGAGACCCAAAAGAAAACATTTTCTGTTCTCTTTAGTTGCTTGTGATAGTTTGACACTTCAGAGACTGCAATGGAATGCTACTAGTTCATCAGTCAGACTCAAAGAGACTGCTCTTGTTGATTCCGTTATGTTTAAAAGCACCACGAGATCATCCTAGAAACATATGCCTGAACAACTTTACTACTTTTTTTCTCCCTAAGGTCGCTATTCTAAGCCCATTCTCCCAAAATGTGGGAAGTAAGACACAGAAAATGTCAAGGTATCAAAAATGAACTGTCACTAAAATCTTACCTCATCTACTTCAGGGAATAACTCTGGGATTTGAGAGAGAGAAGGGGAGTGTAATGAGCCAGAGGGATTCCTTGTCAAGCAGGAAAGGAAAGTAATACCTTTCATGAAGTCCAGCCTGTAGTTGAAAGTAGGAAATAATGGTGTTAATGAAAGCAGTGTGCACCTTAGTCAAAGTATACAACTTCTCATAACCTCTTGAAAGATCTGTACATCTGAAAAACCTACATGAGCAAGTGCCAAGTCCTGCACCTGGGGAGGAACAAGCCCGTGCACCAGTACTTGACGGGGGCTGCCTGGCTGGAAAGGAGCTCGGCAGAAAAGGCCCAGGAATTCTGGTGGACACCAAGCTGAAGATGAGCCAGCAATGTGCCCTTGCCTTGAAGACGCATACTCTGGGCTGCATCAAGTGCTGCTAGCAGGTCAAAGAAGGTGATCCTTCCTCTCTTCTCAGCACTGGTGAGGCCACGCCTGGTGTGCTGCATCCAGTTGTGGGCTCCCAGTACAAGAGAGAGACGTGGAGCTACTGGAGAGAGTCAAGTGAAGGGCCACGAAGATGATGAAGGGACTGGAGCATCTCTCCTGTGAACAAAGGCTGAGAGAGCTGGGACTGTTCAGCCTGGAGAAGAGAAGGCTTAGAGGGTATCTCATCAAAGCGTTCAACACCTGAAGGGAGAGTGCAAAGAGGGCAAAGCCAGGCTCTTTTCATTGGTGCCCAGTGACAGGTCAAGAGGCAATGGGCACAAACTGAAACACAGGAGGCTCCATCTGAACATCAGGATACACTTTTTCCACTGTGAGGATAACTAACCACTGGCACAGGTTGCCCAGAGACCTTGTGGAGCCTCCATCCTTGGAGGTATTCAAAAGCTGCCTGGTCCTGATCCTCGGCAGTGCACTGTAGGTGGTCCTGCTTGAGCAGGGAGGTTGGACCAGAAGACCTCCAGAGGTCCTGTCCAACCTCATGCATTCTGTGATCTTGTAATTGTGTGAAATGCCTCCTCTACTGTATTTCTTTAACAATTAAGAAGGTGGAAATTATCATTCCGGTGCCCTTCACTACTGTTGTGTCTGCTTATGTTTATTTAGCCATGAAAATGTCTTCTCAAAGTTATTTTTAATTAATAGCATTAATTTATATTAATGTCTAAAAGTTAATATTTCTTTCAAAATCCCTAGTTAATTGTTCGACTGTTCCTCTGCAATACTGAAAGATCTGTGAATAGTTCCCGTATTTGTGCTGCATTGTACAGTCTACATCACTCCGATGCTTGCTCATACAAGTAATGAACAGCTAGTATGGCAGAACACCACTGCTCTGTAGAACATAAGCCTACTCAATTTATAAACTCTTAGAAAACAACTATGATTGGAGGAAAAACAAATATCAAAACTCTCAAAATATAGCTAAGCTTGTAGATAGAAATTTGTATACATCTTCTGACCAGACTTTTGGCATGCTGTGATCAGATGGATTATTATTCTTGGGTAGCGGGACAGTTCTTTTCCTTCTAATTTTAAATTTTTATTTTGTGCTTGATTGTTACCTTACCAGTACTTTGATGTGTATTTATATATAATTCCATTCATTCTTGCTTAGGGCCATAATGTAGTTTCGAGACAGTCATGCATACTGAACAATGTACCGATCTGATTGTTACTACTGTACCAAAGTCTCCTTTAGAACAACACTACTGCTCTCTTTTCCCACCCAACTTTCCTTCCTTGTGTAAGTAGCAAAATGCTGATTAAGTTCCTTGCACTTGGAAATTTTGTTCTGCTCACAGGCATTAAGCTTTTTTGCTCTCTTTATAGTTTTACCTACCTCCAGGCAGAAGTAGTGGTAATCTTTCTCTTCTGACACTGCTTTCTCTGAAATAATTTATGTGATACTATTTGTTCTCCAGAACACCTGTGTTTAGGTAGTGACTCAGTAGTCTGGATGCCCTGGTGAGGGTTGCTAGTTTGGTGGACATACTCCTGATAGTTTACATCAACAGAGAATTTTTCCTGCGTGTTGATTCAAGACAACTATTTTGAAGAAGATAAACTTTGAATTGTTCAGAACTTTTCTTCTTTCTTTAATTGTTTTTTTGGGTGTAATTTTTTTTAAGAAGTGAACTCTCATGCCATCTTTGGAAGAATTTTCATAAATATTTTGTGTTTTTTCCTCCTCTTTCTTCCTGCTACAAGTTATCAAACCATTAATGGTCATTTGTGCTGAAACAGTCTATTAGTTACAGTAAACCTGCTTGCTGTGAGCTGTGTTATATTCATTATATCTAACAGCTGAGTGTGGGGTTTTTTATATGTGTTTTATAGTTCAGTTCTCCTCACAGTTCCTTGGGGACTGCAAACTAAAAATATGTTTAACTGTACAGATTGTTCTAGTTGCTAAAGAGCATTTCCTTATTCCTGTAAGGGCTTGCTGTGGGAGCAGCTCTGAGTTGACTGAAGGGCAAATTTTTGGCACAACAAGAGCCTTCCATCTAATACCAGACCAGGAGACCATCTTTCTCAAATAGATGCTATTGGAATCAAAAAAAGTCCTTTTGAGAATTAGAAATTTGAAAGTCACAATCAGATAAGTGGTAGCCAAGGCTCTGCAAACAGGCTGATTGGTTTAAAAATAAAAAGCCCACAAACACCAGTAACTTGACCAGTGACAGTATCTGGTCTTGCAAAATTACATCTAATATTATCATTCTGCTCATAATCTTCTTCATTCTGCTCATAATCTTCTACCTTGGAAACATGCTTTTGTATCTCAGTATTAATAGGCTTGCTACCACATAATCTGTGAAATTGTTGCAGCAAAAGCCTTGAAATAAGAATTGCATTTGAGTTCATCCCAACAGTGCAAGACAGTAGGACACCTATAAGGGACCCACGTATGTAAAGATGTTTAGGATGGCTTTTGCTCAGCATTATAGAATGCTGTCCCTTTGGCAAACTGACTTAGAGATGCAATTTCTTGAATTTCTGTTTTTAAGAACTAGATGTTACTTCAAATGAAAGCTGAGAACTTCATTGATGTTAGTGTACCAAATTCTAATGTCTTGAAAAGTTTGAAAATGTATGTTATAAATAAATCTCTTTCCAGGGACAGTATGTGCTTTTCCTGCAGCAGTGAAACATGAACAGATGTACTTTGCTATTGTAACATGAATTCCTTTAAAAATGGTACTCAAAACCTAAGTTTGTAAATGACTCTGATGTAAAGTTGGGCTAGTGGATCACATTGTTTCCCTGTCCCTGCAGAAAATATGTGTACACCACATGGTTCATTTTATTGGGTTAAAACTTGCAGGACTATTGAACTTTGTGGTGCTTGTTAGTATAAAGCAAAAAAGTTAGTCATCTTGTTGAATTTTGACTAGTAACCAGGGGATGAAGCTCTGTTCTTGCCTCCGTCTCTAAGCCTTCCTATGTGACCTTCCTATGTGACTATAATTTAGTTTTCTTGAGTCCTTATGTTCTGCACCTATAAACAGGAGACAAGTTCTGCAAGTAGTCGCTAATGAAGCATTTTAATTCCTGAGCATGTTCATGATGCTTTGGGATCCTGTAAGGGAATGTACTAGATAATGGCAAAGGACAGGTTGCTATGTTCTTCCTATTCAAGATTTAAAAGCGCAATTTGGAAAAGCCTCTTGAAGTTTGAAGTCCTGTTTCCTTAATATATCCGTCATCAGACATAAATGTTTTTTTTTTTTTCCTCTCTAGCTCACTTTTCAGCTTTCATTTCTTACTCCTCAGGAAAATCTCCTAAAACTGGTCCATGTGTTCCTGCTAATTACTGCTCTATGCCATTTTAGAAAAATGAAGAATAATTAAGTAGTTAGAGGAACTGGACAGTAAAAGGGGTAGCTTTTGGACAATTCATTAAATAGTCGGTGCCTTTTAATGGTAGGGTACTCCCTCTGCTCATGAATTATTCATTTTAATGCTTTTGTTATAATGGCGACAGTGTTCAGTCTCTGAGGCAGTTCTGGATAGCCTTCCTCTGCTGAAATACCACACAGCAGCAGCTACCATTTGTTTTATAAACTAATGCATCGAAGTCAATAACATAGTGAGTAAATGTATTTTCATGATCCAGGAAAGGAGAAATGGGGAAGAATAACAATATTATAACTAAGAGAGTCTGTTTTGTTGAAGGGTTCAGTTTGTTTACTTTTCTGGGAACTATTTAGGGAAATAATTTAAAATAAATATTTTTACAGATTATTGTGTTTAGTATTAGATGCAAATTATATCTATAATGAAAATAGACATTAGTGTCTCTGCTCTGTATGGCAACATGCAATAAAGGCAGTTTAAAAACACTCACTGTACATAAACACAGCAATTTTTTCTTAAAACTAATGTTTAAAGGTCTCTTTGAAACAGTTTTTTAAGATGAAACATAACATAACCACATAACCCACACAGAAAATGTATCTGAGTCATGTGCGTACAGAAATAAAAGTTTCTTTGTGGTATCTAGTATCAGTCTTTCATTAAAGCGTGGACTTTCCTAAAGAGAAATTCCAGTGCAGACGGTTAAGGGTTCTCCCCCTTCTTCCCCCCTCCCCGTCGCCTTCCTACCCTTTTCTGACGCTGACTTAAGCCCCTGAGCCTGGCAGGGCGCATTAGGGACGGTCCCCACGCAGAGCGGGGAATTCGGGGCTGGAGACTCCGTGGTACTGGTTTCAGTGGACAGAAGCATGTTCTCCAGTACAGTGCGTGCTCGCGCTCTCTCTGATCTGATTTAAAAAGGGGTGTTTTCTCCTCAGCCGTATATGTACTCCTAAAATGCCTTCAAGCAATAGATAAGTGCGCGTGGGGGACGGAAGCAGTGAGCAGATAGATGAGCGATTAGGTCATTTGGATTAGGACGGAGGGTTTTTTACGCTGAACTCTCTTCTCATTCCTTGCTGATCAGATTCTCCGCGTACACGGAGGGTTGAAACTGCGTAAGTAGAGAAAAGAAAACTCCCTAGATGGATATAGCTGCAGAACTGTAAGGAGCACTGAAGAAGAGAAAAGTTTGAATTGAAAGTATATGTGGTTTCGGGGAATCTGAATCATGCAGTATTACTTTCACTTTTTCTAGGCTTGTATTTCCTACGAACAAACCATCGGGGAGATAGAAGTTCTGATTTAGATAATGTCTTGCAGTCTTTGGAATAACACATTCTGCTGGAGGGGGAGTCCTTTTGGCAAAGGTTGCGCTCCGTGAGCGGAGAGCTTTCCCCCCTGCCCACATTCACATTGTTTCTGCTGGGAATGTCAACTTTGGGCCTTTTCCTGCAAATTTTTCATGTACTTAGGTAGCTACCCTACATAAAATGGAAGCACCGATAGGAACCCCTCCTTTCCTTTTTCCTGCAGCTCTGCTCAGACCATTCTCTGTTAGCATGGTAGTGGTACAAAGTGTGTGGTCTTTCAGCTCTGACTAATGCATTTTGTGCTGTGTGACTGAAAATGCCTCGTAGTCTGCCAGGGCTGACTGAGGGTTGTGGAATGTGGTGCCTTTTCTCTGTTTCTCTCTGAATATTTTTTTTTTTTATTCCCCCCCCCTCGTTTTTTTTTTTTTTTTTCAGTAGAAGTGTGTAGGCAGCTTGTTGAGAAACCTCAAGATGCAGGGGAAATGCTTGTACGTTGTGGAATGCAACTTCCCCTGGGAGACCCTGGCCGGGCGCGCAGTGAATGAGCAAAGTGGAAGAATGAGAAAGGGAGGAGGCTGGAGGCAGGGACAGATAGGAAAGAGTGAGAGAGGAGGAAGGAAGGAGGTGGAAACGGAGGGGCCCGTTTCCCTTTTTCTGAAGCAATGACAGCTGGTTCTGTCCTGCCTCACATGACAAAGTGCTGTGGAGAGGAGTATTTAAGCTGGAAGGCAGCGAGCAGGGGTGGTCAGCTGATTTTATTTTAATTTTTTTTTTTTTTTCCAGGCTTTAGTCAGGTGATCGCTGATGACTAGTCAGCCCACCAAGAAGGGAGTTCAGCACACAGGTAAGAGAGGAGCTGTATGCTCTTACATGCAACTGGGGGATCCGGGGTGGGGAGGTAAATAGCCCTAACATAGTTTGCATAGTTTAAAAAAAAAAAAAATACTCCTGACTTGCTTGGGTGCATAACACTGTGATTGTGTCTTTCAATGCTGCTACGTTTGCTATTCGGTCTTGTTCTTGCATTTTTGTTTTTTGTTGTGTTTTGTTTTTTTTTTTCTTTAAATCTGTCTTTAATTAGAAGCTTTATTGGAAAAAAAAGAGCAATTGTGTGCTGCTAAATATAGTCCTGGGTATTGCATGAATGTTGCATTCTGTTACTTTTTGAATAAAATAACTTTCCATAATGCAAGTGTGTCAAACTCATATTTAGAGGGGAATTCCCAAATACTTAAACTATGAGTCATAAAAAGTTAAAGGACCAGTACAACAGTTCACGATAAAAACTCCATTCAGCCTTGGGCAGCTGCTTTTGTGTGTGTTGGTAGTTAAATATGTCTTAAGAAAACCTAGAGATGTGCAAAAGCTGAAGCAGTTACAACTCTGCTGACCAGAGCCCAAAACACACATAGTAGAGGCTAAACAGATGAGTGGGGAAGAGGATTGTTCAAGGGCTCTCAGTTTCATGCATCTTCTCTTTCATTGTCTGTATCTAAGATCCCGGTGAAAGAGTCTTCTCACATGCTGAGGGTGCTTCAAAGGGCTCTGACTCCCTAATTCCTTTTATATAATGTCTCCGAAAACAAACTAGAGAAACAGTAATAACGACACTTTTACTGTAAGTGAAAAATTAAAAATAGCTAGTAAGTGTGACAGATAAAAGTGGTTTCCAGCTGGTTGTATGCCTGGCTGTTTTGCCACGCTCCTTTCTCTTTAAATGTAACTATGTAATGTGTTCTTTCTTCCCATTGCTTCTCTTTACTTAAAGATCTCAGATACTCTCTGAAATTTTGAATGACTCATACTGAAAGATGCGTTCAAGAGTTTTTAAGATGAAAAAAGACAGACAAGTGTTCCCATCTTCCACCTGTAGCTCTCAAAAACTCCTCATGGTCTAGGGTTGAAGAAGACTTTATTTTGAAAAGCTGTCACACAAATTTCCATATTTTACTGGCAACCTTATTTGTGTCTACCATTTTGCAGTATTTAAATAAAAACTATTTGAGACATACTTTTTCCTGTCAGTATATGCAGTGTTTCATAAGATGCTGGTGCTGTACACAAGAGGCATAAAGATGCATGACTTTCCAATTCCTTTTAATTTCATGATGTTTCTCTTTTCTCATTGTTGAAAACATCTCTAGTTGTGACAAGCTGGCTGTGGGTTGTTGTTATTGTCTTATAACAACAGAAAATGCTCAGATGAACTGAGGCTTAATATGAAGGAAGGAGATCCTGGAATGGGGTAGTGGCATGGGTGGAGGACTGTTTCTGTTGGCCTCAGAGGACCTTTATCACATGCAAGCTTGAGGAGACACCCAGCTTTGATGGCAGATTGGGAGGATAATTGCAAGAAGCATAGGAAGCATCAAATAGGTTGATAGTGGTAACAGTGTATTTACAGAAAGAGATAGGAGCTGTGAAGTTGGCTTTTGTACTAGATGATGGTGCAGAGAGCGTTCTTAGGTTTCAAATAGTCTTTGGCAATAGTGCTCTACTGAAGGATTTCGAGATCTCTTTTTCCCTTTTTATGGGATGGGAGGAGGAGAGGTTTCATGAAGTGAGGAAAGATTAGTGAAGTGAAACAGTATCAGGCGATAATGACTGGTTAGCAGAGATTGCTCTGAAGACACTGGTCTGCTTACCATGAGGACCAAGGAGGAGGCACTTGCTCTTCAGTGCACTCTTCTGTTGGAGAATTGGGAATTGTGTAGGCTTGGTTAGGACTCTGGTGATATTAGGTATCAAGTCTGAAAGCACCCCAAATTCCAGTAAGCTGTTCCACATTGGCTTCATCTTAAGCAAAGGGATCTTTTATGAATGGATGCAAATCTTCTTGCGGTTCGTGCAATTGTCCTTAGGGGAATTCCTGGCAGGTGGGCTTGTCTGGGCTGTGTGCTGCAGAAATGCTGTCGGTACACACGCATAAACAAGACAGTTCATAGTTTTATATATGGATGCTGCTGTGGCGTGAGAGGGGATAGGACGTCTAAAACTAGAATGGGTAAATATAAAACTCTTTCAGAGAGCACTGATTTCTTTTCCTCTTTTTTTTTTGTATAGCTTTTTTTTGTTGTTGTGGCTGTTTGTTTGGTTTTTTTTTTTAATCTATGGAGTTTCTTTAATTTATTGATTGTCTGTGAGCACTAGCACCTCTGAACTCTTGGCAAGGTAGCCTGTCTAGTTCAAGTATGTCTCAAAGATAGGAAATATTTTAATTTCAGGTACATTCTTGTCTTTTCATTTGTGTTTTTAATATGTTTGCATCTAAAAAGAGGGGTTTGTTTGAAATATTTCAAGTGCAGTTCCTAGATTTCCACTTACTGATGTGAGAATATCTCTTTCAAATAACTTTGGACTTGTGATCACTTTAGGTCATGTTTATTTAAACCTGGCATTGCCTAATGATTATGATTGCCTTGAAGCTAAGTAGGAAAAAATAAATAACTTGCCTGCAAATGAGGCACTGATTCTGTGTATACGGCATTATAAAGGATAACATCTGCACTATTTAATTTTACTTAAGAGTCGTGAAAGAAGAATTAAGGATGCAACAGCTGTACTGAGTAAACTTGCAAGGACATGAGCTCTTAACACCTTTAAATACAGAAATGCTTACTTTCATAAATAAAATCAGTTTTAGAATCTCAAGAAAACTCTCAAGAAAGAATAGCTGAATCATGTTATTTTAATGAAATATTTATTATAATTAAGTGGTTTACTATATGTTTTCTCATAGTTTGTTTTTATTAACTTTGGAGAGTGAAGACCACAGAATTATGTTTTTTTTCTTTTTTATTACTAGAAAAAGGGCAGACCCTGCTGTTAGTCATTTTAGAAAGATCTCTAGACATGTATTTCAGGGCTTAATTTGACACCTAAACAGTCATTACTTAAGTGTTATATCCCACTTCTGTTTCAGTTGGACAGTGTTCTAGTTGCTTAAAACCAAAACTCTTCCTTCCCCTCTTTCCTAGTTATGAGCAGACTTGCGAGCGCAGACATCAGAAATCTGCAGTAGGATTTTCTGCTCCTGAGGAACTAAGCAGCTTAGACCTTTCTGGTATCATTCACATTAATCTCTTTAAGATTTCAGTTGCATACTAAAACTCAAATAACCTCGTGAAATTTTACTATCGCCAGGCAAAATCCTCCTTGTGTCTTTAGGATCCTCTTAGAGGTATTATTTGATAGTTTATCGCGCTGTTTTAATTTTAAAATAGCCCGACGGCTTACTGCTTTAAGTCGGTGTTATTACAGCAAGCCGAGCAGTGCAATTACTGGCTTTCCCTAATGGCCCTGAGCCTCCCGCAGCGCTCGCCGTACCCCGGGGCTTGCGGCGCAGCCGGGGGGGTCGCCACCCGGCGGAGGGCCGGCGGTACTGCACCCCTCCGCACCCCCCGCGGCCCCCGCAGACGGCAGCTTCCCAACGGTGGTGGGCTTTACAACTGGAGAGCCATGGGCTGGGCTTGACGCCTCTTTCCCCCCCCCCCAGAAAATGAAAAAAGAGGCAGCTCTAGCAAGTTCAACGTTGCTCTAGTTTCTCCCTTTCCACCCAGTATTTTACGCGTGTTTTCTGTATTAGTGCAGATTACATGATAAAATATAATATACTGCAAGGGGTGATGGTGTGCAAAGACTTACTAACAAAAAAAAAAACCCATCCACCTTGATGAAAACTGATATTGCCGTGAAATGATGAAAGAAGTCTCTGTATTTACTGAAATGCTACATGACTGTTAGCAAACCAAGTCTAGTCTGGATGCAGAAGCATACCAGCAGAATCATATGGTGGGATAACTGGGAACTGCCGCTTGTCAACTACACAGAATCTGTTGGACTGTAACAAAATGTTAGAATAGAAATGTTAGAAGCTTCCTAAATCAAGTGTTTCATCTTAGTACTTAACATCAGAATATATGAGCTATTTCCCAAGTCAATTTTGCTTTCCCTCTTAGCAGTTGAGAAGGAAAAAAAAAAAACCAACTCTTATGACTATATGCATTGATAGAAGTAATAGGCTTCTAAAATAGTCATGAGCTCTGACACTTAATCACTGTTTCTGACGAATGATTATTCAGAAGTGAAAGTCCTGCCACAACACGCTTGTATTTCAATTGAAAGCTGTCATTGCAGCACATGCTCTAAACCTCAGTTACACAGAATGGACTGAATATCCAGTCAGTTCACCATGGGAAAGCAATAAGCGAGAAACTCTACTTGATATGAAAATGCCGCTGCACTTTTGAAGCCTCCTAAGAATAAAGCAGATACTCTATAAAATGCAAGAGCGAGATGTATGGAGCTGCTTGCATGGGACTTGTCGCTGGCAGCTTGCCATTTTTCCCCTCTGCCACCACATGTACCACTTTGACCAGCGATAGCAGATTGCGCTTTGTGGAAGCTGATGAGAAGGATTTTTCTGAGCCTGAACACAGAAGGTGCCATAACAAGCATCATAAATGTCCCATATTATAAAATTACTGAAGATGGGGAAGTACGACAAGAGTTAGCAAGTGATGCTAATGATGTGCAAAATTCTTCAGCAAAATCAGGGCGCAGTACTTGCTCACGAAAAGCAAAATAAGACTGAAATGAAGGAAAAAAAGGCTGCAATTTAAATGAAGCAAACTAGATCTTGATAAGTCTTTTTTTTTATTTTTCCCTGTTCATTCAGATCATAACTAGCTTTACGATAAATCGCCGTTTCTGATTAATTTATTTATGTGTGCGCTTTTTTCAAAATAGTGTTATGATTTGTAATTTATAAGAGGAGGATATGGATAAGCCTCAAAATGGTGACCTGCAACTGAGCTTGGCAATCATTTTACATCTTAACAAGAGTAATCAGAAAATCCACATTAGAGGTGCTTTCCCAAGGGCTGTATTCCAAGGTCTTTAGTATTACTGTATATTCTGAAGCTCCTACTTAGTTTGTTATTCAACCAAAATTCATGCCAACAGAAGCAACATATTATGACAAGTTAATATAGTTTGTACTGTGCAGTGCCACTGCTCAAGATGTTGTTTTCCTGAGGAATTTTTTTTCCTTAAAAATATAGAGGCCTGGTTTTTTTATGCCTCTTCTCTTCTGTCGTAGTAATAGAAGCTCAAGAGCCACTTTTCTGAATGTTTTCTCCTCATTTATGTGATTATGAAGTATCTGAGTGTGCACTGCACGGTAGAAAAGTTTTCATCCTCTAACCTCTACCTTTCATCTGTGGTACAAATTAATTACTCTCTTGCCAGTAAGACTGCCCACTGCTTAGTAGCTACTGGGTAGGAATTGCTGCTCTTCGGAGCAGGATGCCCAGCCTTGTTCTCTCTAAATCTACAGGAAGTTTGCTCATGAGGAGAGGCCAGATCTCAAGGGCTGTAATAAATCTTGCAAATAGGCAATTATGGGTTTAATTGTATTTTAATCCATACATGTTCAGACTGTACAGTTGGTTCTATGGCTACATAGGATCTCTTACTGACCACTCCATATGAAAAATTTTTAGGACTGTGTATTTTTTCCAAAGAATATTGAAGAAATTAATTTCAGTGGTTCACTATATTTAAAAGGTCTTCTATAAGATGAATTCTTTACTGAGTGCTGTTCTGAGAACACTGAAGCTGTAATGAAACAGCCCAACCTGTTCACCTTCTCACTGAATTCCTCTTCCTTTGAAGAAAAATGAGCCGTAGAGTTACAGCTGAGGTTTCACTGAACATTTTGCACTGTGGGTAGTTGTCGTGCAAACCGTTGTCTGATACAGGATCTATGTTACATGCTAAAGCTGAATACTCTCCTTAATTGAAGACAAAGCTCTTTTCAGAACTTCTCATCGGTCTCCGAAAAATGCTTTGTAGATACTGATGTAAATGTTTCCTGAGAAATAGGGGTGGAATCCACCCCCCCCAAAAAAAAAAAGAAACAACCAACTATCCGGCTGGAAAGAGTTCAGCCTAGCAGGTTTGAGTGGGAATTCACTGGTTGTGGGTGGTGGCTGTCAGGGTGTTTGGGGGGATTATTTAGTGCCTTCTGCGAGAGGCTTTCGGGCAGGCTATGGAAGGGAACTTCCACGCTGCCCCCGCCAGCCCGGTGCCAGCGGGGCGGCCCCGGCGGCGGGGCCACGGGTGGCACCGGGAAGCGGGGAGGGGGGGGCCGGGCGGTCCCTCACAGGATGGCGGGGGTGGGCTGCGGCCCGGAGGGCAGCCCCGGTTTCCATCGGCGGGGCCGGGCGTGTTTCGGGAGGGCGGGTGTGCGGGGCGTGCGTGGGCGGCGGCGTCTGTGACACGGCGGTGGGTGGGGAGTGCGGCATCTCATCTGCTTCTCCTCCGACACCTTTTAAAGATACAGCCCACGGCGCCGCTCCGGGAGCTGCTGCCAAGCGCTGCGAGAGTCATCCCAGCCCGCAGCCGAGCTCTAAAATTTATAGCTCGCCTCGCTGTAAAAATAGGAGTCATTCTGGGCAGAAATCTAAAGGTTCTCCGCATTAACCCACCGCCACCATCCCTCCCTCCCCCCACCCCCAGCTCCCATGCAGGAGCGGAACGTTTTGATTTCCCATTAACTTCATACAAATTTATGTCAAAGCACTTTCTGGAAGCAGAGCCTTGTAAGTAACATCTTGGGGGTAAGACTTGCTCTCTTTAGTCTCGGCCAAGGTGGAGAAAGACGCGTTTCTTTCCCTTTTGATTTTCTTAGCTCTTCTTCTGTCTTGCTGCAGCTCTGAATGTATTCTGTGTTCGGTATTTTTGCAAGCATTTGGCTCAAAAGTAGCGAACAGCTTGTTGTTACTGGTGCCTGTTTCCCCCTGAAGCACATCGCATTTTTTCAATTTAAAGGAATAACAAGAGTTTGCCTCTAACTAGTAGAAAACATTTGCCTATTTAAAGTTCTCCTTTCAGTTATGAGAGTGCAAAATCATATTGATTGGCTGCTCTTTGCTCTTTTTGTTCTGTAAAAAGCTTATAATCTGTTATAGATTAAATACTTGTCAATTTTTTCAGTATTAGTACTGCTTGGGTTTGAGAAAATGCAGGCATAGAGAGGGTTACAGTACTCAGGTTATTTTGTTTTTCCTTTTTATTAGGCTTATTCTTCAAGTAATAATGTCCAGTTAGTCAGCTACTGGGTGGACAGGTTGAATAGATTCCAACTTTATAAATGTTAATGCACATTATGACCAGCCTTGAGTAATAATGGATGACAGTATAACGTTCAATCAGAGAGGACGCCTGAACCGTTCCAGTACAACTGTGCTATGTACTTTTGGGGAGGACATACGCATTTCTCAAAAATAGGAAAGAATCTGGTAAATGCAAAAAGCTGCTGGGGGAATGCAGCTTTGTTTTTCCAGGGGAAAAAAACCAGGCAAAGTCTTAAGTCCTAAGTAGACAACTTCTCCTCCTGATTAAGTACCTCAATATGTGTGATACCATACCTTTATTTTGAGATTTGCAGGCTTTCTGCTTCTGAAAAATCATATCCTTAATCTTCAGCCATTTTATAACCATTACATTGGTGAAAAATTGAGCACTGCTGTGGATCTTAAACAAGAAAAAGAAAAGTGAAGGAGTTGTGGATTGATATGGATGGAGCTTTGCATAACCCAGTCTAGTGGAATGTGTCTCTCCTCAGGGCCAGGGGGGTTGGAACTAGGTAATCTTTAAGGTCCCTTCCAATCCAAATCATTCTGTGGTACTTAGAAAACTGAACAAGGCAGTGGCAATCCTCCAATCTTGTAGCTGTTGAGTTAGTACGAATGATACTTGTCATATGTCCCTGTAAGTATGAGCTGACATTTGCTAATTTAAGCACAAACATTGTCTTGTAAAATTGTTTAATCCTTATTGGAAAAATATAGGCACTTTATCAACCAGTAATGAGAATGAGAATTAATCTGCTCTTTATTTTTTAATATAATTATTTAATACACACATCTGACATTTGGAAACTTTAACTGAAATTAGTTTCTCTTAAATGTGTTTGTCACTAAGATTTAAATGGGCTCCAGTATATTTGTTTCATGTCGTGGAGGAGGAGGGGAAGTAACATTTGAAAGTTATCACCGCTTGCCTGGAAATATACAAATGCTACCATATGTCCGGAGGTTTTACATCATTTATTAAGATGAGAAAATAACCTAATCATTCATGCTTTGAATTAGACTAAAAAAAAAAAACCACCCTAAAAATGAAGTATTCTTTCTCTGAGAACAGTATTGTGCAGTCCATTCGGTGTCTGAGAGGTAAGAGTGATCGGCATTGGCTCTAGACACAATATTGCAAAACAACAATGTAGCAGGCGTTTTTAAGGTACTGTGTGAACACAAATACTTTAACGTACCAGCACCACTTGTCTTTCAGACCTGACTGAGCTGACGTATTTTTAAAAAAGTTTGTTATAGTATATTTTTAATCTAACCAGCTTCCGAGAACATTTATTTGTGGAGGCGTGTCAGTGGTTAGCCGTCCTGGACTTAAACGCAGGACAGTCGGAGCTTGCAGGAAATCAAAAGATTCCTGGGCGTGGGGGATATATACTCTCGCCAAACTTCGCTGCATCTGTGTCATGGGAGGGCTGTCTGCCGGGCAGGGTGGTGGAAGCAGAGCTTGTGGTCTACCTAAATGTGCAACCTTTCTTTATGTGTAGGTTTTGAATCTGTAAGCCAGCATGCCCTCCTTGGCCACCGGCGCGAGTGAGGACCGAGAGTTGTGCAGTTCGTGTGCAGGGATGTCTGGAGTTGCCTTTGGGAGGGATTTAACTGAAGGATTTCCCTTGTGAAAGAGAGTGACTTGGGCATTGGGGGCAGGGGGGTGTTCAGTAACAGAACTGATGATGTCCTTAACATGAAGGGAAGAAGATATGCTGGTTGCTTTTAGGCTGCTTTTGAAGGGTTTAGTAACTGTTTGCACGCGTTTTCCCAGTGGAGGTCTGTGAATGAGATCTTTAGGCAGTTGAGCAAACAGGGAGCTTAAAGAGCTTTGATGAGAAGTTACCGAGGTGGTGCTTTTGGGAGTACTGGGCAGACAAACGCTTCAAAGATTGTACAGAGTTCCCAGTGGCTTAGGGAATTTTTCAGGTTTGCCAGTTTAATTGCAATAAAGGTTGTGGCATGGCTCCCTTTAAAAAGGTGGTGGGTGCATAAGAGAAAGGAAAAGTTAGGGCTATGGAAGCAAACCTGTTATTTACTCCTTGATCTTTCTTTTTTTGTCTTTTGTTGCTTCTGTACCATTCACATTTTATCCATGCACGCACATCCTGTGCTGGTCCTTCCTCTCCAGCTAGAGGTTGGTAGGATTTCCATAGGAGCATTTCAAGTTGTTCCTGTGCATGCAGGTGATAATCAGACAAGGGATGTTACGGGATGTTACCTTCTATTGCCATATTTGTCAAGGCTCGCCCTGAAAAAAACAGTAAGAAAGGACCCAAGCCAACCCAACCTCCCATACAGTGGTGTTTGCAGAGGAGATGTCATGAGGGTAAGGCAATCTCTGCTCTTTCTGCAAGCCCTTCCTAGCCAGATCTCCTGAAGATTTTTCTAAGGGCAAGATGGCTGGCTTTGAGTGGAAGATATAGTATTACGGCAGTGCTTTTTTGTTTGGAGTGAAGATTCCCGTTGGGCATTTCTGCATGTGTGCGAAGCTGCCATTTGTGGTCATTTTTTGCTAGCAAAGACGTTCTACTAGAGCAGATTTTTAGCCACAGTCATGGGTCATAGCAGTCAAGGTATAAAAGGGGGAGATGTACCCAGAGCTGGCTGTTCAGGCAGATAACAGTAGGTCAATGTAGTCCCTGGTTAAGTTCCTGATTGCAGGGTAGATCTGGGTCAGCTGGCAACCCTGATTTTGATTGACAGCATCTGCAGAGGGGTCTGAGCTGCTTGTAGAACCTAAGGACCGTGGGTTGGGAAACTAAGCATGTCAGCTCTGTGCTGGAGGAGGCTGTCTGTGGTTGGATTAAAGCTGTACGTCTATCTCTGCTGGGTGAAGTCTGGCTGGGAGTTCTGTAAGCCAGGCTTACTGCATTTTGTTGGGCAACTTCTTGCAGGGATGATGAAGCTGGCTTTTTTGAAGACTCATGTGACACCTCGGGGTTGCAGAGAGCGGTGTTATAGACCAGGCTCTGCTTCACTGCCTTGTAAGGTATGTGTTGGTAGTTTTGGTCAACATTTTTCAGGTCTGTGATGTGCAGCTGTCCAGCAGCCACCTGGATCCTTGACTTTCCATCTGCCTTCCAGTTGGGGCGCTCTCAAAATGACTCTGATTGTGTACGGTCAAGTAATTCAGCCGTGACAGAGTGGCTGGGAGCATGTTAACAGGGTAGTGAAAATGCAGCCCTACTTAGCAGAATGTGACTGTTGTGAGTTAACTGGTCATAGTGAACAACACTCTGCCACCCTGAAGTTACTCTCTAATGCAATCTGCTCACAGTCCGAAATAAGCTGTTGAATGAGTGAACTGATATATTACTTTGGGGGAGCTATAATCCTGCGAATTCTGCATGCAGGAAGGAGATTCCCTACTGAAGTCCCTGTCAGCTGAGCCTGGTACGGGCGGCAAGAGCACCAGTCCCTGAGACTTGGATACACCCCTGTTCTCAAAAGGGCTCCAGAATTCGCTAGTGCAGTAAGTAGAAGGATGGATGAAGAGAAAGACAGGAAACCTGCTTTTATTTTTGATGTGACATGAAGCTCTTTCTCACCAGCTCTTGGCAAGTGAGAACACAGTGTAAATCTGGAAAGAAAAATTATCTAAATTTTCCTAAATAAAAGCAACATATTTGACAATAATAACGTTTTGATCTAGCATCCAATATTGAGCCAAATTGGAAAGCTGTCTTTTAGGAAGAGGTCTTACCTCAGCAGCTCTTCCTTTCTAATTAGTCTTCCCCCCCGCCCTGGTGAAAATCTTTTGAATTCTAGTTTTTGTGAGAAGTATAAAATACATTTTTTATCCATTCATTCCATGCAAAAGTACCAGTGTGTTGACAAAGCCACAATGAAGTAACTATTAGATACCTATACATTTCATGAGACTCCAGATATGGAGAATTTCCATGTTGGCCAAGCAATATAATGTTTCTCAACCTTTGGGGCAAGGGAATTTTGTAAGTTGGTTTTGTTTTGGTTTTTTTTTTCTTCCTTTTTTTTTTTTTTTTGAATCAGGGCCTGTTTCAAAATTCGCTGAAAGCAATTTTCCCCACAGCCTTGGCAAGCTCTGGATCAGGCCCCTCATGTTGTTTCCCAGCCTGGGCTGAACAGTGGCGACACTGGGAGTAGTAACAGATGATCCTCTGCTGTGGCTCATGGAGCAGGGCAATAAAGTCCTCTATCATTTGCAGGAGAAAAATGGAGCTGAGGCCTCCCTCCATTTGGAACAATGAGTCTTCTTTTCTATTTGTGTTTATTATGAAACATCTCTTGAGCTCTGGTCCTCAGAGTTTAAAAAAAAAAAAAAAAAAAGAAAAGAAAATACAAAGGATTATTTTATTAGATTAGGGTTAACTAGCTTTTCAGTAGATGTTGGGACTTTAGTCCCCATGAATAACTGCAGTACAGCTGTGTGTACTTACTTTGCTTCTCTAGTTCTTTGCTACATTTCAAAACAAGATAGCTTGATATCTGTGCTTGGTTTACAAATCCTTACCCTTGCCTTCTGAAAAAGTGTCTATTTTTATGCATAGTACAAAATAATTTTTTTACAGAAAAAGTTGGTTTCTGCCACTCTGTACTAAAGCCTGTGGTTAATATATTTGTTGTTTCTATTGTGTCTAACTTCGACATACATTTAACTTTTAATAAAGCCTGTTAAGTTTCAGTGGATTCTAGTAAATGGTTCACAGCTCTCCTGCTTTGTGTCCCCACAGACTTGCATTTTGTATTTCTTTTTCTCTCTCCCCTTTGCAACTTCTTGTTACTTTAGGTGGTTACAGTGCTCAGACCTGAAAAAAAAAAACAAACCAAACCCAAACCTGCTAAACAAAATAGTGTTTTCCTTGTTCTGAGTTTTAATATGACTTAAATATATAAAAAAGGAAAAAATTGTGAAATTTATATACTGCATTATGTTTGCTTTATTCTTCCTGGCTCTTTGAATAAAAACATTCTTTAAAGTGAAAGAATACTTTTCCAGATAAGGTTAGTGTAGCTTTTTATCTATGTTACTCTTTTAAGGGGTAGAAAAATACACATTTTGGAGATGATATTAAGAATTTCAACTTTTTTCAACTTTTGTTTGAGGAGTACTCTAATGGTGTATGTCTAAAAGTAGATATATTACTATTATTTTTCCTGTAGGACTGCTGATTTATTTTCTGAGGAGGCTTTAGTATGAATTCAGACATAAAGAAATGTAAAAGTGGTACACATGTTCCTGACTCCTCTTTGTCTTTGAGAAGCCCAGCCACTAGTGGCATTTTTCATCCTCGTGAAATGCATTTTTGGTACAAATCATGTTAAAAATAAAAATGAGACGATAAAGCTTTCATGTGGTTGTTTATAGATAGAAAGATACTGGGAAACTGTGAGTAGAAAGCACTGAGAAATATTTAGTAAGAGTTGTTCTCTAACACTTATTAGCTACTGGCACATAAATCTGGCCGAAATCAATACTTAATATATTCTCTCAGCTCTAGTGTGTCTTGCGTGATGGTCAAGGCATATGAAAAATGCAGGTGATCAGAAGGCAAAATAATCTTGAAGTACTTTTTAAAGTGGCACTAATAATGTTATAAATAAAACTGTTAATTCTACCTTATAAAAACTTGCATGATAAGAGATTGATCATGTACAGGGGGTGGCGCACCTTATCAGAATGTTAATTTTTCTCTCTACATGTGCCTTTTCTTCTCTTAAGCCACCAAGACGCCTGTGTGTTAACGTGTCAATAGAATGGTGTTCCAGTCAGTTTCTATGCAAAGTATTGAGTCTGCTCTCAGAGAGCATTCACATGGGGTGTTAATGTGGAGTAGCTGTCAATGCGCTTGTCAGCCCACTGAAACTTTGGTTTCTCCATTTGGACAACCTTGAAATAAAAGGCAAGAAGCTGTGGATGGATACAACAAGCAGATTGTGAGAGTGTGGGAAATGATGAGACAACACCAGCGGCTGTGAATAGAAAGGTCACGGCACGCCACATGTCCAGTCGTTGTGAAGATTTTTGTGAACATCACAGTAGATATTAATCTTAAGGAGGATGTGAAGGTAGCTTTGAGGTATTGAGGGATTGCTTTTCCCACACGTGAGAAATGATAAAGAAGAAGAAACTGATGTGAAACTGCAACAAATGGTAATAAAGGCGTGTGTGTTTGTCAAACTGAGTTAAAATTCAACCCGTCAATAATGTATTGGATGCAAAACTTTTTCTCTGTTCATTAGCACTTACGCATTCTTGCTTGCTCCTTCAGAACTGCAGAAAGATGAAGCAGAAGATATGCAGTCAGAACAGGAAGAAACAATTATGCCTCCACCACTTGAGGATTCTGAGCTTAATATCAATCACCCCTACTATGATGTTGCGAGACATGGCATCATTCAGTTAGCAGGTATGTTTGGAAAATACTATGGCTTTACCTTACTACAACCCTGAGCACGTTTTTCTTACTGTACTCCTCAAGATGATGCATAGGAATCATGTTGATGCTTTCAGCCTTCATCCTGAAAAGCAGCTGAATAGTAATACGTGAACTCAGTGCTTTTCTACAGATAAATTATGAGCCAAATATTTGAGCTTAATCTTGCTTCAAAATATAGCTGTAGCAATATATTATTATCTAAGGCATCACTGTGGCTGTAACAGATCTGTACTTTATTTGTGATAAGCTATTTTGTTTTCTGAATAACCTGAAGTGTTGTGTAGCCACACGTAATCATTTTTCTAGTCTGCCCTGGAAAGGGTGTGCAGCTGAAGAAACATGGATTACTGTGTAAATACTAACAAAACTCAGCAAGGAAACTGTTGACATAGATGTTTATCACCTGCCTTCCTGTTGTGACATGGAGAGAAGCTATGGGTACATAGCATGTTTGAATATCAAATCATTTAATGTTTACAGTTATCTATTTTTAGAATATTCTGGCAACATATGAGACATGCAGGCATATTTATCATATAAAAGCACCTCTTTTAAGTATGCATTGCATATTCCTTTTGGATTTAATGTGCTTGTTAAAATAGCATTAATAATCGCAATCCTGAACTAAAGAAACATACAACAAAAACCAAATAGCAGTATTTAATGCTGCTCATCCTTATGGACTCTAAGATTGTGTTGTGTTGTGCACACTTTTTTGCCTCACACTCTAGTGAGCCTAGGTTATGATTTTTCAGGAAAATGATGTGAGTTCATAATTTTCCTGAAAAATCATATATAGGTTATAACGTGAGTTGGTTATACATAGGTACCTTCCTGAATTCAAGCCATAAACAGGATGTCGTCCAGGTGAATATCAACTTTAGGAAAACCAGTCTTCTAGTGAGGTGTCATTGACCAGGGCAATGAAATCTGTGGTATTTGACTTCGGACTTATAGTGGCAGGAGAATTTTACCCGCAGTAACTTCTCTTCTTGACCCTAGTTATACACAGAATAATAACCTTTTACTTTCTTTGAAACTACCCCCCCTCACATAAGACTCAAAACGATAAACAAGGAAATAACAGATCCACATTTTTGTGATTCAAAAGCTACTACCCACTAGGGTGTTTTTCACTCAAGCACCAGTTTGGGGATGGGGAAAATGCCAAGATATTGAAGTTATTAATGAAACCATTGAGATCAAACTGACAAAGCGTGAAATAGACGTGTTAACAGACACAGTGGATGCACCAGAGTCAACGTGACTGTCCACCTAAGAACCTCTTCCATCTGCTGCAGTAGGCAGTGCTACATGATAACACTTAAAAAGAGAACTTGCTCCCTATCAGCGTTTGCTTGAATTGAAGTCAAAATGTTAGGTATCCTGGTTTAAATTCACTGGAGCAAGTGGAGGTATTCGCAAGATGAATCTTGGCTTAAGTGTTGGATTATCTCTGCTGGTTTTGTCCTTAATACTGCAGTATTTTGTAGGAAAAAAAGTCCCCTAGCCATCGTTTAAGCTCAAAAAAGAGTTAATTTAGCTGCCGTTTCAATTGGAAATATATGATGGGGTTTTGGAAGTTTACTGGACGATCTAAATGCAAAGCACAAGCCAAGAGCCGTGCTTCAGAAGGCAGTCTGCACCCTCTAAAACAGCTCTGATGCTGGGATGTAAGAGGAGAATGCAGAAGTGTGCATATGAATGCAGAACACGGGGAAGGTGAAATATGATGGGAAGACATGCTTCACCTCCACAAAACGAGCCCTCCCTGTCCCCAGTGTTAACTGGCGGGGAGTCAGGTTTGAACATTTTCTGGATCTGGATTGAAGTGCAGAAAGGATAAGCTCTTCAGGTCTCCTTCCCATCTTGGAAAAGGCCAGTCCCTTTTGAACAAATTCTAAAATGATCTGTACCTACCTTATAATGGTTTTAATAACCTCTTTGAATATGACAAAGTAGAATTTAAGCGTTTGGAATGGCTGGTTTTAAGCAATTCTGAAAGCTGTTCTTTCAGCTTTCATCCTGTGATTGAAAGACAATGAGATGTATTGTTTGAAATGATTGAAAAAAAGAAATAATCTAGGTGAAAATATTTGCAGTAATTTATCCATCTTTTACAGTGATCTAGTTTCCAACAGTTAATTTAAGAAAGTCTAAAATTCCTTCTTGCTTCTCACAAATTAAAATGACTTGTACCTGCTTTCCATAATAATAGCTTTGGCTACATGCAAAGGAGATTTTTTGAATTGTATTCATACAGCATGAAAATACAATTAATTAAATAAGAATAGGGGACATTTTAAAAAGATGTAAGCTTTAATAATTGTTTATTAATTGCAGACTGGTTTCTATCACTAATACCAATGTGCAGCTGACTTCTCTAAGCATACATAAATGGACCAGCGCTGCAATGTTGCTTCTTTTTATTTCTATTTTGAAGGAGAAATTTTAATCTGTTGCCTAAAAAGAAACTCAAGATTATATTTCTTTGTGGTAAAAAGGAAGGGCCATTTAATCATATACCATGCATCAAGCTTCCTTATTTTCTGTAGTTTGCTTCTGTAATATGATTGCTGGCAACTTTTGCTGGTACCATTTTTTGAATATATGCTTACTTAGTAGGACTGCGTCTTTGATGCTTGTGTTTTCATTAACTGCCTGTGACATCCTTTTATGTGCTAGACAAAAATTTTTAATGGAATCAAAGTCCATCATTGTTTTAAATCTATATTTCCCTTCATAGCCTTTTATTGCTTTTCTCGTTATGTTTAAAGATTTCAGGTGTCCAGCCTGGGACTTTGTAGAGACTGACCATATTTTTCTTCATGATCCAGTTGATTTCATGCCTGTTTCTGACTTTGAACCAGTGCATTAGACACTCATTAGAGTAGTATTATGTTGATCAGACTGTGAAAGGTAAAGTTGTAATTTGGTTTTTGTAACATGTAAGGAGGAACTGTAATGAATTACCTAATAAGCCTAAAACACAAGTCCTAATAATTTTCAGTCCATCTCAGTGACAGCCTTGCTACTTCACTGAATTTCACTGAATTTCACTGATTTTTAGAGTTGGAAGGGACCATAGAGATCATCTAGTCCAACTCTCCT
>JAOXNO010000001.1:118606478-118649258 GCA_028565335.1 Limnodromus scolopaceus
CCTAGAGTTCAGGTGTATATCTTAAAAAAAAAGGGGGGGGGGGGGAATAAACCTTCTCCTTCGTTGCGGGGGGTCCGAAAGGGGGAAAGGCTGGCGCGGCGGGCTGTGCGAAGTTTGCCCAGCTATTGTATTGGTGTGTGGGTTTGGTTTGGTGTTTTTTTTTTGTTTTTTTTTTTCCTGCGTGGAAGCTGAAAGTGGCTTTTTAAATCGCTGCCCCCCGCCTTCCCTCCCCTCCCCGGGTGCATCGGTGGCAAAACTCGTTGGCTTTTCGGCGTGTTAAAACTCGATGTGGCTTCCCACGTGCCTGTTACTTAATTTCCTCTTCAGTATTTAGGGAAAAAAAAAAAAAAAAAGTAATATACTTCATAGACGTTATTCTCCTCAAGGTAGAAATTTACTGGCATTCGGAATGTTGGTTTTTTACTAGGCTCTTGAATATAGCGTGATCCTAGAAACTCTAAAGAAACTAAGCTACCGTATGAGCACGTATAATTGAAAGAACCATTTCTATATTTGAATATGGTACATTAATTGCTGCTGTGAAAACTGCCTGCAAGTCGGATGGGAAAGAGCAGTGCCAGTGACATATTGTAGACCTTGCGTATTGGCCCATAAGGTAAAGAGCAGATATATTGTGTGGCATTTGTAACTTAAGTTTCAAATACTGCTGCTTAACTTTGTGAGCTTTATTTTTACTTTCTCTTTGAGCTGTAACTTCTTCAGGATGCATTTAGAAAACATTTTGGTTACAGGTTTAAAGGTGTCAGCCAGAGTATGCTCTTCTCAGTTGGTTCTGATGCATAAAACACTGGTTTTCTTATTTTTAAATCTCTTGCTTTCATTTGCCTCAGTTACCTCATATGAAGGTCCTTCTGAAAAGGAAATAAAGAAACTAGCTAGTGTTGAGATTACATTTCTGTTATGAAGCTTGTCTTAATTGTTCAAAGGCCTTTCTCTCTTTCCTAATACAATTTTCGGAAGCTCTTTGAACAATGCTGTACATAAAAATAGAGCTCAAGGTTGTTGTGTAGCTAAATTTATTGCAAAAAGCGAGTAGGAAACGTCTAATAAGAGAAGCAATAAAGAGAATAGATTTCGAGATAAGCATGTCTTCTGGAGGCACTATGCCTTTGCAAATCGGGATGATTGTAGCCCAACTTCTGCTACTGGAGTCTTAGCTCAGGTGTGGCTGGGCACCACCTAAGGAAAGCGCTCTGTTTTCAGGCTTGAGCAAACAGCTCCGAGGTTCTGCGATTGTGGTGGGGCTGGGGAGCAGCTCCCTGCAGCTGGGTACGTTTTTACTTATAGATTTACCAATTAAAATTCCAGAGGAAGAATTCATAAGGTTAGCATTCTTGCCAGAGGTCCCCCCTGCTCCCTTCCCCCCACTCTCCTGAAAATAAGAAGCACATACTACTCTGCTTAAATAGTCAAAGCTTGAAAAAATGTAACCGTAGTTGATTTGCTGTCTATTAATAAAATGATCAGCCACCTCCCTCTGGGTTCCACTCACCTGTTTTGAAATACTTGTATGAGGTGAAGGCTGACTGATTTAAGCATAAAGCGAAATTTTGTGAATTAAATAAACATGTTGCAGTCTAATTCTGTTTAGATCATGTCTGTTACTTGTATTTTGGTTTGTGTCATACTGTTGACTGTTCCAGTTTATTCATTAAAAAAAGCCCTTACGTTTTGTAGTATATGATCTCAGGCAAACCCACATTTCACACTCATTCTGTTAGTATGTTTCTGCTGTTTGGTTTTTTTGTAAGCATATATGTAATGAAAATATTTGTTCTAAAAAGAAAATATTTGGAATTACAAAATGCTGGGAGGGGGAAAAAAATCTGAAATTAGAATTACCACAAGTAAATTTTGCTATGTATCTTAATGGCTGTTTTTATTAATTGTTGCAAGTGGTGGTGCTTGGTGACTGATGTAGAGAAGGGCAGACATGAGAAATTTATAAAGCCAGCTTTTTCTATTTTATTTTTTTTTTTACAGTGACAGTTGTAGTCTGTGTCAGCTGGCATCTTAGATGCTGAAAGAGTTACATGGCTGGTTCACTTCTGCCCCTGCTTTATTCAGTTTTTTAGCAGCACTTCAGTGGTGAATGGATTCTGTAAAATATTTTGATTGTGTGGATGGCAAGACGTATGTGTCGAGCTGCTTGCCTGTGTGATAAAACAGTGCTGAATATTGTTACCCAGAATTGTCAGGTAATAGCAAATTCCAGACTCCTTATTCATTTTTATATTCTTAGACAATGTGCTGGTGCATGTTGCGCTTCTCTCCTGTTTCACACCTACACGTGCCCACCTCCTGGATCCAGATAGCTTTTTGCAACCAAATGGATTTTCAAGTGAGGGAGATCAGCAATCGTTCTAATAGCTACAGTGACCTATGGAAGCTTCCAATGCATGTGTGTGTGCCCCCCTACCCCATAGCATCTTGAACTAGTTAGATTACATAGGTCATTTCAATGTCTGAATAGATCCCCCCTTCCTAAAGTGTGATGGTGGTGGATGGGTTGCTTTTTGGTAGTACTGTGGTTCACTGTGTCTCGGAACACTCTCTTTCGCACGCCCAGGACTTGTTTTTTGCGTTAGCTGTTACACCTCTACACAGTCTTAACTTAAAAAAAGCTTTTAATAGGCAAGGATACTTGTTTCCAATTCTGAGAATGTTACGTTTATTACATAGTAAAGGGAAGGAAGAGTTGCCCCTTAGTTCACTTATCTTGACTGCAGGTCTTTGAGCAGTAAGGTATTTTTTCCCCTTTATATTCTTCCCATGCTGAGGTTTGAAAACTGGATTCTCTATGTGGAAGCCAGTCGGTATCAATGCGGAAACATTCTGTTCACCAGTCTGTAACTCTAGTGTTGCAGATCGTAACAGGCATAGGTGCAGAAGAACTAAGTCAGTGTAATACGACTGAAGCAGCTTTCCTGAAAGGGTGATCAGGCTATGGTGCCTGACTTGATTTGCTCTTGCAAATTACTTATCACAACAAGAGCTGAAAAGTTGAATTGATGTTACTTGTTTCCTTGGGATTTGTGAGAAAGAGGAAACATCTCTCAAAATAGATGTGCAAGAGACATGGTACCTGTATAGGCTCATGATAGGCCGTTAGTATTGCTTTAAATACCATCTTGAAAATCCTCGGTGTCAAAAAAAAAAGTTAAGTCTAAGTACTGGATGGGCAGACTGAGGTAAAGTATATATCTAAATACTTCTGTCTCCTACACGCATGATAAATGTAATTATAGTGGCTTTAGTTTATAATGCCAAAACATCATCATCAACTCATTTCTGTGAACATCTTGTATTGCTCATAAAAGCTGATGAGCAGTAAAGATTTAAATGAGTGATTTACTGGTACAAATTGCAGTATCTTAGAAGTTCAACAGTCACAGGACAGAAAATCTGCTTTTATGACTCAGATGGATGAAACAAAGTTTAAGAATGAATTGACTCAAAAATCCTTGCAGAGTTGCTACATGGCTTTGAACCTGATGATGGAGTGATGACCTACAAATAGAAGGTGTGAAAATGAAAGAACTATATGGCACATAAGAGGTTCTCTAGACTATAATCCTGTCCAAAGGGTTAACTTTTTTTTTAAAGCAAATCCTGATGGTTGTATTTCTGACCTGTTCTTAAAGATATCTGACACAGGCATATTGTTTAATTCCCTGTGGGAAAGCTTGCCTTCTGTAGGCTTGCCTAATAATAAAGATACCGCCTAACCTGACTACTCCTAGTTGGTAAATTTGAACTTCAACTATTTGCCCAAGAAGAACAGTTTATACCTCGTTTTCATGCTGATGTTCTTGTGCACTGTTATATCCCACCACTGTCTCAAAGAATAAGATCATCTCGTTGCCTAAATAGAGCTTGGGAAAGGTGGGACTGGGTATGGTTGACAGGAAAGCTCTGTCTGTAATTTCCTAGAAATTATTCTGTTTCTAGAGAGACTGATTTCCTTTTAAAGGTGAAAATGTTTGTCTTTGACTGTAGTGTACAACAGCTGAATAACACTCATTCAAGTTCAGGGAAGAAGTTGTAGGTGTTCTTTTAGAAAAATATACTATATTGGCGCAGCTCATACTACATGTTATAACGATGGGGTATTGAACAAGGGAAACTGATGATCTGACAGAATTATTGCCTAGAAACCCTGAGCAGGCAGGATTCTTCTGAAATGGAAATACTCGCCTACTTTTTGTATACTCTTGTTCAGATTCTTACCTGCACCTAAAATGTGCTTTATTTTTCTGTTAGAGCACATAATGGCTGATCTGTTCTAATGTTTCATTCAAGAAATAAAATAAGTTTTCTAGACCCAGAGTAGTTGTGTTGCAGACTTTTGCTATTATCTTACTGATCACACTAAAAAGCTGTGCTTTTACCCTAGTGTCATATGTGCATAACTAGTATTTCTGCATGACATCCAGCCGTCCCAAACTCTTATTAGTACATACATCCACGATGATAATTTCTTGGTGTCTCCAAAGATTTTTGTAAATGAGGGAGTAAAAAACCCCTTACTTCTGAATGTGTGAATGTTTATTTGTTGCAACAATACATTGCTTTTAGTACCAGACAGTGATACAACTTTCCCAGTGAATCTGCAGATTGGAGTTATTCTCTACGTAATGTGAAGTTGAAGTCACCAACTTGAAAATAATTGTCGGACTTCTAATAGTCATTCTAAACTACTACATCTTTAACAATAACTACACTAGTGCATGTGTATCTTTCTCCAGAATTTGGATTCATTCTTGCCCATTGGCTTGTGCTATTGAAAAGTTATGCTCTGTAGTTATTACGTGATAGATTTATCTGTTTCATAATCATCTTGAACCAGATGTTTCACTTTTCTTCATCGTCAGAAATATCTACTATTAATAGGTGCATAGTGCTGTGCAGTTTTGGAGCTGTCTTGGTCATGGTGAAACTGCGTTTATAAATCAGTGCTCATTTTAAGAGCAACATCTGGTCTAAATTTTGCAGCCAGCTGTTCACACCTTAAGGAAAATGTCACAGGTTTGGATGACTTGTGAATAATTAAATATTTGTATTTTACTAATCTTTTGCTGCCCTTGCCTAACGAGTGTGTGGTTGGGCAATGAACATCAAATCGTTTCTATTAGCAAATGTTGTCTCTATCTTCACTGAAAATACTTTGAGTAGCTGTGGTTTTGAGGGGCCTGTTTTGTTTTGTCTTTTCAATTTGGGGGGGGGGGGGGAGATGTTTAACAAAATCCTGAATAACACCATTGAAAATATTTAAAAGAACAGATATATACTTCTGTAATATTGGTACACAATCTCTCTTTAAATTTCAGGCTTAGTTAAAAGATATGATATTGTGATAAGGATGGTCTGGCATTTGGAAGTGTGCTTTATAGAATGGGATTCGATTGCTTTGAATGGGAGATGATCATGTGAGTGTGAACATATGATAGCATTCCTGTTTGCCAGCATGCACCTGTAAGCACAAAGGGCAAGTTTGTGTGCTAGGAAATTGGCAACAAAAAAAAAGGTGAAAAATTCAGGAATATGATGTGATACTTGACCATCCTGATTGTTTCAGAATCTAAAGAAATTTAAAGAATTGAGAATTCAGTCTTTTTTTTGAGCTATTTCCTTAAATTAGTTAACGCATGGGAAGATCAAACTTTCAGGCAGATCTTGCAAGTTGGAAAAGTTCTAACCAAATTCACTAGTTAGTAAGACAACAACCTTTGCATGAGGGAGATCCCCACGTAGCATCAATAGATGTGTAACTCTTCAGACCTATGGCCTTAGTTAAGCTTCTGAATGAGTTCATGAGAGTTGTAATATGTGAATACTCATCATTAATGGTTACATTTGTAGTACTAGTAATCACTTATTGGTGCATAATTCTTTCTAAATCAGTTGAATATGTCTTTTCAAAAGCTTGAGTGTATTTCTTTAGGTGCTTGATAAAGCAATGACTTCTCAATAAGTAAATGAGAGTCATAGTGTTCTGCCAGATACTGTTTGTGCTTTGGGTATATGTGCTAGTAGTAATCAGTTTGCACTGGGGTTACTAATGAGCCTCAAAAATGAAGTCTGCGCTTAATGTAGTCCCTAGTGAATGGAAAGAACTTTATCATCAAGAATTGACGTTTCCAACTTACATCTAACAATAGCGAAACCAGCCTTTGGGATGCCAGCTCCCTACGTGGGACAGGTATTTTGTTGTATGAAATGCCAGGAGGATGAAGTGCCTGGTGGGGCTTGCGGGGGGGCGGCAGTAGGCAGGCTGCTGCGGCTGGAGCCAGAGCCCTGGCTGGGAGAGCTCTGCCCCTCCGCTGAAATTCCTCAGGGAAGGAAGGAGTGGATGGGAGGCCTCTCCTCCCCACAAGCAGCTGTGGAATGAGGATGAAATCCAATGTTTATTCTTTCTTCCGGAAACTATAGGAAATGTAGTGCTCGTGTAAGTTGCATAGCAGTATGTGCAGTTGCGGTGGGGAGAGCGCGAGCAGGGCGCAAGGAGAGCGAGGTGTTAGGAACTTCTGATGCTCTCGGAGAGGAAAAAACCTGCAGCGCAGGGTATGAAAGCATTAAACTGCGCTATCGGGGAGCTGCCCTGATCCTTGCTTAAGGGAGTTTTTCTTCTGGTTTCTGAGCATCCTTAAAAGGGTTTTGACCTCGGGTTAGTAGGTGCCAGCTAAACCCCTGCTGCAGTGCAGGGTCGTTAGCACTCCATGTAACTGCTAGTGCAGGTAGACAAGAGGATGTGCCCTGTGGCTGGGGTGAAGGACTGGAAGTCAAGTGACTAGTTTGTTTCCACTCTGCTGCCTAGTGTAGGCAACCTTTTGGTGGGTGATGTCTACGGTTTATTTGCCTTTTTATCTTTTAAGGGAATTGCTTACTTGAATGCTACTGATTGTCCTGTCTTCTCCACTGTTGTCAGCTCCAGGAATCTATCTTGGTTTTATAATGCTTGGATGTCTCAGAAGTTGAAATGACTGATGACAGCCAAGCTCTATCTTAACATATAGAATGTAAAAATGCTGCCTTTGGTTAAAGAGATGCAATATGAGTGAGACCTCTTAATAGTGATACTGCTTTAGCTGGGTGATCACCTGCCTCTCTGGAATTGCTTAGAAACTGTTAGTTGAGGAACATCAGATGGGTCTCACTGTAATACAGCAGTTGCACCTGGAGAAGGCAAAAATCTCGCTTCACATTCAGAAAGCCAAAGGGTGCTTTCTCATAACTGGTTTATGGCATTGGGAACAATGAGCCTCTGGGACTCCGAAAGCCATATGCCATCTTAGTGAAAGTACACTGATATCAGGATGATGCTCCAAGTTGCAATGGCCTTGATGGGTTTGCTCAGCTGTTTTCAGTTGGCAGAGCGATGGGGAGAAATGGTTCACTTCTGAATGTGAAAGGTGATGCCTTGTCTCCTAGTAGCTACATTACTAATAGCAGCAAGGCTAGTGAAGGAGATAGCTTTGTGTAAGAAAAGCTGACATGTAGCGCTTGTTTCTTATGCTACAAAAGAAACCTCTTAATGACTGTTATCCTATGTAGATGTCTCCTTCTTGGAAATGATGTATTTTAGTAGCACTGTTATATAGCAAAAATTCCTCTGAAAAAGATAGTGGATCATATAGTAGAAAATGAGTACGGAAGGTGGCATTATATTTGAATAAGAAACCTCTAATTGACTTGTAACTGTGAAGTACCATGACATGTCTTGCTCTCCTGTTACGCACTGAACACATCTGTTAGATTATCTGATCTGGTAGGGAGGAAAAAAAGCTGTATTGACAAGCTGAATGCTTTATTTTCCTCGGGAGTTTCTGCCCAAAGAGTCGCGTGTTATAGCCAAAATGCCCCTCAATAATGTGCAACTTCAGAGTTTATGACCAGTTTGGTTTGGGTGCTTTCAATGTACTTTTGCTGCCTGATAAATTGGCCTACTGGAACTTTCTAAATTCTTGGCTGAGGTTAAGCGCATGTAATTCTGTGGTGGAGGAGCAGTATGCAATTCAATACCACATAAGTACACATCAATTAAAAAGTGCCTAGATATGGGCAGGGAAGCTTAGTCAAATATTCCTTTAGGGGCAAAAAAGCAAAACAAAACACTTGTATGTTGTAGGTAAAGCTGCTTCTTCGTGACAGCCTGGAGAGCCAAAATCATTGGAAAAACTACTCCTGGGCTGTCAGGTTAACCTTTTTTTTTTTTTTTTTTTCTTTTTTTTAAAAGGGTTACATTCAGAAGCCCAGCTAGGTAAGAGCAGCAAAAGCTCTAATGGATGTCCTGAGCAGCACAGTTATGTAGTCAGACCAAAGGTGTTTTCTTCTTGGAATCTGGCATTTACTTCCCCTAATTGGTTTGGTGCAGAGCTGCTTCTTTGGCATCTTCTGTTTATAAATGCAATTTTTATGAAATTTAGGGATACGTCTTACGCTTTTGGGATGTGTTGATAATCCAAATTGTTAAAAGAACTTGCTTAGCAGACACCTTGATGTAAAAACAACACACCCACTTCATTGTGATGCTATTCAGGGAAATGATTCAGTGCAGTTTCGGTGGGTTTAAACAATGGCTTAGTGGCACACCTATTTTGTAGAAAGCTGACTTTTAAATGGGATGCCTGTTTTCTACAAGTCTATACATAGCTAACAGCCACAAGGTGATACTTGGTAGTACACGTCCTGTACAGAGCCTCCTTCATTGCATACTGTTTTCCCATGCACTGGAGATTGCCAAGCGAATTGGCAACATTGGAATGATTTGTTGGATCCTTCAAGTTTCATTTTCAGAACTGTTTTATCTTGCGGTAAAACAGACCTAGGAATGAGTTGATTCACACACGGTATGTACGTTCAAATCCACTTGAAATGGTACACTTGGATGTTTTTTGCACTCTATGCACAGGTTGTAATAGCATGCTAGCTCTTTTATCTCTTTGTTCACGGCCAGTTTGAGTTGCAACAAGTAAAATAGACAGCAGAGAGCTCACGGTCTTGAGCTAAGCTCACA
This sequence comes from Limnodromus scolopaceus, assembly GCA_028565335.1. NCBI lineage: Eukaryota > Metazoa > Chordata > Aves > Charadriiformes > Scolopacidae > Limnodromus > Limnodromus scolopaceus. Next base: position 118,615,516 of record JAOXNO010000001.1, read on the forward strand.
TTCTTCAGTTCTGTGCATAAATTTGTGTTCAGAAACAGAAATAGCAGAGCTGACAGTGAGTGGCAGCCTGTAGTGATAAAGTGTGTTGTGAGCACAGCTTCACCCAGAGCACTGGCATGTCAATACAAAATCCCTAGCTGAAGTCTCTTAAATACAATGTGAACGTTGCCTGCTTTATCCCTGCCCGCGTGCATCTTGGGCACACATCTGAGAGTGACTGTGCAGTGGATGGGTACTGTACAAATGAGTCAGTTCCTGTTCCTTTGGCTGAAGCTTCGTTAGGAGTTCTCAAAAAAGTATTTCAGAATGTGGATGTGGTCAACATAGTCATTTTCCAGGCATCTTAAAGGAAACCCACATCAACTGTGAAAGTGAACTTTGAACTCCTCTGTCCTGCCACTAACAGAACTTGAGCAGTGCTGGATGGTAATGCTTGTTTGCTTCAGTCCGTGTCTCCCCTCATTGTTTGCCAGCCTTTCCCTTAGGATTACGTGCCCAGTTACTTTTCAGGAGAACTTCCAATGATGCATCTGTGTACAACTGATTCACTGCTCCACTGGTGGTATGTCAGCTAGACATGTAGTTAGAAGCAGCTTCTGACAAATTTTAGGCCACGTTTAGTTGTTCAGCACACTTAAGTAATACTGTAAGCAATTAAACCCACTAGAACCTGTAGTGTTATTTCCCAGTTATTATGGCAAGATGTGGTACAAAAACACCTTACTTGTACTATACCTCCTAGGACTTAACTTACTTGGCTAAAACTATACATTCTCTTGAAGGCATCAATTATTAAAAGGAGGTCTCTTTTTTTTTGAGGTGTCAGATGGATTACTTGCACTGAAAACGTTTGTCTTGTACTCCGAATCTTTGCCTGTTTAGAATGGCTTATTTTTAAACAACTTTACAATAGTCTTCCTGACTTATGCAGTGGATTTTTTGTACTTACGCTACTTGTGATTATGTACATATTATGCAAGCTATGAAGACACCAGGATCTAGGCTCTGAATGGCATTATCTCCAAAATGACTGTTTTAATACACTTCCTCTAGTTTACTGATATGTGCAACTCTGCCATCTAATTGTTATCTTGTGCTGATGTTTGTATTCGCATAGTGCACTGGATTTCCCCATTGGTTACCCAGTGATGCTGCATGAGGCATTCTGCCAACAAAAGGGAGATGTTTCTCCTGAGAGCCTTTAGAAGGCTACTACAGTGGGATGGTAAAGCAAGTCTCAAAATGGCAACACACACTTCATTTAGAAGAAAATGCTACTACGCAGATGATGGGGATAAAGTTTTGAACGTGTGTTGGAAAACATAACTCCCAGGTCTCTTATCTAGTAATGTGTGCGTTATATACAGTGCTAACTGTGCTGCGTAAGTAGAAAACAATTAGAGTGGAAAAGCTGTGTTAGCTGTAACTCTAAAGGTTGTGAGTGACTCGACTCTATTAGCAATATGTTTAGCCTTTCTTACAGTTTTTGACAGGGAAAAAGGAATTGTTTCATGCCTTACTTCGCATGTTCACAGCAGTAGTTGCGAATCTCTTATGGCCACAGAGATAAAATGCTGAAGCTGATCATGTCATTAGCAGACATAGAATGGAAAGTCAAGAGTGCCTCTTGTCCTTGCTGCCTATCAGAAGCATTCATGTGCATGTTTTTGTTTTGCGTTTCCCCCCATACCTTAAGAAAAGAATGAGGATTAATGAGACTGGCTATTTGATACTGGTTCCTGTGTTACTGCTGTGCATTATAAAACATAAAGTGTATCCAGACTTTACCAAATGGTTTATCAGGAGAAACCTACCTGGTGTTTTTATATGCTTAAATAATAGAATTTTAAACCACTATTATACTACAAAGACATCTTTCCTTTTTTTTTTTTTTTTCTTCTTCATCTGATATTAAGAATGAAAGTATACAGTGTGAGATCTGAATTTAATATGGCCACATTAAAGCTTTCTTCATGTCATCTTGACCTGTCATAGGAATCTAGTTCTAAAGGCTTTGTGTTGAAGATTAAATTTAATTGCAGGACTGGATCTGACACATTCCTGACTGTTGTGCAGTTTATTTTGCAGTGAATGTAATTTTCCTTCTTCAGGTGACCTTGCTTTTAGATGAACTACTGTGAATGAATATAGAACTATCTGCCACTTGTCTTCTATTCTTATTACAGAGATAGCTACTGATTTTTTTTTTTTTTAACAAACAAAATGTGTACTGACATACTTATGTCAGTATGTCTTGCAGCTGTAGAGAGACGGAGACCACCTCACTTGTTAAACCATCTCTGTTCTGAAGCGCAATCTTCATTCACAATACTGATGCAAATGACCATGTGAAATGGTTGGTCTGTATCCTCTGCTTGTTAATTCCTATTTACTCTTAAGAGGGTTTTGAGGTTTGTGCTTTTTAAAATGTTTATAGTGTTCAGATGTACAACAAGTTTTTGGGTTGGTTGGTCATCCTCACTGTTGTGCTTGGATGCTTGGTCTTTAAAACTCTACCTTTAGAGTATACATTGCCATCACTTCTTTATGCTATCTCTTTGGTGTCAAAAAAAAAAAACCCTTTTGGGTAGAGAGTTGAGTTGGAGTAGGCCTGATTCAAAAAGGCTTTCTTGTTTACTCTAGCATACTGTGGATAATGCAGTACTTGAATACCTTAAAAATACTTGGAATAAAAAAGCAAACAATCCTACAGAACTCATAAAACTTCCCAGGTGTATACTTAAGACTTGCTCATGCTCTGCAATAGCATTCTTAGAAATAGGAATAGCTACTACTTGCATTTAAGATGTCCTATTAAGCAGCTTAATTTAACAATAACTAATGAATGGGCATTGCAGTAAATTAAGCTGGATGAAGTAGATCAGGTGTATCTTATGTTTCTATAACATAGACTGTAGTCACAGTCTGTTGTGTTTTGGTTTTTTTAAAGTATATGTTAGGAACCAGGAATAATGGCTTCTCAGCAGAGTTTTCTACTTGGAGACTGAAATCCTTTCTGTGTATATCATGGGCACTTCACACACCCTTCAAGTAGTGCTTATTTGGACCAGGTCAGGATTCCCCATGAGAAGCTCCAGTTAAGATCCACTGTTATAATGCAGTGTTCATAACTCTCCCAGAGCAGCTTCTCAAATTTCAGAATTAGTTTAATCATTCTCCACTACTAGACACTAGTGGTAGAGTGTTAATCTCAAAGTTTTGGCAACAAATACTGCTTAATATACCGTTCAAAACTGAGACCACCTTGTGATTCCTGTAGTCTACTGTTGTGTCATAACCTGAACCTATTAGGAGTCCATATAAGATTAAATGCTACTGATATTTTGTGCTATTCAGGATTTCCCTTCAAGGGTCCTTTTCCAAGCCCACTGGTATGTTGGTCCTTTTTTTTTTTTTTCCTCCTCAGTATTGTGATTTTCTGTCACCATAGTCTCTGCCTGCCTTGAATAAATTTGCCACCTTCATTCTAAGGTTACCTTAGTGAAGTACAGTATTGTTTCCCATTTGTCTGCCATGGATATACTTTTGAATGTCTGAATATTCCTAAGATTCTTGGGGTTTCTCGTCCCAATGAATTAGATGTTCAAGTGAGTTACCTTTTGGTTCTTTCCAGTTACATTTTGTACAACAACAGTCCTTGGCTAATTTTTGTCTTTTTATTAGAGGTGGTTTAAAAATGGTTAATGTTATGGAAAAAGTAGAAGATAATCTTGGCAAGATTCTGAATGGGTAAAACAGCCTGGAGATTGTAACTACCATGGGAGAGGATGCTTCTCCAGCTGGTGCCTCCTCTATTCTGTTTCATGGTAGTTGTCAGTTGCACAAAATATTTCCACAAGTTCAGTCTTCTCTTCCAGGTTCTGTATTTCCCTTTTGGAGAAAGGGATAAAGTAGAAGTTAAATCCTCATACTACAATGTGGTCACATATACTTTTTGACCTATTAAGTTTGTGGCTTTATGGTTTTTCTTCAGTATCCCATTTATCTCCCTCTTCTAGTATTAGGTTGCTAAACTACACCAAAGACATCTTTGTATGTTACAAGTAGCCTTTAATTTATCAGTATTAATAGTATCGTCAGGATCTCTTGCATCCTTGAGACTTAACCCCACTTTTGTGCCTTTATACCTTAGTTATTGTGACATTTCCTAAAATCTTACCAATTAGCAGTCAAGTACATACAGAGTGCTTTTGCGCTGATGGATGCAGCCACTTCTTTTGCCTACCTCTTAATTGGAGAAAATTTAGATTTGATGCACGGAAAAGATTCTTCACTGAAAGGGTTATCAAGCATTAGAACCGGCTGCCCAGGGAAATGGTTGAGTTGCCGTCTCTGGAGGTATTTAAAAGATGTGTAGATGGAGTGCTGAGGGACATGGTTTAGTGGTAACTTGGCAGTGCTGGGTTAACGGTTGGACTTGATCTTAAAGGTCTCTTCCAACAAAAATGATTCTATGATTCTGTCTGTATGAGAAGTCTGTCAAACATGAGAGGGCAGTCTGGCTTTGACTTACACGTCCTACTCAAATGTTAATAGCCTTATTAAACAACTCAGCTGATGGCTCATGTAGTGCAGTCCCGGATCCAAATAGGTTTTTCTGCTTAAAGATGGTAAAGTACTGACAGCCATCTGACGGCCATCCCTCCCATCACTGCACTTGTTTGTCCACGTTTACCTAATCTCATCACTCCAGTGCAAGTGTGTGTGTGTCTGTCTGTGTATTTATATGTGGGGAGGGGGCAGGAGATCTTAATTTAAATGGTTGTTTCAGTGAGACACAGCTGTCTTGTTTCCCTCTGTCTTCTTCGGTATTTTTAAACTCTGCTAGTTAAATTGTGAAGCTAGATCTGTGTGACTTCCTTCAGTGTGCCCGGGAATACCAATTTGGAGTAAGAAATTTAGTATCTTTAAAAGCATTTATCAGCTTCGATGCCACTGTCCCCTTTACACATCAGCATTTCTGCTTTCTCTTAAGTTAAATATAGAATATTGCCTATCTAGTGCTGTGTGAATTGGTGTTTGTAACCTGCGTGTGACTTGCTGGTGTGTATTACTTCGTGCAGATTTAATATCAGTACCTGTTGCTCTTCTGCTGAGCATATTTTTCTTCACCATTTATGGTCTAAAGGAAGCAGAGTCATGTGAGCTGTGGGGTAAACATACGCATTTAGGTCTCTGTGGCATAGTAGCATGCTGTTGTCATGTGATAATCTTCAGGCAAGACAAAATGTGTCCCTGGCTTTCAGATTCCTCTTGTAAAGAAGATTTCTTAAGACTTAAAGAATTGTCATCCTTATGTTCTTGTTGCTGTGAGGCACTTCACCTTCTAAATAATTTGGAGAACGCTTACTTAGAATACCAATTCGGGTTTAATTTCAAATTTTATGAAGACATTAACTGCATCTGTACTGTAATCTGGGAGCTCAGATTTCCAGGCTTCTGAAGGCTTTAGGGATTTTAATTTTTTTTTTTCAGATGTCCACCTTAATACTACTTAAGATGGGTGTTTTTGTTGAAGTTGTAGGTTCTGTATTTTCTTAATTTATATGTGGATAACATAATGCTCAGACCTTCCTAGCGCGTGGAACTTGCCCCTTGTGTTTCCAGCGTAAAGTTTGCTTCTGTGTCAGATAACAAGTGTGACACCTTGGGTGGACTTTTCTCCTTTTTGTTAGGATGGTTTTAGCATTTACCAAGGGAAGGAAGGTGGCTGTCATATTATTTCATGTCTTAGAGCCAGAAAGCGAGTCCCTCTGAGTCATAAGGCAAAACAATGCCCAAACCATGCCTGTAGCCCACGTTCCCCATCCTACAGGCTTACGACTAATTGGTTTAAAACTCTTATCTAGGTAGTCTTTGTATGTTCATTCCCTGGCTTACCCAGGGCTGCTTGGAGGGCAAAGTTATTCTCCCTATAGAACAGTGAGGTGATCAGAAATGGTTTAAGCTCACAGCATAAATGCCGTAAACTCCAGATTGCACTTGGTTCTAAGTGGGGTGTGGGGAGTTGTTTACCTCCCCCAGTTGAGTTTACTTCACAGGAAGGCAATTAGGAGGAGAAGGTGGGGAACAGGACAGTAAACGAATTTGTATTCACCACCCTCCTACTGCATATTAGGGTGTGATTCAGGACCAGGTGGCTTTGTAGCATCATCTCCATAATTGAATAATCAAGTGCCTTATATTGCAAAGTTCAAGTAACATACGAATGCTGTTCTCCTCTGAAGTAAGTACTAACTGCACTTGGAAGAGTAATTATCTTTAAAGTAGGTCTTTGAGGAGTATACAGAAGGATCACGCTGTCAGGGCTGGGAAATAGTCTTAGGAACTGTTGCTACTCGGCTTATCTGACTCCTGGATCAAACTTGTCTCACCACTGGCATGCTTTCACGTATTCACTAGGTTGCCATTTCACACTGATATTTTCTTTCCCTAGTATTCTCTGCACACAGGCACCCAGCATGAATAAACGTCAGGGTGCTAAAGATGAGGATCCCTGTTTTCCATATAGAGTGGGTACTATGCAAGCTTGAACTGCATGGTAACTTGACTTGAATTGCATAGTAAGGAGAGAGAAGGACTTTGAGCCCAACCATCAAAGACAATGTGCTGTAGACTTGTTTGAGTAACTTCAGCCAGCATCGGAATTTAGTAGTATTTAATCTCAGCTGAATCATATCTGCACTAAAAATGCAGTATTTTGTGCTTAACCCATTTATTTTCTGTTCATGTTTCCGTTGGGTTGTTAGTCAAACTGTTAATACTTGGCATACTGGGGGTGTGCTGTTGCAAGGTGCATCCTGTTTAGAAGAAGAAAATTAAGCTATCTAAAACTCTGATAAAACAATTTTTTGACACTTACTGAATCTTGCTTAGCATCCCTACTATGACAAAGTTAGTATGCTGTGAGCACCAGCTATTTGCCTCTTAGATGGCTGGGTGGGCCTCTTCCATATAAGCACTGTACCCTGATGTATGGCGGTAATACCCCCTGCACAATAGGTCTGGCGAACCCATCGCACAGGCGTGGGGGCTGCCAACAGTCTGTGACTCCCACCCTGCAGAGGACCCCAGGGGCACGCAGGCTGGGAGGGGGAGGAGTGGTTTGCTTGGGGTTTTTTTCACTTTCCCACCTCTTTTCTGCTTTGGCAACCTCCTGCACTGTAACCCTGCCTTATTCGTAGAAACTCTGGGTTTGTGTCCACGCAAGCGATCTTAGCTGTAGGTGTTTCTGTAATACCATTAGCATGCAGAAAGCTACCTTCCGTATGTCTTGTGAAGAACTGAGCTGGAATCCTCTGGCAAGGTGTTTGTTTAACACTGTGGACCTAAACAGAAACTGAACTGGAGCTGTTTGCCTATATATATATATTTATAATTACCTTACTGCTCTTAAAATTATGAATAAGTTAATTCAGTTTCTCACATTATATTACCATCCAGTGGGCAGTTACAACGTGTTGGGGTACAAGTAGCTACTAACAATAGCTAACAACTGAATGCTACTCACAGAACAGTGTGGTCCTGATGCAGGCATTACAGAAAGCAAGTTCGGTAGTTCTTAGCATATAGACAACTCTAGCTTAGGAACCTTAACTCATGTTTATACCCTTCCACAGAAGTTTTGTGCCACTCTTCAAAGTTGTAGACTAAGTTATTCATTATTCCATCATTTTTGGTGAACAGTTTGCTTAACTCCATATCCAACCTATTTTATTTATGTCTATATAACATTTTTAGTTGATCTGAAGGAGTTTTTTTTTTTTGCATGCTAGAATAAATAACTATTTACAGCATCTTTTATGGATTTTTACAACTAAGCCAGCTTCTTATCTAGTTGTATCAAGTCCTTCAAAGACTGTGTCTGTGAAGTCAACTCAAAAATAAGTCCTGGTTAAAGGTAACTGTGTTTGCGTTTATCAGCAATTAAGTTTTAAAAACAAGCCAATTGGCCCCTGAGAATGCAAGTGGTTTTGCCTTTAGTAAGGTGTTTTAGAAAGCTGTGCCAACTCTATACCTCCCTAGGCTTGCTCGTACTAGTGTTCTCTGGCAAAGCAATTTAAAAAATGTCTTGGGCAGGATTTTCGTAAATCTATTCAGTCCAATCAGAAGCTTCACTTAATGGAGCAATGTATAAATAGTGCGGAGAGTCAAGTGACCATCAGCTGGTCTGAATGGGTTTGACCACTACAGTCACAGGGTCTGAGGTATGCAGGAGCTGGGATCACTGAAAACATGCTTTGCTGCAGAGATATCCTGACTCTGGCGTAATTATGTAACTGCAGAGGAATTCATGTGCGTAAGAATGTGTTTTAATTAGACACCTGTATTTAATGTTGGTTTCACATTCTGTATCATTACTGTGGGCTTTTTTTTTTTTTTTTCAAATAAAAAAAGTAGTTGCTGCATTGGTTGACTTTCCCATTTCATTAAGTAATGTGTATTGTAACGCATAGCTGAACTCCGCAATTATGCATTTCCTTTATAAAGTGTATGCCTACTCGGTTGAAACAATGCACTGATCTGTTTTACTGAATTCAGAACTTAAGACATAATGGCTCTTTGCCTAAGTTCATATTAGGTAATTAGAAGTTCTTGGCATGCTTGGTAAATACTGAAATTCCATTGTATTGTGCATTAAGCATGGAGAAATATTTCTTCAATAGCAGTGCCAGTGCACTGAAATATAAGTGTTTTGGCTGTCCCCGTTGATGGCTTTATTAAATCTGAGTGAAACTGTCAGCTCTGAATTGCAGGGATGCTGGCTTGCTTTCTGTTTGGGAAGTTACTGAAGCCAACATCCAGGTAATGACTTCTTTATTGAAAGCATCCCCCTGCACCACTTATAAATATCACAATTATGGATTCTAAGCAAACTAGTAAAATGTCACCTTTTTTGTTCAGTTCATTTGACGCCTGTGGCAGCACCATGCAGAACAAAAAATTTTGCCAAATTCAATGACTTCATGGGAAGAGCTGTTGTTCAAACCCAAGTCATTTGTATTTCTCTTCTTTCTTCCTCACCTTGTACTGAATAGCTTTTCCTGCTTTTCATTACAGATTTTAATACTTGTCAGCGCCATCCCTATTCTTATAATGTATTAGCCCATGATGTGACTCTCTCCCACAGCAAAGCTGGTTGATGAGGACCTGTTTGTTCTCTTTCCTGTCAATTCAACACCTAGGCCTTTGATTAAAAAAATGAGTTATTGGCTTTATTCAAACTGGAAAAAATACAGTGGTGTATGTATCAGTTACCATTCTTGCCTTGATTGATCTCCTTAAAGATCATTCAATCATATTAAACATATCTTGATTCAGCAAGTAAAGGTAGGAGTCTGTTCAGAGGTGATTCACAAACATTCCAGTCACCTGCCTTTGTCTTTGATGCACAACAGACCTCCAGTATGTTTTTTTTTCTAATTTTCACTTGATCTGGTGATGGGCTCAGTTGCCTCTTGTGTTTTTGGCAATAAACCTTCATATTAGTACAGTTCACCAGTGTCAAAAGCTTCACCTGTCAGTCTTATAGATGACAGATGGTGGGTAGTATTTTTTTTTTTTTTCCCCCGGTAACTTGGTATTTCTTGCTTTCATGAAGCAGTAAAACTCCTATCTGCACAAATATCAAACCCAGGCACTGCTCACCTGGGTCTGTGGATCTGTGGCTCCAGGCTTATGGTCCAGCTTGAGACTTCATGTTACATACATGCAAAAAGCTCCCACATCTCTGAGGTGTCCTCAAACCAGCTCTGAACTTGAAGTGACGAACCCTTTGTCTTCTGACCTTTCCCTACAGTGGGTACACATGCACACCCACTGCTTCGGTGGTCTGAGGGTGGTTAGGAAATGGGGTTCAGTGGCTGCCCCTCAGCATAGCCTGCCCTAGAGAGTGAGGGGTATCTGGGCTCCAGGCACTTGCGCCTCAGATAGTTGCAAGGGACCTGGCTAAAACTCACAAATGCCTGAATAGTTGATAATGTAACAATTCAAAAGTGTTTTCATTAAAATAAAAACTTGTAATTTAAAAATAACATTTGTAACACCAAAAGTCTTGTAAATCTTCTGTCTGAGCCTCTTGGCCTCTCCTCGAAGACACAGTGACCATGACTTCTCTGGCTTATTCCGGAGCCTGCTTGACTGAGGATCAGAGAGGAGATATTCCCTCTGACTTCTCTGAGTGGCCACAAACCAGAAGTGCCTGTGGTGGAAGAGTTCTCTCCCTGTATGGGATAGGGTGGGGTGACCCTTACCTCTGGGTGCTGCTAGGCTCTACCTGGGAGTGCTGCTTGCTCTGGGGATGGTGGCAATACAGTAGAGGGTTATGTCAGCTCATCTTGAGGAGGATTGAAGCCAGGGAAGCGTAAAGGTGTTGCCTACAAGAGGAGGGAGAAGTGGACAGGCTGCATGAAAAGAATTGTGCAAATTGCTGAGTTCTCCAGCAGAGAAATGGCAGTATTTGTTTCCCAGCTTCAGTGCTGCCGCTCTCGTGCTTCAGCGTTACGTGCTTATTCCTGGCAAACTTCTGTCAGTTATGCAAGCTCCAGAGGTTAGCATAGGTACTGTATAGGGATTAAATAATGTTGATTCATGCTTAATTAACGCTGTTTGTGAAACTGTATTGTGGAAAAGTTCAGCAGGGCAGGCATGCACCTCTTGTGCTTCTCTCACAATGGGGGTGTAACAGCAACCACTCTTTTCCAGAAGTATTCGATAGCAAGCTGTTCTAGTTATTTCCCTTCCAATAAACCAGTCTTTAATCACTGATATTACTGCTATAAGCTAGTCAAACTGCTCTAGAAAATCAAATTATTAAAAATACATAAAAATACTCTTACAGTCAGTTATGGTTCTGTGTTTTAAAAAACCCCACTTGTCAGGCCAGTGACAGTGCTAAAATACTCTGTCACTAAAATCTCACCAGTTCCCAAATAAATGTTTTATTTAAACAAATACTTGCAATACTTAATGAACAGTTCTAGCTTGATGGCCGTTTTTTTGTTTGTCTTCACTGATACTGACTTATTTCTTGCAATGTAAAATCTTAACGCTTACTCAAAGACTTCAAGGAGTTACCTAGAGTATATTTCAGTCACCATCGGAAGACCAAACTAGGCATGTATCCACTAGGGTTTTTCTCAGATGTGCTGCACTATGCAATAGCAGTTCCTGAGCTGATAGAGGAGCTGGGATTCCTTCATCGACACCAGAGATGAAAGGATTTCAAATTGCCCTGAATGGGAGGTTTTATGCAAAGACTCGAAATGCTGCACTGATTTCTAATAGAAGTTAACTCTAAGCAGCCCCCTCCTTCTCTCTGCTAAATTATGTAGGAACAGTACGTTTTCTCATTGCAACGTGGGATGAGTTTCCTCATTTCAGGATTACCTCTGTGCCTTTGAGTTTACTTTTATTTACCCAATGCCCTTTCTGACAGGGTAAGAACAGGCTGTTTTTGAATAATTCACACCTGCTTGTACAATATTGTTTGAGGATTAAAGAGAAACTTAAGGTGACTTTGGTTCTGCTATTATTCTGCTTCACATTTGTCAGCGTTTATTATCTGCTTTTGGGAGCAGGTCTTTACTAATATATGGGGATGAAACAGGTTATTTCAGAATAAAGATACAGGAACACTGTGAGTACTTGTTAATTATAAAAGCTGCAGGTATGACTGCATACCTGAGGTGACTGTTCTGGCAACACACTTTTCTGTTTACTGTCTACAAGAAACCTGTGTAATACCAACTGGAGAAAATTCTTTCTTTAAGAAGGCTTATCTACAGAACTGTTTCATATACTGATTTCTGTTTTTCTAATTGTTTCTGCAGGTCATGTCGGATTAATGCTGTGGATCAGTCAACCCAGAGCCTGTAGTTGCCCATCAATCGCTCAGTAGTCAGTGTAGATTCTGTCTTTACAATCAGCAGCTACATCTGGCTACTGGGTCTCTGATGACATCTCATATCTTCTATCTAGACTTTTTGTTGGATTTTTATCTTCTCTCCTGGGTGCAGAGCAAGTTCACAGTGCTAACAAGTTAACGTCTGAGGTGTGGCCCCAAATAAAGGATTGGATATCTGTTGGATCTTACTTCACAGGAGGAATCAGATTAAATACCTGGATGTTGTGTATTGGAAAGCAGCAGTCTTTTCTGTAGCCTAGTCTTGGGGCTTGTATTAGTCAAAACTGATGAGAATATTTGCAAGTTTGAGCTAAGAAGATAGTTGGACTTCACTCTTTAAAACGAATAATCTTTAACGTCTCCTGCAAAGGATAGATATTAAAACAGGCACCTTGGCTGATTGTATGGATACCACACATTAGGGGAGCAAATGTACTGGGAACTGTCAAGTGCACAGCTGTTTTTTGTCGGTTGTATGGGAAGACTCTCCAGGTTCGGGGCATGAACCTGGCATACAATGTAGATTTCTGTGTTTGTTAAGCAACAGCTACATTGTCTGCTGGGTTTCCAGCTGCCTGGAAATACAAAGTGGAGGGTTATCTACACCTTTTTTCTTTTTTTTCTTTTTTGGTCAAGTTACCTTCCTTATAGTTCTGCGGAAGACAATGCAATTGATGTCCAATTGCTGCCTCCCCCTCTGTTCTCACGCAGGTGATCCAGCTGGTCAACTAGAGCTCGGAGCCAAGGTTGATCTGAAACTAGTTAAGAAAAAAAAGTTCAAGGGATTGAAGCGTTCAGACACCTGAGCATGAGTAGCTCTCGGGCAGAAGCTAATGCCTGCTGCCTGTGTAACCATTAGTTTGCCCTGGTAATGGTGCTTCAATTTTTATTTTTTTTTTTTTGGACTTCAGGAGGAGAGCTATGTATGTGTGTGCTGTACAGTTAGGGAATTCTTTTTTGGAGTAGTGGGAAGCTATTTATAGGCCTGACTTTTTTTTTTTTTTAAAAACAAAACATGTGCTGCACATAGTATGGCTTACACACAAAAAGGGCCTAGAAGTAATTGAGGAGGAACAAGCTAATGTCTTGAGTGCTTAATACCAGCTGGATCTCTTGTTCCTTGAGCCACACCAAACCTGGTGTGCGTCATTTGTGCACTGTATCCAGCCACGCAGTGACAAAACAGGCAGTTTCAATTTGAGAACATTAGGCCTGGAATAGCAGGGGACTGTTGTCCTCAGACCTGGACTACAGTCACAGTAGTAAATGGGGAAGCTTGTACAGCATATGTCTATACTTTAACCCTTCACTGGCAAGCTCTGTGCCATTTGCACTTTCATTGTAGAAATAGGGAGAGTTGTAATGACCACTCAGAGGGAAGGAACGTGTGATTTGGATAAGTTTGGCTGTCCATTGGACTACACCTGGGTGAGTTTAGACCAGCAGGTATCCAGGACTCTTCCTCTTGAAGGGTAACACTTGAGAAGACAGAAGGGTTGCTAAGCGAGGGCTGCTGTTAAAAACTGTGCTTTTGTTAAAACAAATAAAATTTCTCATGCAAAAAACTGTGTCTTTTCCTGTTTATTGTATCAAACTGGGTTTGCACGAAGTCTTCTAGGACCTAGGGTATATAAAGCTGTTCATTACAGTGTCTTGTGTAGACAGCACCTCAATACTTGCGTTAGCCTGACTTTGCTCAAGAAATATGCATTCATTTACACATTTCTAGTTAAGTAAAAATATACAGACAATTGCCTACACCCAATAGTTGGTGCAAATAATCATGCCCCATTGAAATAACTGGATTGTCTATATAGCTTTGAAAGCTGCTTGATAAAGTTGCGCAAGTGTTTTTCCTTTGCTTTAGATGTTGTTTTCCTCAATGCCAGTATGTTGAGATCTAGCTCTCTGACTTTGCAAAACTGGTGAAGACATAGATATGGCTGAGTCTTTTTCTTAAATGATCTGGCACTTTCTCAGTTCTTACTGATATTTCATTTCATATAGCCTCCTGAGTCTTGACCAACATATGCACAGTAGTCATAAAAATGGCAACATATTACTCTCCGGTTTTGTGGTTCCTTTAGCTTCAACAATACTAAGACATCAGCAGTTTTTATAGCATTGCTTTGTTCCTGTGTTTATAGTTCAACTGACCTTTTAAGGATTCATGTCAGAATAAGGTAGGTATGTCTACCCCAATTGTTTATATGGCAGGCACCATAAAGCAATTCAAAAGCAGATTAACCTAACGTTTAACATCAAGCCCCTCTCCTATTCAGTTTCACTTCCCCACTGTGTTTCAGTTAAACTTACGATTTTGAAATCCCCTTTGTGGGCAGGTACTTCTGGTTCCTCTTATTTTTCTGTCATGCTACTTGCTTTTGTATACAGATACCTTTTTTTTTTTTTTAAAAAAAAAAAGCACACACCCACCGTGTTACCTTATTCTGAGGTTCTTGCTTTATTTTTGCTGTCTAGCATAGCTAATACAAGCATGTAAAAGTGGTTACACTTCCTACTGTGATATTTATTTTTTTAGTTCTTTGTTCCTTCTTTTCTGTATGGATTTCAGTGAAATTGGCCTATATAAATGCCTATCCCTTCTCCCCTGTCAAGGGTACCAGTACTACTCCTGATTAAACTGCTGCTAACAGCAGCCTGAAGTCCTCCTTCAACTTCAATGACATAACGTTTTCCACGTGTTCATCCTTAGTGGGGCTCTCAGAGTTTCCATTTTCTTTGAGCTTTCACTCCCAACACTAGCTTTGGCTGTATTTTTATGACACTTCTACACTGTGATGCTAATGAGCGTGAGGACTGACTAGGGTGCGTGCCCTTTCTCAGATGGGAAAGTGAGGCCAGGGCTCTTGCCTGGTCAGAGGTATCCCTCTCTTCACAGGATCTCTGAAGTCAAGGAAGTAAATAGTGAGAACACAACTGCTAAATTACTCAGTTATATCCCTTCTCCGAAAGGCAGAGCTTAGAGTTTGGCATTCAAACTTGATCAGTTGGTTTTTTTTTTTTCCTGCACAATTTGTGAAGCAAATAACGGGAACTAAAACAAGAGTGGCAGTTGGATCTCTTTGAACAAGTAGATTGGAGAAGATCATAACATTTTCATAATCTTATATTTTCTGTTGTGTCTCAGTTTATGTAATACCTTCCCACACTGGTATTTCTTCCGGTCCTCTGACTCTTTTAGAATTAACTTGAATATCTATTTAAATCTTAATACCAGGAAGAGCAATGTTTTTACTTTCTGGCTCCGGATAACTACTAGGAAAGCCCCACTGCCTACTATTTCTCTATTCTCTGATGAATACCTCTGTGAACTCCAAGCTGTATTTTCTTGGCTATGTTTATTCTTTCTATGCAAATCAAGATTCACAGAACTGAGAGGATGCATCTATTCTGGCCTTGATAAACTTAGAGCACATGCTGACATATCAGTACGTGGTAGTGACAAGTACATTCTGTAAGTTTCTTCAAAAAAAACCAAAAACCTGGAGTCATTAAGCTTCTAAAATGGCAACAACAAATTAAAAACCTGAGCGGGAAGGACAGACACAAAACACCAGAACTGCTTTAAATAGAACAGAATAGCAAATGGGTTGCTTTAATTGTGAAAGTGTTGAGAAGTCATTCCAAATGGGAGAGCTCTATTGGGCAGGTGGCTTGTAGTTAAACTATGGAAACCTTCTGTAATTTGGACCTCTGTTGCTGTGCTGAGTAACAGAGCAGATTCTGTGCCTTGTGCACAACTCTTTCTGGGCTTTTTGGTCGCTGGGGGCTGACTAGGCTGTGGCTGTCTTCCCAGCTCTGCTCAGCTCAAAGGAATTCCCTGAGAAGCTACTTATGGAAGGTTTGGGCAGAAGGAAAGTGTCGAGGCTTTTGAAGCAATCTCCAGGAAGCTTTCCAGCAGGCACCTCTTCTTTCCCTCAGCATGTGCAAGCAGTTTTCCGAAGGCGTAAACACACCTGGGACTCCTCACCAGAAGTACCCTCTTAAAAACGTACTTTGGTGTCTGATGTGCTTGTGCATTTTTACTCCGTAAATACCCCTCTGAGTTAACAGTGAAAATTGCTCTTCTGAAGTGGTGTTCAGGCAAGATGGACAGCCCTGAGACCTCTGTATTGTATCTCTCTGGGCCTTTCCTGTAGGGTCATAACACAAGTCCTGTATCACAGTAGTGTTTATATGCAGTGCTACAGCATTCATAGGGCCCATCTCCCATGGGGTTGTTTGTACTGGGGTATGTTGGTTTTTGCAATAAACTGGAAAACTAGACCTTGATTGTGGGTATATGTAAAAGCTCTACTGAAGAGGTGTTGAGCTTAAGTGGTCCTCTGTGTTGGAGAGCCCCACAGCTTCTGAATTTATCCTGTCTGTGGCTAGCCAGCTACTCAAAAAAGCACTTGACCAAAACTGTGAAAAGCCTTCATATCCAGTTTAATATTGACATTTTGCTCTTGCTGTGTGGCTTACAGCTTCTAGTGGTAGCTCAAAGAAGATGCTGAATTGTTTTAGGAGATGAGAGGACTGCTCTTAATTTTGAGAAAGTGGCACACTATTGCTTGGCTAATATGATAGTGGCTGTCTACATATACAGCAGTGAGTTTTAGTTTGAAGGCTTTGAAGAACAGTTGCTGCTCCTACACATTAACAAACTTTATCCTTTTACACTGGTAATTTTTCTAGCTACTCTAAAATTTGGTTCTGTAGGTTGCTAAGTAACACCCGCACATATTCCCTCTTCCATGTGCTCTGAATGCCAGTCTTCCATGCAAAACACCTTTCCAAAATTAGTGTCTGTCAAGCTCCTGAAAGGTAGTGTTGCTGTGATTCAAGTCAATCATGTTGCCTGCTTTAGGTGTTAATTCTCCCATCTAAAGACACTTGCAGAATAACTAATATGGTATATCTCAGATTCCTTTTAGCTACAGGAAAACAATATCTCCTGAAACACACACTAATTCTGGAAAGAGAAGTAAATTGCAGGGGGCACACTCATGTCAATTTATTCATTATGGTGCTAATATTTCTCTTTGAAGTTTAGTTTTATTTAAAGAGCAGAGTTCTGAAGGGACCTGGGCTGAATCACTAGGTAGGTAGGTTTCTTGTGCCCCAAGGCTGGCCAGCCAATACTTGAATGGGTAGGTGCTGAGGATTTTAGGGAGGGGACAGTGTTGGAAAGATGTGAGGGGAAGAGCTGATGAAGAGTACAGGAAACTTTCACTTTCTTTCAGTTTGTGTTACCCTGTAGGAGGAAAGATCTATACCTTCCCTTCCTCCATCTCTAGAAATTCAGTGTACTGTTCCACATATATGCTCTAGCAGACACTTTGGGTATTTTTCTTCCTCTGTTTGCCCATGCTTTATTCGCTGGTGGTTTGTGTAGCCCAGGTAGGTGAGCTGTGCTTGTTTTGAGAAGAGTGTCGGCATCTGAACAGGGCATCATGTATGCTGAGTCCAGGAGCTGCCATTACTTTCTTTGAGTGTACCTTCTCTGATTCATTAAGTTCACTTGAGCAGAACGCACACAGAAGAGTCTGTCTTGTAGGCTTACATGGAGCACTGAAATAACTGGATAATTGCAGTCTTTGTAAAATATTCACATAAAGGACGTGAAAATCACAGCAGCACAGCCAAGAATAACTTAAGTTTGTAGCTGCAGCCTTTCCAATAAGCAAAAAATGAACGAACGTAAAAGTAAACAAACCTGCCACTGCCTTTGTCTGCTTCTGTAAGCCTAGGCAACTGCTGCAGAGCAAGGTGGCGGTGTTTGTCATGGTTACCACAGAACTGACTCATGAGCTGTAGGATTAGGAATGGCGACAACCCTTCCTAATGTCTCCCTCTATTTACTTATAGATAGATAGATTAGCTAGATAGATTAAGATGTGAGATTTACTTGCAGATAGATTAGCTAGAGAGATTAAGATGTGAAAATAAATTGTACCTGTTGGTGAATGGCATGTCTGCATGCTTTGCAGAAGCTTCTCGATCCTTTTGGCCGCGTGGTTAGTCCTGGGTCTGCCAGCTTTCCAAAGGGTGTGACTTTGCTGCCCGTAGATGTTTAGCTGCTCTCAGCTATCAGCACAGCTCATGCTGGCATGCTGCGTCACATGTTTTGGGTGCTCTTTTGTGCAGAGTTTGCTCACTTGCTAAATGGAGCTATGAGCTTTTAGGCTAAAGTGCATTAAGTTGTTAAACTAAACTAGCATAGGTACTTAATCACACTTGGTTAGCAGCCCGTGGCTTACCTGATGCAATAAGAGAGATATAAATGAAGTCCTGGGATGGTCGCTGTATGTGGCAGTACCGTGGAAGTCACTGGAGCTTCCCAAACAATAAAGGATGTTAATCGTGCAATATATATCCCATTGGTCTTGTTATCAGTGTCCTGAAACTTTTATGCCATTCT
Source organism: Limnodromus scolopaceus (assembly GCA_028565335.1). Lineage (NCBI taxonomy): Eukaryota > Metazoa > Chordata > Aves > Charadriiformes > Scolopacidae > Limnodromus > Limnodromus scolopaceus. Next base: position 118,633,869 of record JAOXNO010000001.1, read on the forward strand.
CAAAGGCTAGTGGTACCCCATTTTTTTCCTTCACCTATGGTAGACAATGAAGAAAAAGGGATTTGAGGTACTGGTTAGAAGGTATTTCAGAAGCCAAATTTTCATAGAGGATTTTCACCTCAAGTGAACTTTCTGGTAATTTAGAAAGACATGGATTTACATGGTGCAATAAGCTGCCAAGCTTCTGGGTTTCTTTGTGTTTAGTGGCGTTACGAAAAACAAAACCCTTCCAGTGGCCAAACTCCCTTCAGTTCTTCCCTAACAACAAGGACAGTGTGATTTAATGTGCTTTCTTGGATCCAAACTTCTGCTGTGTTAAGGGACCACAAAAGAAAGTTGCTGTCCAGAATACATGTTCTAAGTGTGGGGGCTCTTCATCTGCTCTGTAATGTCCCTGTTTGTGGATGAGGAGTTGAAGCGTAGTGCAATTAAGGGCCAGCCTTTCCCTTCTCCTCCCTCCCCAAGTGAAAATCAGGTTTGAATGGAATTCTCTGAATTGCTGTCTCTCTTGAGTGGCTTCTCAGCCCTGAGGAAAGGAAGGCACTTCCACAAAACCTGCAGAGAACTGAAAGTGAGGCTTTTGTCTATGTTTAAAAGAAATTGGAAGGCAGAGGAGGGGGTCTGAGTTTTGGAAGGTTTTGGATGTTGATCAGAAGAGGGACCTCTTGCCTTTGCTGCCATGACCTGTGTAAATTAGAATATAACCCAAGGAAGTGGGAGACCCAAATTTATTACCTGCAGATTGCTCTGACCCCTAAGTTTTAGACTGCTTGTCAGCAGAGGGATGCATTCATTTATTAAAATAATGTTGGTCTGCTGCAAAGAAATGGAAGTTCATACTCCCAAAGAGTAGAAACACAACTGTGATTTGGTCATCAAAGCATATATGACTGAAATAGAGGGTGGCTTGGTGTAGAAAACCTGCTCCCAAAGACTCCTAGGCATGTTGCATTACAGAGCTATTGGATGCAGCAACCCTGGGAGCAGGACTGTTGCAATGGTGTTTTGCTGCTCCTCCTAACAGTACATTTTGTTTTCACCTCTGTTGGAGGACAAGATGAGCTTGGTGCCAGCGTTTGTAATGAGAGAAGGCACAGGATTAGAATCTTTCTTGCCTTTTGCTGCCTCGTGGTCCTCTGAACTTTGCTATTCTCTGCCCGAGAACAACCAAAGTGGGAGTATGACACACATACACACAGATTTGGGAGATATGAGAAATTGAATCTGAAAATTCATCAGGTTTTTAGTCAGTTAAAAAACCTAAATGAACAAGAGTATTAATTTTGTCAGTTTCTTATGCATCATAGAGTCTCCAGAAAATGTAATATAAACTTTTGAACTCAGCAGATAATGCTGCAGAGTGTTCTCAGCTCAGCTGATGCTTTGGCTGCCCATAACTGGGACCCCAGGAAAGCTAGTTAGAGTTTAATAGGGTCCATTGTACAAAGGCAAGCACCTCTATAGGTATTCATGATACGTAGTACTATCAGAAAAAGAATACAAACTCCTTCAAAAAGGGATTTAACCACAGATAGAGACTTCCTTGAATGCTGTGTTGACATTCATTGTTTATCTGCTCAGACTAGTCATATTTGGAAACACTGTTCTATTCTGACATATGACTTTTCCCAGGAGCAGCAAAGCTCACAACGAAGATTTCACAATAAAGAAAATTCTGTTCTTCTTTGTGGGAATGTTATAGTAAAGCCATGACAACTCATTTGGCACAAGATTGTTTTGTTTTCAGCAAGGATTCCCCCTCCCTACACATTTTGTGATGTGTTTCCATGTGTTGGGGTTTTGTTTTGGTTTTTTGATGCTTTTTTTTTTTTTTCCCCAGGAGGGTGGGGGTGGATCATTTTACGTTTAGCCTCCCAGCCATCCGTGTAGAAACCATGCAATAGGTATGAAGAACCCAAGTCCAGGCTTGCATGTTTCAGTGTCACCACCAGCAGTGGAGTTGCTCCTAATTTATGACTGCGTGAACAAGTTCAGCATCAGGCCCTTCGGATCTGCTCAGCTGGGATTGCGCTGAAGTTACACATCCTGCTCCAGGCAAAGCGGGGAGGGTCATATGAAATATGGAGAAGGTGACACAAACACATAGACAATAGGTTAAACGCAAGGTAGAAACTCCAAACCCATGTGACTGGAAAGGCTGATGTATCTGCGGTCACCAGTGAGGCCAGTAAAGATCAGACACCAGTATCGTTCCCTGACTCAGTGCTGATGGCACGTTAGCGCAGGGTATATTTGGAAGTCAGTGGTACTTCTGGAGGTTGTAGTTCATATGTCTAACCTTTTTGGACTTTTTTAACAGCAGTGCATACTTTTGAAGTGGAAATTATTTTTACCCTATTACACCAGATCTTTTTCCAATGTACCGAGCTAATTAACCAGATTACAGTAAGTTACACTATGGGTGGCAGTCTAACAACTGAAAAGTCATTAGGCTTTTTTGTAACCTTCCCTGGAGTTAAAGTGGATATTTTGAGCAGAATAACACATATGGTGAAATCTGGTCTTCACTGTAGTTCTTGGAAATTCTCTCCATGATGACAGTTTGCACCCACCTAAAATTTCTAAGTTATAAAGTGGGCAGCGTTTTCTTGCTTCAGTGTTTACTGCCCCATCCAAATACTCATACTGCATTTTGGAGCTGGAAGAAGCACAAAGTTCTACTTTCAAAGAAGAAAGGAGAAAGACCAGAGGTTTTCAAAGATGTGACTTTGTGAGGGTAGCAAATAAAACTTGGTGGCATTGCCAACCCTTCTGAAGCATTTCTGGAAAAGCTGGTAGGCCAGCCTTAGCCTGAATGTGTGTGCCGCATGTTGCTGAAACTATAGTTCAGGTTTTGTTGCTGTTACTATTATAAACCCTAGGAAGTGGGTGTTTATAAGTGCAGTCAACATTCCCTCTGAGCAAGAAACTGTCCTTAAAAGGGAGTTGTCCCAACAGTAAGAAGAATTATTTAAAGAAAAAGAAAATGCTAAATTTTTGCTGTTCAGAGGAAAAAAAAAAGGAAGCAAAACCAGGGATGGAATATTAAAGTGTTGCCCACACGCAAACTTTTTTTTTTCTTTTCTTTTATGGCTCTTATCCAAAAGATACTCAGCACAGCCAGTGATCATTTGTGATGGAAAATGAGTGAATTGCCTTTTCTGCATATTCACTTAACTGGTTTTGTTTGATTAGGAAAAATTACAATAGCACATCAGCAGAAATGTACTGTCAGTGGTAGCATTATAGTATTTTACTGCTCACAGTCACTGAAGTCCAGGACATGTTCTTCATATTCCATTTGCACATCTGTGTTGTTCAGTAGCTCCCTAACCTTTTGGTACTGCACCAGAGAGAGCTGGTAGTGAGTATGTGCAGGGGATACCCACCTAACCTACCACTCTGGGAGAGAGGGATGCTGGCTTGTGGCTGGGGTGGAAGGCAGGGAAGAGTTGAGCATGGACAGTCTTAGAACTGTAGGAGCCACCAAGACAGCTGCCTCCAAAAATAGGTAACCACCAAGCAAGGCTTACTAAGTCATGGTTTTAACACTGGCTTGGACTACAACACAATCCATAACATCACAGGGATTTGTAGTCCACCTAAACCCTGCTTCAGACCTGGCTTTAATTAACATCATTTATAAATTACATGCTTTCCAGACACCTCCTGTTTCCATGACATCTATTTCTCTGCTTTCAGGTCTGACACTTTCTGCCACTTGTAATCTTTCTCTTGTGCCTTCCCCACACAGGGATACTCTTAAGACACTTACTGTCATCAAACAGAAAGTGAAGCTGCTGCTGGGATTTCTCCTTCATGACTGGAATTTCTCTTTCCCTCCCCAGCTGCTGTTTATAGCAAGATGCTGGCACTTTCTGCCTGCTTCTCCTGGGTTCCTTGACAAATTGGGTGTTTTCAGAAAAATCAAGTGCAGTGCTCCACTTGTGCGGGTGTGGGTGTGCACATATTTATCCAACCAGCTACCACTGATGCATGTGGACTATGTGACAGGATGAAGCTGAGGAACATCTGCCCAGGATAGCTAGCACTCAAGTCCTGTAAAGTACGTGCCTTAAAATCCCAGCATCTGTAGTCTTCTTAACATTAGATCTTCTCTCAAGTGAAACTTTTAAAGAAAAACATACTTTGGGCCCGTGGGATTTTAAAGCATGAACAAGCCTTTTTTTTCCTTCTGAGACACGAAATAAAAAGCCCTTCAAACTGTAACAACTTATTTAAAAGTGTATTGAGAAGCACAGGGAGGCAAAGACATGAGGCAAGACTTTTGCAAAGCTCCCTGCAATGTTGAAGGGCTGCAGTCAGACCATTTGTACTGCACAGCATGAAATGTATACAGAGCTCCTCGGGGCTGTGGTGGCAAATCCGTCCCTCATACCCTACCTCCTGCCATTTCAAATTGTGTTTGCGTCCAAATTGCTTAGGTTGTGTCTGACAGCAAAACTTTCTCACCACCCCCTCCCCCCCACAAAAAGAGGAGCGCAAGGGCGGTCTGTACTCACCAGGGAGGGCAGAGCATTCTGCAGGGGCAGCTCTAGCGCCAGGCCAAAGCTCCGGCAGGCTCTCCTGACTCAGCCTTATTGTGGCCTCATGGTGCTGTGGCTGCAGTCCACTGGGAAGGATGGTTCTAGCAGACAGAATAAAACCAAGGTGAAATGCACCCCGAGTTACACAGCTGACCCAGGTAAACTGCTGCAGTGAAAGCTAATTTGATGCACCGTTTCAGTGTGCCATCTTTGTATCACGATGCTACATGGCTACAGAGTGATGCTGTAGTTGGAGCTTTTGGGTCAGCCTGAAGGAGCAAGAAACAGCCCTTGTGCCTGTGCATTCATGTTTCGGTCTAGGTTGTTTTAAGTTTGGTAAACTCTATTATTTAGTTTGTGCTGGTCTGCCCATAACAACAGATCATTATGTTTGTTTTTCCCCCAAAACTGTGAGAGTACTGGTAAGCCAAAGGATATTATTGAACAGAGAAAAAGTCACAGTCAAGAAATGTAGAGAAATGTAGAGCTCTGAGAATATTTTCTCCATTGAATATTCAAACTGAGGACATTAAGGTGGAGAGTTCGGGGGAGGACTGCAAATTTCCTGTAGTAACTCACAAGGGGTGAGGCTGGAACTGCTACATCGTTTTTGCTCTTTTATGATCAATTGTGATGTAAATGCTGATGGCTGCTTAACAGGCAAAACAAAGTAGGGAAATGATGAGTCATATGTACTCATAGCTTGTCTGAACAAGTAATGTGCAAGTCAAGTTTCATTTAAGTGCGGCAGAACTTTCCCCCAAGGATTGTGTTCACAAGGCAGGGCAGTGGGAGGCTGACGAGAGCTTTGGATCGGCTTCTGTGGACCCCTCAAGCAGACAATTTTCATGATATTGAGGCTGTCCCGGTTCAGCACCAATTGTCCTAGAGATACTGAAATTCACGTGACACTAGCCTTCACTGGAGTATGTTGTGAAACATGGGTGGATTTTTTTCTATTGCTCTTCAAGGGCACAATCATGTTTCTCCTGATGTGAGAGAATATATTCTCCCTATGGAGAGAAAGCACCTACTGCTCTCCGACAGTTGGGAAGAACCAGCTGACTGCCCTTCCCATCTGAGAGGTTTAAAGAAGACTCAGTCTCCCTACCCTCACACTGAGATACCTCAGGAGCTGTTTCTCTATTGATTATCTTACATGCTATTGCAATGGTTTTTGTTTATTTCCTTTAGTGAATGGATTTTCTTCAGCAGCAGAATACTTTCGTTCTCCACAAAAGGAAGGGTATCTGTACTGGCAGTTAAAGACATAGCACTTGTTAGGAAGTTGGTAGCACAACTCCCAATGGCTTTAGCACACCAAAGAATGAAACCCAAAGCACATGCAAATCACTGCAGGTATCTGTGGTGCAGCAGCATGAACCTAACTGTAACATCCATGGCACGTGTACCCATCTGTAGCTCAGCAATATTGTCGTTTTCCCGGCAGCTGTTCTGAAGGCTGATGTGAAGCCCAGTCCAAGCTGCCTGTTGTCAGCTGCTGGGATGTTATTGAAATAGGTGTATGGGAAACAAGTCATGATTGTTCAAACCAGCCAGAAATTGGGGGAACCCAATTTCAGAAACCAAGGTGCTGTGTGTGTATATAGCAATGGCACAACCCTTTGAAACTGTGCAGTGAAAAGGATATAGTTAGAAACATACTGCAAGGGGAACAAGAACACAGTTTTGCAGTTTTGAAAACTACTGTTTGAATAAGTAATCCAGTTCCCAATTCAGAACTAAAATAGCTTTCCTGTTAGTGCAGTGCTGCAGTCTGTCACAGTTGGCAACAAGAGTTTTCCCTTTTGGTTGACTCCAGGTTTAAGTAATAATAAGAATATGCCTAAAGTGCGGCTTCTCTTCACAAAAGGCCTTTTTTTGCACATGATTTATTAAAGGCCTGCCTCATCAGTTCAACATTATACAGTTACATGTTTTTGTAAATGCCACCTAATATGAGGTGCCATTTGAAACAGGAGTGCGTTTTCTACCTAAGTTTTAGTAGATGTATCTTGGGCATCTGTTCTCACTCTCAGCGTCATTTTGTGCTTAATTACCTGGCTAATAAAGATTAGAAGTCTGATTCAGATCTTTCTTATAACTGGTGACATAAATCAGCAGGAGCATTACTGATTTCAGGCTTTTATTTACTTCTATTATATTACTAATGAAAACTTTAATATTACTTGATGAAAGCAGATGCCAGGTAAAGCAGTGGGAAATGTCCTATTAACAGTTAACAGGGCTTCAGTGAGTCAGTCAAAGGCCGCCGCTCCTGGAACAAGTTAGCAAAAGTTGATTGAGGAACCTGGGGAGGTTGGGATGGACCCAATGTCGCTGAGCAAGCACGTACAGTCAGCCAGCACTGGCCAGCAAAATGCTGGGGCACATGAGTGGCAGGGAGGAGCTCTAAACCACATCTGGAGATTTCTGCGAGCAGGCATTTTGTGAGACAGAGCTGCAGTGTCGACTGTGGTACGGGAGGTGGGTTTTGAAAGCAGCAGGAATAATCACAAGTGCAGTTGATCCCAAGGTGAAACAGGAGCAGCGCAGCAAGGAATCTCAGGCATCAGAGTTCACGTGTCTGGTATAACGAAGTTCTGAGGAAATATTGCAGAGATCAATGTCCGAGCAATCCTGTGCATGATGTATGAGTTGCTTATGGAAGAAACCAATTCTTTAGCTCAATTCAGCCAGACGTGCAAAACAATCCATCAGATTTTGAATGAGCTGTTGGATAGATTAAACACAAAGGTAATTAACTCTTTCTCTTTTGCTTGATGCTTATCATTTAAAATGATGAGGAAGGAGAGAGGTCTGCTGAACAACTACTGTATTTCACTTGTGAAAAATGCATGGTTGTTCTGTTTATAGACTGCTCCATGGCTGTAATCTTGAGCAACCAATAAGGAACTTTACCATCAGCAAAGCTAAAAAGGAACAACCTAATCATTGTGTCTTAGCAGTTTGCTTATTGCTGTAAAAACACAAATTGCTTGTATTTATTTATAAAGGATCTAGAGTGCACTACGGGCTCCTGTGACTAAAGGAGCTGTACTCCAGTGTAATTTAAACTTCCTTGCTCATTTGTAACCACAACCACAAGGTTAAACTGACCTTCTCTGTTCCTCTGAGTTTCATCCCTGAAAAATGCACTGAACTCCCACCCCTGCCAAAACTAAGGATGATCCCTTCATATCAATTTTAAGGCCAACACAGAACCCTGTCCCAGGTATGTGACTAAGTCTTAGTCATGTAAACAGAAGTATTTCGTCTTGAAAAAGCCAGTATATGTCCTTTCTTCTCTCCACATGTGACAGATTTCTCTTTTGAAAACTATATCCTAGTGGTATGAAAATTAACATATCAGCTTCAATCTTTCTCGATGACACCGCAAACACCCAAACCAAAAGAATGAAAAGCTTGAAGGAGATACATTGTTCACAGACCACTACAACAGAGAAGCAAAATATTGCATGAGATGTCAGAGCAGGCCTTGTGAAGGGAGCCAAGAGCTCCAAAGAGACGGCTTTGTCCTCTCTGCTCCTTGACTGTCTGGGATCTTCTGGAGTGCTGTCCTTAGGGAAATACCAATTCAGGAGCATCTGGTCCAGTGCAGAATTTCTGACTGTGATAGGCAGTAAAGAAAGGAGTATAGAGAAGCTCAGAAAACAAGATTTTAAATTTGGGATTTGGCAAACACTGCTCTGATTTCTTACTTTTGAAACACTGTGCTGTGGGACTAGCATCAGAGGTGTGCTAATAAATCAGTCCAGTGGCATCCGATTCCCAAATAACAGGAGTGAGTTGCAACCGCAAGTTAGGTACTAATGGAGACTAAGCCCTGAATAGAAGTTAAATATATGCAAATACACATGCATAAATATCCTTAGAGAAGAAGGTACTCTACTGGCTGCACTGACACATCTCATCTAACGGCTGTCATACGGAAAGGGGAAACATACCCGTGACAAACAGGCACATATTAGTTATTTTCAGGCCCTGTGATGTAATTTATTTTTTTTCAGGCACTATTGCGCTAAGTTTCTCTTTCTTGAGTTTCTTTTTCCTCTAGAAGAAAAAGAAACTTCGCAAAATCTGCAAAGCATACTCAATCAATGCCTGGATTGTGTCCAACTTACTCAAGTACATGAGAATGCATGGGAGAAATGGGTTGATTATTAAAAAGTCAAGCCTTATAGAAAATAAAGGAAAACTATCAGCAGCTATTTTACATGTTCTTACTTACTTTCAGTCCTTTAATTTGATTGTTTAAAAGCATATTAAACTAATTGTGAAATGTATTTATCATTTCCATTACACTACCAATTTAGGGTCAATAGGAAATTCATTGTATCAGAGACAAGACCTTTATGGGTTTTTTAAAATAATCTGCAGCAAAAGTATAATCCGCCAGCATTCAGAGTGGTGAAGAAATTTAAAACAAAATTGAGAAGGAACCTTGACAAGCCAAATACCTATGTTAGTGAGCTCTGTTCCATGACTTAGAATTTAAACATCTGAGTGCATGGTCTTGAATGAAATGGTCTTGAAATATCTCCAAGCACCTGTGTGTCCTTAGAAGATACGGCATATACATCACTCTGTGTAGGAGAGCACAAAAAGTGTTCGCAGCACCAACCTTACCCCATTTCTGTTAGACTTACTCTCTTAACATGAGCAATAAGATTGTTTTCCATTCCTTGTCTTTCTGGTGCCAATTTCATAATTAAGGCAATTAAAGCTACACCAGGTGGGACAGCAGGTGCCATTTGAAAAACAAAGTCTACCTATGGGTGATGCAATAGGCCCATTTATCAGCTTCAGCCTTGCTATCAAAGGGAACAGGTAAGGCAGAAGACAAATCATAGTCCTGCATCTTCACTTCTCAGCTGCGAGCTCACAACTGAGTTTTTGTCTATATTTAGAGAATCCAGCTCTTCTTGGCAATTACTCATTCTTGCTCCATCTGGCACCTTGCCTGCTGAGGTGTTACTGCAGTGTGCACTAGCATGGCCATTTTAGCTTGAGCTAGCTACCCCAAGTTGCAAGAGCATCAAGATGAGGCCATGCAGGCTTCAGAACAGGCTACCACCAGAGTACCATGATGAGAACTTGCATTTTTATTGTGAACAGTGTATTAAAAGCCTGTGCTAGTTCATCTTCACTGCTGCTGTTACCAGTGCTAGCTAGTATAGATGCACTATCCCTTCATTTGACTATGTAGATAGATTCTTTCCACATCTCCCTTCCTCCCACTGGTCCTTCCATAACACAGTAGGATTTTGTCACACTCTAACATATTTCTCTCCCCATCCTCACGTTTCTCTTTGAAAACGCTCATCGCAGGGAGCGATGGTGCTGAAGCTTAGTGTGACACCATCTGTTTAGCAATCCCAGACTTGTTTCCAGTAGCCCACCTGAAACGTGTGGTTATTCCCAGCCTTTCCTTCTGCTGGAGCACTGTCTGAGCAAGCCATCTTGCTTCTTGCTGGTGTCAGTGACCACAGCCTCCATGAGCACATCAGTAGGGAGAAAGTCTTATTTCACAGCCAACACTTGAAGAGTTTCTATTAACTTCTACAGAGCCAAGATTTCACCCAAGATATCCCTGCTTCCCCTACAAAGTATTGCATAAGCACACATGGAATCCGAAGGTGGGCAAGAGGTCTGGTTAGTGCAGGACCCTTCTATGGCCACACCAGCTTTCTCCAAGCCCAAGGCAGACTGTGTGCCCGGCGGTGGTATAGCCAAGTCTTGTGTAGCATGGTCTAGGGCAGTAAGAGCAGAGCAAATTTTGCAGATCAGCAGCTGGATATGGCCCTCCCGTTAATGGGACAGGGGGATGGAAGAAGAGGTTCTGTGCAGCTGCTATGACAACACGTGCCCCAGGAAACATGCAATACGTAAAGTCATGCTAACTGAGAGCTAGAGCTCCCCAGTTATCCAGCCCACACAGCGTAAAATAAACCCTAGGGACATATAGCATGGGCTTTGCTAGGAAAGGAAAGGAAAAGATCCAGAACAACAAAACCCCCCATATGCTAAATATCTTCTACACATTCCCCCCCAGCCCGGCAAAACGCAGTGCCAAACTGACCCACTAACCACAGCCAAACAAATCTCCAAGCGCTGGGCACCAATACATTCTGGAAGGTGCCTGCTCCTTGTTTAGGACCAAATAGCCTTCTTTGCCACTAATGCTCTGTTGTTGGATCCATTTTCTGCCACCATACAACATGAAGAGCAAGCAGGAAAAAATAAATTTCAAGGAAAAGTTAATAGCATGATATGCTAATTCGCAAGCGTTCCTCAGAGCGTTAGTCCCACATTATAACTACTGACCTGTTTGGTATATTTTGAAACGCTCTTTCCTTTTTGGTACTGGCTTGTTCTGCAGCTTTGGATTAAGCAGTTGCCTTAAAGACTTCATTTTAAAGCACGCGTTGCACTCACCCATCTGGCAACTTTATGTTGTATAATACAAGGGAGCGCACAGTATGTGGCATAAATTACAGACAAGAAGAATGCAACAGCACAGCATGTAGGGTAAATTAAAGCAAGCATTCTTCATGGCCCATAGCAGAGAGGGACAGAACAATTTTGCATCATAAATACGGGAAAAACATGTGCTTTAAAACGAGAATTTTTAGAAAAATTAAATAAAAATGATATGCCCTTGGAGGCAGGCAGCTTGTTTCTAGTGGCAGCAGCAACCATGCAAGACCACATAAAGGAATAAATAAAGGGATAATGCTAGATAACAAGAGGTAACAGATTGCAGTAGGAGGACAAAGAAAGAAACCAAATGCTGAGATGGAGCAAGCCCCGGTGGACTTTTAAAAACAAGAGTGCAAATTGAAAATGAAAGGAGCAGAAAGCACACGCAGATCTGAGGATGGAAACCGTTCTGGTTGTTTTTTGTGGTATTAACGTATGTAATGCACACCGTTTGTTGGTAATATAGAACTTGACATCAAAAGGTTCATAAATGCTATCTACTGACCGTGGCCTGGGGAACTCAGCATAGCCCCACGAGCCTTGAGTTTCTGCGCTGAAGATCCAGAAACACTGATGATCCTATGCCACTCTCCAGCGTCTGTACCATCATGTGAGCATGTATGTACATGTGCGTGTGCATACACAGGGGAGAAGGACTTGGACAAATTGGGTTCCGGAGCAAACTCTACTTGCTAGCACATGTCAGCATTTACTCTGTGCCTCACCTGTTCAATACTGGATATTCTACTTCTCTTGCCTGCAGAATCTTTCCTAGAGTGCTTTGCTGTCACCAGGTGGTTAGAGACAGGTGAGGGTTGCAGCACCCCAAAGCAAGAGGCATGGTGCAGAGAGCAATGTGGTTGCATGGAGCTGTGACACTGCACACTGCTTTCTTCTACTCAGCACTGACCTTGTAGAGATGGGACAGGCGCAGCCTTCCCACATGTGACCTTCCACGGCAGCTTATGCCAGCCTAGGGCAGGGCTGTTGCTCTTCCACTGTCCCACCATGGGGACCTCGTGCCAGCATTGGTGCCCGTAGTGCTGAACTGTGAGTAACTTCAGGGACCTAATTCTGCCAAACTAACCTTAACCAAGAAAAGGTGATTAGTGTCAGATCGATATTACTCTTCTCCTTGCTGGGATGCAGTTACTCAAGACGTAAACCAGTTTAAGCCACCGAGCGGGCAGTCGGTGGCCTGGATTGGAGGTATGGGACTGTGGCAACTTCACTTGAGATGAGGTTAAGCTACCATGGAATGGTACTCTGGCTCTGTTTTCCTTTCCCACCCTGAGTTGTTTTTGTCAATTTAGAGTGTGTTTTTCTCAAGGCAGGGAGTGTTTCCCATTATGTGTTTGTGCATTGCCTAGCAAGTTGGAACCCTGATCTGAGGTGGAAACTTGAGGCCCCACCATAGTACAAATAATAAATGTAACACAGTGAAGAACAGATGCATTCACATATGGTGTATTATAATTCAGACAAATAAAAATTCTTATGTTGTATGTTAAAATCATTCTATATGTGCCACAGTTAGCATAAAAACTGAAAACAAAAACAAAACCATGAAGAGTCAAGGCATCTAAGAGTATATACCCTACTTCTCCATCCACAAACACAGATTCCTCTGTGTCCAGTCCTCATGGCCATGGAAATCAAAATCATCATGCAACAGTGTCCTGTAACTTTAGAGTTGCCCTGGTTGTGCTGTCATTTTTTCATAGCATTAATTTCAGAATTCTTTTCCAGCCTAAGCAGGCATCTCCCTCAGATAGCCAGCCCCTCAACTGCACATACGCATGTATGGGGCTGTGCATAAAATGTCTACAACTTCTTCCTTTTGCATAACTCCTGAAGAGCATGACACTTTTGTTTTTTCAAGAATGTGGTTCCTAATGGCAGTGTCATCCCAGGGCAATCTTGGTTTCATTCCCACTGGACTGGAAGTAGGGATCATCGTGATAGAGAGTATTTTTTCCTACACTGTGCTGGCATTGGTAATAATAGCAGCAACAACCGTTTGCAAAGAGGAAAGTTACTTGTGGCAATCTCTGGAATGTAGTATTACTTAACTCTTTTGGAAGAGGAACCTTCCAAGAAGAAGGAAAGAATTAATGTGTAGACAGTTACAGTTACAGGGTAATTCTAAACTGAATTATATAAGGTACATCAGGATCTCATAGGCTGACAAAGGTGGAAAAAAATTCTTAAAGCTTGTCTTTAATAATTTTTTTTAACAATCACAGTAATTCATACTTCACTATGTCAATTTTCAGAAAATTCATTCTGTACATAAAAAGAAAATGCTGTAAATTTTGGAAGGTTGCTTTATATGTTTTAAAAATTATTAGATGGTTTAATTCCTGTTTTAAGCACCAAATTCACATCAGACTATGAAGTTGGCTTCCATGATAATTAACATTCATAAATATAGACTTTACAAGGCTGCCTTTCAAAAGGATGATGCATTTCAGAAATACAGTCTATATATACAAACTGGATACACCAAACCAAGCATTTCTGACTTCTTGATACTAAGGTTTACCGATTTGCATCCTTGCACTAATCAATGAAACACTAAGAAAAAAAGCAGTTTGGACAATTGCCAAAAGTACATCACAGGGAAGCATAAATCAAGGCACTAGTCCCCTATGCCAAGCATTCATTAGTAACTAACATGAAATTGAAGCGAACCTTTTTACAAGCAAGAAAAATAGGCAATCCTGGAAATTGTTTTACTAGCAGCTCTTTATCCCACTTTTCCTTTCCTTGGCAACTAGAGGAAACACAGTCTAAGCAACACATTTGGCACTGAAAGATCTTATATAGTTTCCACTTTATTAATGGATTTGAAAAATGTGAAGAAAATAATATACATAGATAAGATACATAGTGCCAAGCAAAAGCCAAGCAAAACCAGCTGTTGCTCAACAGCAGTTACATTTATTTAATGGGTATTTGTGATTGGCTTCTTTAGACACAAAAATTAACATTTCTACATCAATCTCAGCTATCTGCTTGAGCAATCCATTCCAGCACTTAGATGTCAAACACTGATTGTACAGAGGATCACAAGTAGTGCTTGGACTAAGCATTGGTGCTAGCAACTTGGCAATAAGGTAGAGCTGAAATACATCTAAGAAATTCTTCATGCAAACCAAACTGGTTCCTGCCAACACAGTGAAAATCTGTGGGATTAAATAGTTGAAGAATAGAATAGACTTTCTTTAGCCAGTGTATGAACTCAAAAGTTTATTTAGGTTGGTGGATCTGATGTCCACAATTTCTTCCTTTTAAGATGGTCAGAATTAACCAAGACAAACTCTTCAGTCCCAAGTTCCTGGTGCCCGAGGAAATCTGTCTGAAGAATTTGTGCCCAAAATGTGAACATCTCAAAATGTAACTTCTGAGTGCACATATGATGTATTATTAAGATTGCTGAACATTCTATACAATATAAGCATATTCTGCATCCTATGTGAAAAACCATGGAGCCTGCAAGTTTCTGGTATTTTTGCAACAACTGTTCACTTTTCCAGTTAAGTAGTTAGCATGCACTACTGGAAGTGCTACCATGCTACGCTAGATTTCTTTTTCCTGGATTCTAACCTGTAAAACCTGGCAACTTTACCTCAGCAAAGGACTGCAGGTTCACCAAAACCTGCAGTGCAGCTGAGCTTTACCTCTGCCTAATGCGGGGAATACTCTGGTCAGCGCCTTGGGTCTCTGAGGTCTCCACCAGCACCATGTCAGTACAAGTGACAATGAACAGCTCACTGAAGGCCAGCAGAAATCAACCTCCTTGCTTCAGAGGCATTCCTTATGAAGAGCAGGCTTGACCGTGCCTTCTGTCTCCCCACATTGAATAGCAAGACGATTAGCAAGAGGCCAGGATGGAAGACAAGTAGATCAAACCATGCTCTGCAAATCCCTGACCCAGGTACTTTTCCCATGTCATAGAATGGAATCACAGAATTGTTGGACTTGGAAGGGACCTTCTAGAGATCGTATAGTCCAATTCCTCTGCCAAAGCAGGATTGTCAATAGCACATTACTCAGGGCTGCATCCAGGCAGGTCCTGAAAATCTCCAGAGAAGGGGACCCCATGACCTCCCTGGGTAGCCTGTTCCAGGGCTCTGTCACCCTCACTGTAAAGAAGTTTTTTCTCATATTTGAGTGGAACCTCCTATGTTCAAGCTTCTGCCCGTTGCCCCTCGTCCTGTCACTGGGAACCACTGAAAAGAGTCCAGCTCCATCCTGCCTCAACCCACCCTTTAGATACTTATAAGCATTAATAAGGTCTCCCCTCAGCCTTCTCTTCTCCAGGCTAAAGAGTCCC
>JAOXNO010000001.1:118649358-118700286 GCA_028565335.1 Limnodromus scolopaceus
TTCCCTGTCTCTCTTGAACTGGGGAGCCCAGAACTGGACACAGTATTCCAGTTGTGGCCTCACCAGTGCAGAGTAGAACAGGGTAAGACAATTCATGTATGGTCAAGGGGAACACCAAAACAGATATACTTCTGAGACACAGCTCCTGACTTAGGTCCCTACTTTCCTCTCCAGCTACACATATGCAATATCATGGTGGCTTCTGGTGGTACTCTCTTAAGCTGCTTAGTTCCTCCTAAACCATACATCAGTTCTTATTGTAGCTCTCTGCACAACTCCAATCTCTTTTCTTCATGTCTCTCTGGACTGCTGTTTGGACATCCTTACGCTTGCAGTGAAGACTACCACCACCCACTTGTCACTCCCTTCTCTGATTTTCTCACAACCGTCTTTCTACAGTGCGAAGAACATGGTGTCCCATGGGACTCCAGCTCCCATCCAGCTGGCTTTATCTTTTTTTAATTCATTTTCTCTAGTTATCTTATCTCCCTACCTTTTATCCTAGAGCCCTTGTTTGGGTTAAGCATTAATCACCATGAAAAAAAAAAAGGCAACAGTGAAAATTTCTCCCTCTTCTTCCCTCTTCTTCCATTTGTACACAGTCGGCAGAGTTGCTCAGTGCTTGGGATTCGGTTCACTTGGTGAGCTCCTAGTGAGTCACCAGGAGTACATGCCTCAACCCTCTGAAGACATCTTAGCCACGTGCTGACCTGCTCCAGCCCTGCATGGCTGGTGGGGTCTCATGGGACTGCAGTGGATGAGTCCACAGTCAAGGAGTCAGCAACACAGTGATAGCTAGAAGGAGCTGGCTTTGGCCAGAGCTTCTTCCCTGAGCCTCCTTGGGTGGCAGCAGCTGGCTGGGCACTCAGCAGCTCCTTGGGCCTGGGTTTGCACTTCATTTTACATCTCTGTGTGTGCAAGGGCAGAGTCAGTCTGTGTGTGAGCAGAAGAGCAAAGAGCCTGAATGCATATATGTGGAGAGGGCAGGAGGAGAAGGGGGTGTGTACAGGGAGGAGTGGTTTCTTGGTGAAAAAAGAGCTCATGACCATGGTTATGTGTTTGTACACGTGGATCTGTAGGAGGAGAGAGAAACCAGTTTGTTCACTAAAAGTGATAGAAAAGTTTTGTGATTTTGATTTCAACAGTTTTTCTGAAGATAGCTCACTGCTTCTTGAGCAGTTCACAGAGTAGCTGAATTACGTTTTTTCCAGGGCAGCACTTTGAGAAAAGCCTTTCTGTGAATTTTTATGGTATTTTTCTACTGACTGTGGTATTCACAGATGTTAAGGGAGGTGGGAGTGAACAGGCCCTCTAAATCCATAATCACTGTATGTAGTTACATTAATGAATGTCACCATTGATAAGTACTGTATGTTACATAACCAACCAAGCATTACCCAAACACAGACCATTTTTATATGACCCATCAGAGCTATAAGGAGACATTTTGGTGCCGGCAATATGTCCTCCACTCTCTGCTCCAGCCAGCACTGTCCCAATTCCAAAGCTCCTTCTGGCCACCACTGCTGCCTGCAGGTCCTCCTCCTGGGTTGCAACCACAGTGACGAGAGCTGGGACTGGTCTGTTGTGTTTTCCCCAGATCAAAGTGACCCTTTCACCCTGCTGTGCCGCTCCTGTCCATTGAAGCCTTACACCCACCTGTAAACTGAGTCTTCCCTCTCCTGGGAACGAGTCTTGGTCTTGTGTTGCAGCCAATCCGACTTGAACAAGCTCTTTTTGCATGCGCTTATCGTGTGACAGAAGACATCTGAAGTATCTTCCAAAGATGAACAATCAGCCTCTTCCACTGCAGTCAAGGGGAGATTTGCCAACAGCTGTATGAAAATTGGGCTCAAACCCTCATCTGAAAGACAGATGAATGAAAAATGCAACAGACTATTGCTGCTGAAAATAGATAATTTCTAATTCCCACAGCTCTCTCTTTGTGGTTTAAAATAAGCTTTTCTGCATTAAGACTACAGTTTTCAAACCAGCAAAATTAAAAACGCAAATGTTCATTCTGAGTGTTGTTTCAATTACATTTCCATGAGTGTACGTACTTTTGATGTGTGAATTTTCCCATTAGATTCAGATTACTTTGATTTGGATGCCATCGATGAGGCATACCCTGTACAGTGGCAGTGGGATTAGACCTCTCATTTTTACGTCCGAGGGACCAGAGGAAATGAGTCAGCACATTGGCAAGGTCCTGTCTGATTGCAAAACTGCTGAGAACTATCAGTCCTTGGGATTCAATACCTAACCCCATGCCTTGCAGCTCCAGATCAGTCTGCTGAATGTTCATGGTTTCAGGGTCATGAATAAGCAGGTGACTTTAACAGTGTATGCTACTCCAGCACAGGGCTTTTTGCATGGCCCATATATGCATTTTTGGGACTGACTGTTAGTCATTATTAAGAATATTTATTACTCCCATGATCAAATCAGCTACTGCCCAGAAGCATCAATTTTGTGTAATGGATTGATGTTACTGGCGGTTTTGGCGTTAAAACAGACACCATGATTGTCGTGGCCACAGAAAAGTTTGTGGAGGAAATCAGAAAAAGATAACTCAGAGGAGTAAGATTTGGGGTAGCCTTTCAAGAAAAAGCAAATCATCTTTCTTCTTTTCAGGATAGAACTTGACCCATTTATGAAAAGGACTCTATGTTTTACACTGCCTGTGGCTGGACTCAGTGGCTCAGGATTTTCCTTCCACTTCTGCGTTCTCTGACTTCCACCTCAGATGTGCCTTAAGCTTACTGTGTGCAGCAGGGAAACCAAAAACCAAGCATTTATTTTGCTTCTTTTCTTCATGCTCACCTCTAATGTTGTTCATCTGCTATGGGCAGCAAGTGTGAACTATGTTGAAAAAATAAAATGTCAATGCATAAATAATGCTGTTTCTCAGGGACAATGTAAAGAGTAGGAATACAAATTTAAGTCTCAACAGCAATGAGTGTTCCAAAATCAGTCTTGAAAAAGTGCATTTCATCTACATAAAATGCATGAAAAGTTACAGATTTTAGTATTACTTACTCCTCTCCTCTGTCAAGTAAAGACATATATCCCTTTACTGACTATGGAATTTGGCTAGGTAAGGAAGGTAAGTTTGCTCTAAGGAAATCATGGTAATTGCCCCTATATTTCCGTTCAACCACTCTCCAGTTTTTGACATCCAGCCTGTCCAATTATGTTAAGGCTAAATGAGGTTGAAAATCTATTCCTATGGAAATTTGTTACCAATTTGGGTTGGAAGAAGATTCAACCCAGGAATGCCCACAGCCTGGCAACTAATAATGACTAGTCAGCCTGCTCATCTGGGGCTTTCACCTACCCTGTCTCTGAGGGAGTTAAAAATTTGTATACAAAGAAACAAAAAAAGCTGCTTAAAATTTGATTTCCACTGCAAGTCATCATTTACCATATGGTAAGGTATTTATCCCAACTACATGTTGTTCAGTAAATCATAGGGGTTTGCTGGAGGTGGGGGGGAAGGAAGGGGGTTGTTGTTTTGATTCTAAAGTTCTGTGCGGCAAACTGTCTCTGCAAACTGCTGTCATCGCGATGGCTGCAAACCAGTCTGCTGTCTAAGTCTGATTGGAACAAGCCACCAGAAGCACTGCCCTTTTCCCTCCTCCTCCCCACACCCTTGCTGCGCGGATGGCAAACGCCATCATCCTTCAGAGCTGGGCTGGACGCTGGGACCAGTCATGCACAGCACCGCCTTACCTGATTTCCAAGAAGACAAGACCTGTCAAACCAGGCACAGGAAAGAGAGACAGGCAGCTAATACTAGCATTTTCAACTTTGTTACTACTTTCAGTGGTTAAAAGCAAGTTCCCCTTGCAATTGTTAGGCAACTCAAGTTGCCAGAAAGGCAAATATCCAACATACACCCACTGGCCACCTCTACGGGGCTTGATGTTGTTGTTTGTCATTTATTTCTGTGGCTTGTGCTAATTTTCAATTTGTCATCCTTTGACTCATAGAAATTATTCCTCTTCAAAAAGGATGCATCTCCCTGCCGACCACGGAAAAAATGTGGCATGCAATTCAATCCTTTCCTGATAGCACCGGAGACGAGGAGAGGGCAAGTTAGAACACCATGATGAGGAAGTTCTGTCATTTCCAGAAGGAAGCATGATTCACCATGCAGAGCATTTTTGGGAGCCTGAATCAGAGCTGTCGAGGAAGTCAGTTCTTGGACAGTTTAATGTTTAGTTTAACTATGACTTTACCGGTGAAATGTGTGCCTCTACCCACAGACAGCGGGTACGGCAAGATCAGATTACATGCCACCAAGGAGCAGGCAAGAAGATCGCCAAGGAAGTGGCTTGCAAATGTTTCAGCTGAAATGAGAAATGCCCCAGAAAATCTGTCCTTAATTGTCACGGCAAAGCAGAGCCCTCCTAAAGCAGATTTAAGGGAGAAATATTTTCTCACACTTTTCCTGAGCACAGTGCAGGCGGTGGGAGGGACCTGCAGGGTGGCCATAAGGAGCCTGCAAAGGGAGGGCCACGCAGCGAGTTGCAGCTGGGCTCCTTCCCAAAAGGTCTGGAATTAGCGCGCTAGCGGAGAGATGGCTTCATTAGTCATGGCACAGACCTGCTAAGTAAAGCCATCCACAGAAAGAATGAGTTATGTGTAAGCTGCCAACAAGCTGCAGGATAAATTCAAGTGGTTGTTTTTAATCGCCTATTGTACCCTAAAAGGATCACGATTTGATTAATGTAGTGTCCCGTCCCTCCCTCTGCCCCCCGCATCCCCCTCCTCATACACACATGCCATATTGCTGGAAACAAGATTAGACTGGAGTGTCTTCCCCAGCGTTTTTGCCTCCCCACCTTCCTTTCTACCCCACAGGAAAGTCAAAGACTTATTGGCAAAGTGGGAAGGGTCCTCAGCTCAGGAACTTGGCATATTATTGGTCTCCCACAGGTCCGAAGTGCTGTTCGTTTTGGAGCGGGTGGCCAACAACGCCGTTTCTCCCCAAGCATAGTTTAATAAAGTTGGGGGGAGACGGAGGAGAGAGAAGAAAATCTATGTTATTATACATGATGATTAGCAGGCTGTTGATTTGTTTGTGTCTCCAGGGGCACGTGTATATCACTGGGGTCGGGCAGGGGGAACCGGCTGCTAAGATATTTACTGTACGGAAGTATACACAAGCACCCAGCGCATAGTGCTGGAGGGTGATATTTATGGTCTGTACATTTAAACAAATAGAAACCATCCTTCATACTCGCTCTTTGCACTCTGCTGCATTGGGATTTACATTTCTGGCCTCGTGGATAAGGAAAGACTGAGTATCAGGGAGAGGCAGAGCTCCTATAGGATGTGAGAGGAGAATGGGATCCACGGAGCATGCCTACGCATCCCTCGAAGACGTCACTCTATCCGGGAGCCAAAAGGTAAGGGAGTGGGTTTGCTGACTATGACACACGGTGGGAGGAGATCTGAGACACAAAGGAGTCATGGGTGTGAACCAGGAAACAAGCCTGTGCCCACCCAGCTTTTTTGTTTGCTTGAGGAGGATGTAAAATATGCTTACACCAGTTGTGCTCCAGCTCCAGCGCTAATTGTTAACAATAAAAGGTCACCAGAAAACAATTGCTGGGAACCAGAATTACACAAGGGGCCTGGGTAATGTGATCACTCCTTCGCGGGAGAATGCCATCCCGCCGGGGAGCGGGGTACGGGGCAATCCTCCGGAGTGACTCGCCAGGTCAGACGAGGAAGGGAGGTGCGCACTTGTGTCAGTCAAACCTCCCCCCGCCAGCTCCCCGCTCCTGGATGGACACACACGCACCAGGCAGTCTCTTTTAAGCTTATTTAGCCCTCATTTTAGGGAGTGTGAATATAAGGTGAAGCACTCTTCTTTTCCCTGTTATCCTGGGAGGGAAATACTGGCTTTGCCTTCCCTTCCTACGGGAGAGTTGGGGCATTGGTGGGGAGCGCTGGTAGCTTTGCTGGGCAGGAACAAGGACTGCCATCTGGGGGAGGGCTGGGGTGAGCTGGAAGGCTGCTAGCACAGCCTGAGGGAAAAAGAGGGTGGTACCTCTCAAAGTATCTCACTCCCTCCAAAAATACGTCCGTACTTCATGGGTGTGAATGCAGCTCAGGAAGAAATTTCTAAGCTAGCATTAAATTCGCATGCAGGAGCATCTGTACCACCTGCAAGGTCTGAAAAATCCTGCCAGAATGTTGGGTAAGTACATTGGCAACCCATTCCATGTCAGCTCTGTTCTGTTATGGCACTCTGGTCTACTTGCATACATCTACTTGTGTGGTCAGCACACCATGGGCTGCTCTCTGGCCATCTTGCGACATTCACCTTCAGGACTGAGCAAAATTAAAAGATGTTTGAAGCAATGAGAGATGCTTTTAGGCACTGTCCATGCTGAGGAACAGCCTGACTGTAGTCAGTAGCAGGTATCGCTACAAAAATGCTAGCCCCAAGTGGAGATGGAGGCACTCTGGAGCACCCTGTGACTGAGCAGCCTGAGACCCTGCCTTGCCCTGCCTCCAGTCCAGGCGCACACAAGAGCAACTATTCCTAGATGGTCCAAAGACAGTTATTTACCTTTTCATTTACCTTGCCCTCACCTGAAGTCCTGAACCCTGAGCTTTCTGTAGCTGCATCCATCCAGAGCAGCACAGAATATCCAGAACTTACTGTGCTGCCCCTATAAACACTCTCCTCGGCCACCAGAAACCCCCTTTCAACCCTTCATATCCAAATCCTGCAACCAGACTTTATAGCCAGGGAGAGAGAACACGAAATGTGGGACAGACATGTGAAAAACAGTCATTAAGGGACAGTGCACAATTGTTTCCCCTTCCGCTAGTGACTTCACCTGCCTGATCCCCCCTGTGCAATTTTGAAGCTGTTCTCTTTGGTGATGGGGCTCAAGTCTGCTAAAAAAAGCCGCTGCCAAAAAAGAGTTTCCCAAAAACTCCATCAAGTCTAGAGACACTGGTAGGGATGTAATGCTCTGCAAAGAAAGGAGCAGAAGACTGTAACTTCTCCATAGATGTTCAGTATAGATAAGGTGCTCAAGAAAGCCACAGGATTAGCATGCAGTATAGCAAAATGGGGGGGTAGTAAGCTCTCAAGCAGCTGAAGGACACTGTGAGAGAGGTTAGATGATTTATGTGAGGAGAACTTGCTGAATTCTCAATCCTTCCCGCAGGCAGTTTCCTTATGTGAGGGATTTTTGTCTCTGCAGACAAGGAGAGCTCAGTGAGTGCCAAGGTACATCATCTTGTCCTCTGTGGCTGTGAGGAGCAAAAAGAGGAAGCTAAATTGTCTGGTTGAGATGAAAGCAAGATTAGTTTAGGACAAGGTGCTCACTGAAACACTGTAATTGTAAAAAGTGGAGGCAAGAGATCTAGGATTCCCTTTGAAGGGGGGCCATGTACGTGCTAGAGACTGCAAAAGCATGTCTGGGGTCATGCAGATGCTACAGGCAGGTCATAGAGTTTGGGACTGTGCTGAGCCCTGTACATGTGCTAGAAATTTAGTTCAAGAGCCAGAAGACTCCAGCCGACACTTATCTTTTGACTCTCCTTCAATCTGGCCCCATTGGGTTCAGTTTGGTCACAGCATGTAAGAAAGATGCAGATAATCTGGGGAGGGTCCAGAGCATTGTAGCAACCACCACAGCTATGACAAGCATTACCTGTGGGGGAAAGAGTGGAAAAACTGTATTTGCTTACTGTAAAGAAAAGGAGGTGGAGGGGATAGTGAGAATGCGTTTAAATATTTAAAGAGTTACTGCAAATAGCAGGTGAATTCATCTGTGTTAGCTTGTTGTGAGCTGGAGAAGTAGGGAGATGCTTATGCTGGAATAGGGAATATTCTTATTAGACACCAAAGGAAAAAAAATTACCAACCTTTGTGATAGTAAGATTATGAAGCTCTGTAATGGATTGTCTGGAGAAATTCTGGAGTCTCTGGCACTGGATGCCTTTAAGAGCAGGGAAACAGCAACTAGGTAGGACAAGGATGTAGCTGATGCTACCACAGATAACCTCCTGAATTCTCTTCGGGTAGTGCACAAGTACTACAGTGAAGAAGAGGAAAAACTGTTTTCCAAATTGTCCCCCATTCATTCCTATTTCTGCATATATCACTTTTCATTCCAGCTGCATTAAAACAGGCAAAATCATTCATCTGCTAACATATGACATTATAGTAAAACTCATGAGCTAGAAAAGAACAGACCTGTGAAAAACAGGATGTGAAAAATTTGTACTTTTGTTATGATGACCAAATCCTCCGGTTTCATAGAGTGGGTCTGATTTTGTTCATTTACTTTTAGCAAGCAGAATTAATGGTTACTGTTTTCTATAAAATAGAGCTTCTATTACCGAAAAAAATCTTTTTACAGTAGTCACTGTTCAGCCTATAAAGTTTAAAAGCTGTATGAGGAGTTTTACATTTTGAAACATTTACTTTTTGGTGAACTATAAAGATGAGTCTTAATGCCCAGATTTCTGAATCAATAAAAATGCTCAAATGTCTTTATCAGCAGGGTAATGAAACTGAAGCCAAAATGCCACTAAACAAAAGATAAAATCTTGGATTAAATGCTCTAGCCTTTGCTGGTATTTGTGAGAAGTGCTGCCACTGAGCATAGAGATAGGAGCAAAAAGTGAGTCCTGCCACCATGTCTTACCAAAGTGAGTAGGTCTTCACTGAGTGAAACAAGCCCTAGACAGGCCAGTTAAAATAGTGCGGTGTTTGCTGTGTGCACTAGGGCTTTTAGTGCACACTTTTGATTAGAAGATATTTATGACAGTAAGTGTAGGTATCTATTGTTATACTTAAGGTAGAATTCCAGCTTTTGGCCTAAATCCTACCTCCTTCTGTGATAAAAAAATCCATGTTAGATTGAATAATCTTTTTTCTTTTTTAATTATTTGGATATCCATCAGCCGTAATTTGAAATGCAGCCCTGGCATAGCTTGAAACTAACAAACTAGACACCCCAGAGAAATCTGAAAGAGTCCTGTGAAACAAAATCAAGCCTCAGACGACAGCTGGACCTGTAAGGGTCCACTACTCACCTTTTATGGGGTCAAGGTCCATGGTTGCAATAGAGATCTCAGTGAGTAATCTAAAATTGGAAGAAAAAAACTCCACAGTTCAGAATGTTAAAAGCACTGATGTCCTGGAAAATGCTAATGTAACTGCGGATTTGAAGTCTCATACTTTGTAGTCCCACAGGGCCATATGCATATGTGTGCTTTGGTGACCCTTAGGTTTGATCCAAAGAAATGGTGCCCTGTTCTGATGATGCTCGTAGATCCTGCAGTATCCTTCATGTCAGGAGTTTCAGGGGACAAGTTATTTGGAGCATGATGATTAAACATGGCTTGAAATCATGATGGGGGAAGGTACACCTGTTCAGGTTTGGTTTTTTCAGTTGGGTTTTTTTCCTACTATGAGTAGGTAGTATAGTCTATGCTCATCAAAAGCAGCCCTAGCCTTCAAGCGCTGTGTCTGAAGAAAAGCCCCTTCAGTATCTGCAGAGCTGGACTTTCAGCAAAAAGCAGGTGTCCCCTGCAAAGGTCCCCTACAGGTGTCCCCAGCAGAGTCATCAGCAAGAAGCTCACATCCAGGTCTATACAAAACCAGCCCCCATTTAGAAAAAAAATCATTCCTAGAATGTGAAGTTTTCTGATATCATACAGACCCTGAAATAATAGTCCTAACTTTCCACAAGACAGGATTTCAGGAGCCTGAAGGAAAATAAATTGCTAGATTGGTAGCAATCATGGTCTACATTGTAAGCAGTTACTGTAAGATAAGTGTCTTTGCTAGGAAAGGGTAGGTTAGGGAATGCTAAATTTATCTAAGATATGTAAGTTTGTAGGCATCTGTATCTCAGTGTTACCTGTAAGTGGAAAGCAGCCTAACCAAATTCCCTTCCTCAGGGCACAGCTTGCCAAGTGTACTGCTTGTCCCATCACATGTGCAAATCTTCATCATCAAACAAGAACTTTCTCTGGCTGGAAAGCAGTAGCTTGTATTGCAAATCATGCCAGCGTATGTCAGCAGTATTACTCCCTTGGCACGGCTCCTCCCTGTTAATTGTAGAGTAGAAAACGTTCTTCTTCAGGCTTTTCCTTTAACTACCCCAGTGCAAGAGCCAGAAACCGTGGACATTTGTGTGGAGGGAATTTGGCAGCTGAAATGCATGGAAGCTGGGCTCTGGCATGAGCATTTCCAAGAGAAGCATCTGGACCCCTGGTTAACTTCCTGACTGATCTCCTGCCTCAGACAGGAGGCCAACCACGATAACTGCACCAAACATAAGGGGGAGGGCTGGGCAGAGGCTTGGACATTTCTTATAGTTTTAAAAATAGCAGAGCAAATCCAAAGCACATTGGCAGACCACATGTAACTTCAAAACTCAACTGGAAAGTGCCTCCTCCTGATGACTGTCTTGCAGATTATTCCCCGGGTTGATTTTCTGCCTGTCCCAGCAGCAAAGCCACAGCTGCAACCTCACTTACACAAATGGGTCAATTCTGAGCTCAAAAACAAGTGCATTGCTAGTGCATAGTGAATGGCTTCTTGGCTCAATATACAGGGGCATCTGCATCAAGACTGCTGTGATGTTTGCAAAGCCCATCAGTGATTTGGTTGTACAGAGAGAGAGAGTAGTTTTGTATGTGCCATTTTCCTTGTTCCTCCATTCAAAGAAACTTTATACTGGCTTTCCAAAACAAAACAAAAGGAAAAAAGGTCCTGTTTAGGTTACCTTTCTGCTGCGCATATGTATGCTTACATATGTGCAGGCGGGCGTGGGCACATATATGTGTATAGGGAGGACTTTCCTTCGGTGGTGAATGGGAGTTTAGTCTGTGCTGACTCATAGGCTACAGATGACTGCGAAGTTATTAGATTCTTCTTTCACCCAAACAAATCCAGCTTTGCAACTGTTTGACTTGTTCATTGGTAGGTGTTTAGACTAAAACGTAGTTTAACGTTGCCACCTAGGCACATATCTGTGTAGAAGGAGAAGCCAAAACACTAAGGCGGAGGGTCTAAAGCAGGTGGCAGTATGTTATTCCAGTATCCCAGCCCTGAACAGGGCTTGTACATCCCAACCCACGTGTGTTCTTCGCCACCACAGTGTCTGAACATTCGTGCATCAAAATGTGACAAGGCTTCTGCAACCTCTCTGGGACCAGGGTCAGTCACTTTTCCTGCACAGCAACATACATACACAGAGGAAAACATACAAGTGTTTGTAAACTGAATAAACATCATCTAGCAAACCCTTTATACCAAAATCACCCACTTCCTTGTTAATTCACTGTTTCTCTTTTCATCACAGGGAAGACTGACATTTTCTGAATAATAAATATAAAGTATTTTGCAAGTGGGAAGAAAATGGCATCAAATAAAACCTCTTGGTTGAACAACTGATTTCTCTTATCCTTCTGCTGCTCTTTCTTTCCATTACCATTTTTACCCTGTCATTAAAGTCTAAAGGTGAGGAGAAGAACAGAAGAATAACAAAACCCAAATGCTTTATCCAAGATGTACATTGCATCCTGAGACTCCTCAGCACAAGTACAAACGAAGTTGATTTCCTGCCATGACAAGGTAGCAAGGAGGTGTGCCAAAGCAGGAAAATGATCTTTTTACAAAGACAACCTTGTCAGAGACAACTTTATTACCAGACACAAATGCACGGAGTTAAAAAAACTTCTTTAAAAAATGGTCAGGTGCAGGGTAGAAGGATAAAGTCAGGACTTAAAAGCATTCCTCCAAAATGTGGCAAATAGATTCTGAATTCTGATCATGTCTGGAGCATCAGCAGGTGACTAATTCATCTGCAGCATGGAAAGAAGACTTTTTAACACTGTCCATACATAGGAAATACCACTACTTACAGGAAACACTGGCATACTTCAGTCACTCGGCAATTCTCATCAGGCCATGAAGGTGTGTTCTCATGCTCTTATTAACAAAGTTTTTGATACTTTTGCTTTGCAGTAAGCAATGAAGCCTTTGTGCCTCTGAGAGACACTCCCCCTTATAGATGTCATGCAAAGAGTGAGACTCTAATATCTTAAATTTTATTCCAGGTTTGTCTGATAAGTGGGCGGCAATAGTTAAAGGCCAATTTGTGCTTTTCCATCATGCTGTCTAGACATATTTGCAAGCACTACTTCGCCTTAAAGAGGAAAGGGTATATCATATATTACACAATAATGGGTTATTTTTACTTGTAATGCATTAAGAGGCTGTTTTCAATCAGAAACCATTTGATATGAGGGTATGTTCTGGACAATAAATGGAAAAAGTGGAGCATATCCTCTTTTTTTTTCTTTTTTCACACAGCAGACAATACCCATAGTTTCCATATAGACAGGAAATGGCTTAGATTTATATATAGAAATACAGTATATTTTATATGCATACATAATGTATTGATTTATTTAAAAACTATCACTGTATAATTGCTTGAAGCTGCAAAACTGATATACACCTATGTAAATACTTTAGTACAGCCCAAAAAAGACAAATCTGGAAACTTTAAGAGAGATTCCTTCCCACCAGACTCAGAAGACGTGACACGCCTGGTGTGAGGGTCATGTGCCGTTCAGCAGTCGCTCAGAGCCACCAAATCTACTCTGTTCAGCATCTGTGTGTCATAACTGATGGTCTCATGTGGCTCCCATAAAATCTTCTCAAAGGTGTATCTTCTTACGTCCTCTTCATCCCACCACTCCTAATGGGATACCAGTTCTTTGCTCTTATTGGCACTGCAAACAGCAGGGCTGGGTCTGGAGCCCAATTAGGGTTCTAGGGTTGTGGGAGTCCCCAGTCCCTGGCTGGAGTCCTGGCTACCTGGTACTTCTTTTGACTGAGGCTATCCGCTGTCTTCTTCTGTCCTAGGATCTGGAGAAGGTGCCCTGCATTTCTTAGGAGTGGGGCATCTCCATAGCAGAGCAGTCTTCTGCAGGGCCTTGTACCATCTGTGGCCACCCTTTCTCAGGTGGAGCGACACATAAAATCACTCTCATGGGAGGGTGACAGTTCCCAGACAGCAGCTTGGTTTTGTTTTGAAGTTGGTTTTTTTTTTGTCTATCTTTCTCTCTGCACCAGTAGTTTCTTGAGGACACGGAAGCTGGGATGGTGGAGAGCTACTCCTGGCTTGCTAAGGCCACATATGCAATTAAAGAACCTCTGCTTTACCAGAACTGTTCTGCAGTTTGACAGACCTAAGTCACTTTCTGACTCCATCTTCTTGCAGAAGATATTTGGATTGTTTTAAGATGATTTGCCACTAGACTGAGAGGTTGGGGGTTAGGAAGGTTAGGAGTTACATGTTTAAACCTACATTCACTTCAAATTGAATGAATTCCTGCTCACCAGACTATGATCCACAGTCAGGCATTATGGTCAGATTATTTACTACATTAGCAAAAGCGAATTTGATGGACACAGTCACCAGCTGGACTGTGATCTGATGAGGCTGTCTCAGAGAAAGACACAGTAATAGACCAGAACAAATATATTTGTTTCTTTCAGGGACTGTAAACAGATCTGCATTTATTTTATTCCAAAGGGCTTTTTTTTTTTTCCTGTGCTGCCAACATGTAATCTTTCACTTGACTTAATATGTGTTGGATTTTGTTTGTTTGCTTGTTTTTACATATGCTAAAACCCTTAATGGAATTCTTCAGTCTTGTCAATAATGTCGTGCAGATTAACAAACTTCTACGGTGTTTCTTTTTAGATTTCTCAAGACCCACATGGCCTTCTTGCTCTTTTTAGTACATTTATTTCCCCAATTGTTTTTTAATGAAGGAAGGAAAAAGAACAGAGAGACAACTAGGCTACTTCCAATTGCAACCATTAATGGCCATGGTAGACTAAGTTTCACAAATCCTGTTACAGATAAGAAAATAAATATCTCTCTCTACCATGAAGCTGTGGTGTAAGGACTGGAATAC
This sequence comes from Limnodromus scolopaceus, assembly GCA_028565335.1. Classification (NCBI taxonomy): domain Eukaryota; kingdom Metazoa; phylum Chordata; class Aves; order Charadriiformes; family Scolopacidae; genus Limnodromus; species Limnodromus scolopaceus. The sequence continues at coordinate 118,663,345 of JAOXNO010000001.1, forward strand.
TCTCTAAGCCATAAAAGTTGAACTTGGAGTGAGGAGAACTCCAGCCGTCACCTTGCATTTTTCATTTGTTACAGGCCATCTGTGTGCATCATCAGGGATCTCAGGAAAATATTACTCAGCTGTCTTTTATCTCTGTCTAGTCTAGCTGGAGCGTGGGTAGCAGAACACAAAGAAACAGGTTCCTAACTTCAGTCTGATGATAAAAGATGCTGGTAACCTAATAGAAGCAAACGTTTTGTATTGATTAATAACACAGGGCTATAACCCTCTGAATCTGCTGCGCATGGAGCACAGTTTAGAAAACAAATAATGAGTTTCTTCCTTCCTAATAAGCTCTTTATTACTTGTTGAAGTGGAATGTGAGAGTAGAAAGTAAAGCTCAGGTATCAAAAAGAAGTGGTGATGATGGGTTGAGGGGGGTCACTTGTGAAAACAGTGGAAATCAAATCAATTAGGCCTGTCAGCTGGAAAACATCATGGGGAATTAACACTTGTTTGTCTGGATTCCTGCAGCCTGAGCAAAAGTGCACAAAAAATGTATTCGGGTAACAAAGAAATTGCTGTATGAAAATTGCAGTTTATCTAAAAGGAAAAAAAAAAAAGGGTTATGTAAGACTTACCTCCACTGACAAATGAAATAAGTAAATAGGCTAAAACTTTAAAAACAACAATGTGCTTTTAACCTTTAAAAGAAAATGTATCTGCACAGCAACAATGGACAGAGGTTAAGGTACCACCTCTGTAAACTTTAGGGCTCATAAAGAGTAGAACCTGGCAGGGCGCTGCTGAAAGTGGTGAGATTTTTCCTGGTTGCCATGAAACTGAAATTACAGCTGGTGGCATAAATTGAAAAGGCATGCAAAAAATCCAGGGAATATTTGGATCATGGGGCTACAAAGGAGGGAAACCTTCAGGGCAGAGGCGTCCAGGAGTCTTTGGATCTCAACCTCTTTTCTGGTTTATTTTGTTTTCTCTCACTTCAAGGTTGAACTATACTGAAAGGCCCTTCCTTCTACTGCAAAAGAGTCAGGTTTTTTCATATCACACTCCAGGAGAGCAAAGATGGTGCCAGGGCAGCTACAACTACAGCTTCTACTGGATCAGTGCCTGACTGAGGAAAGCAGGAATTCAGGACTACGGTCTCCAAGGTCTTTGACTAAACTCGTTAAAACTTGGACACAAACATGAAGTGGTGAGATGCATTGGCCCCCATCCCCTCCTCTCCCCTAACTCTGGCAGGCACCAAGGAGTGCCCCCCCCCAGTCCCTGCCCCTGAAGCTGCCTGAGGGGCGGCCGCCTCAGGAGCAAGGCAAGGATGCTTTCCGGCATCAACCAGGACTACGCAGGGCACAGAACAGGCTACAAAAGCCAGGGGCTCAAGGTTGCCTGCACACAAATTCAAGTCCCAAACTGCCAGATAGGCTGATTTCATGGGTGCTTTTTTATAACTAGATTATTGCTTGGTTAATTCATGCAGGTTCAACTGAAAGACCCCAAAAGACCCAAGAAATATTGTAGGAATAAGCAACAGCATGAAAATATTTCAACAACTTTCACTTATACTAAAATAGATGGAGTTAATTAATTACTTCTTTATTTTTTTAATTTATATGTACCATTACTGATTTGTAAGCGCTGTTTTTCGATGGGGAATGGCTGAAGTAGCACGTGAAGTCTGACTGGATTCCAGAATAACAAAAGCAATTGTTTTTCCCTTGTTCTTGTGTTTTATATACTGACTACACGTACACATTCTTGGCACACACCACAGTTTTTACAGTGCAAAAATTTTAATGCAATTAGAAAAAGAAACCATTTCAAATGACAGGAACAAATTAAAGGAATGGCTTGAAGGTACAATCACAAATAGGTTAGTACTTTTCATTCAGAGGGCAGTACCTCAGGAAAAATATTTCTTCTGATTGTCTAGCAGCTTTTGAATCATTCTGTCCAGTGTTTCAAGTGTCTTGGCCATTTTTAGCTGTAGTTTGAATTATTTTATTTGTATAACTGTGTATAAACCTTTTTTTTTTTTTTTTTGGCTATACTTGGGTGAAATAATAGAAGAGAGAAGTGTTGTTTAACTTTTTCTTTGTTATTCCAGGCATCAGAAAACCCCAGTCACCCCTGCTTTCACATATTTCATCTTACAGTGAAGTTGGGATATTAAGTCAACCAACTTACACGTTTTGATGCAAGTAAAATACAACAAAGCAAGGGCTAACTTGTGGCCCTTTACAGATCAGTGGTAGAAAAGGTGTGGAAAGCTATTTGGAGCTCCCCTGCTCTCCCCTGTTAACACATGCATGTTTCCTTAAGGAAGTGGTGATTACACCTTGTTGTTGGCAGCGCAAAGCTTAGTAAATCTTTACATTTTCACTATGGAAGAAGGGAATTTCCTCTTACTTCTGTGGGCAGCCAGCCAGCGAAAGGTGATGGGAAATACATGACATCCTGTTCTGCCTACCTTTCATCTTTCCTGTTCACAGACACATTTTGAGCCTGACATGCAGGTGTAATTAAAAACAGGTTGATGCCATGCACAGCTCAGCAGATGCATGAAAAATTAGTACCTGCTGTGAATCTGAGTACATTGGCTTTTATGAAACAGCCAAGCATTTGCAAATTGTCTCTTGTAGCTGCAATAGCATCGACATAAGAATAAAGTGGATCATGTGGCTTTCACTAACATAGATTGGCTCAATGGCGAACTTTTCTCAGTAGCATTGAAAGTAGTGTAATACTAACTATTCATGCTGATGTTTTTCAGAGAAGTTAATAGTATAGCACTGGTATGTTTCATACCTTGAAAAAAACAACCTCTTTTCCTACATTTCCTGGGCATGCTGCTCACCTAGGCAGCAATGCAGCACCTGCATTTTCCAGTTGGCCGCTGCTGTGCACCAGGGCTCAGGCTGGAAAGGGCTGGTGTGCTGGTTGTTCTCCTTTGCCATAGTCTTTAAAAGATGCCTCTGAGGAGGATGCAGCTCTCCAGACTACTCACTGGAGGCACATACTTGGCATGCCTAATGCAGCTGCCATACCTTCTCTTTTCTAAGGGACCCAAAATAGGAGAGGGAGATGCAGGCAGGAGGTGCTTGCTCTGCAAGCTACGTTGCCCTGCCCTGAGTCATGAGAGACTATTGCCAGGAGGGGATTCTAGGTGTGGACACACACCAGAGGTGGCAGAGAGCAGAGGCTGGGGCCATAAAAATTGATGGCAGCAGAGCTTTCAACTGCAGTGCTTCACATACATGCCATGCTGCCTCCTCCCTGGCAACTGGCACCAAGAAAAACACAGTTAAAAAAAGATCCATCTCTTGTCATCTGCCTCACCAGCAGTTCAGGCAGGTTTTGTTGCTTTCAACACTGGGGCAATGTTGGCTACTAAAATTCGCTCCGCTTTAGTTTAGTGATCCCAGACCATGAGTGGGAGCAGTCATTCACCTCAGATGAGTGTAGCATCGTAAATCTGTTCAGCTGCACATTTTAGCTCTGTGGTGTCAGACAGGCATAATTAGAGCTCCAGAGTCCAAGTGCCACCACGCTAGTCTTACAGCAGTGCAATTGCCCACGCTTTACGTGAGTCATCTGGTGGGAGAGGAGAATCAGGCCCAACATGTCTGGGCTGAAGCAACGATTTAATCAAACTGCTCCTTCCAGCTCTGACAAGTGTCTTTTTGTGCTTCATGGTGTTTGGTTTGAAGTTGCCAGTTGGAATTTTTCACACCTGTGGTTTATTTAAACCCTTATTCTGCTGTAGCTCTCACATTTAAGACAATAAATGTGTCCTGTAGAGCTGTGAAGTATTAGGTGAGGGAGACATTTATGTGCAGGTGACAAGAATAAATGAATGCTACATTTGCTATTACTTTCCAAATACAGACAATGGCTACCCACGATCTCTCAACTCAGAAAACTGCTGTTAAATGCAGTGAGGAGTGCCTGGCTGAGTCCTCAAAGTGTTCAGTGTGTGCACTCTGGCTATTCATGCAAATAAAATTTTCATACCATATATAAATATTCCCAAGAATGATCACATGGGCTGATGGTGTTCATCAGGCACATTTAATGAGAGAAAAGGAATGACTTCAATTTAATGCCATCACACCTGAGGTAAAAATTTACTTAACAGAGAGGAAATTGGAAAATATTTAAAGAACAACAATTCCAAAAACAAACAAGAAGCCTCCACTGCAAAACAAACAAATAAACAAACAAAAAAGGTAAGAAATGCAAGCAGATACAATGTAGGTGGACATTGCCATATTTGAAAAAGTGGAGTTACAAAGTAACTTAAAATCATTTTAGACAGTAGAGATGGTACAGTGGGTTTATCAAGATTTTAATCTACAGGAAAGCAGACAAGGAATTTTTTTAGGCATTAGAAATTATTGGAGTTTGTTAATAATTCATTTTCAAAAATCCTGGCTTTCTCCAGAAGTTCCAGGTTAACCAAGGAATAAGCAACTGTATCTATTTGAAACTACCTCGCTTCAGACACAGTAGAGCTTCCATTGTCAGGGGCAGCAAGAGCCTAACAGCCAACTTTCATTTTCAGCTGTAACAATTCAAACCAACTATTCAAAAAAAAAAAAGAAAAGAAAAAAGAAAAAAAAAGCAACCAACATGTTATATATTATCTTGTTATAGCATATTCATTTAAGGCATTTTATTCAGAATAGCCATGGTTCCTACCACTTTCTATCAGTGTCCCACTCATCTCCCTTGCACTATCAAGATAAATGCTTTTTAGATGCACATGGTTGAACCTCGCATTTAAACAGGCTGTAATCTCCATGGCCAGAGATACCATGAATAATTGAAATACCAGAGAATAAATAGTTTCACTAACCATGTTTTGCCTTAAATAATCAGAGCACCTGGTAGATCCACACAGTTAATTAATTTGCTGTTTGTTTGCTCCATTGCATAATTAACTATTTAACTTCATTGCCCTCTGGATTTTCCCACTAATTAATTATCCCTTGCTAATTAATCGATCACCTCCTTGTGCCTCTTCTTGGTTTTCTAGCCACCATGTTTACCTTCTAATTTATTGTGTCAGCCCTCCTCCCTTTTCCTTATTTTCCCAATTTCCATTCCTCTTTCTTTTCTTTCTCTGCTGTTGCACACTCACCTGCCTCAGCACTGGACCAGCCCAGCCTCCATAAGGGCACAACAGCCACCCCCAGGCACAGCGGAAGTGGCCGGGCACCACAATCAGGTGTTGGAGAGAGTGGGGACCTTGCTGGTAGGGAAAACGTTATTTGAGGTGTAATGGGCCCTGGAGACAGTACTGTCCTGGTTACAAATAGTTCATTTCCAGTTATTAAGGCAATCATAGTGGGACTGGGGAGACATGATTTAGGACAAACACAGCTTGCAGCTGTTTGAAATGGGAAGGATTTAATGACTTAGGGACTTGCTGTCCCTAAGACAGAAACTGCTCACTGGTTGTTGTCTTAAACCTATGGTTAATGTTTCACGGCATCCTGCAGGTTGCTGAAAACAGTGCTGTATGCACAATATAACCAACATTATCTAGGAAATTAGATCTTATGGGTACAACCAAAACTTTACAGTCTTAAATAAATAACTAATATAGATTTTTTCCTCTCCACTAAGAACCAGTGTGCTCCTTGTCCAATCTGGGCTGACTTAATTCTCCCAGACGTCTTTAAAGCTACATCTACTAAGCATTTTGGATATTTTTTCTCACAAACTGATTTTGTGGACTTGCTGCAACCCGTTCAGTCAGCGAGGTTTAGGAGTGCGATGGTGACTCTGAATTCAGCCTTCTAATGTTAGACTCTCATTATCTAAGTATAGCCAATACGTTTTATTTCTGTGAAAGCTTGTTTGGATTTCCGTCTGCTCCACTCTCTTCTGGTTTAGATTTCTCATCTGAATGCTGTCCAGAATTCAGTGCTTACGCTACTATTCACCATATCACTTTTTGCTAATTGCTCCCATATTCGGAGGAGTCACGTGTGCCAAATTGCTGACTTGTGACTACACTTCCAGGCAGCTACTAGCACCTCCCCAAAGAGGCAATTAAAACTCCAAGCAGTGCAGGGGCAGGAAAATTGCCTGTGAGAGGCTCTGGGGGTCATCCAGCATTCCTTCAGAAATGTACTTTCTGTGCGTTTGACCTTTCTAAAAGAGGGGATATTTTTACTGCGAATTTTTTTATCTTTCTTTCAGCAGACTGAAAGGTTGTTTCAAACGATCACCACTTGAGATGATCAGGCAATGTTCACTTTGACTGATGGCATGAGAGTAGCAGTTCTGCCCTGACATTGGTTTGGTGAAGGACTGTAGTAGGCTTTTCATTTTACGCACGGGAGGAACGCTGCTGACTTCAGCAGGACTGCGCATGCCTTCAGAGGTAAGTATATAATTACATGTCTTGATGAATTAAATGATTTTCCTTGAGATTGTTCCTACAGGTTGATATCACTCTTGGAAAGGGAGCTTAGGCAACCAGATCACAAAGGCTCTGAAACACAGAGCAGTGGGGCCTAGTTGCTGCTAAAATCTAGTCCTAATTATGGACCCTGCTTTCACAAAACATTGACAGGATAGAGCTTTTTGTTCCTTTTACCAAATAAAAGGAACAAAATCCCTTAATTCAGTATTCTAGGTAACAACAGGTGAACATAGCAGGACTAAGGCAGATGACATTTCTGGAAACACAAAGAATCTCCTGTGACTGAAGGATCATCATTAAAAGTAGTAAGAATGGATTTTTTTAAAAATTAGCGCAAACTATTGGGCCATACAGGAATTCATTTGGCTTATATATAACAGAGGAACTGGTGGGAAGAAAGAGGAAAAAAAAGCTTTCTGCCCTGTGCTGATAAGAATCACAGAATAACTCCATGTCCAGTCCTGCATGTCCTCAGTGGTCTGGGGAAAGTGCCTCTAAGCCCCCAGAGCATCCAGGCTGCGTTGTGTTTCCCTTCGCCCTCCAGAGGAGCCTTCTCTGGCTATGGAGGAAGCCTAGACACCAAAACTTAAGATGTTCATTGGCCTTAAATGTGCTCTGAAAGCATCTCCATATGAAGCTTCACTCATGTTACACCTGCACACGTGTTTTTGGATATGTGTCTTCCATTTGAAAACCAGAAGGCTTAAAAATGCTTCTGTGTCTTTGGAGGGGGGAAGGAGAGGGAAGGGACAGAGGATGCAGCTTTTCCAGCATCAGGGTCCTTGAACCAGTCCTGCAGCGGCTTCAAGCTTTCTCAAGAGCTCATTTTTATGCCGCATTATATTTACCCAGGCATGTTCCTAGACACAGGGAGCAGCTCAGGCCTAGCAGCAGCCATATCTAAGATGAATTGTTCGGTGCTGGGTAAAGAGTGCAATAGAACCCCAACAGCTCTGGGTACTCTAGTTTGCACCTTGGCAAAATAAGTGTATCCATTCACCCTGGAGGTAGGACCAGCAATAGAAAGCCTTTCCATAAAGATGAAGAAAACCTTCAGGAAAATGGGGAAAGGCCGTTTTTTCAGCCAAAGTAGTCCACTTCTCCATTTTGAAAACCGGTAAGAGGGAGGATAGCACGAGCGCTTGGTGACTGGCGGGAAAGGCGAAGAATACCCATGGCAGCAGCAATGGTCCCTGCTTGCCAGCCGTCAGCTGCAGGCCATCCCCAGGCATCCACTCCACAGCAGATCACCGAAATCCCCAAATAGGAGGTCAAGCTGGGGTGGCTGAGGTGAGGTGAAGAAGTGCAGGTGTGCAGTCGCCCTGGCAAGGCCAGCCTGCCCCAGGCTGTCCATGGCGCCATGGGCTGAGCACAGCCCCAGGGCAGCAGGCAGGGGTGAGTTACACCTGAGGTTCGCATATCATTCTTGGAGGGCTAGAAATAACATCTTCTGCAGACGCAGCTCAAATTTGCCAAATACTTGAGATAGTTTGTTGGCTCCAGGACTGGTTTGCTGGTGGCAGGATTGAGAGGAACAGGAGTGTTCACGTGCTCCACCTCCAAAATGGGAGCTCCATGTTGCATCTGTTGGGAGCTGCTGCCGCTGCCGTGGCTGATCCCTTTTGCCTCCGCTGGCCCTGTGGAGGAAATGTCAAGGAGCGAGGAACAAATGCAGATTTGTCTGGTTTAGTGGCTTTGAGACAGCACCTGGCAACATAATGTGGAGACAGACATGAGGCTTCAAAAAAAGTTGGCTCTGGCCCATGGAGAGCGCCGAGCCTGGCCGGGCAGAGGGTCCGAGTGGTGGGTACTTTCCTGAATGGATGTTTCTTGTGTAAGGGGAACCTGGCAGAAAATGGTTTTGTTTTAATTCACTTAAAGATATATTTTCTGGGGGAAATAATTCCAGAGGGTGTTGTCTCCATCCCCTTTGAAGGGGGGATGCCTGTCACACAGGCAGAGGGTGATGCCGTGTGTCATTCCTCCCTGGTTTCTGACAGATTTCTTCCTTTGCCTCTTTGCCCCGACTCTTGCTGTCCCCCAGTCATCAGTCCTGTGTCTTGCTTTTCCTCACCTCTCCCTGCCGATTCCTTCGTCTTCTGCCACTTTCTACCATCAAATGGAGGCAGGTGGATTTTTGAACTTTCCAGGAGAAAACGGCCGCTGGCAGCTTGCCAGGGACCTCCCTCACCTCTGGCTGCACTCAGCCCCCGGCAAGTCTGTGGTGGTGGTGGGAGGGGGGCCGGGGGGAGCAGCCAAGTGAAATGCTTCAAGCTGTGAGGCATTTTCTGTTTACGTTGCAGGCCAAACCTCTTGGATTTGGACCAGAATGGCCACTTTTGTGGAGGCAGATATATCTGTGGAGAGAAGGAAAGTAGCACATAACCTGGTCATGCTTTTTTTTTTTTTTTTTTTTTTTTTTTTTCCCAGGGAAAACAATAATGCACAGTAACGCTCTTTCTGCTGCAGGCTCTACGCTGTCCTGCCCGACTGGAGCAATGGCTGGGAAAGCTGACATTGTCCTGTAAATTGGGAGCAGCTCTTGGATGCAAAAAGTCACCTCTGTACAAATGCCATGCTGCTTCAGATCTTCCTTTTGGGGGGCAGATTACTCAGAAGGAAGTAACAAGGCAAGCCCGGTGTCATGTGGAATAGCTGAAATTCCTCAAGTTCCTTTTTGCCAGGATTTCAAGCTGTGAAAGACACATGATCTCCACTGCTCGAGCCTATAACTGAGGATTTTCCCCAACAAAGATGAATAGGTAGCTGTACAATTTTTGTTTTATTTTTTTTTCTACATCTGCCAAAAGCCATAGTAGATTCTGAGTTAAATCATTATCAGGGCCTGCATTTGGAAGCAGTAACCTCAGATGGGGTTTATCAAAAGGAATATGGTACTCCTTAGCTTCAGGAACCGATCTGGCCTACGATTGGTTTTAGAGAAAAATACAATTAATTCAAATTCTGGCTCATTTTCTGCCATTCACATGTCACAGCACTTCTTGAAACTGCGGGTTAGGGTCCAGTGGCCTCAAATGCCTTATTGCTGTATTTGGTCTCAGTCAGGGGCCAGTAACAAGCTGTATCTATAAATCTTTCTTGTATGTCTGTAGCAGGAGTGGCTGCCTGTTTTCATATTGATAGGTAATGAAGTTTAAGTACTGAACAGCTTCATGCTGAGATTTGCTGATTCATCAGGAGTCTATGAGACGGGTGAAAGGAGAAGCTTTACTCCTTGCTACACCAGTGATTTGCTAATTGTCCAGCCCAGTCCCAGTCCGTCAGAGGGCACCCAATTAACCGAAGAGGCATTGCCATTTTGGCAGAGGAGAGGGCTGTCAATAAACTATGGAAAGGAGTGTCAAAACTGCCTCTTAAATAAAGTTAGAGATCAACAGCCTTTGGGGAGGGGGTAAGAAGATTTGAATTTGAAAAAAAAAAGTAAGAGGCACTGAAGGAACACAGGGTAAATAAAGGTTAGCATGTTTTACCAAGAAGGCCCAATGACTTTGATCTCCTTGAAGGAAAACTAAGTGTAATTTGCTTTCATTTGTCTGTCAACCATGGCTTTATAAATCTTTGCAATTCTTGTTATCTATTCCAGATTTTTTTTCAAATAAGTATCTTTACTGAACTTAAGATCAGAGTTAATTTCTGGATAATTAGCTAACAATGACATTTCATGTAGGAATCCTTCTCACTGTGTGTTTAGAGCACTCAGACAAAGAGCCAACACCTCTGCGTGTTTTTCTGTGGTATCCAAGGTCTCCACTTTATATACTTCTGCTTCCCAGGTGAGCTTGAGCGGTGGTATTGCAGGAAAGAGAGGGGAAGAGGTATTTCTTGGTGACCCCATGCTGATCCAGAAACACTGTGGGGCAATAAGAAATGAGGCTATATCTACAGAAAGTTTGCCACAGATTTCACTTGGGGCGAGGATTTTGCCCATGCTCTGTCCAGCTCTCGTCTGTCTTGTGGACTGGGTGCTTTTGGAGCATGTTTGCCAAGCATGAATGACCAAGTCAGTAATATGCTGCGGCCAGCTCAGCCATGGTGGCTGCCTGGGAATGCAGGCTGAGCCACTTGCCTGGGTAAAAATAGGACAGGTTAAAAGCAAAAGGTACTATGATGCTAACGCAGGTTATTTCATTTTTAACGATAGCTTTGAATGTAGCCAATTACTGCAAGTGAAAAGCAACTTTATCACCTCCATTTGATTTTTTTTTTTTTGTTCTTCTAATGCAGATATGTACACCTTTGTGTTATTGCCTTAGTTTTGGAGATGAGAAAGGAGAACAGAGAAGGAATGTCACTTGTCCCTGATGATACAGCCATTGTCAGACCCATGAGGGGGGCGCTGAAATACCTTGCTCTTAGTCTTGTTCTCATTCCTCTGGGTTACAAAGACATGACAGATACAGTACATGTTCTGTTCTTAAACTCTGCATAGCAAAATCATACAATTAGGAAGACTATTTGAACACAAAGACTGAAGACTGAGTAAGCCAGACATATACTTTCTGCTGGTTTCTTTATTTTTTAATGAAAAAAGTGTTTATTTAAACTCTGAGATAAATCCTGCTTATCTGCCACCAGGTTAAATCTGATTTGATTTCCCCAGTTCTCTGTAAAGGCGCTTTTTTTTTTTCTCAGCTTGTATTACATTGGATAACAGTAGAATTACCATCACATAATGTTAGTCTAAAAATACATGTACCATTATTATTATCAAATAGATACAAGTGTGCATAGCCAAGTAAAAAGAAAGCTGTGAAATATTATGCCTTGTACAAGTATTTTTTTCATGATCTTCCAGAACATGAAGGATAGACATGGGCTGCCAGATACTCAATTCTGAAGGATAAATGCAACAGTGGTTTCCATAGCTATGCAAGGTTTTCTATAGCACCCATCACCATGGTATCTAAGCATCTGTTGCTGCTGCTGCTGCACACTTTAGTCTATGGTGTACTGAAGAGAATTAAATGAAATAAATAAATAGAAGGTCCTTGAGTTTGGCCGTCCTTAGTGTGGAGTGACTTGGGCCAGGTTCACTTTTCAAAAGCGATTGTTAGTTTGTCTTTTCACAACTCCCCAGTTGTTAAGCTTCTTGTTTTGGTGAGACCTTACTGTAAGGGCATCTCTTGTGTTATGGTTCAGTGGCTTGGGCTGGTGCCTCTTCCACAGGCCTGGGCACACAGCTGTTCAGGACATGACCACTAGGCATGATGGAAACCACAAACAAGATCCTCAGCTATGTACCAAGCCAGGCTGCTCCATTCAATCTCACCGGCTTCTTCAGGACCTGTGGATCCCAAATCCTACCCACTTCTTTTGCTATATGCTGGACAAGTTTTCTGGCAGAGTGGTCACAAGAATACACTTCTTCCTCTGAGAGAATGATCGTTCTGCTTAAAGGGAAGCATGTATTTGGACATGTTGAAACAATGCAATGCCCATGAAATATTCGTAAAGTGATAAGGTATCAAAGCTCAGGCAGACCCACCATGCAAAGCCACTGGAAATACATACATACAATTTTGTGTTTGACATCAGTTTTAGATGTTTTCTTTTCTGGTCTTTCTAGCTAAAGATGCAATCATAGGCTTTCATCCTGTCTGCACTATGGGAACTCTACGTCTTGGGAATTCAATTTTCCATTTGCAGTTGAGATCTCTCTTTGGAGATTTATCCAGATTTTTCTTCTGTCCGGAAGATTTCCTTTATCTTTAATCAGGGAGGTTTAGGTCTTTCTTTTACCAGATCATTGTTTTTCCTATCCATTTTAACAACACAAATATTTCTTGGGGATGGTCTGATGCAGTTTTTATTGGCTCAAATATTAAATAACTGGTGTGCTATCTCATGCTTGGCTATATTCTGTGATGATGCAGATGCTCTCTGTACTTGGAAAGCAGCATCTGAACTCAGAGCAAAATCTTCCTTTAATGCAATCCGTACGTTGTATAAGAACATGTACATTGTCAACCCTACTTTATGCATTTCTATAAAAAGAACCAGGGGTGCAAGCTTATAACTCAGCTTTGCCTGAAACCAGAAACAAGAGTAACTAAAAATTTTGAGGCAGTAGCAGGGCCTGAAGTAACCTGGTCCACAGGTCTTTCTCTCAGAGAGATTTAATACAGCTCTGCATGAAAATGCCAAGATCAGGTCTTGGAAGGCGTACAGTGTACATCACTGTCCTTGTATAGCACTGGGACAGAGGCAAGAAGCCCTTCCTCAGGTCACAATTTCACAGATGTTTTCAGACTGCACAAACAAGCACTGCTACTAGTGAAGCAGTCCCACTATTCTGCAGTGCCTCTTCCTTCCCTCTGCACTCTTCTTTTGCTTGAGCTGGCACAAACCTTTGCACAAAAGCAGTTCAGAGAAGTGACAAAGTCAAAACTAACTCATATAGATGCTTCACGCTAAATCTGCCCAGTGCCCTGCTCCAGGTCATGGCACAGCACTTGTGCTTAAGGAAGGAGATGGCATTGGGTAAAAACTCAGAGCTGGGACTGGATAACATAATTTCTCCTGACATGAGCCCTGGCTAATTCCTGGTTTAAGGGAATCATGAAACTGTGGCATTAAGGAAGGGTTAACTAGTTTGTGAGTGCTGAAACAGGTAGGGTACTGACCCCACTAATTGCTGAGACAGCTTAGGTGTTTCCTCATTACACTCTGTTGTGTGAATCCATCTTACTGTGGATCTGTCACACTACCTGTCTTGAGTCCCAGTGTTCCAGTCGTTTCATCCGTGGCTTGCAAATTAGCTGCAGGACTTCAGGGGATGGTTCCTTAGCCAGCCCTTTCAGAAGGGTCTCTATTTTAGTGGGGGGAAATTACAGCAGGAATTTGTAGTTCCAGGTTTCTTAGCTGACCTATTTCCTCTAGTTTTCTCAGCACATTGTCACTGGTTAAATAAAGCCTCATTAGGAGAGCTGGCCCCTTTTTCTGATTGCAATGTTCAATTTTGTATTCACGGGTTCCTTTACTGTTTTCCACAGTTCCTAAAAAAAATCTGGCTGAATTTGGGGCAGGGAAGGGAATTCTGAAATGCTCCCTCCTTAGTCTGCACTGGCAAACATTGTAAAAATCAGATTCTAAAACTTCCTATAAACTCAGATATTTTGAGAAAAGCCTGGAGCCTCTGCTCACAACGAAGTGGGTGGATGTCCTGCAAGAGCAGCAATTACTGTACAATAAAGCAGTCAACACGTCTTGTATAATTAGCATGAGTCTTTATTACAGGAAAATCTACAGAGCTGACAGATCAGGCCAAGAAAGCCACCCTACTCCACGTACACATGAGCAGACACGAGGGCTAAGAGGATGCACCAAAATAGCACCCCTCAGCTCCAGCTGAAAGCACCCTCCCTTTTCTTTCACCGAGCACCCCCCACGAGGCTGGAGACGGCTGGTTTTGTGGGACAAATGGAAAGGGGACCCAAGAAACAGATTTCCATCCCCACCTTCTGTCTGCCTCACCCAGGGCCAGAGACCGAATGGCTACGCCAGCCATGGGCAGTGAGCTGGGGGGCTGCCACCCATCTCTGAGCTCCCCCCGCTCTGCTTCAGCACTTGCACAAAGAGCTGCCGATAGCGGCAACGTCCTCTCCACGCATGCACATAGTACTCACATCCCCTGGTTTGCTAATGGGAGGGGGCAGACTCTTCATTTGCCACTCGTAATCTCACTTCAAACTTGAAAAGAAAATGAGTGGGAGAGAGAGAGTATTACAAATTGGCATTTAAATTTGTCAATTAAAACTGCTAAGATTCACTACCTTGGATTTTTGCTGTATCACTGCCTAGTTATGCTCTTTCAGTGCCTCTGTCCTGCTTCCTTCTGCAGGTTTTGCAACAGCCTCCTGTACTTATGCTGCCTTGCAGAGCACCACAGATAATTTTCTGTTTTTTATTAGCTTTCTGAAAACACATGGAGCTGGGCTCCTTCACTTCAGCCCCCTTAAAGTTTAATAGGGTGTCTATTGTAAAGCTAACTTTTTCATTCATTTGCTCATACAGGGAATATTTCCTTTGAACAGCAGGCATGTTCTGCTAGAAAAATCCCTTTGGGAAAATATGAAGCTTTGAGAAATGTTCTGTCCTCCCTCAAAGAGGTCCCTTCTGAACACAGACAACTTCTACTGCTATTTAACTATCAATAAAACCCCCCTGCTGTACCAGTATCTGCTGAAGTACTAAGCTCTGCAGCAATCCATAACTTCCAGTGAAATGTAAGCAATTAACCTGATTTTAATGTTACGCAGGTATGTTACCAACAGTCATCTGTAATTCTTTAACATTCTTCTCAGTGTAAATCACCTCAGAGGCAGGGCAGCCCCTTTTCTAAGGAATTTCAACAAATACTGAGTTAAAAGCCGAAGTGTGGAGAAATAACTTTTATAAGGAAAATATACCTCAAGATTTATCACTAGGAAAAAAAAAAAAGAGAGAGAGAAAATAACATGGCAACAGCCTTGATTATAATTTAATTCAAAGTGTAAAAAGGCCTGGTAATATGGCTGCCCAAGAGAAAGACTCCAAAGAAAATCTTTATGACATATATTTAAACTAAATAAATTGCTTAAGATTGCACATGATTAATTATTTCTGCAGATTTGAAGTTTGAAACACATTTTTACATTTGAACCCAAATGTAAACGAGATGTTGGTCAGAGACCACATAGGTGCATGAGATGCAAGCGTGTGCTGGGTGACAGAAGAGGACAAAAGCTTCCCTTTAATTTACTTTCCAAATCCAAAATTCAGGCTTCTGCATTTAGGAGCAAAACCTGAAAAGCATTTGCCTACATGTTTGGGCTCTCCTAGGTATGATGCTACCAATGCACGTGTTTTCAACAGCAGCACATGAATTCCCACTGTATGCAGCGTTCCTCTCCCATTGGAGCTATCCCCGAGGACCTCTCTTGCAATGGGAACAGAGTAGGCCGAGCTCCATTTTCAGTGTCACCCTGGCAACCGCTTTCCCCTCCATCTGGATGTCACATCAAAGAGATGTTCCTGCCACCTCTCAGGTTTAACACAAGCCTTACAACTGCTGGGGAGGTCTCACAGCCCTGGCCCTGGAGATTGGAGAATATCTTTCCCCACATCTCCCTTTTGAAACTGTTGAATGTTTAGCTTTCACACAAAGAAAACCAGGAAAATATGGACTAGCTATAATTTTAAAAAATCAGAATTCAATAGGATTTTTTTTTTTATTTTGATTTTGAGTTTACCTCTGGATACTGGAATGCTTGAGGTTAGCAGTACTGCCCACAATTTAGCCCAGAAATTTTAATTTGTGTTTCTGCAGCTGATAAGTGAAATAGATTTTCCGTATATTTTTTGGACCACCTATGAGGAAGCCATATTGTCTAGCCAGCACAAATATCCAGGGCAGTTCCAGGTGGGAACCTTCTGCCCTCTCCCATGAGAGGCTGGTCAGGTTCCCCAGAGCAATGCTTGCTTGCCCCCCTTGCCCCTGCCAGCCCAAATCACTTCTGCTCCTCCAGCTTTAGGCAGCCCACCCATGCCATGTCCCAACACTGAGCATCCTCAGCTCTTGCTTCTCATGCACACGTGGCAGCAGCAGCAATAACATCTCTGCAGGCAGGTGAGAAGAGAAGGATTTCCACTGGTATTTTATTTTATATTTATCTTATTCCACTTTATTTTTGTGTTACTGATGCTTCTGAGATCTCAATCTCAGAGTATCTCTTGCTTATACAATCAAACTGGAACTTCACATAAGGTCATTCAAAATACCAGGAGTAATCCCAGGTCAATCAAAATCAGAAACAAGATCTTCACACAAAATTTTCTTTCTGAGGCCAGAGCTGCACAGTGTGGAGACATATGGCCTCTTCCTGAGGCAAATATTGCGCATGCCTGAAAGCACTTTCCACCCAAGCTCCTCAGAGTGTTTTGACCTGGTTAAGTATTATAATGCCCATTTTAAAAACAGGGAACCTGTAGCCTGTGGGGCTTCCTCCAGCCACACAAATTGTCTAAGGTACACTCAAGACTGCAAGAAAATACCATATGCCTTCAGTTTTGGATTTTCCTTCCATTGACCGTTCTTTATTGCATACCAGAAAGAAAAAACAGAAAAAAATTTAAAAAATTATTAAAACTGGGACCATAACTTAGGGAAAGCAGTTATTCTCCCACATCAATGAAATGCTCCTGCAGTTCTTCACTGGGTCCACAGCTTCCCATCCACCACTACTGGCAGAGGAAACCAGTAACTATTAATAACTTTAAGAAACTAAGCAACACCAGCAGTAGGAAAGCAGTATATATGTTTCTTGCTGCCTATTTAGGATCGTGACAGGAAAGAAAAGTTCTTCTCTTTTAGTCCACTGTAATCTCTGCCTGAGTTGCCAGTGCCTAGTAAAGGAAAACTGGTACCCAGCTTCTACACATCCACCACCATTGCTCCAGAACTCCGAAGCTGCTGTTCCATGTACTGAGAGATGTGCAGAAGCGGGCCAAAAGCAAGGTGGGTGGAAGGAGGATGTCTCAGATACCTGAATGTAAGCAGCAGGTGCCCAGCTGGTGGTGACTGGTGCTAATGGTGACATGAGAAGGGAGCCTGTGCTGAGAAGTCCTACTTTTGTGTTCCTTGTCAGGGACAGTGTTTTAGGCCACCAGAATAAGTAAGCCTCATAACAGGTGCATCTAAGAGGCTTGATCTACATCCTAGCTTTGCGTGACGATGGAGGAGTCTCATTTCCCACTCAGTCATGGAGTTTGAATGTGAGTGGACACAGATTCTGCCACGAGTGCTGTTCTAGACCAAAACTTCACCTCTGTCTCAGTTCTGGCAAAAGAAAAAGGCAAAATCTTTTAGTGAAGCCAATAAAATTTGAGTGGAAGAGGAGATAAAAAGGCAGCATTCCCTTAAAATTATTGAAAAAGTCCTAAATCCACAAAGACATTTTCCATTTAATATTATATTTAACATGCATGGCAAAAAAATCCTTCACTGTAAGCTCATCAATACAGTTGCTCCAGATTAATGCTGATATAAATGAAATCTGTATCCCACCCACGCAAGAAATCTGTAATTAGCAGGTGGGAGATCACACACGGTTGTGTGGAAAATTTATATATATTTAAAAAAAAAAAAAATTCTGCAATGGAACAGAGCTAGTTGATTTCCCATCCTGGGTTTGTTCCCAATAGTACTTTTGCAAAGTTGTGGGTTTTTTCCTCCTCCAGGCAGATGTTGGTTGCGTGAAGCAGCACAGTTTCCCCGGGAGTGCACTGCTAAAGGGCAGCGGCCGTCTGCCACAAGCTGCTGGTCTGCACGTTGCTGCTTCTCCTCGAGAACCACAGCAGCGTGGGCAAGAGCGAGCAGCATCCACAGTGAGACGTGCCACTCCTTTACGTGGCTTTAATGCTGGAGGTGGACAATGTGTGGAGGGACTGAGGAAGCCCGTTTTCTTTTGAGCAGAGGCAGTTGGAAGCAGGCACTGAAGGGACAGGATGCTTCTGAAGTGCTGTGGTCCCACAAAACCCACTGAATGTCTCGCAGTGCCGGGATTACACAGAATTTAAAGAAGGAGAAAATAAGTGGAAAAACAGAGCGACTAAAAGGTCTATCGGATCTGACAGTCTGCAAATATGGGAGACAACTGGAAGAAATGTAAACCATACTTCACTCCGTGTCTGTAAGCAATGAGTGCTAGTGAAAAAGGACACGGATCTGGCTCCTGACAGTAAATGAGTCTGATACCTTTGATGTGTTTAACAGTTTCCAGTTTTCTCAGGCAGAAGAGGACAGCAGAAATTTAGCAATCCCATATTCCCATCACAATGCAACATGTGAGACATTTGTAACACATTTGTAACACAAAGATACAAAAATGAAGAAGAGGTTACTGATCTAATGACTAAGCTTGTAACACGGGTCAGCGAGGGGATTGCAATTTAAACATGTGAAAAAAACCCAACCTCAGGCGTGGCCAGGAGAGCCAACATCACCTTGAGGAGAGGGTGTCCAGCAGCAGAGCTGCCAGGAATCACAGATGCGAAGGGACAGTGCTCTGCTGACAGCTCTGTGCTTGAGGAACCACAACACCACGGCGTCCGTGTGGCTCAGAAGCACCCACAGCTCGGCGTCAGATGGTCCTCAACACAGCACAGGCTGTTAGTAGGTATGGTGACTGGGCTGGCCATAAGGGTCTCTAACTGCCTATATTACAACCTATATTATGGTTTGTTATGTGTTTGGTTTTAGCTAGGGAATAAAAATGAACACTTGGGAATTTTTCCTGTGAGGGACCTGGTTTCAGGGACAGGGAGCCAGTTAAGCACTCACACACTTCTGGCATCTCTCGTTCTCTCTGTGGGTTCTACTAGTCCTTCCTCCTTGGGAGGGGGTGCACCTTGCAGTTTGGGAGACATTGCTGTAGGATAGAAATTGGAAGGTAGGCGAGGAGCTGGAGGCTGCTACAGGGAGTGTTTTAGTTTGACAGGGTAGGAAAAAATGGAGCAATCTGCAGTAACGGCAAGGGAAAGTTTTGTTTTGTTTTGTTTTTTGCTTTTTGCTCTGTGCAACTCTTTTGCTGTTTCATTCAATTCCCAACCTCTCCCTCTCCAGTATTGCTCCATCCCTCCTCAGCCAGCCCCTTCTGCCTCCCACTCACACGTTTGTTAAGGATTAATTATTTCCTTTACACTCATCCTTGCCAACCCTGGCCTTCCCCCCATGCTTTCCCGAGCTCCTTCACCTCTGCACAACCCAGCTTCTGCTCACTTAGAAATCCCCCGTTTGAGAGCAAACAAACCTCTATCCAACCAGCCAGGACCATTTTTTCTTCCCCTCCCCCAGGGTAAACCACCAACCCAACCTTGGAGCCAGACCCTTCTTTGACCTTGACACTGAGTGCATCCTGCCACGTCACAAAGAAAGCCTCACATCCCTGCCATCTGTTGCACCTGGTCTCAGAAACCCCTTTATTTCTTGTGCTGGCCCTGGAAAATGGAAGGAAGCAGCAGGAGACCCTGTGACCGACCTTTATCAGATCAGCCTGATCTAGTCAGAAGCTGATGCACTCTGTGCCTGGGTAGCCCAAGGGCTCGTGGAGATGTCTTTACCGAGAGGGATGTAGCCAAGCTGCCCCGAAGTACTGTGGCCACCCAGACTGCCGTGCTGGTAGTCGTCCAGTGCTAAGCACGGTGCTGCTTGTGGGATAATTTCCACCCCCAGCCTGCCCCAATGCCCAGAATTCAGATAGCTGCAGTTCTGCCCTAATTGCTGGGACTTAGTCCATCACCTGTAATGAACAAACTGCAGTGCAGCTACCTAAAATATAGCTCGTGTGTAGGGGAAGACTGGAGGCAGGAGAGGGGAAGACACAAATCATCCAGGCACAGAGAGGAAGAGATAATGAGGAAAGTAGGTTTTGATAATTTTTTCCCCTTGTAAGAACACCTACACCTTGCCCACGACAGGAGTGTCAACACTCACATCAGCTATCACATATCACGTCAGAACTTGGGGTTTTGGGAGGTGGACTTTTGTCTGGTTTTTTTTTCTTTCCTTTTTAAAGAAACTGTTACTCCATCTCACTAGCTGAAACTTAAGGAGCCTCCTGAGAAAGGGGTAACCCCTCTGCTGCCATCCAATATGAATACATTCATTTAAAGACAAAACGAATGTGTTTGTCTTTGAAATGACTATGACGTTGCTGGCTGGAAGAGATGTTTGCATTTAAAATGAGTGTGTGAAGTGTGAAAGTTGCCTATAGAACGCAGACTAGCAAAGCAAACTCTTTTCTCCTTATTAGGAGGATTTATTTTTTTTTTCCGCCGTTCAGAGCCACGCGTCATCGGGAAAGTGGGTACTGATAGCGTTCTTCCTTTGCGTCCCGAAAGGCAGGAGGGTGTTTGCCTAAACATGCAAGCACAGAAGCAAGACTTGTGTATTTTGTATAGGAAGCTGCTTTTGTTTGCTGCCAGTAGGATACACAATGTGCTCTCTACGGGGGATCAAGATGTAGGGCTGTGCAAACACCGAGCAGCAATACCTTACATAACTGGCCCTGGGGGAGAGTTACGTGTCATGAGGAGAAACAGTTTTGCCAGGAAAGGTAAAACACAAGAGGTGATGTAGAATTCATGGAAGAAAACAAGAGGCCGGTGGAAAAAAAATAATAAAAAAAGCAAACTATTGGTGCAGATTATCACCAGGCAGACCGCTCCGAGGGAAACAGCCGCAGAGATATGACTGCAGATTCACAGCCGATTCATTGCTTATTGCAGTGCCTGCAACCATAACCCTTCCCTCGTGGGAGATTTGGGCTGTCTGCCGGCACCAGGCAGGTGGGTTGGCTCATCTGACACTTGCCGTGTCGCTCCGGTCCCTCAGTGGACAGCATCTTCTTCCAGATGGAATTAAAGGAAAGGGATGCTGCTGCAGTGCTGGAGCCATAACTAGCTTTAGGGTGGGAAAAAAGCTCCACTGGCTGCGTGGTTTGGGCAAATGGGGTCACTGTGAGGCTGGTGGGGAACTCAGGGTGCATGGTGTCCCCTGGGTCAAGCACTGGGCCAGGAAGGACCAGGGATGCTTGGGGATCTGCTAGTACCCCCATGCTCCTCCCCAGGAGACTGCCTGGATGTGGGATGAGGACAAAGCGCAGTGGGCTGGCCCCACAGGGCTGGTCAGGACCTCTCTGCTCCTGTGAAAGCCACTGTGGACCTACACATACAGAAAAATCCTGTAGTGGCATGACACGGTCTGAGATTTGCACATGGGTGAAAGGACAAGTGCCCCCTGGATGGCTTGGCAAAGGAAAGGGAAACCCTCTGGAAAGAAAGAGAGCCTGGATGGAAGAGTGAAATGGGCTTGTAATTTATTGACAGCCTGAAATTCTACATACAAGAAGGTTGCTCACTGCTGGGCCTGCTGAGAAGTTTGGCCTGTTGTAAGCAGCAGCAGCTTTTCTAAACCCGAGTGAAGAAAGGACAGTGACAATATCACCATCCGTCCCAGGGAGCCCCCTGAAACTGCATGTTTTATGGTCCTCCCCGATGCACCAACACCATCTTCTTCCTTTTTAAACCATCCTGCTAATACTTATTTCTGTCTGGGAAAGTCGGGGATTTCAAGTGACCTCTCAGAAGCCTTGACACCACCTGGAGACCAGGTACATGAAAGCATCCTCACTGGCACTATCCATCCAAAAGGAAGAAATTAAAGCCTCCTAGGAAATGAAAACCAGCTCTCTATGATTCCCTTCTCTAGCTTCTCAATAGCATTGCCTTCAAGGACAATGCAGGAGTCTTGGCAATGCAGGACATTGTTAGGAGTTGAAGGTCTCAACCAAGACATCAGTAAACATCCAAGCTAAACAAACTTAACATGCTCTTTGACGAAGTACATTATTCCTGCCACTACAGTGAGGGTCCTTCACCTTCACTGATAGCAAATGTTTGCTGACAATCACTGCAGACAGAGTTTCAACAAAAAGATGGAAAAAGTAATGTACGCTGGAAGCAGCAGTGAGCTGCCATACTGTGTCTGATGTTAAGCAGGGAAATGGGTTTGATTTTTATAGATGTCTTTTGCACTTCAGAAAAGTACTGTAATTGCAGATACCAAACTGAGTAAGAAATAGCAGTACTGCTGCCAGTGCAGACGAAACACTCCCCAAAGCCTGTTATTAATAGAAAAGCAGTGGCATTGCCGGCAAGATAAAAAGGTCAGGAATAACTTTTAGCCATTTTCCAATTAAAAAGAAAAAAAAAGAAAAAGGAAAAGAAAAAGAAAGTCACTCTAGTCATATTCTGGGGTGAAGCAGAAGTGCAGATTAGACTAACACTGTATTTGCACCAGGCTGAGAATGCAAATGCCTGATTATTAGATATCTACAGAGGAACGAAGTCCAAGGCAAACAGCAATGCAGGGCTCCCTTGGCCGGCTCTGCAGCCCTGGCCACACCACCCCAGCCTGGGCCCGGATGCTGGGAAACAGGGAGTGCCGCTGCCTCGGGTAAGAGGTCTGAGACCCGGACTGAAAGCTCTGTAAAGAGCAGGGGATTTTTAGTATCATCATTGTTGAAAGCAATAGAGCTTTGCTGAGAGTTCAAGAACAAGCTAGAAAATACTCCAGATCTGCTCGTACGCTTTCTCTCTGTCTGTGAAAAATGCTCATAAGACCCAAAGCCTGAGAACTGGCAGGAACTTAAAATAAATAAATAAATAATTAAATCCACCAACACCCCCCCCACCACCAATCTGAAGGAGATCTGAGGAATAAATAATTCCCTTCTTCAAAAGATGCATAACAAATTGTATTTTAAAAAAAGTCAAAACCACAGAAAAAAACCCATACAACCAGCCCCATGGAGAACAGATGCCTAAACAGGATTTCTAGAAGAATTTCCATTAGAGGATAGATTTGAGAGAAGTGATTTTTTCTGCTCCTTTGCAGTATTTTTTCTTATGTACAACCTTGTTAAAAAATGAAAATATGGAATTGACATACCTTCCATCTTTCTCATAAAACTCTTATTTTAATAGCACTAATTGAACGAAAATAACTACCGGAAACACTAATTTTAGTCAACTCTATAGAACCTGAATTCAATTTGTAATCACAAAATAATGAAATAATTGATCCTGGATTTTGCAGCCTCATGTTTATGCTTGCAGGTTGGACACAACTATTAATTCTTTTACAGAAGTATTTAAAGTCCTGCATCTGAAATTATTTGCAGTTCTGGTTTCAGTGTTTGCAGAATTGGAGCTTAATGTACTTCTGAAAAAGGATGAATCTGTAACCTGTAAGGAAAATATATTTGAACTGCAATTGCAGAACAATTTTCAAGCGTGCTGTTCTTTGTAGCATGTAACACTTTCTTCTGGCCAACAAGAGAAAATTCTGTGAGTGTTATTTTTAGAATTTCACCTGAAAATACAGATACTACAGTATTTTTTTCAGAACCTTGACAAAACAGAAGCTTTACCACATGATTTTAGATATTTTAAAATGTAGCCTGAAGAAATTATGACTTGAGATATATTCCTTGACTCCTTAGTAACTTGTAAAACTGTGTGAAAACCATGCAAATATAGCAATGAAATACTAACCAAGAAAACTTCAAAATGTAAAATATTTTTTAACCTACAATTAAAAATATATAATTATTCTTCCATCTTTTTAAAGCACTGCAAATATATTAATAACTTGTTGGAATTATGGACTTATTACTATCTCCTTCAAGGCAGAAGGTTATGACGGATAGGGAGAAATAAGTGTTTCCTACATTGATAGGAAAGTTTTTCTTTTAACATCATTACATGATAAAATGGAAAGATAATTTATGTGGCTCTATGGTTTAGTTAAATCATTTGTCTCTTCCAATTTATATATAATATTTTAAGAGACTTTATTCTGGTCTAAACACTTTTTGATACAATTTAACAGACTACATAAGATGCCAACACATCTTTAAGGGTCAGCTTTCCTTTTGATATAAATCATCACAATTTTATCATGTAGACTATTCAGTATGAAGAGAAAAAAAATATTTGTGTAGGCCTTTGAAAAAAAGAGTGTTTAATTAGTGTGTTTTTATCTCTAACTGTGCATCTGAGAAAGTATAAACACAATTATTTTAAAAAGAAGTTGAATGTCAGATGCATTATAATTTATCATAATTTACTTTATCATATATGTTATTGTATCATAGCATTTCATTATGGAAGAATTTTCCAAAAATATATTTGATAATCAAAACAATTCAATAATCCAAAGTGAAATTTCAAATCCTACTTTTGGGAAAAAATAATCAAATTCTGTAACAGCAAGTGTGGATTTTTTCATACTTCTCCTTTACAAAATTAATACAATATTTGGGGTTTTTTTCTTACTCCTCCCCTCGATGCTCAGTAACACCTCTCCTTTTCTTATTCATACATTCTAACCTCCAGATAAAAATTAGCTAACATTAAGGTATGCAAATTGCCAACAATCTTAGGTGGTTTTCAGAGTTAAAAATCCTAAATTATGAACACTCTTAAAAACCAGGAATTTCTGGATCAGGAAGCATGCCACGCAGACTGGAAAGAAGGGGCATGTAAGGGAAATATAAGTATTTTTTTCCCTAGAGTGAGTGGATGCCCATTTTCAGATCTGTGTCTTGTGTTCTTTGATCTGCCCTTTCTTTACACTTTTAATAGAAAAATAGTCAGAATGTAATCTGAAATTGGTTCAAATCAAAACAGGCCATCTATGCAAAGCTGCTTGCACTTTGACAAGGTCCCCTTCATGTCTCAGCTATCTGGGAGCAGTTCCCAGCCACTCATGCAAGTTGGGGTAATTCTGCATTCCCTATGCCAAACCAATACTGCATGAGGCACAACTTGGTGAGAGCTTCAAGGATGTTTCAAAAGCGACAGCAAATCATATACTTTCAGTACACCAGGCTAAGAAAAATCATTACCTGCTGCCGTGTATGATGGTAGTGCATGGAAGTTGAGGACATGGTACTGTGTGAGCCTTGAGTTGCAGGACTGCTAGCATCCAGGAAGGAGAGATTAATAGAAAGGATTTCCTTTACACATATTGGGCACCAAAAAAAAAAAGTCTGTAGAAACTAATCTGATTTTGGACTACAAAAAGGTTACACAAGGGATAGGGAATTAACAGGTCTCGTATCTTCATGTCAGTCCAAACATTAATTTTGGGTGCCATGTCTATGTCATAACAGAGGGTGAAGTCTGCAGTTCAGGTAACCAAACATCTATAAGTATTGCAGGAAAGTCTGTTTCTATTAGATGAGGAGCACAGAGAAGTTACTCATAGCACGTATGCTCCCTGAGGCAGTATCAATTCATACTAGTGACTATTATAGAATGACTATAATAAAAAAAATAAATACTGTAATTCATTAATGATTATCTTAAGTGTCTTATTTTGCATGGATGCCAGCCTTGTGCCAGGTACTGTACGACACACAGCAATCAGGGAAATAATCTGCTACGCTGCTGGAACCTCCTTAGCACTATATCAATCTTTGTCATACCTAAGGAAGTGGCCAACATGAACCTTCTACAGCAGCTAATACCATGAGCTATTCCTTTGCTTCAAGTGGAAGGTGCTCGTCTTTTAGCCCTGAAGCTATTGATTTCAAATCCCACTAATCCTGGGTGAGAAATACTGTATCATGCACCAATACTGTCCACATAGATTTTGTTAGAATGTCCCATTAAAATATGCAAAAAAGACCAACTGATTTCCAAATACTCTTATAAGATGTTAAGCAAACCATTTTAAAACAAGTGTTCCCAAGCACACCAAAACCTCACTTTCTTCTCTTCTCAGCTTTTTAGTTTTAAATTATCAACAATAATATGGATGGAGAGAGGTGTCAAAAAGATTCCTTTTCTATTTATACACAAATAAAGTAATATTTTTACTGCATAAAATTTCCAAGGAACACTGCCAGAATATTGCAGATTTCCTGATCCCCTCCTTCCTACACTACTCTTCTCCATCTTCAGTGCTTGCAAGCCACCCTTCCTCAGGTTCAGAAGGTAGCTGGTGAGATAATTGTGCTGATGTCCTTCACCCCTCTGTGTTCTTGGCTCACTTTCTTCCTCCACATCCAACTTATTTCACCCGCTTTGACAAGACTTTGCTGTCCAGCTCTGGCTCCGATACCCAGAGAGGAGCCCAGCGGCAGTGACAGTTCCCTCCTCCTCTCCCACTTCTGTGCCTGATCCGAGTGCTTCCCCGTTTTCCTCTGCTGATCCTGCCATATAGGGAAAGCCAAGCTGCCAAAGTAAACCCGTTAGCTGTTCCTCCTGCAGATGCCATGGCGGTTACCACCTGAGAGCAGACTGTGCTGTTATGTTTCTTCCCCTCTTCATACTCTGTTCGGTTTCATCCACCTGTTTCCTACTCTGAGCGTTGCTCCTTATGGGTTACAGCACGTTCTGCCTAAGCACACTGGCAGACACACTGTCAATGAAATGAATGGCCAAATTAGGAAGCTAATAGCTCAGAAATGGTCACTCAGAAGAGCAGCAGCAAAAGCTGCCCAAAAAATATATCAGCCTGGAGACCACGAGCTTTCTTACTTCAACTTGTGTCTTTCTTGATGTCCTTCACTGCAAAAAGGAAGTGAGGAAGGAGCCATGGTCACTTTTACTTTCCACATTAACCAAATCAGCTTGGGATACCCTTTTTTTAATGCTTATTAATTTTGAGTGGGCTCTCACAGTTTCTGTGAAGATGCAGAGAGCAAGACAGAAAACAGGGGTGTCCCACACACAATGGTGCAGCCTTTCCTTCACTGCTGTCCCTGGACTGAAGCAGCCCCTGCAGAGGAGACAGTGGCAGGAATGGGCTTGCTCTCTTTCTTTGCCGTTGAGAAGTGGGTTTGGGTTCACACTTTCCTCTTGCTTCTTTTTTGGCATCTGGTGCTACTGCACAGAAAGCCTCGGCAGCACAGAAATCAGGCAGTTTCTCACAAATTTGCATTTCTCATGAAGCTTTATTCCAACAGGATCCCTTTATTTATGCAGAAGAAGGATGCTCCTGTAACTAGGGCTGCAGTCTAGGCCTTCAGAGATGAGCCTGTACTTCTGTTTTGCCCCAGGCTTCTCATGTGGCTGGGGGAGTGCAGTATCACCATGCCTTACCCCAACATGTGCAAGGGGAATATAATAGCCTTTTTGCACTTCACCCTGGTTCTGGGAGTACAAACTATCTGGGAGATGCTCTGCTGCCACACCAAGTGCTGTGGAAAGACAGGACTGCAAGGGTATCACAGGGACTTGCTGGAAATCTTTCCATTATACAAAATTATTGCTAGGTTCAACTAACTTAGTGGTTTCCAAGCATTGCATGCAGGCATTTGGGCATGACAAGCTTGACCTGGAGAGTGTGGGTTTGACAAAAATGTGCCCTCTGAATAGTTCTGGAGCATGGGCTACCAGGCTTTACATCTTCCTGTGGGTGTCAGCAGGGATCCCATGGTCCTAGGTCTCCAGCTCCAAGGCAGCATGAATACAATAGATCTTCCAAACTCCACATCTGTGGTCGTGAAACCAGAGTCTAAACCATTTGTAGATGTGAAGGAAAGCTTGCATTCTTTTAATACATACACATATGTGTGTGTGTACATATATACTTATATATGTACCTATATGTATGCACACGCCTTTATCAACTAAGCTATGAAAATATATTGCAGCATCCTTAAAGATTTGACATTCAGTGGTTCCCTTGGTGCAAGAATTTTTTTTTTAAGTTTCAAAAAGAGAAAACAGTTCAAATGCATCTTTGGTTTTTTGGGAAATAACAGTAATTTTGATTCTAAACTTCAACATAGCAAAAAACCTTGACAAAGTAGAAATCTTGAGTCTCCCAAATGTCAAATATGAGACTCCAAATGCAAGTGAGTCTTTCAAAAGTTTACTGAAGGAATGCCTGACCACTGCTTTACCTCCCAGTCCCCTGTTTTCTACCCCTTTTAGATTACAGACTGACTTTCCTATTTAGGGCTGAAAATATAAAGCTGGTCTTTCAACATCACCAGTCTGCATGATGAATCCTAAGCTTGTATTTACTGACCTGGAAAAAAAAAAAATCCCCATTACCTTCTGAATCAGCAGTCATTTCAATGCTGTGCAGGACTCACAGAAGTAGATATACAAAATTTAACACCAGTGCAAAGCACACGAATAACGATCAGAGCAATGAAGAGCTGGAACAAACAGTTTGATGAACCTGAAAGCTTCATTGGAAGAATACCGACAGTCCATTTGCAAGTGGGAAAACTGCCTGAAACTTCAGAGCTGATTTTTTGGGAGGTTTGTGTAGAGACTTCTGTTTGGTTTGGATTTCACTACAGAAAAATAACATGTTCGTTTATGTATCTTACAGTCAGTTGTGCAAGAATGAGAAATGCAAAGCAGTACACAAAAAGCAGTTAAATGCAGCTTGCACTAAGAGGGTAAGTGCTTTGAGATGGTAAATATATGAAGAAAATCAACAAAACCTAAACAACTCATCTTCTGCATCAAGGCACTAGGCAGTGCCCAGCATGTGGTCTAGAAGCACCTATATTACTCAGTGGAGAAAGAAGGGCATTCCTATACAAAAATTTTATGCTCTGAAACTAGAAGAAACTAGATGATCTCTGGGGTATGTATAAGTCTGTGTACAGAGGCCACCCATAGCAGGATCCAGATCTATGACACACACTCCAGGACACCACCGGGTTACAAATAAATAATGTGAAAAATAAATGCAGACTTACTAACATGCAAAACCTAAATGTTGTAAATGTTGTAAACCCTGATTAGACCATTCAGTCTCTGAAGTTTTGCTGAGGTTGTGTGTGAGTATGAATTTTCTCTAACGTTCTATTTTGTGGATGTCCTCAGAAGAAAAGGGTGAACAGCTGAGGACTTTGGAAGTCAGTGAGGTACCACATTAAAAACACAGCAGGTCAGAAAGATGTAATTTTGTGCTAGGCTGCTACAGCATCTAATCATCCTTGAAATGTCTTGTTTCTGTCATGAACAAGTCTACTGTATGAGTGACTAAAAGAAGTAGGAAGGAACAAATCATTCTAAAAATTCAATGTGGTTGATGAGGCACCATAAAAAATTCCTCATGTTTAGTATAAGCAAACAGACATGACATTATGCCAACAGAAGGATGATGAAATGCTCCATCAATATAAAAAGACATGCAAAGTCCACCTGAGAGAAACAGATGAAAAACTAGAAACACCAAGAATTGAAGAACAGAGACAGATGGACCCAAAGGTCCCCTCAGTGGGCTGGTACAGGACAGATCTGATTTGATTCTGGCAATCTTGTCAGCCAGATAAAATTTACAAGTCTTGACTGAATTAACACAGGGAGGGATTGATTCAAATTTTGCATCCAATGCAAAATGAACCCCAATTTGCAGATGAAACATAAGCAATGGGGAACCAAGCCCATCTTGTCTACCTTTCCTTTTACCTCCTTCCTGCACCCTTCTCTTAGCCTTTTTACACGAAAAGTTTGAGATAGCCTTTGGGTTACCCTGGAGATATTCTACAACAAGTGTATTTAAAAATGGTGATAAAAAAACCCACATGCTCTTGAAAGCGCAACCCAGGTGTGCTGCGAAAGTCAAGGTTTTTCTCCAAAATAAAAGCCTCAGCAGACCCTACCCATGCCTCTGAGGAGCCCACAGCCTTCCCTGAGGAGCACCCTGCTGGTTCGGCCAAGCCTAGGTTGACAAGTGTGTCCCCATAGGGTGGCTGCTCCTCTGTGGTGCCTCTGGTCTAAATGGGACTGGGTGGTGGGTGCACCCTGGGGTGCCCCTGGTCCCAGCCCTCCCTCCCCATCATGTTACACTGGCCATATTTACACTCAGGGCCACCATCATGGTGTTCCCTTCTGTGCGACTATTGCAGGGGTGCGATCAAACTGGGTCGATGAGTCAGTTTAGGTGTCCAGGAGAGCTCCGTCTCCTGACAGCCCCACTCCTCCTCCCACCCACACCCACGCGGGCACTCACTGAATTGGGTCATCCCAGGCCTCCCTGCTTCTTGGGTTGGCTGCTCGGCTTCTGGAGAATGACTGCCTCCTCCGTACTTTAATTCTCCAACTGTTAGAAGCATCTGCCCTTTGCTAGCTCTCGATGCTGGGAGCTCAGGGACATGAACTCATTTTTGAGGATGCATGTATTCCTCCCTCTCCCCCCTCCACAACTCCCTATTTCTCTCTTCATCCCACTTCCCCAAAACCCCCACACCAAAACGCAATACTTGCACCTCCTGTCTCTGAAAGAATCACTAAAACTCAACTGTAAAAGGAGAGGAAAGGAAAAAAAAAAAAAAAAGGAAAGAAATGGTTTCCATGGCAAATTTGCAGGGTTTAATCTCAGCACAAAAAGAAGAATTTTAACATTCTTTCCCTGTTTTAGAACATGCTGGATAGCAAATGAAATTGTCTGTTGTGTGTTGGCTTCAAGGGTATTGCACTGATTTATGTCCACAGAGACTTTGTCCCATTATTTTCTTATTTTGTTCTTGTAATCAGAAAGTTGCTTATCACTGCCCTGTGAAGAAGATTAACATAAATTAAACCAAGAGCTTTGTACAAAAGCTACTCAGAAGCCTGCAGAGTTTACTAGGAAATAACCAAGTTTCTAGAGGTTTGTTCCTTCTGAAACTCCCTGTTGAAACACTGATGACAATGATATTATTTGTTAATTGCTTCTTCCAGGTGATACTGGACACCCTTGTGGAAATCAATCTCTCTCATAATGCTCCAAAGGTCTTTTCTATAGAGGCTGCAAATATCTCATTTGTTGGCAATGTGACCCAAGACACATTCAGTTTATGACTGTAGCAGGACAGACTTCAGTTTCCACTGGAACATCAACAGTGCCACACTGCTTTTCGCTTCAAACACTTATTTTTTCCCTTGTATGAATTCAATCTAATTGATCTGGGAGGAGAGAACCCTTCTGCCTGGCACCAAGTTTGCGTGCCCTCCAGTTTTGCAAGTACAGATATAAGCACATTCAAACAAAGCCTGCAGATGATCAAAGATGATTAAATAAATGGATCTTTTGTCTTCTGTTTCTTTCAGCCTGCTAGCTGCTCTCAAACGTGCTTGATAAATAGCTCCTGTCCCAACCCTTGGCTCCACCTTCTTCTGTGATTCATACAACTTCAGTGGAGATAGCAGGCAGTAAATCTTCTAGATATATTTCCAAAAAAGCAGCATCCATACTGTTAATAAAACCACCTCTGTACTGACACTTACAATTCCTAGCACAGCACCCCTTTCCTTGAGGCACAAGAAAAGGGAAACACTAGGAAAAAAAATCTCAGTCTGCATTTAATTTATGTAAGTGAGACAAAGTTTATGACGTCTGGTGTTCAGTTGGATTGCTCCTGTTATCTGGAGGGATTTTTATGTAAAATCAAAATCAGTATTTGTTTATTTGTAGAATAACTTATTGAACAAAAACCTATATACTGAAAAAGGTTAACATGTACAGGTAAAATCGAGTTAAATGGGACCTGATGTGTTCTTGAAGTGTAAGCACCTCTTCCTTGGTCATATAAGAATATATATGCATCTATATTATATTAACTTCAAATGTTTTCCTTGAGACCTGTTTAATAGTTGTTTGGCCTCAGTAAACTGAGTTCATATGTGTGTCTAAAATACCAGCAAAAAGCATTCGGGATTTTTGAGAATTCTGACCATACTTGCCCCCAAAGAATAACTGCTTACTGCAGACAAGACAGAAAATATATTACAATATTTGTAAAAATGAACATATATGCAGATTTTATTTTGTATTCTGTTACAATTTCTACACAATATTCAAATGAGAAGTAGAGCCAACATGCAAAACTCAGATCTAAGTTTTTGAACCACTTTGCATCTATAAAATACCTACACAAACCCAAAAGGATTTGTTTGGACTTCCTTATTGTCCTAAAATACACTCATGCAAGAACTAAAAGAATCTGTCAAACTTTATACCGTGATCAATGTCTGCACTCTAGGGTTATTTATTACTCGTGCGGTGGCAGCTCTTAGAGGCTTTGGTGGAGGTCTAGATACTTTCCACCTGTGGAACTAATTCTGCTTCATTATAAGCTTATAAAGGTCTAAACATAAGGATCCTCTTGGCACCACCAGAATATAAATAGTAACAGAAATGGCAGTTCCTGCTCTAAAGTTCTCACAGTTAAAGAGTGGGTTTTTTCAAGACGAAACAAGACAATAATCCTAGAAAACTAGGTATTATCCTTCTTACAGACAAAGGTAGGATTGGCTGCTTCTTATGACTAATGAATACAAGTAAGTATAGCATCAGCACAGGCTTATTTTATTGTATATACTTTAAAAATGCTTGTGTAATTATGTATACATGTACATTTAACTAATCTATTGTATTTTTTCAAAAGTTATAATTAAAAACTTGATCAATAGTGTTAAATGGTCAAAATTGCATGTGAAAATATTAAATGAATGCAAAAAGTTCATGTTGAGATAAAACTTTTCAAAGAACATTTATGACAGAGGTACCTCTGTTGGGTTGGCTCAAAAGCTGCTCAGTCTTTTGAATAGCTTATTCTAAATTTAACAAGTAAAGCCTAAACAGAATAGATTCTGAGAAGGATCTTGGAATATGAAAAGAAAGTGTTTTCAACCCATCTTAATGGGGATACAGTGAAACTGAAATTCATCTGTAAATCATTTGTTATCTCACTTCCACCTTCTAACTATTTTCCTCACTAGTGGCTGGTGAAAGAAAAGAGAGAAAATCATTTGGCATCAACAAAACATTTTGTTACAACAGGTATTTTTTCAATACATTCCCAATATAGAGAAGCTTTTCTTTGGGTATATTGCTTACAAGTCGCAGACAGTGAAGTGGAAGATGTAAAACTTCACTGGGCATTTCTTCTCTAAGGATCCCTTCACATGTTAGTCTGCACGTCAACAATTTTTTTTTGCAGATTAGTCAAATCTGCATTTGTCCTGAATGCAGTGCCAAGCTTAAGTCCTGCTTACAGAGATCCTGATGGTTTAATTTATTTCAGCACACCCAAATTCACACGGTGGCTCTAGAAGGCATATTTAATTGCTGGTAATTACGTGTCAGCTTCCTAATGAGTCAGATGAGTTCTTGCTTTCCTTCTGCATTCCAATGAATTCATCTGGGTGTGGGAGCTGGGGAAAGCTTGTTAAATATAGAGCCCTGGCACTGAGAGACAAATGCAATGTTGCAGGACCGCTGCGATTTCTTAAGAGTTTGGGCTGGGCAAGGGGTGTCCTCATTATCACTTCATATTCTTTCATAACTTTTTTTCTAAATCAAATAGCAGAACTAGAGTGTGTTAAACACACTTTAACATGATTTACTTGCTGCCTTCATTTTCACCTTCAGAAATACAAACATTCTGTATTTGTGTGTCTCTCTTTCAGACAGATGCCACTACCCATTTTATAGGAACTTGCATTTAAAGACTTTAATCTCATTAAAAAGTCTGTAAAGCATAAAACTTACAGGAAAAACTGGAAAAAAAGTCTACTCTAATTACTGAATTTGATTTGCTGAAATTTTTGTAATAGAGTTCTGTGGTGCAATTGCAACTCTTTTTCTTGGTGTGTTAAATTCAGTTAACATTAACTGAATAAACAAAAAACAGATCTTGAAAATATTCTCATGGAATATTATCATCTGTCATCTTTGCCAAAAGTACAACTGCACAGTATGTATGGATCTTTACTTTATAAATGCTGCCCGTCTACAAACACTGCAGAGTGCATAAATTTCTGGAGGTGATAGATATTGATTTGAATCATGATTCTACAGATTTTCTGGATGATCTCTCCCCTTCTCCCCTCCAGAGTACATGCCACATGTCAGTGTAGCTATGCTTAATTCATCATAAAAATGCAGGTAGGGCTGATCCAAAAAGCAGAATATTTTCATCTTTATTTGAAAGCTCTGTAGGAGCTCTCTGGACAACCTGGGGCCACTGCCCAAGTCTCTGGACTTCCAGTGTGACATTCACCCAGCTGGAAGATTGCTTTTGCAAGAGCTATTCGGTGACAGCACCGTCTATTATGTAACAGAGAATTTAGTTTGGAGATTGGTTTTTCATAGGAAGAAGTTTCAAAGAGCAGAGAGCACTGCAATAACAGAATAGCCACTTAGAGTGAGGTCTGTGTTCTGTACATCAGAAACGTCTTTATGATAGTAAACCAATAAATTTGATGTGGAAAATACATCAAAGTCATGTTATGGTCTTCAGCAGTAAAGCCTGGCCACAGCTTACTTGCAGTCAAGGACATGAAGAACATTTCCAGTTCATTCCAAACAACATGCTCTGGCTAAATTGTCAGGATATAAGTAAGACTTACCTAATGATCAATATATTATATACTAGCTCAGCACAGTTTTTCAGTTGTTGCCTTTGGTAACACTTCAGATGGGTCTGTACTAGGGACCAAATCCTATAGAATTCCTTGCAACAATTAAAAAGCAGCCACAGAAATTTAAGTATGGCCAACTTCAGACTATTGCTGGTTAAACAGGCTAGATTCCTGGGCTTAATCTTGTTACTTGCTTGGAAAACACTGCAGAAACTAGTAGGGGATGTAAATGAAGGAAGGAAAGGACAAAGAGCTCAAGGTGTTCTTTCCCTGAGTTTTTAATCGCAACCCCTTCTTTCCATGGAGTGGCTGCAGCGGCTGGTGATATACAATGGCTTGCCAGTGGCTCTGACAGCCATTTGCTGACAGCAGAGCTGTGGGACAATGTGAGTATCTTGAGCTTAGGTTCAGGCTGTGGTGATGAGCAACTTCTTCCCACTCAAGCTTTGGTTTCTCTGCACTGACCCCATCTCTTCTCCTTGTTTGTGGAACTTTCTTCCCACACTCATTGCCTTTGCCTATTCGATCAGTCCTAGCCTACAACTGAGGATTTCCAGACCCAGTCTACTCATCCAGCCCATCCTTTCTCTCTTCTTTATCATTCTTCTGTCCCCTCTCTCACGCAGAATCCACTCAAACACATGCTTCACAACTGTGGTCCTAGGTGTCTCCCGCTGTTTCCTCATATGACCTGCCTCTTTCCTTCCCCCATCATATCTTGGCTTCTTCCCCTCTTCACCTGGTGAGGCAAGATATGATCTGTACATCTCCATTAGGCGGTTTCTCTCCTCTGGCAGAAAATGGAATTTAGGATTTATGCCCCATAAGATAGTTGTATAACTATTGCACCTAACAACCTGCTATCAAGGGAAAGAGAGGTGGTGCTGCCCTCTACTACCTGTACCAAAATGACTCACATGATGCCTTAAAAAAGAAAACTCAGGTTTATTTCCCAAAGACAAACAACTAAAAATGCACATGAGTTAAACCATCGTCCCTCCTGCCTATGTGCAAATGGCATCTCCATGTTCTCTACTTCTTTGCTTAATCAATTCCCACAATTGCCACATGTCTGGCCAATTGCTGCCACCCCAAACAGCTCCTGCCTTGCCTGGAGGCTGCAGGGCACCTTGCCTGAAAGCCCCGTTCATATAAACAGGACTGGCGTGAACACAGTGCACACACAGTGGGGTATATAGCACTTCTTGTGATCAGGCCTCACAGTAGTAGAAGTCCTTGAACCTTGCTCTTGATTACCCACCCTTCTCCCTCCATCACTAGAAATAATGTGCTTTTCAAATCCATGTAGCTTTACATTCCCCTGCACGCTTATTATTCAGTTGTATTTTAAGTGCTCTTCCAGTTTTCCCTCTGCATGTGACCACCCACTTCTCCACCTACAGTCTCTATAATGTGATTTCTATCTGCTGTAGCTTATAATGGTTTAAATTATGCTAATTGTATTCAGAGATTAAAGTAAAAATCAGTACGACTATTATTCTGCCCATATACTGTACCAGTGCTGGTAGTTATTCACTTCAGAAATGAACATGGCTAATAAGATAAGAAAATTACACTTGCATGCAGTTAGTCAGTTTCATATTTAATTAGTGAGAAAAAATTATTTCCATGTCTTCTTATTGAAGCAAAATTAACTCTTTTGCCTCTGACTATGCTTGCTGTGGAAACTCCAATTCATTCTGTGCAAATTGCTCTCCACAAGAGCTTGAGATTTGGTTTCCTAAATCACTTGGGCTGTTTCAGTAGACAATTTTTTCTTTAATGCCACAGGCAAACACATCTGCACGGTGTCACCGTGAACCACCAAGGCCATGCCTTAACAGCACGTGCAGGGGGTAGTACATTCCCAACAACCTCGCCCGTTATAAAAGCATGGGAGTTCGTTCCACACACAGTTCCTGGTCTAATTTTGTTAATGTGTCACGAACAGACTGGTCTCCAAATCACTCTCAAATTTAAGATTAAACTTCTTAAACATTTACTGTGGCAACAAAAAAGTGCTTTCAGAATTTAAGATGGCCATGATATGCTGTCAGAAGAGGCCAACACACTCCCACACTTGCTATAAATAACAAACCAGAACACAAGTACAGGCTAGATTTAACTGAATTTCTTCAATCGCTGCAAAGTACACTTTGCTACATGTTGAAGAGATAATGTGTCACAACACATTTTGCATAAAGTGAGGAATCTATCTATAAGAAACACTTCTGTTTTGGATTTCCCCCCAGCCAGCATCATGGCAGGGACCCTCTCACTAAACCACTCTAAATCTCAGTCTAAAGTAAGTGGGCACCATTCCACCCAGGCAAACAGGGTCTCAACCCTCTGTATACAGGTGGGGTTCGCTGTGTGGAGCTTAACTCTGGTTGCAGGTGGGTGGGCAGAGTGCTCTGAGAGGTCTCATACTCATCTCGTTTCTCTGAGAGCAGTTCACAACTTTTTTTTTTTATTTTTTAACCGTCTGGTTAGTTTTTGATAAAACCACAGGTGAGGGCAGAGAACCAAGTCTGCTGGAAGGGGTTTGATTTCATTTGCAA
>JAOXNO010000001.1:118700386-118721960 GCA_028565335.1 Limnodromus scolopaceus
TCTGGTTAGTTTTTGATAAAACCACAGGTGAGGGCAGAGAACCAAGTCTGCTGGAAGGGGTTTGATTTCATTTGCAAGTTACCTTTCAGGATATTTCTGATGTTTTCAAAAAGCAATGATGAAACCCCTGCTGCAAAATCAGTGTTGTGTCCTGTGAAAGACAGTTCAGGTGCAGACAATTTAATGTCAGGGTACTTCTCAACTTCATGTGTCCTAGGGCTGGAATACTTTTGGAATATTGCCTTGATTCACTAAAATCTGAATCCTCTTGGTTGCACGTTGCAAATTTACACAACTGTGACTCCAGAACTTAACCAACCATTAGCAGCTCAAACCTGAAGCAGGTTCAGCCATGTCAGAGCAAACTGGCTGTTCCATTTAGCCTTTCCTTTCAACAACATTTTATAGCCATCTCCACCATGACCTCTGATGTAATTGCTACCAACGATGTAGGGCAATGGAAAATCAATTATAACTATTACAGATGCTCCGCCTTTCCTGTTATTGGACTTTCATTCTTTATTTGTTTGTGTCATGCCTCTTTTTCTGATCCTGCAAAATTTATTTCTTTATCTAACACTCAGTATATTGATATGTTCACTATACCTTGGTGTGCTACAGGCTGCATATCCATACTGCACATTAAACACTACAATTTTAAGAAAATTTTTAGGTATATTTAAGAAAATATACCTAAAAAATAGGTATACTTTAATACAATTCAGTATATTTATTGGAGAAAAAATATCTGGAAAAGTCATACTGTTCTACACTCCCTTCCCCAGCAGTTTCAAAATAGTATTTTTAAACACACACACATATGTGTATATTGTTATCCTCCATGTCAACAAGAAAACTTATGGGCGAAATTTGCATTTTATCACCATTGTAAAACTTACAGTGCACTTGCCTAGAACATCAGGAACATCTAATACGTTAGCACATGCAGAAGAACCCTTTTTTTTGTAATAACAAAATCTGGCGCTCTGCCTGGGATGTTGAATATCTTTCAAGCTAGCATGGTTGTGGGGATTTGAACACCTGATTTATAGTTTTTATCATTCTCCTTAGTGTGT
The DNA here is from genome assembly GCA_028565335.1 of Limnodromus scolopaceus. Classification (NCBI taxonomy): domain Eukaryota; kingdom Metazoa; phylum Chordata; class Aves; order Charadriiformes; family Scolopacidae; genus Limnodromus; species Limnodromus scolopaceus. The sequence goes on from JAOXNO010000001.1 coordinate 118,701,463, forward strand.
TGAAAAAATTTCTGAGCATGTGACTGATCAAACCAGCAAGAATTTGGAATGGCCTGAATTTAAGAGATACAGATGTGTTACTGAATCGTATTATTTTTATAATAGCTGCAATTAATTATCCTGGACTGTTGCAATTATTGCAATGGACAGTGATTTTGGGAAAAGTGTGTAGTTATGTTTATGTAGCACACCCTAAGCTGCATAGCTGTGGTAGTGCCTTGTCATGAAATTACTCAGGTAAAGGGAGATCTTCTTCAGAACCTTCATCTGCTTAAAGCGGTTACTTGTCTCTCCCTTTTCCTCCTGCAGCTTCGCCTTTCTGTGGCTTCCTGGACCTCCAGGACTGTTCAGCACGGCCTTGCTTGTTGCACTCTGCCATGTCTTCCCACAGCAGGGTCTTTCTTCTGACCCCACTCCCTGGGCCATGCCAAGTTCTTGCACCTTTTCAGGGCAATACCCTCTGTACTCCCTCCAAGCCTAATGTTAGTCTCTGCTGTTTGCTTACGGTAGAGGTAGGCTCACCCTGCCAGGTGCCACGGAGAACATTAGCAGGACAACCCATAATCTCAAATAAGCCACAAAGCCAAAAAGCTTCTGCTGTGCCTGGTGAGGTAGAGCTTGTGAGCACGGGCAGCAAGAGAGCTTAGCAGAGCACCATACAGCACGCCAATAACAGAGCACATCCTAGCCCAATCATGAGTTATTATGCTCAAGCATGTGCAAATTTTCAGCTTATTAGCAGTCCAATGTAAACTCCTGTCCCATTATAGTCAGCAGCAAAATTCTCCAAACTGCAAAAGGGAACTAGAAGTTAATGGAACTACGTTAGCACAAGTTACCTACCCCAGCAATGGCAGTAAAGCAACCAAGCTTAAAAATAGTTATCTCACAACAGTGATATAATTTCTCCTTTCTGACATGATCTGTTTGATGTTGCTCTGCAGAAAAGAAGTTCTGTGCTCTCCTAGCTCATCAATAGGTAGCTTTGTATAAGTCATTCCCACTAACGATTATGTCTTCCTGATTTGGAAACCTTGACATGAAGTGTATGACAATTGCTCTGTTAACAGGGTAACAGGTTTTGCAGCAGTAGCATCAAGTATAGCCTAAATGGGTGTCAGCTCAGCCATTATTGGGTAAAAAGGCAGGTGGGAATAGCTAGAAGTTGTAGGAACCCAATGAAGCTTGCTCGCACCATCACTGTGGCAATGCCCATGTTCTAACTTGGCTTTACCTACTAGGAGTCAGCCAGTCTCTTTAAGCCCTGGACCTCATTTTAAATTTTATCAGTTTAAGCTTCCTTGGATCTCTGATACTGGGTCACTCGATAAACCATCTGTGTTGCCTTTAAGGAAAAGCATTGAGTTTAAACCCATCCCTCTGGTGGGGAAGTCGAATTCTGTATCAGAATTAGCAGTGATAGGCTGTGGTTCAGATCTGAATAACAGTTTTACAAGAGATCAAGACTGGGGCTCTGGAAATGAAAAAAACCTGATTTGCTGCTCTGCAAAACTAAACACCTCAGTAGACCTCAAATTCTTCAATAAAATGGGTTGTCCCTGGGCTCCTCTCCATCGCAATAACCTCAGCTGGGCACTAGGGATCTCTGCACTCCTCCCACCTTCATTCTGGTCTCTTACACAACGCCGCTGCAGACCCTCTGTGTGCCTCCTGGGGACCCTCCATATGCACAGAGAGGAAAAGAAGGCTCAGGCTTGGCAGAAGATTGGGCTGAACAGTTTTTTTTCTGCTGATGAAGCAACAAAACGTCACGGAGCGATTTGTTTTTGCCTGAAGTAATGATTGCGGTGTCGCAGGACAGCAACTGGTGCCAGAATGTTAATCATCAGACCCTTTGCACACTTGCTTCCCACACTCTGAAAATTCAGTTCTGTATGTTAGTGCAAGCTACTCATATCTCCGTTGCAGCCATGGAACCAAATGCCCTGCAGTGACCACTCTAGATTTTGCCATCATTTTTCCCGTAATTTGTCTTAACTGGAGCCGAGGTATTGCCAAGTAAATTAAATCCACGCTGGTGGATCACTGCTGAACTGCTCAAATTAAAATACACATCAGTATTTTATTTTGTTATCACACCAAACTATTAATTACCAAGCTCATCTGGAGGTGCTCAAATGGAAAGCAACACAGCCACTTATCACTTAGACATAAAGTGATTACTTGTAAGTATTATATAGTTAAATGATACAGAAATCCTGACTACCACTTAGGAAAGGTCTTTTTGGAGTGGACTGGAAACACAGGGAAGCCTACAAATCTTTTGCGTTGAAAGCTCAGATCCTAATTATTCTTACTTAATGATATCTCATAGCATGACTCCATGCAGCTGAGGAAATAAATCCCTTACCTCCTTATGAGTCCAAGAATAGCTCTTTCTGCACACAGCAATTGACAAGAGCCTTGCCCAGTTTAACGGGAGTGCTTTCTAGAGCGCTCTGCTTGGAGGATCTCATCTTTCCAGTATTTGTTATGCTTATCTGAACTTTTGTTTAACTCCTCTGCTCTTCTGTGTTTCTCTCTGAAATATTGATTTTGATCGGAGGCCAGAAAGAGGGTGGAGTTTTCCAACACTCGAGCCACAGCAGCTGGGACTGCAAGGCTTAAAGACATCAAGAAAGCGGGCAGTCGCTTCTCCAGATTCAGTACTTCACCACCACGGCTGGGAGGTTTCATAAATGTTCACAGCCATTAGCTAATTACAGACACTTGAATCAGCTCCCATTTCGCTTCTCTTTCACAAGGTCTTTCTTCGCCCATTTGCCTTGTCACAGTTTGGATTTCTGTTTAGAAAACATCAACAATCAGAAAGTTAAAGAAGAAGCTACAACCCCCACCCATCCGTATCGATGTGTCTTGGAGTTAACTACACGATGTTGCCCTGGGAGACAATTTGGGGAGCTCAGGGTATGCTCATTGGGCTGCGCAGCCAGAGCCCAAGCAGCTGGGGAGCACACTCGTGGGATTTAGGTTCAGGCAGTTGCCACCCCCCCTTACCCCTCCCAGGTTTCAGCTTTATTTTAGAGCCTGCCTACCCCAAATTATACAAATCTGAAAGAAGCCTCCAGCTACATTCCTCCTATGCAGCTTTAGATGACATCCGCAGCAAGGCAAATATACAAATTAACAATAAAAGCATATCTTATATCCCCTGAGACCGGAGGCTTGGTTTTCCTTAGCAAAACTTCGGTTTTCTTTTTTTGATTCAGCTGCAAGTAGCTATTTAGCAGTCAGAGTGCAGTGGTGGATGCTGGAATCATCTTTAGTCCTGGTCCCACAAACTCACAGTCCTTCCTCCCATGGTACTTCTCAACAGCAGGGCTGTCATGCAGCAGGACCAGTGGCTCTCCCTTATGTGTCTTGGATAACAGCCGTGTCCTTATCACATCTTTTTCTCAGAGAAACTCAGAAGCTTGGTTTATTTGTTGGAGAACTTGTCTTTCTTCAGAGTCTCTGCCAGGCGCACGTAAACCACCAGGAAGGGGAGCGTGAGGTGTTCAACTCAGCTCAGTGCCGGAGTGGACCCAGAACATAACTTCACTTTGAACAGGTTTGAAAGAAGGACAGCTCACACATCTGAGATGGGCTCAGGACATTTGAATAGGAACAGCATGTACCTCCCTTGGTAGGTAAAAGTAGGTCAACTAGTATTGTTGGAAAAATAAACATTTGGGTGTAGCAATCTTCTTCAGATGTATGGTATCACTTTCAGTGACATGACTGGGCAAAAACTGGAGACTTAGCAGTTCTTCCAGTCTAGGAAACATGTGGCTTCAGTCATGGTTAATCATATTAACTATGCTGTACAAACTTCTCCCTTGCCTGAGGCTAAGACAGATCTGGAAATCAAGAAATACAATTCTGTTTCTGATAAGATTTGCCCTTCTATTGTGTTTTCTTCACCTGAGATACACAAAGCCCTCATTAAACATGAAGTAGCTGATCTTTGCAAGGTCTTTTTGAAATAGATTAATATCACTCATATTTTTATGCTGGAAGCTCGGGCATGAGGAAGCTGTATGGACTGACTACTGTCATATATTATTAGAATCAGGACATCTGTGCTTTTCATTATCATTTTCTAACAGCAAAGTTGTTCTTTAATATTTCATCCATAGGCTTATCTGGTTTCAGTGAGCAGCTTGTGTGGCTCTCACTGAGCTAGCTTTAAACTAAATAGCTTAGAAGCGAGGTAGCTGTGTTGGTTTTGAAGCTGGGTTTCTGCCCTTTCTCAAATATCCAACACTGAGATGATGGGTTTTCCAGTGGTTGCTGATTTAGCAGTTTTTCAGGTGTCTTATTTAAAGCCTCATTGTGAGTTGCAGACTACATATCTCAGAGCTTCCCATTTACCCACAGCATCTCCACTGGAGATGCAGCAGTTCTTTTTCAGGAATTAATCATATTTTGTATTCATCCCAGTAGATTCAAAAGGAAACTCAAAGCAACAAGAAATTTTCCCACTACAAGAGAGCTTCAGCTCAGAGGCGAAACCCCGTGGCTGGCTGGCTAGCAGTTCTTCACAGAATCTAATTTTCACAGCTATAATTCTCTATTTCCAACAGCAACAATGAAGACACAGGTGAGACTGGCATGCCTTTACCACTTCATCCTCCCAAGTTACAATTTTACTTAAGATTTTCATTCCTGGATCTCAAATACTGTAGAAACCAAAAAATGCCAAGCCTGTGTGACCTCGCTATGCCACTTCTTTTTATCCACAAATTCTGTTGAATTAATTTTCCCCTTGCAGACTTCATACTAGCTTTCTTGGGCCTCCCACAGACCTTTCCGGGGTCACTTCTTGGCTCCTTGCCCTCCCTGAGCATGGGGTCACCAAACCTGGTGAAGCAACAGTAACTAGTGGCAAGCAGTGCATATTGTCAGCAGAGGACAAGCCACTAGGCTGGCAGCAGCTGACAGATACTTGTGGTGCCCGTGTTTTAGAAAGCCCGTGTCCTGCTCCCCATCTGCATCCTCTTTACAGATCCCTGCCATTTCACTGCTGTTGAATTCTTGCACTTTTAAGTTTCTCCGGGTCCTTCACTTTTCAGCACAGTGTGTGGAGCAGGGAAGAGAGGGGCTGCATAGTCCATGGGACTTATGGGCAGAGTAGAGGTCCCAAAAGCTGCAAAGCAAAGCATGGAGTTGTGCCAACGCTTGGAAGCACGGGAGGAAAACAGTGCTTGTTTTCAACTCTTGTCCATGGCTATAAGTGCGGTCTTTGGTGGCACCTACATATGGGCTGGTAGGGCTCACCACCAGACTCCCAGCTTTTGTGGGCAAGTGAGGATGCTGCAACAGGGGCAGAGGTTGCAACTGCAGCCACAAGGTGAACCCAGTCTCTCACTGTTGGTATCTTGTTCCTCTTGGTCTCACAGGCATTGCATAGAGTCCAGCAGGCAAATGGGGCTCTGTGGAGAAAGCTTAGCTCAGGGCTGAGCCTGTCCGTGTAGGACTGTCTACATATTAAGTTGCTGAAGCCCTAAGGGAAGGGTCCTCAGTGAATGAGCTTGCTCAAAAGGGTAACCGGCCAGGGCTTTACGGTTTTAACAGAGCAAAAGAAGCACAGCACTGACCCAAGGTAAATGGATCTGACTGTGGAGCAAAAGCCAGGCTCAAGATGTATCATGCATAGGTAACCTGCACCTTGCCAGAGTACCTGGGACTTGGCGCAGGGCAGTGTCCATCACTGGGACTCTGCCATGGCAGAGCACGATGACCTGGACCCGCCAGCCCTCCCCTTCAGTGTGCCTCGCTGCGGGGGAATAATGTATCAGCATAGGTATGTCACTGCCAGCATCCATGGGGAATCCCAAGTCTAAAACCCCCACAAAAGTATTTCATATCCCCACCTACAGCAATATTGTAGGCTATAAATTTTGTATGTGGTCACTGTGTTCTTCCAGAGCATGTAGGCGGCTGTCAGCTTCCTAATCCTGGATTTATTGGCAGCAATGAGAGGAGAGAGGAGGCTCTCGTCAGGGACCAAGAAGACAAGCCTATTCTCGACACTTTGGAGGGCTCTCTTGATGGTGGTTAGATGCACTGGAGTCCCCACAGGTTCCCATGAATATCACCCTTTCCAAATCTGAAGAAGATCCACCTCTGCAAGCAACCTCCTCATTTTTCCAGTAGAATCCAGCCGTCAGTTTCACTCCCTTTCTCATACCCACATCCTGAATGGTAATTCAGCAGCAGCACCCTCATGGCCACTGGTGAGGACCTCAGGCAGAGCAATCAGCCCAAGCGCTACCTCCTTGTAGGGAGACGATTTCCCAGGGCAGCATCTGACCTCTGAAGCAGAAAAGGAAGACTTTGGGAGAAATGGCAGTGATGGGCTCTGGCTGCTTTCTGCCTGGGGCTGAGACACATCAGAGACCGGAAAGTCCCAGCTGCCAGAGGTAGGAAGCCCAAATAAGGGTGTCCAAAGACCCCAACTTCATTTCTAGGACTCCTCTGGTCCCCATAAACCCTCATTTTCCAATACAAAGTAGTAGTAGAGAGTGCAAAACCATGAGCTGGAGTTGCCAGCATTTTCTTCTGTAGCCAGCTGAATGGTACAAGGGGATTTTTCTGGAGCAGCAGACCCAGGGTGAGTCCGTGGCTCCCTTGACTTCAGAGACACACTTCCACACCTCCAACCTCTCCCCTTCTGCAGCACAGAAAGAAATCTTAGCATCCATTGATAGCACCTTCTTTCTGCTGTGACAGGAGTCTAAAGCATCACAGAAAGGCAGCAGGTAATGATGCTGCTCACAGGTTGGTTCCAGCTCCTGACTCTCCAAATCACAGCTACTGGTGCCAGGCTACGATTTGTTATTAAATAAATGAGAGTTTCCTTACTGTCCTCCATGGATTCTAGCATTTCTTTCAGAAACAAGAGGATTGTTTGTATGTTCGTACCTATGAAAAGAAAAAGTGCCTCGATCTGGAGTGCTCTTCTATGAAAACCAGACAAGAAAACATTTCAGAAGAAAAGGAAAAGCAAGGAAACCCAGAGCTGTTTCCTTACATTATTCACATGCACTCTGCTACCTAAAGACAGACGAACTCAATTCAAGTGTCTCACATTGTGCAAGCATGTGAGCATCTGACAGAAGCGAATAACGTATATGTTGCTGGTGTGAGCGAGTGGAACTCTTGCATCCAGCAAAGAGCAACAAGTATTTTGCCATATAAATAAGTGACAGCTTTGGAAATGAATCCATTTTAAAAGAGCCTGTCAGCTTGAAACCTAGCCACTTTGCAAAAAAGCATTTCAAAACATTTTCAGGTTGATATCTTCCCTGAATTTTCCCCATCGCTCTCAGCATTTCATTTTTGTATCATTTAGACTTGCTCCTTCTTGTTCTGTTGTGAAGAATCCACACACACAAAAAAAAGTGACAGAGGAAAACCAATCATCTGTGCAGATTTACATGATAAGACAAAACAAGGAATCTGTCATGATTGAGGAAAAAACTACCAAGAGAAATCAACATGAAAATAGCTGGTCAAATAATTGTTTCAAGAACCGCAGAGGGAAGGTGGGAGAAGATGTTAGATGACTTTATCCTTGTAAAAAACTTTCTAACAAACCTGCAATAAAATTGAACCTCATCTGTTTGCCAGGACAAGCAACTCCAATCCTGCAAGCTCTGCACAGACCCCTGAACTGACACAGAGATGCATTATTTTAATTTAATTTGTTTTGGTTTTTTTTTTTTTGTTACTGACTAACAGCATGGTTTAGAGCCATCTTCAACATGCTATGCCTTGGTGCAGGGAACTGGGTTTTCACAGCACTGTCTGCAGCAGCACCGATTCCAGGCAAGAGGGTCTCAAAAGGCTTTTTTGCATTTCCCACTTTGGCTTCATCCAGTGCTAAAAAATGAGTCTGTTTAAGCATAACTCACAGTTGTCTCTTTCAGATCGTCTGTAAAATGTTAATGTAATGTGTTCCCATTTAAAGATCCCTTTGCACAGCAAGAGCCACGTGAAGCCGTCTCTATAGACAGGAGCGCGCCCCAAATTAATCTAACGTGGAAGAAAGAGGAATAACGAACCTTTGCAAAAGGCGCAGCGAAATCCGCCCAGTGCAAGAGAGCCCGTTCGCGCGTGGGCAGGCGGCATGATTAGTGATGGGCGACACTGTCCACCCTGGTGCCAGGGAGCTTCTCGGTTCGATTCTACGAACCGAAGCAAGATGTGACTCACGCAGTTTGCTTGCAAAGAAGGAGGACCATCTGCTAGTCATGAGCAGATGACAAATTCACTGCATTGCATCTTGTCCCTACTTCCAAATTTGTAAGTAAACACATTTTGTAACCTCTCTCGGAATATTTGAGAGCTTCGATAATGGAAAAAAAGTTTAAATTTATGTAACGCACCGGGGGGAAGGGGGAAATGTTTTATTCTGAATGGGGTTCGAAAGCACCCTCTCCAACTTGGTGCCAGCTCTTGTAAAACTCCTGCCTGCGAAGCGAGAGCCTGCTTTTCGCGGCGCCGCGGCGGCGGCGGTGCCTGCGCTCCCCCGGGCGGCCGCCGCTCCGCGCTGCAGCCCCGGCCGCTGCCGGCCCCCGGCTGCCCCTCGCTGCCCCCGCAACAGCATCCAGACCCCACCTGAGGGTGCACCCAAGGCTGGCAGCTCCGGGCCCCGCACGCCTCTGCTAGAAAAGGGAAATATCTGTTCCCCCCGCCTCCTCCTCCTCCGCCCCAGGCTGAGCCCCTGCAGTCGCCCCCCCGGGATTTGCCGGGGGTCGGCAGTCCCTCTGTCCAAGCTGTGGTGGTCCTTCACAGCCGAGCCCATTGTGTCAGCAGGTCCTAAGGCAGTTTAAGATGCGAGTTATACCCTCCTGCAATGGCAGGGGCAAGGGAGCTGGGCAGCATGGAGGCAAGGCCGTCAGCACCAGCAACCTCTGCGGCTCGAACAGGTCTGACCAAAACTCAAGTTGGTACCCGCGCATTGAATTTAAGCTTCCATATCCGAGGGAGTCTAAGGAATTTAAGCACCCGTATCTCGCTGTGTCTCAGCCCTTTTAAAGACTGAGCGAAGCAACGCAATGTAACCAGGAAACACTTTTATTTGGCTTAGCAAGGGCATTGTCCAGACAAGGTATCCCCATGCTTTTTGAAGGACAACAGTCTATGGTAAATAAAAACATTACATTAATTTCACCTATGGATACTGTACACTAAATGCAGACATAAGAAGGCCCAGAATCATAGGAACATCTTACGTTAGTCCAGCCCTTAGTGCTCTTAGACACGTTACACTCTCCATTGGATGTAACTTTATAGTTTTTAGAGAGGGACTGTCCTTTACCAATCGATCTCATGGTGAATAACTGTTTTGTTCTGAGTCTCTGCCATCTGGACCAGACCGACAGGATGATGAAGGACTAACCGTGCTGTCTCTGAAAATTGAAATCGGGGGAGTAGGGTGATGATGAGCCCTGTGGCTGTGCAAATCACATGTTAGCTAGCCCAAGGAAACTTTTTGTTGCTATTCTGCGTCTTCTGTCCCGGGTCTTTGTACTCCCCAGTGCTTCTGCCTGGATGATTTCCTGACGTTGGCAGCTTCCAGCACCTCTGTGTCTTCTGGGTTTCACAAATGCTTATCTTCCAAACTCTGGAAGACAATGGAAGACATGCCAGCCTGTCCTCAGCCTCCTTGGTGTTTGTTCACACCTGAAGGAGGAGAGCAGAGCAGCTAAAGACAGAGGAAAAAAGTCAGAGACCAGCAAGAGACCTCTGCAGACCAGCTTGTGTAATCACGAGAAGCGGTGCGCAGCCCTAGGGAAAGTACCTGAGCCTTTCACTGGCCAGGCACCCATGAAGCCAGCACCCTCGAAGCCAGCACCCTCTGGTTTCTCCTCCTTGCTCGAGTCTTCTTCTGCAGGTGCTTCTCATTAACCACTTTCCAAGGACTTCTGCAGCTGCTTATCTCTCCTGCTCTTCTTCTGTCTCTTCATGCTATCTCACCTACAAGCACAAATTCAAACTCCCATTCCCTGTCCCTCTTGAATTACAGGTCTGCTTCCCTACTCCATCTATCCCAGTGGAGGCCTGTCCCTCTGACACCATCTAAAGACACTCTCCTGCCCAGCTGAAGCCCAGCATGGTGGGAACAGAGCTGCTCAGCTGACAGCCCTGGGACATTCCGCACGACCTCAGGAGCATGCTGCCTGTTCCACAGGTACCCCTAGGAGACATCTTTGGTTCAGACTTCTCACATCCTCAGAGATTTTTATTTTTTTTTCTGGATACCATCTTTACACTGTGGCCTTTCATCTCCTTAGAGCTAAAATTCCTATGCAGGCTTCTGGCATTTCAAATCTCAGCTACTCCCACCTCCTTTTCTTTCTGGCCCCAAAAACCACTATCTCATCCAACTTGTACCCAGCTCGAACACTGCTACGAGCACCCTTTCCTCACGGGTGGCTTTGGTTCTGCTGCTGCAGCCTCTATCCCCCTTCGCCTGCTCTGCCATGTCCAGCAGAAGCCCCTTGCCTCTGTTCTCAAGGCGTCCCAGTGCATTACTCACTAACCAGATATAATTTCTGCTTTCAGCTAGCCCTTAATACAAGCCTCACTTGATAGATTTTCAGACAAGCACCTTTGCTCGTTCACTCCCACCGCTCCTCAGGCGTGAGACGGGCACACCACAAACACCCACGCAACCACTCCCTTGTCTTCTGTCAAAATCATCATTAAAAGCCTCTGGGATGCTCTCAGAAAATCTTTACCCTGGACTGCCCCTGTGCTGAGTTCATTTCTGATCTGCTGAATGCTGCTGTTCCATCATTTTGTTCTGCTTTGCCTTCTCTTCACCTACTTTGTCATTTCCCTTTGCCTCTGCCTTGGTGCTAAGCTCTCTAGTACAGGGCCCATCTTTTTGCCTTAACCGTTCAATACTCAGTCTGGTGATGTCCTGGTCCTTGATTAAGATTCCTACAAACTATGGTGGTATGAATAGTAAATCATTAGTACCAATTCCCTGGTGCTATATTGTCACTCTAGCCATTGGCTGCAGCTCCAGGTAGTAATTTGTATTTAACTCTGCTTCAGCATCTCCGTCTGAAGGTAGGAAATGTGTGATGTTAGTTACCTTTAATCGTCACTGGCTTTAAAAGTAGCCGTAGATAACCCATAGAAATAAGTGCTGTAATTCCTTGTTTCAGAATGAAGATATCAGCTTCTCTACTGTTACACTTTTTAACCCATTTTACTCAAATTTAATGTAGCTATTTAACTTTCATTTTCTTTCAGCTACTAACCCCTCACCTAGTTCAAATGATTCATCCCTACTGCATTCACTGCCCAGGAATGTTGGCTTTCAACAAACTACAGCAAATAATGTAAAATAAACACGAGTGTGCTTTCATCTCACAACAATCTGGGTTAAGTACATATTTCACACACTGCACCACAGGATATGTTAAATTAAAATCAGAACCACCAGATTTAAAAATCCAATGCCAATTCAAACCATTGCCGAGTTATTTCTGTATTCACTTATATGCAATAGCGGGCATGAGTAACAAACAGCCATTGCTTTGTTAACCCTAAAATATGCCATTTGACAACTTTTTTCTTCATTAGTTGAGGAAAACAGGATCACAGAATCACATTTCCATTTGAAACTACTCTTAGTAGAAAAGACTCTTATATGCTGTTGAGTATCCTGGGATCTTTGAACAAATCTGAGAGCTTACAGATAGTTTTCTCTCCATCTTCCTCTTATTTTAGTGTTCCACATTTTCAAAATTACTTTCAATCACAGTCTGAAAAAGCAACCTGGAATTGCTTTCTTGAAATGATAAATGCATTTTTAAATGTCTGCTGCTTCTTGCTGCCAGAATCAAGCAGTCTGGATCTTGCATGTATTCATTTTCTAGTCAAAAGATGTATGTAGCTACATTTGAACAAAATACTGTAAAAAAGAGGTTGCAGAGCCTGGGATCTGACAGGAAAATATCCATGTACTGGGCAAGACTCAGATTTAATGCACTCTTACTCTAGATTTCCATAGTGTAATGTTCTATGAATCTAGCTTCTCATTCCAACAACACTAGAATAGGAATCGTGCTCAGTTGTTGATTTATTTTGAAGATAGGCAGAATAGGCATTATATATCCTTTAGACTATGAATGCAAGACTAGAGATTCCCTAAAATTTAGAAAGGCTCTCTTCCAATGCCAAGTTACTATGTTTAGACTTTAGCGGAGTCTAAAAGTCAGAAATTAAATTCTGGGGCTAGCAAGAGGAAAAGAGAATTATTGTAGTTCACCTCTTTTCTTTCTCCATAATATGGCTTGATTAGGCTTTTGCTTTCTCTCTGCAGTGCCTGCTAGAAGAGATGAACAGGAATGTTTTGGGGAGCTTTGCTAATGTAGTCCTTTTACAGCAAGACAAAGCTTTCTCCGAGTTGCTTGGAAGGATCCACGCTTATGGGAATGACTGAAATGTCCTGGGGACAGAAAAAGAAGTAATTTCATTTTAATAGGTTAACAGTTCCTGGATCCTGAAGAATCCACCACTTGCCAAAACTTCTGCTTGCTTTTCTTCTTTCAGCTTTCATGCTGCTGTAAAGCTAGAAAACGTCTTTCCCTGACCAAGGAAAATCATTGACCTTTACTGGTGTTGACAAATACAGCAGAAGACAAATCCAGATACAAATATTTTCATGCATTGCCACAGAAACTCTTTAAGAGCCGTATGGCCCTGTCTGGTCAGCTGAAATGTGAATGCAGTCCCTTGGCTGAGAATGGATGGAAAACCTTTCTCTCACTAACAAAGCAGCACTATGTGCTCTTCCACCCAGCACAGGAGGAGGAATGTCTCCACTACCGCACCCCTGCTTTGTTTCTCTTTTAGGTCAGGTTTTGTGTAAGGACGAAAGCGATGAAGCTTACTCTTAGGACTGCAGGTTGGAGGAGGTGGTAATAAGAAGAGAAGGGGAGTTGGTTTTAAAAGATGTGCGGGTCGGACATTTTATGTTAGCCGAGTCTCTGAGAGAAAACTGAATATTTGTATTCCCAGAATTAGAACAGCTTTTTTTACAGCTCTACTGCTGTAATTTAGGTTTAGAGCTCAGTTCAAAACCCAGTACTACCACAACTGGCATTGGTAAAGAAAAGAGGATAAATACACTAGTATTTTTTCCTCCTTTGAAATTAGAAAAACAATAAAGGTCAGGATTTTCAAAATTATAGGAAAATTCAGTCTAAGAGATTTTCTCAGTTGGCTTCAACAGTCTTTGGATCCAGTCCTTGGAGACAATACTACTTCTGCAGCAAAATGTTATAACAAGGGAGAAGAGCACTGAATCTAATAGCCGCTGTAGAGCAGAATTATGTTTTACTATGTTCCTGTGGAGGTCTATATACTAGATTACAAAAGCCTTTCAACTTCTTTCAAAGGTTGAAGCCCTTATTCTCTGCTCTCCAGATGTGCCTGTATTACAGGTCAGGGGAGTGGTAGGGCAAGCTTGTGCTAGGAGATGGGCAGCAGAAGCAGGTACATCATCGGGAAAGGAGGAGGCTGAGGGAGACCCTAGTTCAAGTTTTGATGCAAACATTTCTCTTTTCTACCACTGATTGGTAAATAGTCCATGGTATCTCCACGGGCCAGCCCACTACAGACCTGCATGGAAATCTTCCGTGGCAACTTCTTTACCACCAGAAAAAAAATGATAATTTGTTGAAAACAAAAGGTCTTATCTAAGTGGGGCAAATTCAAAGAGAACTCATTCTGAAAAACAAATTTTTAGAGAAAGTCTTCCAAGAAGTCCTCACCTGAACTTTTTGGAAGTAAATGTTTCAGGTTTTTAGTTTGAAAAGACGATTATACCAGGGTTTGACTTTTATTTTATAGTACACACAAAACAGTATTTTTCAAGGTGGGGAAAGAATGAGACATTGACTTTTTCCAAAATGAAACATTGAGAGTAGTTCAAAAAGGGGTTTTTATGTGTGTTTTTGGGGAGTTTAGTTTGGTCTCATAAGAAATTTGGGAGAAAAATGGAGTGTCTTTGTTCCATTCTGAGAAAGAAGAATTTTTCAAACCTGTTCCTTTCCTTGTAGGCCCAAAAAATCCATCTCTCACCCATCCCTGATACTCAGGAGCCTGCACCTTTTCAATGGCAGGGCTGGAGTTGTGCTGTGGGTTCTTGGTGGGAGCATAGCCAAAGAAAAGCACTGTGCTGTCAGGGGAATAGAAACTTCAGCTAGTGGGTAGGAGTGGGTGAGCCTGAGAATTACCCATGCTTGTCTGAAAACTGGCAGCCTGGCTGGAAAGCATCCAGGATCTCCAAGTGCCCAGAGTTTACAGGCCAGCCCAGGAAACAGCCTGCTTTAACAGCTCTGGGACACCCGGGAGGCCTTTTTTGGTTCAGTGCAAACCTTTACTCACACGCACATGCCCCACCTTAAGCAGCAATCCAGTCATTCTCAAAGAATGTCTTAAAAATAATTAAATGACTTTACATCATGTTCCAGGAGATTAATTTTTTCTGCCTTGCATTTCTTAAAGCTACCAGCTTATAAGGTAGCACGACAAAGTAACAAAAGGTCATACGTGGCACTACTTGCTGCCTCCAACAAGGAGGAGTAGCCTGGTGCCTTATTACCCTTTTTATTTGCTAAGGAGACGAAAAAAGAAAACTGAAACAGTCTTGGCTTAGGCTAGGTCCGGTCCCCTAGTCTCCTTAATACAAGTGCAATGTAGTGCATTTGGGATCACTTTACCTCCTGTTAAGTCATGGATGTCTTCCCAAACAGGTGTTGAACATCAAAAGTAAGTCCTCCTCAGGTGGAATTTGGAGATTCCCTTAATTTCTCCAGTATTTGTAAAAACAAACAAACAAACTAACTAACAAAACTGGATTAAAAGTGAGGAAAGGCTCTAACTAATGCCAGTGTGGTACCACCTGCAGGGCTTGGGGGGTTGTTTTGTTTTTCTTTTCAGTTTTTTCACTTTCTTGAGACTTTAATATCCACATTTTAAGACAGGAGAAAAAAAATGCGTCACCAGCAACAGGTAGAAACAGCTGCTAGAAACAGTTCTTTTAATAACGTATTGCCAATAAATTACTCAACTTCACAGTAGGAACAGAAAGGAGAATAAGTGGTGGGGCAGGTCAACTGGCACCCCCAGCAAGGTGCCCTCGGATCAGGCTTGGCTTGTGCATGGGCAGCGGCACTATCCCTGTCCATCCTGCCCTTGTGCTCACTGGTAGCTCAGACACCCCTGCACCAGTGATGGCCAGGGCCAGCCCAGCTCCGCCAATGGTGGCACAGGAGTTTGATGCAGCATTTCTCTTTCTCTACCTTTTATGCCACTTTTTATGGTGTTTTTTTTTAGTAACGCTTTTCAAACCAGCTTAACACTGACTCTTAGGGGAGTCATACCTTTCCTTTCATATTAGGAAAATGAAAAATGGAGGTGCCATTGTCAGCCACTACTCTACATCACACCCCTCATATCTCATTCCAGTCCCTGGCACCCCAAACCCCAGTACAGATTTGGCTCTAATAAGTTCTCCTGGGCAAGCTACTAGTCTCCTCAGGTGGAGAAAGGACATAAAGAAGAATAAATATCTCAGGATAAATGAAAAACTTTTCCAAATTTGTCTCTGTCTTCTCAAGTGTTTGATGAAAACATTATCAAGGAGGAAATAGGGACTAAAAGAGAAAATGACAATCTGTGGTCTTTGTATCAGACACCAAATATGAAAGATGAGAAAGGAAAGAAAGAGACAAAAGAAAGGGAAGAAATAATATGAAAATGAATGAAAGAGGGGAAATGTCCAAGATATGAAAAGAAAGTGAGTGACAAAGTGGCTGAGAAAAGAGGGAGAAAAAATTTTGAAGGAAACGTGTGAGGCTGCAAAATAGTAGCTGTACATGTCTCTAGTGGAAAATAGTCATTATGGGGCACATATAAGCAAATATGACATTAAAAATTACACAATAGCAGATAAGTAAAGGCTGTGGGTAGGTCTGGATAGTTCTCCTCCAAATAAGGCAGCCGAAAGTCAGCGTTCCCTTATTGCAGCTATTGTGAAGCTAAAGTTCACTTGTACTGAAATGTTTCCTTACTTTGTATCATAGCCTGATAAGTGATTTGTTCCACTGGGAGAAAACCTTTTATCACCACGGCCCATGTGTGTTTTGTTGGCACAGTATCTGAAGTCCAATTATTCAATATACTTTTTCAGCTGGTGGGTATTTGTTTGAATTTTTAACAAAGGTGGAGTGAAACAGTGTTTTTGAAAAATTCTGTTTTGCACTTTCTCAGCTCTTCTTTTGCTATTCTTTCTCTCTGTCTACAGCCAAATCCACTCCCTAAAGCACTGAGGCACTGCAGCCCTTAAATCAAAAATCACTGAGTGTTTGTAATACCCTATTCACCCAGAGACATACTGCCTCTTCCAGCGGCTGTCCCCGCTGCCGCTGTGCTGCTGCTGTGTTTGGGCTCTGGACGGGCCAAGCACAGTCAGTCACATCTGCTTTCATCGAGGGACCGCTGTGGGGAGAACACGCGAAACAAAACCAAGAGCCATAATTGCAGCAGTGCAACTGGCTCTCCCAGCGGTAGTGGAACCATTGCACGGTAGTCTTGTGCTTGTTAAATTTCTCCTCGATTTCATGTGCTGAGCAGTACCCAAAGCCATAACGTGTGGCCTTTCTACCTTGCAAGCATCTTCCAACCATACCGTTTAACAAACAGATGTTCTGTTAGAACTAAAACTACCTGGAAACAGCACAGAACTTTTCCAAAATGTGCCATGTAAACATCATGCTTCTTTCAAGATGGCTTTTTTTCCCTCCCACCTCTATTTACACAGTAACTTTTATTTTGCTGGACTTTTTTTCTCTTCAATTCTTCAATATACAGGCTTTACATTTAAAAAAATAGTTAGCCCTTTCTTTTTTCTTGTTCAGACGTGTGCCTCTATCTAAACTGAAGAGCATCACAACTTTTTAGTATAAAACATCTGATGTTTTATGGTAATAATACATTTGACCATTTTGATCAGTGGTTTTTGTAACTGAAAAGTTAGGCAAAGGTGAGACAATATGTAAACTTTATGCATCAAGAGAAGCTAGTAATAACTGCTATAAATCACAGACTTGGTAAAAGCTGATGGTGTACTAAGCACCCTACACCCAATAACGACACAATTTTCTTTCTTTGCATCCACAGCATCCCTCCCATTTAATGATGGCTGAAAAAATAAAACCATCCCCAAGTCACTGACAACATGTCTTGATACATGTCCCTAAGGACTTCCTTGGAGGTAGGTTGCAGATCAAGACATTGGAGTGCTGCTTGGCTGCAACTCTATTAAAAATTAGTCAGAGAGTGAAAGTAAGTAGAAGGCAATTATACAAAAAAAAAAAAAAAAAAAAAAAAAAAATGTTTCCCTGGGTAGAAACCAGGACCCAAACCTTCTTTTATGCCGAGACCTTAGTGAAAAGTCCAACCATCATTTCCCAACAAGGAAATGAACTTCCTGTTTGTTCCCACTCGTCCAGGAAGAAAAACAACACAGGATAAATAAACAAGGTTGCCCCAAATAAATATTTGTCTCTGAGTATCAGTGTCAAACTAGCATCCTCCTGGAAACAAACTGGAAAGATCCTGAATGTTGTCTCTTCTGCTGGGAAGAGGGAAATACTGCATGTAGCCACTGACAGCACTTGGACTTATGAATACAGAACTGGGGAACTGGGACATTGCAATGAATACCTGCCTCTCCTTCACTTGCAAAAATCCTGAGTTCTAGATAAGAACACGTCATTGAGAGAGAATACCATAAGGTCAGTATCGCTTCTCAAGGTGACATGCCTTCCCCTTTCTCTGTGCTGTTGCCATGTTGAACTAGCTGAAAGCCATGGGGAATTTTACTATTTGAAACTGTTTACATTTCAAAAAAAAAATAAATTCAGATTTCCTAAGAAGCAGAAATTTCATAACTCTGGCAGTTATGGAAAATACTTAGTACAGTGTTCTGAGACTTCATTTAATCTTGTTATATTGTAATGCATGGGGTTTCACTTTTTATTTGATCAAAGGCCTGGCAGCAGCAGTACTAGTCAGTGACATGACCATGAACCGCTAGCAATCCCTCTGAAACAGCTCACTTATAGGTAAGCATGTTACAGTGGTCTCAGGAAAGTGAGAAGAATCAATGTGACGTTCAGTGGGTAGCCAGCAGGCACAATGGGGTGA
The DNA here is from genome assembly GCA_028565335.1 of Limnodromus scolopaceus. Classification (NCBI taxonomy): domain Eukaryota; kingdom Metazoa; phylum Chordata; class Aves; order Charadriiformes; family Scolopacidae; genus Limnodromus; species Limnodromus scolopaceus. The sequence goes on from JAOXNO010000001.1 coordinate 118,719,706, forward strand.
TGGCATTGCACTGCTGAGCTCCATTCAACTAGGGGGCACTGTGAAATCACAATGCTTCTCAGCACCCAAGTTGTAACCCAAATTTGCATGGATGCCGAGAAGACATAGGAACACAGATTAGCTACAACTCCTCCTGTACAAGCTTGGATTTTGGCACATCTTTGTATCTACTCGCTGGCCCCTTACATAACAATCCTCCTTTTTATCCAACGATTACATTTTAGAGGTATGGAATAGGAAAAGGTCTCTTGAACCACCTGTCCCTCTCCTACCACAGGTGACTACTACCTCAAAACTAGTTTTAGAACAACATTACTTAACACAAATATTGAAACCCAAGGTCCTGATAACATTCTGACTACAAGCTTTGAAGTAACCTTTGAAAGTAGTACAAGAGGGTTATTTTCTGCCATCAGATGACACGTTGTTCTGCAATGACATTTGCCTTCTCTCTGAGTGTGGCTCACTGTGATTAAGAACTGTGTTGCTTATCTTCTGTTCACAACTGCTTGTAAAGATCTTAAATACACATGCCACATCGCCAGCCATCCCTCCTATTCTCTGCTACGTTGTCATTTAGCTTTATGCTCAGTTTAACATTCTTGAGCCAAATCTGAATGCGTGGGACAGCATAGTACTTGTTCCAGACACGTTCAGTGAATGCTGAGGTAGGATTTTATAAGCATCTCTGAAATCCCGTGCTACATTCTGTTATGATCCCTCCACCCAGAAGTTTTATGAAACAGTCAAGTTTCAAGGCCAGGAGTTACCATCATGATCATCTAATCTAATCTCCTGCATAACATCTGCAGTATTTCATCCACTCAATCGCTTAATACCCCTGAGGGAATTACTGTTCCCTCTTATGTGAATGAACTCTCCTGAGCCAAGTAACTTCTGTTTAAAGTAAAAATATTCCTCGAGAAAAAAAAGAAGTCCAGTCTTGCTTACATCACCTTTCAATATCAAATACCTTCTCTTTACATAAGAGCTAATAAACTATGAGCAAGCCATCTGCTGACTTCATCAGTAAGCTTAACAAATGGAGCTTCAACTCTCTTTGTGATGCATATTTTTCCACATATCTAAGTTTTTTGCACACCCTCCTTGAACTGTCTCCACTTGGTCACATTCGTTTTGAAGAGGATGCCAGAGCAGACACAGCACTCCAGAAAAGGTCTTGCAGTCTGGTTCAGTCCAGATATCCAAAACACAGATGTCTATTGCCAAGGTTATCCCAGGGGCAAAACCTCTTCCCTGCGATTCTGTAGCACAACTTCCCTGTGCTGCCCACAAGGAGCTGCTTTAGGGCTGGGAAATGCTAACCATTTCTTTGAACCTTCGTGAAGAATCTGGGTAAAAGGCAAAGGCTGCAGACCAAAGCTCTGGGGATAGGAACAAGGGAGAGAGCCTGCTCTTGAGGACATTTCTTTCTTATCAGTCCTGACACAGTTACCTGTTTAGGAGACAGGTTTTTGTATGTACATTGTCACAACGTTAAGGAGCTGCAGTTCAGGGTCAGAGCCCCGCTGTGCTGGACATTATAGATCCAAAGCCTAAAGCTGCTCCCTGCCCTGTGCCCTGTCTATGACTTTTGCTACAGATGCAGAGTGTTCATAGGGCTTTTGTTTACTGTTTCTCTCACCGTGATTCAAAGTAATGATCAACATAGTTCTGTATTTTTTTAATCAGTGCCTTATTTTTTTTCTTTCAACCATCCAGGAGTGTTTCCAGTGATTCAAAGGGCTTGTAAGTTAGGACTTCAGAAAGCAGGTTGTCAAGTCAAGCAAAGTTGTGTATAGTAAAAAATCATAGCAAAGGCTTCTTTTTTTCCTAAATCTTTTCATTCCTGACCTATATTAAAAAGATAAATACAGATATCGATGTTATAAGCAAAAGGAGGATCAGGAGCTTCCTACAGGTATGAAAAATAATGGTTTATTACTTCATTAGAGTTTACTTTCCTGTCTAATTCTCAGTCACAGCTCTGCTCACCGTGGCTGACTAGTAAAGGCATTCAGTAAAGCAACTGTGGCTAAACTCAATAGGAAGAGGTTGAGGAATACTTTTACAATAGAGCAGCTTTGTGAAAGCAGAGATTACATTCATTGTTTCACTGTGGAAAAACAGTGCTGAGATGAGGATGAGGAAAAATTAATTGATACATGATGTTACTCTTCACTTGATTTTCTGAATAATAATTGAGATGAATTCAAGCTATGTCATTCGACTCTGAATTTGTTTAGAAAGGGGTC
>JAOXNO010000001.1:118723847-118742570 GCA_028565335.1 Limnodromus scolopaceus
CAAAGGCCTTGCTAAAGTCCAGGTAAACAACATCCACAGCCTTTCCTTCATCCAGCAAGCAGGTCACTTTGTCATAGAAGGAGATCAAATAATTGGTGATGGATATTGGTAATTGGTACTATTGGTACTGGATATTACAGGACGTGTTCTCTGAAGTTTGTTCCTTTTTTTTGCAATCAATTAAGTCAGAGGAGATGCAGCAGCTCCACCTTTCTTCTATAAGACAATATTGGCACCTCAAATGGCATGATGGTCATGGAGAGCTTGCTTTTCATGGTCATTAAGTACACCTGATGAGTGCCAGTACCATTCCTGATGCCCTGTAGAATACAAAAAATACATAGCTCTCGTTAAAAAGAGTTTCATTTAAAGGCCCAGCCCAGAGGCAGCACGAACCACTGGAAGGGCTGTGAAGTATACAAGAATACAGGACTTCAGTTTTCAAAAAATGCCTTCCTTATGTGGAAATACCAGTCCATGATCAAAAATTGCCTGGAGTCTCAGGATTGTAAATGCCACAGAAAGTCACCTTAAAAATGCCTCTATAGCTTTTGCTTTTGAAAACGCTGTGCCCAAGAACAAATGAGGACAAGTCACCCTGTGGAAAGCGTACTGACTCCTTGAATGTCACTGGATTTAGAAAGCAGATCTCCTAGCCACACAGTGTCCCCAACTTCCTGCTTACAAACTGCTTCAGCACTGACTCAGTAGGAATAACACCATCCACTGAATCACCCACCCATCTGCAACACCTGCTTCTTCCTTAGCTATTACGCCTTCCCTGGGATGACTCAGTTTAGCTGCTCTGAGCTTGTGAGATGGGAGAAGACCATACCTCAAGACACATGAGCTGAGGGGTATGCAAGGCCCCTTACTAATTAGCAGCTTTCTGCAATCTGGGGTGCAATAATCCCTTGTCCACTCCCTGTGACTCCACGCCATTGGGGGTTGTTTTGTAACTTTTCCAGCCCTGCCTATCTGGAACACTTTCCTGCTGAGACACTGACTCACTTCCTCTTTAGGAAGCTCACCCAAAACCCTTTTCACTTTAGCTTATAAACTATTATTAACTCCATCTGTAAAGCAAAACTTTACTCATCAGTAGAGCTAGCTGGGAATTTTCCAGTGATACACACTTTTTTTTTATTGGAAGATGTTGATTTGTTAAAACATAAATCTTTTTTAGAAACACACCAGTTTTGCTTTCATCAGAAGTATTGCTTGCATCCAAAGAAAGAGAACAGCTCAGTTTAGCCAAGACACTAGCGGTTAAGTCACTGACATAGCAAAGTAGGGCTTTTTTGGCAAAATAAGGACCTGAATCTGATTCCCCTATCCTACACAGTGCTATAAAAACCATCACCTCCTAGGATGTAGCAAGTTCATGGCCTGTCTTTGGTGTTGTTTTCTTAAGTGCCAGTCAGTGGCACAAGGACTTGGTCCTGATAGCTTCTCCATTTCACACCAGTGCTTAATCTCTAGGCAACTGGGATTAAGCTCTGTTCAGGAAAACCTTCATTTTTTTTCTCTTTCTCATTTTCCTGAGAAACTTCAGAAGTTCTCATGTTCTTCCCACTGAGGACTAGGATTTTTAAAATATTGATAGTTTTCACAGAAACGGAGAATTAAAAAAAAGATTCCAGATCAATTGTACTTACCGTTTTTACCAACAGTAGTCCCAAGCAGGAGGTAGATCCATTCACCTTACAAACATACAAGCTGTAGCTAACATGCAGTGTTTTTCTTCGGACCAGTGGGAAATTCCTTTGTGATTTACCTCTATTAGAAAGAGACCACGTCAGTCGAAGTGTTTCTTCTGAAGTGTCCCATATTTATTAAATTTCTGGTGTGTGAAGTGATAGGTTTCTGTGGCTGATGGACACCCCAAATCTGTCAGAATATAGGCACAATTGTACATTCGGACTTTGCTACCAATAAAACCTGCTTCATTGCCCATATGTCTGTGTTCTTCATGGGCTAAAGAAGCAAGACTCAAATTTTCCACGCCTGGCTCAGGATGAACATCTTACAGAAGTGGGTTGAGATACTTACTTAAGATAAATTCTGACATTTAAATATATATTCAGTAGTTTATTCTGCATCTATATTTCTGTCTCTTTGAAAATGTGCCCTTCTACTGTAAGAGGAATGCCATTATCGTCTGAACTATATCTCTATTTTCTATTGCTATAGTATTGCTCAGTAGGAATCACAGGGCTAATGGAACTATTCCCACTCATTTTCATTTTGTAATCTGTTATTCATGCATCAAGTGTTGAGCTTCTGGGCATCTTACAAACTATACATTGCTTCCCATCTAACAGCCAAGAAGTCCTGGAATTGGTAACCACCATGGTCCTACAAGAGCAGTCACGTGCTGTCCAGCACAGCTGCAAGCACCCATTTGATCAAAAGAACCAAACAGAATAGTATACTTCTTTCTGGAAAGCACAGGCTTTGGTTGCTATTTAGGCTGAAATACCCTACTGTATGAGGACACACTTTCTTCCAGTACTATATACTTAACTGTGAGACTTGATAGCGAGAAGTAGCTTCTTTCTTCTAGGAGAACTTCATCATTGAAGAGATCTCGTTTCTAGGGAAAATTCTTGTCTTCTATTTCTAGGAAAGACATTCTTTCAAGGAGGTTTAGTCTTGGCCGCATTTGCTTTCCACATACATGTGGACCAATGTGTACTGCTAGAACAAAAGGATAGGGAAGGGAAATGTCCGTGCAAATGAAATTTTCAACTGAAGACTGAAGAGTCTGAAAGGGTTTTGACTGCAAAGGAAAAGAAAGAATCCAAGCCAATCTGCCTTTTCCACCCCCTCTATTTGTCAGTTACTCCCCCTCCTTTAGACTGTCAGATTTCAACTCCCATTCTACTGTATGGGCACATAAATCTTGCCAGAAATGCTTCACTCATTTAACACCTACCTGCTGAAGCTTAGATTCAGAGAGAGGGGGAAAAAACAACCTCAAACCCTGGCAATTCTTATAAATCACAGTGTTGCTAATCTCTTTTCAAGAGAGTCAAATGTAAAGTCATGTTCCTTCTTGTGAAAACATTACTAGCCTGTGGGTGTCAACACAGCCTTCTTTTCCAAGAAATCTGTTGCATCCCACAGTGACTCTACAGAAATTGCACTCTGATGACAGTGAAGAGAGGCTGCTAGAAAAACATCACACGCCAGTTCCATACAACAGCAACCTCAACAAGCACTTGTTTTTGTAAGATCATCTCTCTCTGGTTTCACAAAAAGCAGCACTGAACTTCAACATGTTACATTTTAGGGGGTTTGTTTTTACAACGTCATTGTTGCGAGCTCTTTTTCCACCCCAAAATCACATTTTCAGCTTCTTTATTCATTCCATGCCAAGAGACACTACCCTGTTTCTTTACAGGTCTCATGAAGCATAAACAACAGCTTCAGCCACCTGGCTGCTACTTTTACATGTCCTTTTACACAGTCTGTCTTCCAACTGCAGGACTGTCTCCTTCTCCGGGAGGACACCTCCTCAGCACCAACTGGGTCAGCCTACAGCATCTGTCTTGTTTTGACAAAGGTCTTGTCCCCTCCTGATGAAAAGACCATCCCTGATCTCTCAAACCCTTGCAGAAACCGATCTGCTCATGGCATCTCAGGAACATCTGTGCTGCTCGCATGCTTCTTCCCAGATTATTATCTGGAAGGTGTCTATAGACCTTTCAGGGAAAGACCCTTTTCCAGGAAGCAGATTTACGGCTAAAGAAAGGAAATAAGAGATGTCTATGAAGAGAGGGCGGACCCTCAGGAAGTTAGCATCCAGCATATTACCAAAAGATAACACTGATGAAGAACTATAGTTGCACTTGAAGTCTCATGAAATATGGGATTCCTCTATGTTTGAAATACGTTTCTCATAATCAGAACAGGAGGATTGTTTGCATTCATGTGCACGAAGAGCACCATAAACTGACCTTCCAGTTTCTGCATTAATCAGTCTGAATCATTGGGTTTTACAGTTTTGGTGTGTGTTTTGGTTTTATGTATTCATTTATTTGGGTAGAGAAAAAAATTCATATATCTATGTTGGAGTAGTGTCTAGAGCTCAGACCACAACTTCGCCTTGGCCGTGTTTCTGTCCAAAATAATGACTCGGCTTGTGACAAGTTCATATGAAGTCATGGGACTGTCTGAGAATGCTTCACTCTAGACGACACTTATCCTTTCCGATTCTCCTGCTTCTCTCTCAGCAGTTACCCCGCTGCCAGAGTTAAGTCAAGATACCCCCTTTTCAGACTGCCCTGAATAAGCAACAGCACATACCACAGTCTGTGTCTGTCAGCCAATGCACACACACCTTAGGCATGAACAGGCAAAGCTTCATGTCTCACAGCCCTTAACGGGCGAGTTCTCTGGCTGACAGATGTACGTGTCACCATGTGATACTTCCTTACAGGAGGGTTTGTTAAAAAATAAACAAACTTCAAGTTACCAAAAAAAAAGATTTGTTCAAATCAACTATTCACAAGGAAATAAGTGCCTGCTCAAGAAGACAAGAGGAAGCAATGAGCTGATTCCATGTAAGACATTGTTCTTCACTTTTACTTCCCAAACAGCAGGAGAAAGAGGCCATTTCTTCCTTCTAAAGTTCATGCTCTTACTTCATTAAGCAGTGGGGAGGCCTGGGGAATTGCTGTTCAAGCACTTGCTTTGGTAAAATCTCCACCTTTTCTCTCTCCTTGTTTATGATTCCCTCTCTCCCTCCCAGGTCATGGGCTTCACTCTCAAGACTCAGAATAAATCAGCACAAGAGCCAGCTGTGCAAAGTGACTTAGGGCAGCGACCCCACCAGGGACTCCACCAGTCTCCACCTCTCACTGGCCCCACTCCTTGGTCTCATCTCAGCCTGGCTTCCTCTATGGTGCATCTGTCTCGCAGTCCTTTCCCACCTCTCTTTATCCTTTGATTATCTAAAAGTCTGAGAACATGTGAAAAACTTTTTCAAAACCCATCAACAAGGCAGGAAAAAGGAACAGAAGGAAAAGTCACTGGAAAACAAATGAACGCAAAGACCAAAAAAAACACATACATGTTTTAGAATGACTATTTGAAGGATTTGGAAGGAAAAAAAATCCTTTTTCTATTAATTGTTTCCTATTAAAAATTTGTAGCAAATTGAGATCCCAATGAGAGCATTGGCAAGCTGACATCTGTTTCGTTCTGGTTCATTAATCCATTCTGAGATGTGACAGCCCATATCATGATTTCTTGGCAAAGCAAAGAGACAGTTCTTTGGGTAAATTGTAGCTCCACTGACATCACATGGTACCATGGTAATTTACACCACACAAGGGCCTATTCCACCATCTGAATTCTCTTGTCCACCACATTATGGTTTGTATCCAGGCCAGCTTTAATTTTATGGTTAACATCCTCATAGTTTATTATTTACACTGCAGCAGAAACTCGGAGTCACAGTCAGGATGCCGTTTGCCCAGTATTAGGTGCTGTGACAACTTATGCAACGCTATTCCAAAGAGCTTTCATTCTTACTCTGCTGCTGTCTGACATATTCCTATACTCAGTCCATCCAAATAGATTTTCACCAAGTGCTTAAATGGCTGAGCTTTGGCAAAGAAGGCACCATGGAATTACTCACAGTGGCAGGCTAGATGAAATGTAAGCATCACCAATTTATCCAATTATTTTTCAATAGAAGCTGGGGCCAGAAGGGACTTTGTACGTCATTACTCTTGATATTCCAGACATTCTTGTTTGGAGTTTGGTTCTGCGGAAAGAAATAATAGTTTGTTTCATTGACAGCAGAGGACAAGTAAAAATTAACACATTTTATGGGACATAAAAAAGTCCATTAGAAAATGATGTTTAGAGAGAAATATTTTTCATTGTATAACACAAATCTTCACCATGTTTCAAAATAAAATATTGATGAAAAGCATATGACTGTGCTTACCAAACTTTATTTTTGAGTCATCTATACGCTTAGAGAGATTATAAGAGAATAATATTGGAATGCAATGGAGAAAAGTAGGGGGAAAGCAGTGGTAGTTTAAATTATATCTCTTTTTGGCTCTATTCACTGAAGAAGTTAGTAATGGCTTACTGTAAGTTGATTTTGGTAGTAATTCACTTCAGTGCTTTAGTTCACTTATTGCTCCTGTAAAACTGAACTGAAGTGCTCTACTTGTGGGTCTACATATCCTCAACTGGGGCTTCTCTCTACTGGAAATGCAATTATTGCCCAGGGAAAAAGAGGAGGACAATCTCTTTAAAAATACTTACAAAATGACAGCTGAACAGCTTAAACTCTTTCATGAATGCATGTGGAATCTGCCTGGAAGAGGCTCTATAAACGGAAGTACCCTTGAATCCAAAATCTCTTTAAAATTTTGTTGTAACTTGAGTTAAATTTCTGGGTTATTCAAATTTATGTGAAATTGAGATAAACTTCCAAGATTCAGTCACTTTTAATAGAACGGGGTACAGACTTCTCAAACCTCCTGTGAAAGCTGAAACCTGGGCCAGGCTTTTCATCCACAAGCTGAACTTAACATCAGCAAAAAAGTTGTCGTTCTCTTCTCTCCTCTCACTTCCTATACTGTTTAAGGAAAAAAAAAACAAAAAACAACCAACCATAAAACGAGAATATCCAGGACAGCTGGAAACATTGTTTCTGAAAAACATAGTCCTTTCTTATTCTGGCATTTCCACTTCCATCAGATGCTTTGTTTTATACATGTACCAGCCTGCACGCATATGCCAAATCTGCACGGGAGATACGGAGTGCCGTTACAAGCAGGGCTGACTTCAGAGCTGACCCAGGAACCTGCTCAGCAAAGCACTTACCTGCCATCCGTCAGAGGCTGAGTACGGCTGAATTGGCACCTTAACCCGTACCAAGCCACCGCTGCCAACTCCACACAGGATTTTTCTAACTCCCTGTTCCAAAAAGATAAATCTCTCCAGCCAAAATCCCCTCCTGGCCTGCAAATATGTTCAGGCATACACCTCTGTGCTGTAAATGAAATAGCTGGCGTACTGCAAAAACCGTATTGAAGGAGCCAACTGGAACAGAGCAGAGCTAGCACTGGGAGAAGGTGTTTGAGCTGTTGAATTTAGTGACTACGCATATGTCATATCCGAAGGAGCATTACACATTTCTCTGTAATAGTCATGTTGGTGGGTATGAATTTATCAGCTGGTCTTTCGATACCAAATAACAGGTATTTTGAGGACAACTTCTTTAATTGCCTTATGTGGAAGACAACTTTCTGTCATCCTGCTTGCAAAGGAAAACGAAGCCCTTGTGCTATCCACTGACTTCAACTATAACAGATACTAGGGACTTGAGATGTCTTGTTTAGTTCTAATAACACAGTTATTGTGCCCAGACCCAGACCACATCTTTTCAAGTCCAGGCCAAAGAAAGCAGGGCCAGCCTTTGAAATGGCTAATGAGCACTAGTCAAAAGACTACAAATTATACATGCCTTTGGATACACAAAACATTTCTAAAGCAATCGGTATGAACAGTTGAAAATTTGATATTATGTTTTTTCTGCTTTCTAGATTTCAGCACTTTTTCAGGAGCCACATTAGTAAGGGTAGAGAAAAGGGAGAAAATGAAAATTAAGTAGGAGGGATTTTTCATGTTTCTTAATGAACTAGAAGAGAGACTGAACACCATGCCATCTGGGGCAATGAAAAGACCAAAGCAGGAAATCATAAATTCTCGTCCTAAGAGTTAGTTTGTACTGAGAACTGCCTGAGTCAGTGCCAACAGTCTGATTTCTGATCTTTGGTATATATACATTCAGTTTTATTCCAATGTAATACATGAGGTATTACTTAAAAGCAGCCTGAAATAATGAAGTAATCCTAAATTTCCTCAGATAGCAGTAGTAGAGTCTCTAGAAGTCCAGAAATGCTGTGCGAGGCTTGTAAGCAATAAATCAAACCTTTACTGGAAAGAATTTAATATTATCATCCAGATTTTTTCCTCCAGACTTTAGTCTCCTAAGAAAGCAGCAAAGAAAAGCAGAAATGAAGGCTGGGTGATTCCTCAGGAATCATTGGTCTATTGTTTTCTATTATTTAGAGAAGGCACAACTCTCTATACCCAAAAGACATCTGTCTAATCTTGTAACAAAAGTCCCCAGCAATAAAGAATCTCTTGTGGAACTCAACACAGGCTAATGCAAGTTAAGTTCATAAATGTGAAGAGCATCTATAAGGTCCTGCATGCCCAGGAGCACACAACTGTGGAGTGAAGGCTGCACCTGACCATCTAAGACATGAGAGTCCTTCCTAAGAACAATTCTTATTTGCAGCTGAGCCTTGCAGGCAGAAGATACTCCTCCTGTGTCCTGTATAGGCAGCTCTTCCCCTCTCACAAACCTGAGCATGAAGCAAGGAAAAAAGCTTTAAAGAGGGGAGAAAAGGGAACACGACATCAGCCTGGGAAAGCATAGCCTCTCTGCATGAATGAGTAACGGGTTTCCCTGGGCCACCTTTAGCAGCAGTCTGTTAACTTAATTTCACACATTCCATGTGTGTGTGCCCAACAAGTGAATGCAGCTTCTACACACCATCCATGTGCATCTTCCATCTTCCACATGCCAGTGCTCAGCAGTCCCTTTACCACTCATGTCCATCTTCCCAGTGGTCAGTTCTCCTGGTGCTCAGAGCAAGTAGGAAGCTTGCAAGGGCTCCCTATGGCTTAGAAAGAAACTCTTCCACCCCAGAAGGTTTTTGGACCCCACTGAAGGGGATCTTACTTCTAGCTGCAATGATTTCCCAGTTGGGAAAGTTGTCCTGAAGCTTGCTGCCATTTGTCTGTGTGAAGTCTCACACAGTCATTCGTGCCCAAGCCATTTGGGCTTTCCCTTCATTCACCAGCAAGGGGAGCAAAGGATGCTTCTCTCCTTGGAGCTCCTGGCTGCAAGACTTACAGCCTGAGATCTGTCTGGGATTTTTTCCTCATTTGGTGGCCAGGTACTTTGACACCTTAGGTACTGTGCTATCATCTGGGTCCCCAAGGGTAAACCTGCTGTGATGCATTTTATGTGATACCCAACATGGAGAGCCTGTGGTGGAGCAGCCTCCTCAGGAGAAAGTACCAGTGCTTTTCTAAAATTCTCGGGCAACGATTGCCAGATCCTATGGCAGACTGCAGGCCCAGCAAGCATTGCCCTGCTACTCCGGGAATTTTTGGGCTGTAGTGTTAGGGGGCCAGGAGCCCAGCCTCGTAACAAAGCATACATCAACTCTGGGGCTCATTGGACTCACTGTGCAATTCCCTGATCAGGCAGAAAAGTAACCCATCAAAAAGAAAGAAAAGCATAATTTTTTCCTGACCAAAGGAGCTAAGTTAATGCATGGCAGCTGCTGAAGAGCACGAAAGAAGGGTCAGGACCATGCAGGCGAGAGTAGGAATGGGGCATGATGAGTAGAGGAGGAGGGAGAAGGATGTAAGTCAGTGTTCTTGGTTGGTAGCAAACCATAATATTGGTTCACCTGCAGCAGGTGAACACACATTGAGTACATGTTGTGCTATGCGGAAGAGAAACCCTGGATAGCAGCTCTGCAGAAGTGGGAGCTGCATGTCCTCCTGTTTCCTACAGTGTAATAGCAAGAGATTTCTCTTCTCCGAATCACATTGTGCTTAGCTAGATAAAAAAGTAATCCTACGCTTGTTCTTTCCCTTTTTACCTATGGATGGGAGTAAAGAGCTCCTTACCTCTCAAGCTCCAAATCACTGGTCTTATGATAAATATATCAAACCTCACTTTAAGAAAATGCAAGACATAGGAGCTGTTCACAACAGTCAAGAGGGACAGATTATCACATCAAACAGTCTTGGCAATATTTAAAATTTTCCATGTATTTATACATTTCATGTGGTACAGCTGACTTGCTATACAACCCAGAAAAAACAAGTTGGCCCAGCTTGGAAAAATCTCATATGCTTCAAGGTATTTGTCTAGGCTCACCAAGCTCATTTTTGGTTTTGCTTTAAAATTCTACAAGGACACAGAACTAACCACACAGCAGCTATTTCAGTGGAGGCAATGTGGTATTTAAAAGTTTAATATTGTAATCTTAAACCTGCAACTTGGGCCTGCTCACCCTAATATACTTTCCTTGGAGCGATCTTTTATAATCATCTCTGGGAACTTGGGAACTGCATGTATACTATGCATGAATTTTGTCCTTAATCTTGTGTTTTCTATGCAATTTTTAAAAATCTAAAAACATGTAGTAGTTTTTCCCATTTAAGCACAATACTAAACCCAAATATATATGAAAAAAAACCTCAAAACTGCAGCTAAATACCCAAGCAGATTAAAAATACCAACATATATAAGAATGAGAAAGTTTTCACTTTATTATTTTTTTAAATGAAACTGTTTTGATATGAGAGTGTAAGTAGAGGTTTAATACTCTTCCAGATAGTCCTTATGCTTTTTGATACATAACTGACAAAATAGTCCCTTCAAGAGAATGAAATAAAGAACACTTTATTTTTCTGCCTAGCACAGTCTCTTTATTCAAGCTAAAGAACATTATGATGAAAAATAAAGGCTTTTGTCTGATTAGATGGCCAAATTTGCAGAGAAATCTGGATCCTGTCCCTGCCAGGTGAGTTTCTGGACCTGTTAGGGTCAAACCCCCAGCTGCTTCAGAGAGCCAGAGACTAGTTATATTGTAGGCAGTCACTGCCTCGTGCCACTTTTCCAGAACAGCAGGTGAGTACCTACAGAGCTGTGGCACACATACAGTCCTGTTTTCATCCCCAGATGATTTTCTTTGCAGCTGGCCTAAGGAACTGTCTGTCTTCTGCCCTGGCTAGTCTCCTTTCCCCGCCCTTCCTCTTTTTCCTTCTCACCCAAGCCCTGATGAAGCACAGTGTTTCTGTGCTCCCATTGTTTCCCCTGTAGCACACTGAGTGCGACAAAATTCGCGTCCCTGATTCGGTTCAGGAAGAGCATAGAGCGAGAGACTTGAAGAGCTCCATATGTTTAGCCTGTCAAAGAGAAGACTGAATACTGTTTTATTGTAAGTACCTTATGTACTTAAATCGAGCGGAAGCCAAACATGAATCAATATCTGGGATTTAAATCTGGAAAAATTCAAATGAGAAATAGGCACAATGTTTTAAGATAATGATTAATTATTTGCACAAACTACCACATGAAAAGATGAATACTTTATCTCAAGCCCAGGTGCCTTTCTGGAAGACATGCTTTAGGCAAATACAAGATGTTAAACCCAGGTTAAGGGTAGCTCAGTGAAATTTTCTGGAAGTCAGACTACTAGTTTATTTGGCCTTGAAGTGCAGATATGTACTAATCACCTGGGTTTAAAATGTATTTAACTTTAATAGAAAGGATTCAAGACAGAAATATATGCTAAAGGATTAAAAAGTCAATCTGTAGTTTATACCATTCAAGGCTGGTAAGCCACAAGAAAAGATGATAATATTCGCTTCACCATGGAAACACAAATACACTGAAGAAATCAAAATGTTGGTCGTTGTGTGATAGAAGACAAAATGGGACATGAGGGCTATGAAGTGAGTTGTTAAAATGAAAAAAAAAAAAAAAAAGAGTTGAGGGTATCTTGAGGACTTTGTTATAGACAGAGTGTATAAAGACCCAAGGACTCAGTTTGTAAAATGCATGCTATAATCACAGTGGGAGGAAAGCAGCAAAAGACACATTTCCTGGGAAAGATACTGGTAAACCCCAAAGACCACACTCAGAAAGCCAGGCATGCAACAGCAAGTCAAGGAGGAAGGCTGTTAAAGTAGCATGGCAATATGGAAGATGATGAAAGATAACTATCAAGCTATCCAAAAAGTTAGGTCAGCAGCTATTAGATTAAAAAAAAAAAAAGCCATTTCACAAATCTGCACTGATTTTTAAAACTTTCACTTCTCCTGTGAATGGAAGGACAACAGTGTGAGGTTGTTGGTGGCCATTTTTCAATTTAGCAATGTTTTCTGTTGCTAAGACAAGGATGTGATTTTCCTGATTGTCTGAACCTGGCTATCAGTAAGTATTCTATTAGAAATAAATTCATGAACTGACTGTTTCACTGTAGATACAGAAATCAGTGTCATAAACATGAGGAACTACATATAGCTATAAATTCATAGCTACTGTTCTGGTTTCTGGGAGACCAGGATCCCAGCTCCAGCTTCAAGCCCTGTTCCCACGTGCTGATAAGCAGAGGTTTTGGCTGGAAGAGACCTATGTGAATTCAGCCCTCTACAATGTAAGCGCCTACATATGAGAAAATTATTTGGATTCCTTTTACCATTGATGGGGAGGCAGACACTGTGGCATGTCTCAGCTCATTTACATGCCTGAAAAAGTGGGACAAGTTGTGGCCAAGAAGCGTCTCTGTGGATCCACTGACACTAGAGTCTCGATGAGACATATAAACTCATGCAGGATGAATTCTGCACATAGCCTCTGTGCTTCAGTTCCTTAGACAGACAGCAGTATTTCTATATCATGCTGAAATATCACTAGGATAAGTCCACTAACAACTGTGGGAACGTTTCTGAGCCTGGTGAAGCGGGCTGCTGCTGACAGCACGAGAGGAAGGAAACAAGCACTAGCAGTTCTCAGAAAGAGATGGATCACTACCTGTTCATTACCCTATATGCCTGAAGTCTTTTGGCCTATAAATTATGAAGTCATACAGTCTCATTTCTCTCCAGCAACTCCAAACTTCCAAAGGAAGCTGATGGCAGCTTGTCTCCAATAGTCCTCATTTTCCAGTACATTTTTTCTCTCCCTCACTGATATTTTTACTCCTTGAACAGATTATCTTCATCGTCTTGGAGACTGTTTCTTCTGTCCCTGGAGTAAATCAGGAATAAGTTGAAGTAAGGGGTGAGGCCCATTTCACTCTCAGCAGCTTCTGGGAGGGCTTCCCAAAGTTGCAGGACACTGCAGCCTGTCACTGAGGGATAAGGGGGATTAGGTAACTGCCTTTTGTTGTCCTTTTTTTTCTTCTGGGAAAAAGCAGCTTTTTTTTTTTCCTCAAACCAACCACAGCAGTTAGCCAATATTCGGTACCTTGAGGGTTGTTTCTATTGGGAAATGAAGCTTGTGCTGGAGCTGGGTGCTTTGTGCAACGCTGATTATTGAAAGAGGATGTCAGGACCCCTATTTCCCTGAACTCAGCATGGACAGACAATAGGACGCAGTTTCTATTTCAAGACTCTTTTCAGCCAACACAGTCCATAACACAAGTTCTTTTTTCCCTTGGTCTCTCTCCCCAGCTTTATCTTAACAGCAGATGACAAGTAATTTTTGGTGTGTCCTCATTTTCCATCTCCCTCTGTATTTCTTTTGCTGCAGACATGACATGCACACTTGGCTGTTATTAATTCAGTCTCTAGGTCTTTTTGTTCCCTATGTTCTCATTCAGGCTACCGTTTAGATGGGTTTCTCCCATCAGGAACAAAGAGGGCATTAATTTGTCCGTTGTTTCACTGACTAGAAGGTATTATACTCAACAGGTTCAAAGCAGAGATGTGACTGCATACGGATCAAAGATACAATATGCTGAGGGCCGTTCACTCATCAAGATAATAGTACCTCAGCTGTAATTCCTCAGCCTCTCCACTTGACTTGCTGGCACGTGCAATGACAAACCACTGAGGACAAGTTTGTTTCCTAATACAGATGAGTTCGAAGCCAAAACCTTCGTTTTCTGAAAGCTGTCATGGCAGTTAATGTCTACTCGAGATGCAACTCTCTAAGGGCACAAAGTCAAAAAAGGTAAACAGTTCTCCCAAACGTGAAAGGGTATTTATATGAAAACGCTGAAGCACTTATGCACTTCTCTTTCTATACTAAAAAGGCTACTTTATTTTGTTTTTAAATTGCTTTTATTTGTGTGATATGACTCCTACTTGATTTCAAGCTAAATCACGCCCTAGCTCACTATTCTGGCAGGCCATGCACAACGAACGGGTGGACAGTGAATATACCCTCAGCAACTCATAAGATAATGTCAGACACAGTAACAAGAAAGCATATGCAAATGCTTCAGTTCAGTTCCTATCTGAGCAGAAATCACTGCTTTCTTTATTACTTATTTTCCAGGTTGACTTGCGAATATATTGTTTCCTGGTAAACTGAGCGTCCACATTTTGAAGAGCCTCCTAGATCAGACCTGTGATAGAGTAGAATATAAAACTAAACTGTCCAAATACAATTTTTAAAAAATCAGGTCAGAGAAATCCTGTCTGTGAAGAGGGTCAAACAGTATAAAGAAGAGGAGAGAACAGAAAAGAAAAGAAAAAAAAAAAAAGAGAGTATGGATGTCTTTCCTGTTCTCGTTTAGCCTGAATAAGAAATTAGGGAGGGGAGGAGGGAGGGAAGAGGAGGACAGAACTAGAACAAAACTATTTCAGGCTCCTTTATGACTGACAATCTTTATTATTTACATATAAAACCAGACTGGACAAAGCACTAAAAATACACCGTATCTCATTGGGAACAATCCTATATCAGCAGGGAAATGTAGCAGTTGACATAAGTGGCCTTTTTCTATCATTAGCTTCTGTGATTCCGTACCCATTTTATCCCCAGCATGTATGCTTCTTACAAGTTTCTGTAATAATAGTACCAGAAATACAATCCACTGCAGCACTCATTCTCTACACTACTGAGGAACTGGAGCTTTTTAATGCTTGTCATATTGGTACGGACATTGATGACAGACGCCCTGATGCTCCTCTCTATTCCACCAGTTTTATACCAGCATAATTCAAGCAGAAAAAAATATATGAGCAGAATATCTCATGTGGTTTTTGGGGTGATTTCTACAGACAGGAACAGATGACACATCATGCTACAAAACTCCTGGAGAAGATGAGCACTGTTATCTGCCATTGACATAACACAACTTACTTATCAGCCACTAAACAACTGCCTTGACTTTTTCACTTAGTCCCAGTTCTCCAGATCTGGAGTTATCGATCTTGATTATACTAAAGGTATCTTGTCAGTCTTGCAGCAGAATCTATTTTTACAGGGCAAATTCCCCTGACCTGATAATAATAGGGAATATTCATTACCAAAAGTATGAGTCCTATTAAGAGTGTCAGTTAACACCAGACTAGTCCCCAAAGCACTCTCTGGGCTGGTAGAAGGCCATAGAGGGGACCTACTATATATTTTGAGCCCTTCTCAGCACTCGAATGTCCTATGGTCTCTTTCCCTTTTGAGGTCATCACTTAACAGGAGAATCCAGCTTGTTTAAGCACGTGAGTACTCTGAAGCCAAAGTACTCAGAAACTTTGTTCAATCAGATTTTTTGTTTCAGGCTCTTCTCACTGAGGTTATCTGAAGACCACCTGTGATACCACTTTCTGTTTTCTCCATATTATTAAAGAACTGACCTGGCATGGCATGCAGGTCTATGCCAGGTAAGTATTATCTAGGTTGATATTCCTCTCCACACATTCAGCTTCTCATTGCAGGCTTGTGGCTTTATTGTTTGGAGTGGCCAGTACTCAGGGAGACGGGGACTTTTGGGCTTGCCTGGCCCACATTTCTTATTGCAGATGCTCTTGCAGCACATTGCGAAGTCCAAAGGTCTATCCAAATACAAATTATGGTCTTAGAGACATTTGTAATTCTGAGCCAGCATCATTTCAACTCAAAGAAGAGATATGTTCCATGCACAGAAATCCCAAGATGTCATTTAGCCCCTTTCCTCAACTGGAAAAGGGTAACCGTTATGTCAGGATTGGAGTAGGTTGCCCTTAACACATTAATCATGAACTCACTTTGGTTGTTTCTGACCCAGTTGTATCAGTTTAATGAGAGACTGAAGAGTACTCCTCACGAAAGCATGCACTTCCTACTCAAGCTGTCTACTCTGCAATGTTTAACATTCAACTTGACTGATGACTATTGCAGCACTACGTGCACGGACGGGTGTATTAAATGCCTGCCGCTTTCCTCCATTCGCGTTTTGGATTCCGGGCACCCGTCATGCCATGGCTTAACAGCGGGAGCAGCAGCCGAGACAGTTTGTGCAAAAGTCCTGAAATGCCATGTTTTACAAGCTGAAATACGAAGTGGTAACTTCAGGAAGTTTGTTCATACTTTGGATAGACGAACGAGGGATGGAGGAGGTGCACACGTTCGAAACGAGTGAATTATTTAAGCCAACAGTCCAGAAATGCAAAGAAGGGATGTCAGGTCTCTGGAAGAAGCTGAACCACACTGTACTCCTTCATCATCATCAACAAGAGCGTGGGTGTTCTGAATCCTCCCAAGTTCTGGATTTTGAGACAAAATCTTAGGCCACCACAAAAAAACCACATCTGTTCAAATTCAACTTCACCAACACTTCCGTAACTTAACAACTTGCCAGTTGCATAATAAAATGAAACTGGGCATGTTGCCTTACATTTGGCACTTTGGTTTATTTACATTTTGCATAGGTGCCCAAAGATCATCGTGCAATGATTGATGAGAAAGTCACACTATTATTGCAGGATCTTAGATTATTTAGCATTCTTGGACAACTGAGATAATGTCACATGAAAGCTGAGAGCCAGAGGGCTTTTTTAAACCTGCTTTTCTAAGCTAATGAGGTTTGTGTATTTCCACTGTATGTGTGTTTTTAATTATGTGCAAATATGAGTACCTGGCAGTATTTTTCAAACCTATTCACCAACTTAAAAGAAAAAAATCTGAAAGGAAGAAGGGAAGAGATGTCAAAGATGCAAATTTCAGCCAAATTCATTAACACAGGCAAAGAAAGAACTAATTAAAATCTACGTGGGAGAAAAGAAAGGGCAAGAGGGAGAGAGAGACTGCAAAAGATACTATAAATGTCTAGCTATGAGAAAAACTTCAGCTACAGTTCATATTTTTATAAAAATTAAGTTGATCAAACTCAAAACAAAACCCATAGTAAACTAGGCTTTCTTTATTCCGGTGCTTGGGGAGTTACGTGGGGTTTTGGTTTCTTTATGCAATGACATTTTCCTGCATAGTATTCCTTATACACACTACTCAGCTACATATAAAGGGGCTTTAAACAATGGGAGGCTGGAATATTTAATGGATAAATTTAGAAAAGATGAAGGGATTCTGCTGTACCAATTGGACTTCACCATCTCCCTTTCCTTGGCATCTAGAGAAAACTCTATTAGAAAAGCAAGAATGCATGACAAAGTAAAACACAATTTTTTCCCTACCGAGAGATTCAGACATACAAATGAGCTCTTGCCAGATAGCAAGTGAGATTGTGTCATTTCCAAATAACTGACTCAAAAAAAAATAAAAATTGCAGGCACCTTGAGAGTCCTCTCAGATTCAAAACTGGAGAGATCATTTTGCAAAAGTAAGCTTTGCTCAAGGGTTACAAATTTTTATGCCAAATTTGAGTTTCAAATGCTTTTGCCTGTGTATGAGTATCTGTGAAATTATTAATCCTTGAAAGCAGGGATTCATAATAATGGAGTTATTGACATTTTATTGGCTCTAACATTGCAGATGTGATGCTAAGGACAAGAAACATTCCTGCTGTTTGATGAAAGGGGTTCCGAGGAAACACTAGCTGTAATCACTACTTCAAGCAGAAGGTGTTTTCTGTCATCTGGTTCTTGACAACTATAAATAAAGGACTCCATCTGATTTTTAAACACTATTTCTACACTATGAGAGACATAATGATATATCACAGAGTTTGCAATGAAATCCATATACACAGTGATGAGATTATAAACAAAGGATGTATGTGCCACAACGGTTTGTGTTTTAGGAAGTGCTATGTAGCAAAGGTTCACAACAACTGCATTTGTTGGTCTTGGTTAATGCAGAAACTCCATTTCTTATGCTATAGCTAAAGAGTTTCAGAGAAAAATGTTGATACACAGGCAGAGGATGAAACCAATATTTGTTTGCAAGCATAAAAGAATTGTTATTAAAAGCTACCAAAGTAAAATGCTACTATTTCTTTATTTTTATCTCAGTTATGTCAGACTAAGCTATTTGAAACCAGAATTGGTTTCAGAATATTTGAACCACAGACAGTACAGTGTGGTACCTATCCTCAAGCCTGGAAGATCTCTAAATGAAGCACCAGCGCTCCTTCAGAGAGCAGGGGGGTTGAAGAGCCCGAGCAGGGTACAGTCCTGCTCGAGCTCACAGCCAAGCTCTGCTCTCCTGTTCCTCTGCAACAGCAATGAGTTGGGAGCCCACCAGGAGAAGTTCAGAAGAGGTAATCAGTGAAACTTTCATTGTTAAGGGAAACATAAGCCTTGCAAATGTCTTGACTTTGCAACACAGTGTGATTCAGTGGGTCTGATGCAAGACAGACATGCTAACACTCTCCTCAATGGGTATAACATCTTAGACCCACAAGGGCAAGGCACCAAACTTAAACTATTAGATTATTAGATTTTCACCAGCAGGACTGCAATGATGCAGCTATGCTGCTTCCCATCCAGAGACAGCAGGACTACCAGCACCTCTGAAGTGAACTCCAAGCAGTGAGTGCTTCTAGTGTGTTCGTGGTCTCTGGGCAGCAAGGGTATTCTGTACACCCCAGGAATATGGGTCAATGACATGCACTGACATGGAGAACCCAACCTTCCCTTCCCCTTCCCCTTCCCCTTCCCCTTCCCCTTCCCCTTCCCCTTCCCCTTCCCCTTCCCCTTCCCCTTCCC
>JAOXNO010000001.1:118742624-118855124 GCA_028565335.1 Limnodromus scolopaceus
TTTCTTTCCCTTTTTCTTTCCCTTTTTCTTTCCCTTTTTCTTTCCCTTTTTCTTTCCCTTCCCCTTCCCCTTCCCCGTCCCCTTCCCCTTCCCCTTCCCCTTCCCTTCTTTCTTCTTTAGGTCTGGCCATTTCATAACCACTTAGGAAGAAAATGATAAATGTAATTCACACAAACCCTGGAGCTACTGATCAAAAAGGTAAAGAAGGTACCAATCCAACACTCTGCATTTGAATATTTCTTTTGCTGTTTCCTTCTTATTCAAGCTCTTTTTGTATCCTGTGGCCTGAAAAAAACATGGGCTCCTTTGTTATCATCTCTGAGTTCCCAGGAAAGTCCTCCTCTCTCCTTCCTTCTTGCTGTAGGATTACAGCCATTCAGCCACATAGAATCCATCTCCTGCCCAGTTGCAGCACGAGACAGGGCAACACCAGACAGAGAGTAAAAAAGAAAAAACTGAGAAAGTTATAACTGCTAATGTTTGCATAACCAAATCTGTAATGAGAATAAAACTTCATAACCATACCCCAGCATTTTGAGATTACGCACATCTTTGAACAGTAGATTTGACACTCTGGCCATTTCCCCCTGACAATCTGCACTGCAAGTTTGCAGCAATTTTTACATGAGCAAAGACCTTCACTCCATCATAGCAGTGTCTGTTTGCAAGCAAATGACCACACCAGGAAGTGTGAGTTCTCAGGCTATCTAATGACTGTATCAGCATGGATGTGTCATTGCTGTTCTCACAAGGCATCATAGAGCCTTGCACAAAGTCATGTGAGAGTGAGTGAGAAATCAGCTGAATCTAATCAAAAGGAATGGGATAATTAATACAAACTCTGTGAGGAACTGTTTGTAAAGTGATATGCAGGGTTCCTGTTTAGTGGCTCATTATTCAAGCAAGCCCTGGTAAAGCTTCGCTGTCTCCATGGAGCACAATGCAAATAGAAAAACAGCTTCATTTTCCCCATCCTGTCACTGTAGTCCATAATTGAAGCTGATCATACTTTTCCACTTTTCACAGAAATTTTCCACAACCTGGATAGGAGCATCTAAACTGTTATTAGAACATGCTAGCTGAGGAGACAAAGGCAAGCTGGCCAGACCTGCTTGGAGAGGGCAGCCTCACTGCTCTCTGGCTTCTCCTGAGTCTGCTTGAAGCATGAGGAAGCAAGCAGATAGTAACAGATTTCTGGTGAGACAAGGAAAGCACGAGTGAGGCAAGTTCTGCAAAGAACGTCAAGGTCACATGTGGAGAGGTTTTCTTGGAAAGTAGCTTGCTCTTTGAGAGATAATCAGATAAACCCAGCACTGGCAGGAGATGTGGAATCTCACCCACTCCATGACACTGCATTGTATGCAAAGGGAAATTTCAGTCAACAGAGGGGAGGAAGGAAAAAGAAGCATCAACCTGGCTGTTGCCGAAGGAATAGATCCAACATGAGATGACATAATGCTGCTGCCAGAAGCCAACCAGTGTTGCTTCTGCCCTGCTGTCCACCTTAGAGCACGGTAAATGCTCTGCCTTTCCCTCCTGCCAAGGACTTGTTTGCTAATGGACTGCTGACAGATGGGTGAGAATATTTGTTTTATTTTTCTCCTTTTCTTTACTTAAAAGAAAAAACAAAACACTTGGAAAGAAACAAATGCCATCCATTCATCCATTCCTCTGCAGTCTAAGGAAATATGGGCAACCCCCTGTTGATTTAAATAGCCTTATTTAAAAATAAAAAAACCCCAACCAACCCAAAACCTACTGTGTCCTTTTATGCGAAATGCAGCAATGTGGCATCAGGCTTTCTTCCAATTTGTGCAAGAAATGCAGGGATTTAGCAGTCTTAGGCACATCAAAGCTATGCTCCATAGCTGCTGCTGACCAACAAAGAAGAGACCACCACAGTTGTAGGGCAAGGACATATAATCAATGTGCCCCAGGTTTTAGTATAAAATCTGACTAGGAAACCAAGGCCAATACATGAACAAAGACATAATTTAGCTGGAGAGCTTGACAGTGAATGCTTTTCTTTATTTCTCTCTTTTTTAGTGTCCACAACCACAATGGCCTTTCTTTCTAGGATTTCCCTAAGTCTGCCAGAGATGTCCTGGGCAAAAATGCATCTGTCCATGCAGCATACTGCATGTTCAGAGGCCTTTAACCACCTTCAGTGTGTTGGACACTATACTTGGGCAGAACATCTGCCTAGGATTCAGATTTCCCAGCTGCGTCTTCTTTCTCTACCGAGAAACTCTGTCCAGACAGGATCTGAAAAATACGTGTCCATTTGGCTTAAATTTCTAGATGTTCAGCAGTCCAGAAGGAGTGATATTTCCAGTCAGAAAATATGACAAGATCAACAAAAAACAGACACATGACAGCTGTATCTCTTCCAACACAGTTGAACTGGATG
The DNA here is from genome assembly GCA_028565335.1 of Limnodromus scolopaceus. Lineage (NCBI taxonomy): Eukaryota > Metazoa > Chordata > Aves > Charadriiformes > Scolopacidae > Limnodromus > Limnodromus scolopaceus. The sequence continues at coordinate 118,745,035 of JAOXNO010000001.1, forward strand.
CATGCTCCCTTGGAAGGCACTTTCATCTTTATACCTCAGTTTCAGTAACTTCTATTACAAACTGGAGCCCATTGTATCAAATCACCCTTGTTTCAGCAAATCTCAGCTGAACCTTGCTTCTAGGCTCCTGTTGCTGAGCTCTGACTGGCAGCCAAGGAAATTAGGGTGTATTGCCTAACTGCAGGGTCTTGGAGAACCATAAGTAACCCCAGAGAGTGGTTAGTATGCAAATGTGAGGCTTGCCATACATGTAAGGGATGTCTGAGTGGAAGGACAGAAATAGAGACCTACCTTAAATCCATTGCTGATGATAACTCAGAAATTAAGGAACTGGAGTGCAGATTGAGGAGGTGTGGGTTCCTGAAACGTTCTCTGGAAGAGCAGACCGCACCGCTGCATTCAAGCACAGCACCATGACTGACACATGCAGTTTCCAGATAAGCTGCAGTTTAGCCAAGCTGTCCTAAAAGCAGCAGGTATGTTTGTGGTAGAACAGATGTGTCCTGGGAACATGTAGCTAACATTCCACTTGAGCAGAAAGGCAGTCAAACCGCTAAGGCAACAAACCCTCCCTGCCTGAATAAAAGTTCAAAACAAAAATAAAATAGCTGAATGCATTTTCCCTCCATTTTCTTCTTCTTTTTTCTCCAATTAGGTTTGTTAGAAGGATTATTATTTTCTTCATTTTTTTTTCATAAATGCAACAACATGTGCAAAATGTGCACATTAAGGATAAAACAGACAGACAAATGGGGGCTGCCAAAGCCAGGATGAGAAAAGTTTCTAAAAGCTAATGGCTTCACAGATCCTTACAGTTACATTTTGTTTATTTGCTTGTTGTTGTTGTCTGATACGTAGTAGATTCTGGTAAGAATCACCAAAACTGATGTTTTTATGATTTGAAGCACTCCGTATGTTATTTATGTCAGAACCAATGGAACAGTTTATATTAAAAAGATGTGTTGCAGCAGTCAATTCAAACAGAGCAATTTGTATGCAAGTGGAACTGATCAATGCAATAAAAATGATTGCCAAGTCTCCTAAGCCTTATAGAAATACTTTCAATAAAGACATTTTTAATAATAAAAAAAAAAGAAATACATAGCAGCATAGGATTCAAATGGAAAGCAAACCTTTTTCTAACAACTGAGGAAAAGAATTTATACTTTGATTAAAGCCTGTATTTATTCAATTATTGATGCAGTATGGATATTTTAGTAAGGAGTATTATTTATTTTTAAATCCTGGCTTGTTCACTCAGATCCCATTTGTCCATACAGTTATTTGAGGGTAAGTGCCTAACTCCAGGATAACTTCTCTCCCCAGACTTAAGGAAATAAGGCACATCTTTACGGTTGTATTGTGATATCTCCACAATAAGACATAGAAATATCTAGTCAGAGAAGGGAGATGAGGGAAAAGTGTTCCCTTTCACTCAGCACTCCTTTAACCCATTGGTGCTCAGGGTCAGGCTCTGGCTGTACTGAGCCTAACACAGATGCAATTCTAAGAAATTTTACTTTTCATCTGTCAGAAAGGGTTTGAAATACGGGTTAAGAAGATGACACTTTCTGTAAAAAAAAAACAACCAAATTTTCTAGGGTAGAGATCTGTATGCTGTTGAGAGTCATCCCTCACTGGGAAGCAAAGCATACAGTTAGCTGGTGTTCAGCTGAGTCAGCATTAGTAGCAAAGAAACAGTGCTTCCAAGGAAGGAAAGAGAGGATGTCTCTTTAGATTTGTGTAATATAAGTCTTCCTTTTCTCTGACTGTGGCAGGGACAATTTTACAAGAGGACTCCCCCATTCAAGTTTTTTTAATCATGGTTGGTTTTGCTCCAGCTTTAGCGGTTGGGTTATGATGTGACTGGGTACATGGTGATACAGTAAGTGTGATGTGCCATTGCCTTCACGTGGAGCAAATGGGCGCTTGCCTTTCTGCATCTAAGTCTGTAACTGATCAAAGGCAGTAACACTGCTGTTTGCTATGCACAGGACATTGGTTATCTCACAGTAACATGAATACGTACTGTCATGACCTGCTTACACATCACCCCCTTGCCAGAGGGTTCCTCTGTCACAAGATGAAATAGTTACTTTTATGCTAAGTTTTTTCCTTACCCTAAGGTTAGATTCAGATAGGTTTGCCAGTTTAGAAGGAAAGATAACCTGCTAACACTTGCTTATAAAGAAAGTCCTCACTCAGGTTTCTCAGACATAGACACTGGACTTGTAAGTCATTTCCAAACTATGATTTGGCTAGAAGTATTTGGTATTCCACTTGGTGGGATTCACTTTTGAAATTACAATTTCAGTGAGCGGACTCACCTTCTGCGGTCTTTTAGCTAAAATTTATAGACCTCTGCGTCAACCCAGATGAAACATCCTCCTGCTCATTCACCAGAGTTGTGCTTATCGAAACTCTGTCACCTGTTGGTGAGAAAGGCAGAATATTCAGTTTACAGAGCTGGTTGTTGTAGAAGCAGTTTCTCCCATCTTCTGCAATTCGTTCAGCCTCTGGGGAATCATGACTATTAGCTGTGCAGTAACTACATCAGCAGGAACAAAATCATAGAACTGAGACCTCCCCACAACAGTCACAAGCCCAGATGATGGAGACAAAACAAGAAGAATTGCTACTAGTCACTATCAGGCTGACTGAGACTTGCATATTTGTGGGGTACATGAAATGAATGACCTTTGGTGTGATACGCACTTAGTCATTAATAAACAAACCCCAGTCATCCAGCCTACTGCTTCTCCTACATTACCAAACTGCTTTCGTATTTCAGAAAATAAGTATTCCTGTGAAGTCATCCCTCCCAGACTGCTCTCTTTTCCTAGATTATGTCCCTTTCAACTTGGGACCAAAACTCTGGATAACAACATGGGAAAAGCAAGCATTAGAGACATATTTAATTAACCTCTAACATTTAGACTCACAGGTACAAGAGTAGTCATTCCTGACATCAAGGTTGCCACTGACATACAGCAGCATAAAGTAGGTCTGTGTGAAACAGAAATAAATGATATCTAAAATGAGTAACCAAGCTCACAGTGAGAAATAGGTGAGGTAGTTTGGAAAATTAGATCAACCAGTTATCATTTGACATTGCAGTAACAATTTTGTGAGCTATTTCTTTATTGAGGAGAACCAGAACAAACTTAAAAACCTGACAGTGACCATCACCAAAGAGGAATATGTCTTTATGAAAAGTATTTCTTTCCTCCTCAGATGCCTAGTGATGTGCTCCGTCATATTTAAGTCCGCTAGGGGGTCAAGGAGGCTGAATCATACATCAGCTTCACAGAAACACCCTGCGATTTTATCTTGCAAAAGACAGAATTGTTATCACAAGCCCTCAAAATTTCACTCACATGTACAGTAACTTATCAAAGTATTGCCAGTACACACTTGCTTGATTTCTTATTCTGACCATCCTCAAATTCCCCAGATTTGTCCTGATAACAATGTTAGTCACTCATCTTTCCACGGAATTTGTCCATCAGAAAATTCTGTCTTTAAAAAACTCAAATCTCTGATTTGTGGCATTCTAAAACAGGGAGAAAATCCCTGAAAGTTTCATTTCTACAATGTTAATTTCTTAATTTTGACTTGCAGATATATTGTAGATTACTGATCTCATGGTAGCAATAAATTTAAACATCAAAACAAAATGCTGCAACTTTATTGAAACTGATACCTGGTGTTTCTGACATAACCTAAAAAGGTATTGTGCCAGTGATTTAAAATGGTAAAGTTTTACTGTGCTTTGGAACAAGAAGAATCATTGGCACGGTACCACGATGTTCCCGGAGGCAATCATGCACATTAACCACAACCGCAGATAAAAATTTCTCAAGAGCAACCTCTATATGTTTTCCTGACCACAGAACACATGGAGGTAAAATATCATGCATTAACCCTTTTAATAAACAGTTTCAAACTATTGGAAATACTGAAAAGGAAATTTCAGATTCAAAATCCTGGATTTTGTGGAACTGCAGATGGAGAGCTGGGACCCAGCAGCTACTTTGCGTTCAACAGACAGCGCCAACATTATGATGCAGTCATTTGATGTGACAGGGATCATATGCATTCCCAAAAGCAGCTCCTCAGGCTTACAGTCCTTGAGCAGTCATAAAAATAAGATGTCTCTTGAGACATTTCAAAGATAAGGCTGGAGAGAGAAGGGCCATGTGGTTTACAACACTCTTGGATAAATCCAAAATAACTCTCACCTCCCATGAGGCATCAAGACCATTCGTAAAGTATCCAGTTCTCTTCATGTCAGTGGACAGGAGTGCTGTGCTAGGGGAGCAAAAAAAGGAAGAAAGCATTTGGAGCTTTGTCACTTTTCCAGGAAAAAAAATGTTGGGTTTTTTTATGAAAATGCAGTCTCAAGGGCATCTTTGTCATAAAATTTGATTTTGATACTGTTTTTTTTTAACATGCAGCCCCAACACCTCCACCCCTTCCCCACCAGCTTCTGCCCCCCAGGAGGATGGCTGCTCTAGGGGCTGCCCTTCAACATCCTCTCCCTGTCAGAAAGATCACAGACACTTTATTGAAGATTTACACAGCCTTGTCAGTTTGTGCCTTTAGGGCATCTGGTGTTTAGTCACACAATCGTATGAAGGAGGCCTATTAGGCTTCATTTCTGCCAAGCTTGCTGCAATTAGTAGAGATGCTCCTGGTTTTTAACATCTGTGCAAAGCACATCCTGGTGTGGCATTTTCTGTCGTTCCCTCCTTTCCCACCTCCTCTCCAGAATGTCTTCCTCCTCCTCCTCCTCCTCCTCCTCTCAGCCCTCCCGCAGCACCGAGATCCATAGCAGGTGTTTGCAAGAGCTGTCAGTGCCGGGCTGCCCCTCAAGAGCCAGGACCGCTGGGGTGGCCGTGCCATCTGGTTGGCCCTGGCATCACCCTCCCAGCACGGCTCCTTGCAGGAGCAGGGTGCGGCAGGCAGGGATGAAGCTTTTGATCTGAGATCAGAGGTGGGGAAGGAGGCTTAACTTCAGTTCCATTGCCAGGTGGGGTGGTTAATCTCTACCCATACCTGCAGCAATAAAAATCAGCATTTCCATAACACCTGTGGATCACCTTGGGAGCACTCTGCCAGCCTGAGTGAAGCCCGACCCGGCCTCAGGTCAGGGGACACTCCCCATCCCTGGAAGGGGAGCTCCTCACTGTCAGAGTGCAATGAGAAAGGCCCCCTGCCCACTTTGTGGAGGTGGCTCACCCCTCGGTGAGGGGTTGGGAGGGTTTGCATCAAGGATAACAGAGTGGTGGGGGTCAGCATCCACCTGCCTGCATCATCGCCACAAGCAAAGACTGGTCTAGCCACACAGGACTAAAGTTGATTTAAAGTGGTCCCAAACCAAATTCATTTCCCCCCTCCTGTGTCACATATAAAACAAAAACCTTGAAGTGTTGGTTCCTCTGTTTGTTTTGTTTTGTTTTAAATCCAAATATTGAGTCCTGGCTTCCTTATTTCTGCTGCAGGGTTCCTCAGAGGGCTGGAAAACGTAGGGAGCTGCAGTGTCGCAAGCATCAAGCAGCACAACTCTGAGCAATGGGACTATATTTCATGTAAAATGCTGCTCATGTTAACATCTCTTCAGCACAAATGCCTGTAAGAACACTCAAGGGACAAACTCTTTGTGGAAATTTCAATATCAGTGCCTCTTTCTCTGCAGGCAAGAAAGAATTCCTTTTCAAAATCAGAAGGAAAAGTGTGTGACATTCTGGATATTTCTAAAGGAGAAAATTACACAGATACTATTTTAAATGAAGTATTTAAAATATTTACATTGTTTGAAATGTGGTATGTATGACAAATTACTAAATACATAGAGAATTATCCATATATATAGAGAACCCTGTCTGTGTGTTAAATATAGATGTGTCTATATAGACAGAGGGAGATAAGCAACGATATAGAAAGAAATGCATTCCACAAGTGTTAGGGGGCAGCGTGACACATCATGGGACACTGGACTAGAAATCACAAAACCTGGGATTAAAGGCTGGTTCTGCCACCACGGTTTGGTATCATCACTTCATTTCTCTATGTCTTTCTTTCTCCTCTCTTTGCCTGCTTAAACTGTATCTCTAAGGACTTACAGTTACCAGGTAGTGGTACAGAGCTTTTCACCATGTGGATCTCTAGGTGCTGCTACCATAATCCTCAATGGTTCAATCCAGTTCTCTTTTTGAGGACTGTCTGTAAATCTGGGAATGCAGACAAGAGAAGTACGCTCCCTGTAGATCTAACAGATTCCAGATTGCAAGTCTAACAGTTTCAGTTCCCTCTAGTTTACAAAAGACTGTGCTTTGAAATGTCAAATTTCGGATACATTTAAGCAAAAAACTTACACCTAGGTAGGATTTAGAAACGAGCAGCAAGTGTTTGCACCCTTATGGATCACAGGTCTGCCCGTTCTGCACCTCCAAACTAAGTAAAAACTTTTTTTAATGAGATCAAAATGAAGAGGTTCCCATGTCAAAACAGAACTGTAAAGATGAGTGGGTTTTACAGCAGAGGAATACACAGGGCTAGCCAGCAGGCTGATTTAACTGAGGCTAGTTTAAAGAACTGAGCTTTTCATCACGACAGAAATATTTTCATTTGTATATCTTGGGAAAATGATTCAATAAGATTCAACATCAACTATTAGCTAGTTAGTATATTTAATTATCACTATAGGGAGAGGGGGTAGGAGTGTAACTATGCAGCAAGCTCTTGCTAAGGGAGTAGTAGGAACCCACCAGGGTCCCCCATCTTCTCTGGGCAGGCGGATGAGTTCCAGTCTAGATTTTTGGTGGAGGTGATGATTTCCGCTAACCTTGACTCAGTGCGAATGCAGACAGTGCTCTCCTAATTCTTCCATAGCCATGCTGGCAACAATGAGCATCAGAGAAGCAGTCCTCCACCGCCTGTGCCAGACCTGTTTCCTAAGCAGAAGCAAGGAAACAGTATGGGGAGGAAGGAAGAGACTGATATGCATATATGAAAATCTAATCCCCAGTAATGATATGCACATTGAAAGAATTTGCAAGCATGCTTTACAGGTGGGGATATAGCAGAAGAGGAGGGATTTTTTTACAAATTCTTTCTGAATGCAAGGAAAGCAGAAATAATGGAGCATTTACACAACTGCATGCTGCCTGGTTATTTTCCATTTCTTAAAGGCTTAGATATTTGAATTCTAGTGGTCTGACTATGGATTTTGTATTATAACAACTGTATAAATTGCTTCAGGTATTTAAATTTTACGCTGTCAAAGACACTGAAGGTAGAGTAAAATGTGTTTGTGTGTGGATATGTGTTTTTGATAGGGGGATCAAATGTTTATTATGATTCAACCATGATGCTTGTTAGAGCAGCATAAAGTGAAAAAAAGTACTGTCTACAGACATGCATTTCAGATCTAACAATAGACAATTCATTCTTTCTATTGATTGCTCATCTGAAAAGTTTCTGTGAGAAATACATCTTCTCTGTAAAACAAAGAAAAAAAAAAACCCCTAACAATATGTAGCTTCAAAATAACGATATCACATCCCTGAGTGAAGAATAGCATAGATTAGTTTTTCCAAGATACATGCAGGCAGGCAAATCATTGTTTCTACTGGACAACCCTACTCAGCTTAAATGTCATTTGCATTTGTTTTTTAGTTTAATTGAAACACCTTCATTTCTCTTGGAACATCTCTTAAAGGATTTTCATTCAGAGTAACTATAATATCACCAAATGACAAAAGCAAAAAAGGAGACAGCATATGCCCATATCTATGCACACATACCTATGCATATGTATGTTTTGAAATAGCTAAACCCAATGCCATAATGGGATAGGGAATTAGAGATTAAGAAAACATACACCAAAGGGAAGAATACTACCCAATTTACTAATACAAAATATATTCATTTTATAAGGCTAGATGTAGTCCTTTACAAAGAAGGAGAGTGTACACACCCTATAACTTACCCTACCTTGTTGTAGCTCCTCCTATAAAGAAAAAAAAATAATCACCCAGAACTCCACTCAAATCTCAGGCTAATTCAGAATGGTCTACATCCACTTCTTAGGTTAAGTACATTTTAAACATGGAAAATAGTTCCTTCCTCTTTGCAGAGGTCAAACTGGCTCCCTCGTCTGCCAGACTCCTGCCTCCAAGGGCTGAGCAGCTCTTACACCCTGAGAACATCTATCACCCTCTTGAGCTCTGCTCCTGCTCCTGAGCAGCTCCCACATTTTTTGACCAGGTGCTGCTGAGAAAAGCTGATCAGCCTGGAGAAGAGAAGGCTTCAGGGAGACATTATATAGCAGCCTTCCAGTATGTAAAAGAGGCCTATAGGAAAAGTGGGGAGGCACCCTTTATCAGGGGGTGTAGCGATAGGACGAGGGGTAATGCTTTTAAACTGAAAGGCTTTTAAACTGAAAGAGGGGAGATTTAGATCAGACACTAGGAAGAAAGTCTTTACCATGAGGCTGGTGAGACACTGAAATAGATTGCCCAGGGAAGCTGTGAATGCCCCATTCCTGGAGGTGTTCAAGGCCAGGCTGGCTGGGGCTTTGAGCAACCTGGTCCCTGCTCATGGCAGAGGAGTTGGAACTGGATAGTCTTTAAGGTCCCTTCCAACTCTAACCATTCTATGATTCTATGAGACAGCAGCCCTCACCAGCACAGTATCTAGCACATGAAATGGATTTAAATACCCAAGGAGGTGTCTGTATTCCCATGGGAGCCGAGGAGACCTGCAAAAGGGAACATGGCAGCAGGGGTGACAAGTCCAACACACCCTGGACACCTGAGCAGCTTCCCTTCCAGCTCAGGAGGGTGTCGAGACCCAGGCCAGGATCTCCTTTCCTCTGCCAAAGTCAGGGGGAGCTTCTCAGCAGCTGAGGAAAGAAGACAGGAGCCAAATACCAGCATGGGAGGAAGAGAGAGAGAGCAGACCAGTGCTTTGGAAGGTGGTGACAAGCTTTGGCGACGAATTCAAACTTTTTGCCAGAAGCAGAAACTCCCCCATTCTCTGCGGGACTGCTCCTTCCAGGCTCATTCCCTTGCCCGCAGGCAAACATGCACACTCTCATCCTCTCCCCTGCTGGAGCTCTGCTCAAAGGCAGCTGCGAGGCTGAGACCTTTGCGGTGACTTTGAGCACACCAGCACATTGTGGCCAGTCTGTAGTGCACAGAAGGCTGGGCGGTAGGGGTTGGTCACTTGGCCACTAAAGCAAGGTAAGACTTTTTCACTGTCCTCATCCAAATCAAATATCAGGCTCTGTTTGTTCAGATGATCTCTCTGCTACTCCCTCTCTTGATTAGCCACACAGCAGAGCTTGAGCTGAAAGAAAAAGAGACAGCATGAGAGAGAGAGAAGGAAGTCCTCCTCTTGCTTTTAATCTGCCATTTCAATAACACTCGCTTCTCCGCCATCAGCAGCACCATGCTCAGCACAGACACAGATCCCCTAGTCTTCTTGGAACCATATAATTGCCTAATTCCACTATAGGCTGGGGCAGGAAGAAGAAGCTCCCACAGTCCTCTGAAAGGGAAGGGACTGGCCGGTGCCTGGAGCCTGCACCCAGACATGGGTGATCTGACCTAATACGAAAGTTAAGCAGCATGTAGAGGAAAGAACCTACCTACAAAGAGTGATGTATTAAAAAAATGACAAACGTTCTTTCAGATTAACTTTTCTAGATTGTGATGGTGTTTGTCACAAGCACATCTCAGGTGGAAAGACTCTAGGAGACATGCTAAGCACATCTGTGATAAATGCTCTGTCTGAAGGGCAGAAGAAACTAATCTGCCATCAGAAAGAGCTCTGTTAGAGAAAAAATGTGAGAAGAAGCAGTGAAATATCTGGGAATAACTCCATTTGGGGGGAAAGGGTTGAGGGAGCAAGGGTTCTCCTCCATTTTTATATCTGAATGCAAAACTTTGCAAGCAGTTTTTGATCTGTTGGGCCGTCCACTCTTAATGTTGTTACCAGTCAAGCTCAGCTTGTAGAACCTGGTCAGAAAAAGGTCAGGGATGTCAGTGGTAGCTGATTCCCCAAAATGAAGCTAACATAAGAACTGGACACCCACAGGACAGACCTCTGATGGTGCCTGAAGTATGGAAGACTTTCTGACAATAAATCTTTAACAGTGGTCTGTCCCAGGGAAGTTTCCCTTCCAGTATTTCCTATGTCCACAGTAAGGAAATCTTTTTAAGTCCCCCTTGTAACTCTTAAGGTCTCTCCCATTCTTTTAGTTTGGGCAAATGGGTAGTTAGGCAAGAGGTGCTGGGCACAACTCAGGACCGGCCAACAGCACTATAAGCACAGTTAGAAGACCAGTCTCCCACAGCTGAAAAGCTGGTTTTGAGACAAGTCTTTCAGTTTTAGTGTCTTTGTACCACATAGGGCAAAAAAGAAATGCCATCAGGAGCAGTCAGCATGGCTTCACCAAGGGGAAGGTATGGTTGACCAACTTGAGAAGTTTCTATGATTAGATGACTGGCTTGATAGGCAAGGAGAGAGCAGTGGTCATTATCTGCCTAGACTTCAGTAAAGCGTTTGACACTCTCCCGCATAAGATCCTTGTAGACAAGCTTATAAAGAATGGAAAAGTGTCTGAACTGCCTGGTCTGGAGGGTGGTGATCAGTCTAGTTGGAGGCCAGTAACTAGTGGTGTATCTCAGGGGTCAATATTGGGTCCAGTCCTCTCCAGCATCTTTGTTAATGATCTGGATGATGGGACAGAGTGTACCCCCAGCAAGTTTGCTGATGACGCAAAACTGGGAGGCACGACTAATAAGCCAGAGGGTTGTGTTGCCAGCCAGAGGGACCTTGATAGGCTGAAGTAATGGGCTGACAGGAGCCTCGTGAAGTTCAACAGGAAGAAGTGCAAAGTCCTGCACCTGGGAAGGAAAACCCCATGCACGAGTACACACTGGGGGCTCACCAGCTGCAAAGAAGCTTGGTGGAAAAGGCCCAGCAGTCCTAGTGAACACTAAGTTGAACATGAGCCAGCAATGTGCCCTTGCAGCAAAGGCAGCTAATGGTATCCTGGGATGCATTAGACAAAGTATTGCCAGAAGGCAAGAGGGATGTGGTCCTTCCCCTCCCCTCTGCACTGGACATATTGGAAAGAGTTTAGCAAAGGGCTGCAACAAAGATGTTTAAGGAACTGGAGCATTTCTTCTGTGAGGAAAGACTGAGAGAGCTGGAACTGTTCAGCCTGAAAATGAGAAGGCTCAAGGGGAATCTCATCAATGCCTAAAAATACCCAAAGGGAGGGCGCAAAGAGAATGGAGCCAGGCTTTTTTCAGTGATGCCCAGTGACAGCACCAGAGGCAACAGGCACAAACTGAGACACAGGAGGTTCTGCCTGAACATCAGGAAACACTTTTTTGCTGTGGAGGTGACTGAGCACTGGCAAACAATGTCCAGGGAAGTTATAAAGCTTCCATCTTTGGAGATATTCAAAAGCCATCTGGACATGGTCCTATGCAATCAGCTCTAGGTGGCTCTGCTTGAATGGGAGGGTTTGGATCAGATGACCTCCAGAGATCCCTTCCAACCTCAACCATTTTGTGATTCTGTGGTTTGAGCTGCTGGTCAGGGGGTTCTCAAGACCATCTCAGGATTTCAAAGGCTTCGGTATTTGGTGTGTACAAACATCGCATGTCATTCCTACCACTGGCTTCCAGCTGGGGGTGCCAATGTGACATATCATTTGCAATAAGCTGTTCATCTGATAAAAATGTTCTCATGGTGTGTTTCAAGCTGCTCAGATCTCCCTTTTGTGGTTTGATATTATAGCTAAGATGAACTATTGACTTGCTGATCTGAGAGGGGCAGTTCTGCCTGGAGAGGTGGAGACGAGGGGTTGTAAGACTCATCCATGTTCAGTCATAACGTCCTATGAATGACCCAGTTCTGACCAATACATCTGCTCTGACCAATACATCTGCTCTTCTGGAGTGTTAAGGCACACACTGGGCTCAGTCTTTTCCTGACCTTGAAAGAGGCAGAGCAGGGTAATACATCATGGCTCTCCCTAAATGTTACTGACTCATGACACCACAAAAGATGTGCCTAGTATTGAAATGGGGATATCTGGCATTATCCTCTTCCTCTCTTACAGGAACATCATAATGACTAACACTGATTTTTCAGTATCAGCCCCAGGAACATGCTGAATGAATATCTCAATGAGGTGAATAGGTGACTTCACATGTCATGGAGCTATGGTCCCAGGCTCTCTGCAGACTCAAGTCTGTCTTGCTTACCTTAATTTCTCAGTTTTGTGGTTTTCTTTCCCAGTCACCACACCTGGAACCTTGTCTGTGTTGTAAACGAGAACAGAGTTTCCAAAGATTAAGATAGTAGCTCAGGAGAGAGGCACAGCTGCAGCAACTTGGCACGTATAGGCTATTTCCAAAGTTGCTTCCAGTAATTCTGCAGCTGTTAACACAGCACCTTGCTTCACTCCAGGAAGTACCAGTCCTAATATTAGTGCTCAGAAAAAAAATAACAAAAGAGATGAGCAATTTGCCAGCTCATATTTTCTTCATCCAAAATCACCTGTTTAAATTCATCAGAGCACTGGCTAGCAATTTTGTGCATTCAAGCCTCTCTACTGAAGGTCAGAAGAAATTTATATAGGATGTAAAATACTGAAATTTTATCTTTGCAGTCATTATTTTGACTGCTGTTTTCCATAAGCCTGCCCTGTTGAGGGAGACTCTTTATAAGCTTCTGCATCTTGTGTAAAGAGATTAAACTCTATTTTGGGGGAAGAGGTTACAAAGATGGATTTAGGAGGAATTAGCCCTGAGGGTCTGAATACCCTCCACTTGGGGCAGCTGGAAGAGACCACTGTTCCTCACCAACTCCCTAGGTGCATATAACCACTTCCAGCCAAAGGCTTCAACTCCCTTGACCTGCCAGCAGAGCTGGTCATCTGAGCCCTCTCTAACCCTCCTCAGTCATAACAACCTGGGATTGCTTAAACCATTGTGTTTTACAATTCCAGATTGTTTTTCCTGAAGCTGGTGAGAGAAACAGTCTCCTGGCAGGGAGGATAGTGAAAAGCAGCAGGAGCAGACCCATGACGAATCACTTCTGGATGCAGATAGAGCTATTTTCTCACCCTGTATCAGGTTTGACTTTGTCACCATGCAGGTAAGGCATTGGCTTCAAGATGCATCTAAACAGTGATGAACAAGATTGAAAAAGTGGTCCGTCACAACCTCAGCAGCAACCCAAGGCTCACATATGAACTTCACTTCTGGAGTGTTACAGGCCTTATACCCAGCAAACTGAAAACATGATCAGAATCCAAATAACCACTAATATCTGGGGAATCCTTTCCAACTGGCCTACTTCTGCTATCATCAATAAATGGTGATAATAATTTAATTTAATAATAGTAATAAAATAACAAAGCAAAGAACATATCCCAGTGAAAACTGTAGACTTGCTGGATACAGGAAGTTACATTGAAGGAGCACAGCAAATTTCATAAGACCATTCTCCTCTCCTGTCACAGAATCACAGGACTGGTGAGGTGGAAGGAACTTTTGGAGATCATTTAGTCCAACTCCCTGCTCAAAGCAGGAACAACTACAGCAGGTTAGTCAGCGCTCTTCCAGTCAGGTTTTAAGAATCTCCAGGGATGCAGACTCCACAATTTACCTGGATAAGCTGTTCCAGTGTTCAAACCTTCCAGTAAGAGATTTTTTCTCTTATGTTTACATGGAATTTCCTGTATTTCAGTTTGTGCCCATTGCCTCTCATCCTGATGCTGGGTACTGCTGAGAAGAGCCTGGCTTTTTCGCCTTTGCACCATCCCATCAGGTATTTTTAGGCAATGATAAGATCCCCCAAGTCTTCTCTGCTCCTTTCCTCACAGTAGAGATGCTCAAAATCCTTTAATCAGCTTCATGTCCCTTTGCTGGACTTGCTCCAGTATGTCCATGGCTTTCTTGTTCTGGGCAGCCCAGTACTGGACTCCAGATGTATCACCAGTCCTGGGTGGTGAGGAAAGATCACCTCCTTTGACCTGCTGGTGACATTCTGCCTAATGCGGCTCAGGAGGTTTTTGGTCTTCTTATCACAAGGGCACTATTCTGGCTCATGTCCACAGTGGTGTTCAACAAGACTTCCAGGTTCTTGTCTGCCCACCTACATTCCAGCTGGTCATCCCCCAGCACACACTGGTGCATGGGGTTGTTCCTCCCCAGGTGCAGGACTTAGCTTTTACGGGTTTTGAACTTCATAAGGTTCCTGTCAGTTCATTTCTCTAATCTGCTGAGGTCCTTCTGAATGGCACCACAACCATTTGGAGTGTACACCATTTGATACAGTTTTGTATCATCTGCAAGCTTGCAGAAGGTGCACTGTATCCCAGCATCCAGGTCATTAATGAACATGTTAAACAACACTGGTGCCAATATCAATCCCTGGGTATACCACTGGTGACTGGCATCTAGCTGGACTTTGTCATGCTGATTACAACTCTTTCAGGTGAGCAGTTCAGGCAGTTTTCAGTCTACCACACTGACTGTTTGTCTAATCTATACTTCATCAGTTTGTCAATGGAGATATTATGGGAGACAGCATGGAAAGCCTTATTAAAGCCAAGACAAGAAATGTCCACAGTTCTCATGTCATCCACCAAGCCAGGCACTTCATCACAGGTGGTTATCAGATTGGTCAAACATGACTTCATAAATCCACACCAGCTACTTCTAGTTACCTTATCCTTGGCATATCTGGAAGTGTTTTCCAAGATTATTTGCCCCCACACTTCCCCAGAGATGGAGGTTAGGTGGACTGGCCTGTAGTTCCCTGGACCTTCCATCTTGCCCTTCTTGAAGATAAGAATGACATTTTCTTTCTTCCAAGCATCCACCCATCACCATGACCTTTCAAGAATAATTGAGAATGGCCTTGCAAGGACATGGGGCAACTCCCTCAGCACTCATGGAAGAATCCCATCAAGTCCCATGGATTTGTATACATCCAACCTGCCTAAATGTTCCCTAGCTTGATCCTCCTCCATAAAAGGTTAATTTCAATTGCTCCAGATTTTCCCATTGATCTCAGCAACCTGAGTTTACTGAAAGAAAATCTTGCTAGCAAGGACTGATAAGAAGGTGGCATTGAGTACCTAGCCTTTTCCTCAGCCCATCTTTCCTCCATTCCCTCTCTGGATAAGGGCTGAAAGAGCAGAAACAGCAAAATGGTTTCAAAAAATGACACTTCATGAAAAACAGATCACCAGGAACTATCAATTATGGGGATGCTTCTCTCTCCCCATTCATTTCAGGAAAATGGGCCTTGAACTGTCAAAGGCTTTTCTTGGGACACAGCACCATATGCACACACGTCCCAAAGTTTATTCTTTGCCCCATTAGTGACGGGGTTACTGGGCTCTGTACAGACAGCTTTCTGTAGGCTTGGATAAATGCAAGTTTGACGCTGCGGCAGCGTGTGCTATTGCCCCTTCTGCTTTTTCAGTGTCTTTCATAGTCTTCTCCCTGCTAATCTGCCTGATGGAGAGAAAATCTTTACTACTCATCTTGAGTACCTACTAATATCTATACCACAGTCTTAAAATGGGACTGCAGCAGTTGTTCATATATTTTAACCAGCACTATCTAGATAACTTTCATACAGATAGCACTGCAGCCATCACAGGGCAAAGCTTGGTGAGGTCTGTCAAACCTACCTAAGTAACTCTCTAACTTTTAATTAGGTGCAGAGCTGCATTGTTGTTTACTAATTGTGATTAATCTTGCAGAACAAAGAGGCTATTGTGATAGACATTGTAGAAAGAGACAGCCATCAACACTGGGCACTTACAGTATTAATGATGTAGAGGAAAAATGAAATTTTGCCTTTGTTTTTTCTCAGACTGAAAACTGAATCTCAGACAGATTGTCTGGCTTGTTTAAGACCACACCATAGGTCTGTGGCAGAGCTAGGACTAAATCCAAATTTCCGAAATCCCATTCAAGTGCTGCAGTCACAGCACAGTGATGAAGTGTCCTCAGTTTTCAAAACTATTAATGATTTCCAACACAGGATTCCTGGGAATCCAACATGAGGCAGGTTGAAGAAGCCTCGTTTTTAGAAAACAAATTGCTTAGAGATCTCAATTTGGACACAGGAAAACTGAGTCATATGAAATTAATAGTTGCATTTAAAAATCTTGGACAACGTCATCTTTCTTCTAGAGTTGCAGAATATTTCCACTGTTTTGAGTGATTTTTTTTTTCGTTTTCTTGTTTATCTTCTGAGGCCAACTTAAGAAAGATAAATGAGAAAATCTCTCTGGCTTCACATATTCAGAGTGCTCTTACCATTAGTCTATTATCCATACTTGAATACTAAAACAATTGACTGTGTTTATTACTAAGTAGAACCTGAAGGCCACACTAAAAACAAGGAATTGCAGGATTCCTGGCTATAATTTTTAGTTGCCATGGTGATTCATTTGGACAAAAAATATACTTGTTGGTCTCTCTCCCCGGCAGTGTGGCACAGAGACAACCACCCAGTCCTTATTCAGGGCATCATTCAGTGAATTTGGTGACTCTTTTGCTCAAGAAGGTCGAGAGGGCTGGACCGCACATGACGTGTGAGAAAGTGTCTATAAAATGGCTTGCTTAGGTTGTAATCAAGGAGCTGAGACTGATTCAGTTCCAGAGCCTCCCCGTGCCCAGTTTCTGTGCAACATCAGTTGGACGAGTTGCACCTCTCTGTGTTCCTGTTTGCAGAATGGAGATAATGGCACTGCTCTCCCTCACTGGCGTTGCCTGTTCATGGGGGATTGCACTGTCTCCTACTTTCAGTTGACATGGGAACATTCATTCTGGTTTTGGTTCTAGCATCCATACTGTAAGGTAAAGGGTATTTTAGTGTAATGGAATTATTATTATCAAGAAGCAATACTATAAGAGCAATAGGAGATATCTCTCCATAAGAATCTTCAAAATATTTGAAGAAAAGTGAGCAGAAGCCACATGAAAATCCTCATTTTCATTGACTTGTGTGACTGAGACTAGAAACATATACTGGTAGCTTTTCTTATGTGTACTCAGAGGAAGCAGAACCAAATGACAATATGGCTGCTATGACTATGGGCATAAAACAGGCAGGCAGGGATTCAGCTATTTATTTTCTAATGGTTGTTCTGTAGCTTGCGTTTGAGCTAAGGCTCTCACAGGAGTCTTCAGTCTGTTGCCAGTGGGGCAGATTTCCAATTCTTTGCAGCCATCACATAAGAAAAGAAAATCTTAAGGTAGAAAAACAGAATCAGAAATAATTCTGAGTCCTTGAGGGGCATCGATGGCAGCTGATGTGAGGGATACAGCAAGGACTCTCTGCACAGGCTTCTTCTACAAAGGCTCACAGATGGCCTTACCCTGAGCCACCCCTTCACCTATGGGCATGCATACACCCCAGTCAGCTGTGCTGGCTGAGAAAATTTAAATCCATCAGGTCTTTATGATGGCAAGCTTCTCTCCCTAGCAGGAAGGATCACACATGCTCCCTCATCCACTCCATGTGCAGCGCAGGGGCAAGATTGTGCCATCAGGAGATGTTCCCATGGCAATCCAGCAACAGCAGGGGAGGTGGTTATGGTGGTGGCAGCCGCTCCTCTGCCAGTTGTACATCTTCTTCAGGCCTCCCACCTGCAAACTACCTTCGGTCCCACTGGATTTGTGTAAACACTCTTCCAGACAATGGTTACAGGGAGTGCAGTTGAGCAATGCCCCGGCAGATCAGAGAGCAAGGAGGGGCACAGGGCAGCAATGGCAGGGTGCAGGCTCTAACTTCACCAATTGTCCCAGCTGCCTGCAGAGTGTGTTGTTGCAGCCAAAACCACTTGGGGAAGTTGTCTTGCCCAGCAGTGTCTTCCACCAGCACAGTCATTCGTTCAGCAGAAGTCTCTGCCTGCTGCCTTATCTTCCTCCAAACAGCCCAGTTGCAACCCGTTGCCCTGCCTGCCGCCTAGCACTGCTCACCTTGAGTAAAATCAGGCAGTGATTTAGTGATACTAGGTGCAGGCTGGGGCAGATCCTCCTGTCCTTATTCACTGTGAATTGTGCTGTAGGCAGTTATAGTCCCAGGGAAATCAATGGGATAATGAATACTAATTAGTGACAAGTCACAGTGGGAGAATCTGGGAAAACATCTGTCCTTGCCCCAGGAGAGGGAGTTCCTCAGGTCCCTGCCATTGTCACGCAGTTCGGGGGCCCTCATGATCCTGCAGAAAGCAAGATTTTGAATATTTACAAGCGGCATAGAAATTGGCCCCAAAAATAACTTTCTCTTCAGTTTCACTAAGCCCTAATTATAATGTAAATTGCAAAATTGGAAGGAATTCAGAAATGAGCAACAAATACGATTAAGGGGATTGGAGGATTGATTTATGAGAAAAGATTAAAAGACCTAAGAATTATGCAGTTTGACTAAACGATGACCGTGGGCCTGATCTTGCAAACTTTTCCCAGAGATGGCTCTCCACATTAAAGGGAAGCATGATTTTAAAATACCTACCATGTCCTCCAGTGAGAAATTCTGCAAATCAGTATTCCAAGCTAAGGCAAAGGGGAGCATTAGTTTTCAGCTTGCAGCTAGTGAAAGTAAAAGATTCTAGCGTCAAAGCCCAGAAAGTGTTGGCAAATTTGGGGGGTGTTATACATGGAAAAAAACCCCAGAATTTATTCCCATCAGATAGAAATGTGAGGGTATGTAAATACTTGAGATCTGGAGATGACCAGTGTAGCAGGAGTGATAGAAAAGTGATGCTTTTCACTTGGAAGACTGTTAAATGCCTTTATTTGCAACTTTCTAAAAGTAAAGAAGAAATCTTCAGCCTCCCACAAAAGTCAACAACCTGAACTGACAAATTGCACCTTTGCATGGGTACTCCACAGCTTTTTAATGCTTTTGAGAATCTACTTAAGCTCTTGAAAATGTTAAAGAGATAGAGATGTCACAGGACCAAGCATAGGGTCATATCTAGCAATTTAATGCTAGGAGAAAGCAACAGGAAAATGGGTGATGCAGCACCACAAAAGGAAAAGAAGAGGTGCAACACCAAGTTTAAAACTGTCCTCTCGCTCCACAGCATGGCTGCCTCCTGGGACAAAACGTTCTGCGCAGACGAGCCAGGCTGCTGCTCAGGACAGTCCTTCTTATTGTCCTTTTCCCTTACTGGTATTGGTACCTGGCAGTGGTCCCATGAAAAGCAGACTGGAGGCTAAACTGGCAGAAAGTTACTCCTTATTTCTGGTAGAACTATTTATCTTTTTTTGCTAATTGCTCTCTCCAGAAGTCCTTGTCACAGGCTTGACCAAGTGTTGGTACTGGCCCAGGGAGGATGATGGTGGGACTATAGAGTTGACCTGGGGAAGGCAGAGGCTGGCAGCACAGGTTTTTCTGGAAGCAGCTAGCTGTTAGATTGCCAGGAACATCATGAAACTGCCCAACTTACCTAGTAAGTACTCTAATAGTAGAACATAGACTTCTGGGACTGAAAATATCCTTGTGCTTAAAATGTTTTCTCAGCACCTTTGAGACAACCGGTCTATGAAGAGCCAAAAGTATCCATGTTTCTGCTCTACTCAGCTCTGTAGCATGGAAAAAACAAGGTGTAGTATATCACTTACCAAAGCATGCTTTCATTATTGTTTTAATAATCATCTCAAAATGAAAGAAATAAGATTTGTCATAATTGCCAATAGTTTTTCCTGAAGAAAAAAATGAGGTGGTATTTTTCTTAAAATCAGATTGAAATACTTCTGAAAAAGCAACCTTCTTTTTGTTAAATTTTGGAAACATCAGAACCGTCAACTTTTTTTTTTTTTCCCAATTAAAAATTAACCTATTATTTTGTAATTTAAAAGGTTTTAAAAGTGTCAGGTGAATCAGAATCAAAACCAACACCGAATCAAAAAGTAATCAAATCAGAATCAAAACCAAGACTTGGATTGATCAAAATGTAGTGTAATGGTTTATTCAGTAGTAAAAAAAAAAAAGAAAGTTTTGTGTTTTGGCTCAATCTAAGCAAAATCCCACTAATTTTTTTCCTGTCTGTCTATCTCCAAAGTCCATCTCTTATCAGCCTCTTGCCTTGGGTAGCTAATCTCCCTGTTGTGCCAGAGCCTGGCTTGGACAAAGATTCAATGCAGGACACAACAGCTCTGCAAAATAGGGTGAAAGTAAATAAAATCTCAAAATAGGGTGAAAGTAAATAAAGTCTCAGATGTAGGCATAGTAACTGAAAAACCTCACAGTACTGGTACCAAAACCAAACTTGGCCAGAGTTTGGGCCATGTTGCAATGTGAGCTGATGATAGGAAAGAATGCTGACATGATGTGAGATCCTCAGAGGCATCAATCTGCTGCCCTAAGTGGCCACACCACTGTGCTCACACAACTGGAGTGAAACAACATGTGAGAGACAGACACCATTAAAAAAACAGAGCTGCCCACCTTGGGACTCACCTGTGCCAGCTCTGGAGAAGACTGTTTCCAGCATTTCCAGGAATGACCTTGATGAGTCAACAGATTCAGATTCATGCCATCAAGCAGAGCAGAAACAAATGCTCTGCATTTTTAAATGGCCCTAGAGCAAAAAGGCCCCATTATCTTTTCCAGAAGCCTCACAGCTGCTTATCTGAAGCAGTTCATGACAGTGAAAGAAGTGGATAAATACGTCATGTAATGCTGCAATGTGATTTTTAAAGGCAGGCATGATTTCACTTAGGCAAGAAAGGGAAGGGTGAGTCAGCAGATGATTTCATAACAGTGCTCAGCAGTGGCTCCGACGTGGTGGCTATGAGGGCGGCAAGCAAGGCAGGCTGGCTGGTGGGCTGGGTGGGTGCCAGCTGTGACCCTAACCTCACATAAGACACAGCCAAGGCTGTGAGTCCCAAAGTCAACATGGATAGAAGCAACAGCTGAGGAAAACTGCTGAGGGAAGGAAGGCTCTCGTGAAAGGAGAAAGACCCCAAAAAGTATTTGCAAGGCAGGGTAGGTCCCCCACGGTCTGCCTCCTCCCTCCCATGGATGCTCCTTGTTACATCTTTCTCACTTCCAGCAAAACTTCCTCTTGAGGAGGAGGAGAAGGAAGAGGAAGAGAGGAAGAAAGGCTCTGGGAGGCCTAGGAGATGCTGCCCCCAGTTCCCAGCTTTCACACAAGCCTGGGTTGAGGAGGGCTCCCCCTTACCTCACAAAACAGGGGTGACTGCCTGCTGGTGCCAGGATTTCCTCACCCACCACAGTGCCTGGGTTGGAGCCAGCTGCTTCGTAGCTGCACCGGAGCCACAGCACAGCAGCTGTGTCTAACCCCCCAACAGTGTTAAGGCAGCCTCTCTCCAGCCTCGTGCGGGATTTCCACCAAGAAGCCTGGTGGAGATGCAAGGAATGATGTTACAATGTATGAAAAATTAAAAGAAAAAAGCAAAGAGCTCCTGTAGGGCCAGCAAAGAGCAGGTTAGCTCTACAGCACCCAAACAAAGAGAGGGCTGGTGTCCTTCCCCTCCCTTTTTTCTTCCGGACACTGGGGCTTCCTCCATCTGCCCCCATAGTGCATGAGGAGAAAGCAGGAAAACCAGGGTGAAGCTGTCAGGGACTTCTGTACCAGCCCTTCATTGCAAGCAGGGAGATGATGAGTGGAAGGAGGAAATGAGAGGCCCAGCCTTTATAGACCATTGCCATCCGCATAAATATTGAACATTCTATCTCACGTCTGAAACAAACCCAAGCTATGCTTGAGGAAACCTCAAGATACTCATGAGGAAACATAAAAACATCCTCTCTGTCAAAAAAGGAAGCAGTGAATAAGGGATGGTGAGCAAGGAAAAAATTGCAAGAAGCTTCAAGAAAACATGGATTTGTTCACAAAATTTGGTTTTTATCAACAATCTTTTTTTTTTATTGCAATCAATATTTTCAGGTAGATTTTGCCATGTGAACTCCAGTAGGCTCTAATGTCCTAGTCTGATATTGCTGTTATACTTGATATTTGCTTTGGTTATTCCTGCACAGGTTCCCACTCACTATTAAATTCCTTTTATTTTTTTTTTCAAATTTCTTGCACGAAATTCATAATCAGATTCCCTGAAAAACTCTGTAGTTCAAGAGTGCCATCTTGAGGTTTACTATGCTTAAGGACTAGCATGATGATTGAACTACCAGTATTCAGGAAATTATGAGTGAGCTCAAGCACCTAGTATCTGAACTATCATTTTAGAAAGGCACAAATATACGTACATAGGGGCGGTTTGTCTTTGGAGTTAAGGGGTCTAGCTAACAGAAATGTCACTCCCAGTCAAGATTTTCAAAAGCAAATAATAATAATAGTGAATGCTCTGCTTTGGGATTTTCTACTCAAAATGCTTTAGGAGATACTTGGTGCTCAGACTGTGCTCAGTTCCAGCCATCTGAAAATCAATGAACTTTCAAAGTATTTTAAGGCAGACACTCAAAATGACTAATTATGATTATGGGGGGATTTGTGTGTCTCTAAGATGCAGGTTTGCTTGAATTCTTAATTTAAGTTAAAAGTAATGTTAGAGACAGAATAAAAGTCTTTCACAAATATCTAAAATCTACATGGTGAGTATATTGCTTTAGATATTCCTATGTCTTAAAATACAGGAGAGGCTGTCATGCTTTGGGGTATAAGTGTAGGAGGTATTATGGAATCATTTTCCTTCTACAGCATTGTCAAGGCACTAGTAATTTATCACTGGAGGAGAGTAAATGAGTTATGGTAAATCATGCATAGGTTGAGAATTTACCATTGAAAGTGGGATGTTGCTTTTCATTCTTCCTGCTGCAACTGCCAGGTGGCTTTTGGCTTGGGAAAAGGATGTGTGCCAACATGTTCACAATAAAGTGCATTGAGGATGAGGCGCCACAGGAAACCAGAGACCCTCAAAAATAGGCATTGTTAGCACCACAAACAACCCGTGTTTCCTTGTGATATTTTTCTTTTTGAAGCCCAGCAAAAGAGTAAACCTTTCTGGAATCATTCCTCATGATGTATATTCCCCAGTTAGCACCACTACCCAAATTGCACAAGTATGTTTCATTCTTTTTACAAGACTTTTAGATTGTATTAGATGGGAAGTCCTAAAACTATACATTTGACTGAAGTTTAGATGAAATGCAGTCTACCTCCAGCTATGTAACAGTCAATTTAAAGGAAGAAGTCCTTTTTGTTTTCCAGTGCAGCAGCAGACTGCAGCAGAGGGTATTTTTATCCTAAGCATTTAGTACAGCAACAACACGTCTCACAAAAGACATCCAGTATCGGCTCTGATCATCTTTAAACTATCAGGGACTGAGTCATATCCCGGACTGGAAGGAGGAGTGGGTAAGAAACTAATTTCCCTTTCACAGCAAAGAAAACCACGAATTTGAATTCTTTTTCTTGCTTTGAAGTCCAAAATACCTTGCCAATAAATTGCGGCGGTGTGTCAGACCTTCCAAAGGGGATGGGAGCAGCCCACGACAGCCTACGGACTGCGCTTCCCGCACAGACCTGCCTTCTGCCTGATGACCAGGGCAGCGCCAAGATGACTCAAGCTGAAAGAAAGGCATTTGCAGTGGTCCAGCAGAGGCTGAGTAGGACAGCCACAGTCAAGCGGCTTGGAGCAAATGAGGTCCATCTCCACAGAGAAAGGCCATTTCTAAGATCTAGGTTGTGCTAAGCCTATTCACAGGGAGTAGTGCTTGCTTCTGGAAGTAACTTGTGTTATTTCTTGAGGAGTAACGTGAGCATGAACAAGGTGGCAGAGTCTGATTCTGCATGAATAAGAGGTCACTGAGACGGAGATGTGAGCTGGTTCACTTGGAAACTATTGCTTGGGTATGAGCCAGGTGTCTATTTTGGGTCCCTCCACGGGCAGGAGTTGCCTGCAGTCAAGCCAGACCCCTTTCCAGGACAGGCCGAAATGTTGCCCTGTCTTCTGGAAGGGCAAAGAGCAGGAATAGGGCAATAACTAAAAATAAATTAAAATTTAGTTGCCTCTTAGCTCTAGGGACATTAAAATAATTTTAAGCTTGCTTCTGCAATTTTTATGATCAATTCCCAGTAACAACTGGGAAACCAATCAAAAAGTTCAAGAAGATTTGTGCAAAAATTAATTCCACAGTCTGATCAACTACTGAAAGGATTTGAGTGTGGAAGTTTCAAAACTTATTTAGCCAAGTGTTACATTTACAAGTGCCAAAGAGGGATGAAATTTTGTACATCTTTGAAAAAAATTGCATTCTATACTTTGTCCCAACCTGTTGATATTGTTTTGAATGTTTCACAAAATTTTCATTAATCATTGTATTACTAAGTTGTCTTTGAAGTTTTTTGTTTTAGAGTTACTGTGGTGTATCATAATATATCTTACATGTGCTGTAAAAGAATGACATTGAGTCTTGCCATGTCTTTATGCTGTATATTAAACAAAGATTTTTGCTTGTGTTAATATAAAATTTAAATATTCTCAAAAATTGTAATTTTTTGAGCTTTAAAATTTCTATTGATATTTCCCCTACAAGGCATCTTGTTCCTTTGTCTAATTCCATATTTTTGTAAGATGGCCCAGATACCTGACATTCATATCTATGCCTTTCTGCAAACTTGATTTTTTATTATTACAACCCAGAAATAATTGGTGCTACCTTGTAAAATAAACCATACATTTAAAATTTAAAACTTTCTTCCTGCCAAAGTTAGTAAAATTTATTCTGTGAAGAGATAAAAGAATAAAAGAGAACATAGATTTGCATTACAACTGTATTCAAAATAACAAAAACTGAGGAATAAGGTCCTTCACAAAATACAAAATTACTGGTAAGGACAAAAAGCAAAGAGAAAAAATGGTACTGGGAGAATTTCAGAGGGGAGCTTCAACAGTTGTGTACTGGACAGAAATCCAAAACCAGACAGCAAAGCTGCTGATCAGAACTTGAAAAAAAATAGGAGTTTAACGCTGCTGCAGGAGAAAGCAGCTCTGTAAGTCCTAGGAGAAGAGTCTTTCTCTTGCTGATGAGCCCTTGCAACCTGCTTGCCTGTGAGCCTGTCCCCTTCCTTACTGAAGGGTCTTCACCAACTTGATGCTCCCCAGCTGGAGTGAGCGCTCTCCTCAGCTGTGGGACAGAGGCAGCATTTCAGCACCTTTATGGCATCTGCTGTGTATCCAAAGCGATGTACAGAGGGACTAACTGCTGGCCAAAGACTAACTTATGACAGTGAGCGGGGTAGCTTTCCCAGCTTACTTTCAAGAATGAGACTGAACCACACACATCAGGAGAAAATAATTTTATTGGAAGGAGGAGAGTGGCTCATCTGTCTTGAGTTAAGCCATCACTGTGCTGATTTGAAATGGTAAATTCAGAAACATTCCATGGATACATCTGTGAGATAAGAAAACCATTAACATTTCCACAACATATTTTTGCAAGGGACACACAAATAATGTTTTAATTCCTGCACATGCAAAAAAATATTTCCAGGAGAATTTAAATAACATCACTTGCTTGAGAGCAAAGTGTTGAAGCTCACGTAATGACAACAGAATTTAGAAATTAGCAAGTAATAGAAAAGGAAACAGCTGTTTAAAAACACTCTATCCATGCATTGAGAAATACTCAATACACCATCAGTGTTGCTACCAGTGAATGTTATCTGCACATTCTGAAATGCTGTGAATAAGGCTGTTATAAGCTCATGCACATATTTCTGTGCATTAAGCAAGGAAACTTCAGAGTGGGACCTACAACAAGCTAGTAAACATAAAAGAAGGATTGTATTTGAATTAACTGGGGAAAAATAAAGCCATACATGCCTTATAAAGCCATTTATGGCCTTATAAAGCTATATCTTACCTTTATGCATTTTTTAATCCAAGATGTCAAGTTCATCTGCCAGCAAGCTGAAGGCCTAGGGCTAGTGAAAGCTGGAGCTGAATGTAAGAGAGAAGACCTAACCAAGCTCATGAGCAACTGAGCGCAAAAATTATTGCAAAGAGATCATGCAAGTGTGTGTGCATGTGCACAGTTTTTCTATGTGAGTGGTGGTACATATAAATATATGTATATGCTTCATTGTAGATGAAGGGATGATGGTTCTAGAGTCAGTCCTACAAGTACATACACAAATGTGAACTTACAAGTGTCTGCAGGATGTGAATTCCTCATGGTGTGAGGAAACACGATGGCAGTTGTGTTCTCCTACACCACTCATCAGCCAAGCCAGTGCTACCCACAGTACAAAGTTAACAATACCTCAATTCAACTCAGATTAAACTAAAAAGTCTAACTGGAAAGCTGCCAATATATAAAAAAAAAAAAAAAAAAGAAAAAACAACAACCAAACAAAACCCAGAACAAACCAAAACCAAGCAAAAAAACCCAATTTAAAATTTAATATTAAATGCAACATTGGCTGCCTTGAGGGGATCCGGGGTTTCTAAGTAAAAGCAGCAGTGCTGAAGCTATCAAACCACATCTCTTGTAGCAAGGACGACGACTTCACAAGCGGCATGCTTTGCACCAAACAGTATGGCAACTGCTGAATACGGTGATGGGGTTGACAGCCAGGGACTGGGGGGCAGAAGGGATAAAAAGATATATACAGAGAGCTGGCCACACCATTTTCCTTTGTTTACTTTTGATCTTAGTGCATGGCAAGGTGCTAATATTACCTGTTAAAAAGTTGCAGATCCAGATGGGAGCAAGGCTGTGACCGAGATGTCTGTGGCTGCTGGTATTCCTAAAGCAGAGCCATTTAGACTTGTTCAGAAACAGTTTTGACTGTGTTAAAATGATGGAAGCTAGAGGAAATTTGCTTCCATCATTGCTACCGTCAGTGGAGCTGATAGTAATTGTAGGAAATTAGTGAAAAAAAAGCAGCTGTAAACATAGGCACAGCCTCAAGCTATCAAAGTGACTTCTGAGCATTGTATTTCTCTGGAGAGGAAAGCCCAGTCTCCCAGGAAACCACGTTTGGTTACATCCTCCTCTTCCCTATCATGTAACGTATCAATACTTACTTATATAATTGTATTTTCTTCATGTACAGTCAGAATACACATTAACCCCTGACTACAGCTTTTTCTTTTTAAAGTCCATGGAAACATAAATTCCAATTTCCCCCCTGTTTCTGATTTATGATTAAGATATATCTCCTCTGCGAGGGCTCATATGCTGTCACTTTTGAACAGAAGAGCACTAGGGAACTTCCAGCTTTGAAATTAATTACGGGAATAAAACCTTCTTTGCATATTTTCTAATTATCCCTTTCTTTGTTAATGCCAAATAATGCCTTTAGCATCTTCCTGGAAAAAGTCTCATTGACCCTGCTCTGTGATTATGGTGCTTTTATCTCCCATCTGTGCTGTGAAAGCTACAGACCTTCCGTTTCCAATGCAAAAACCTCCAGAATCAAAACCATTAGTACAAACAATAAAAAGATTAAAAACCTGTACAGGTACCTGATGCAAGCCATACACAAAGCAGCCTTATCCACTCATGAATAAAGGAGGGGGAAAAGAAAGTGACATGACTTTTATTCTGTGACTGTCCCTATGACCTCAGCTCATGAGCAAATGAGCTAAATTAACCTAAAAATTTTGCAGACACTGAGACAATTTGCAAGCACCAAGAGTCCACCGGTGAGATGTCTGGACGAAGGCTGAATCCCAGCCAAGGTTGAGCTTTGGAGCAAAGCAATCACACTGCTTTTCTGGTCACATTTGCTCTTTGCTAGTACTTGCCTTAGTTGTAGAGGGGGCTCTCATGTGACAAGGTGTCTACTCTGATGTGCCCCAAAAACACTTGCAACAAGAAGCAGGAGAGCAACAAGGGTCCTGAAGGGTAAGAAATTTGGCCCAAGGTGGTTGACAACTTGGCACCAGAGCTTGGAAGAAAGGCTGGTCACTTGACTGATGGGAGCCATGTCTGCTCTGGGAATGGTCACTTTACAGGAGAAGCACAGGATGGCCCACATTCGCCTTGGACGTTTCCATCCTTCCTGCCACACCATGTTCAGTGCCCATCTGCTGTGGCATCCTGGGGACGGCACTGGGGCAGGGGTAGCCACAGGGCCAAGCCAGTTGGCAGAGCAGGATGCCCAGGACAGGGCCGTCGGTATGCTCTGGATTGCCTAGTGCAGCAAGATTGATCTGCCAACGTTATGAAACTCACTGAAAAGTGCAGGCATGTAATTTTTGCCACAAGGTCCTCATGTCAGACCTTGCTCTTTAATATTTATTTCTTTTTTTCCCTTGGATTTGGCTCCACAACTTGCTGCTCTTGTAGTTTGTTCTCATGATCCCTTGAGTCATGCTATGGTGCTATGAGCTGTTCGCAGAAAAGTTGGCAAATAGCTCCTATTTCACTCCCTGTGTGATTTAACCATTGCAAGTCAAGGGGCACAAACATTATGCGGGTTAGTGACCTGGAGGCCTGGAAGCGCTGGTGCAAGCCTGAAGGATGAACTGTTGCGTAATGGAGAGTTAAAAAGGTACATTGAAAGTTTAATTACAAACACCTGGGGAGCAGTGGCGCTCTCAACTCCCCATTCCCCTTAAAATGTATGAATTGGCTTTGCATTGCTTCCCTGATTCTTTTTTCCTTTCCAGCAGAGACTAAAGCTTTTCTAGGGGAAATATTAGTGAAATGCCATGGGGGATTATAGGTAACACAGCACTGGGTTTCCCCCTTCAAGCAGGACCCCAGCAGCTCAAAACCAGCTTTGAAGCAATCACATCACAGCAACAACAGCAGCAATCAGCAACAATAAACATCTGATAAAGCTGGAGCAAGTTCCTTGAATTTTAAGACATTGTGTGCCATAGAAAAAGAAAAGAAAAAAAAAATCTCCCATGTTTTAAATGGTTCCTTATGCAAAAAATTGTACCTTTTTTGGCAATTTCTTGAAGGTCTTGATGTTTCTTGGGTTTTCTTCAAAGAAGATTGACAGAAAGCCGTCAGAAAATGAGTGCATTGCTTATAATACCTAAAATGAACAACTGTGCGGCCCCAGTCCAGGCCTGATCCACTTCTTTAAAATTAGGTTGGCCTGCACTCTTCATTTATTTACTCCCTCAGCAGCCCAAGGGGATATATTTAGTGTGTGAAGTGAAGCACGTGCCCTTGCAAGAGCAGATTTTATGTCATTAAAAGGAAAAATGTAATACTGAAAATGAAAAAAATGTCTCATTAGAATTGCATTTGCTTCCCCACAAATGTCAGCCAAGATTTTTTTCTTCTTAAACATATACCTACACTTTTTGCTTCCAGAGATATGCTGCTACCAAAAAAGGGCACACAAGTGACCTGTGATATGATCCATTGTCTTAGGGTGTGTTTGCAGCCTATTAAAGGACTGCCAGAGGAGAATGTAAGCAAAAGGGGCCACGGGGGAAGAAAGAGGTGGAAGATACCTGGGAACAAGCCCAATTTACGAGCAACAAAAAGAAGAAGAATGGTGCCAAGGATGGGACTCTCATCTTTGTCCTCACACAACTTCCCACCAAGAAATACTCTTCCCTGCAGCCAGTTCCACCACAGCAATAACTAAGGATCAAAAGCCAAACTCCACCCTTGAAATAACTTTCTATTAAAGTTGGTTTTAATAAATTGAGTTTTGGATGAAATTTAAGTTTTTGAGATTACAGCAGAATTTTTTTGGTTGGATTCTGTTCATATTTTCCTGTTTCCACATCCACATTTTGCTATAAGCAATAGGTTATGGTCAACTTCTTTTATCTCAGTGAAATTTTTCCTTCCCAGGTTGGGAAAAAAAAGAAAGTGGAATGTTTATTGTAAAACACTGTTAGGAATTCCCCCAGCTAAGCCTCCTTTGCTTCTCTCTCAAAACTTTGAGACACAAAGTATCGCTTCTGGAATGGGAGAAGTTTGCATATTGTAACTGAGAAAAGCACATCTCTTTCTGAATTTTGGAGGCAAAGACAGTCTAAGCAGTAGTTGCACAGTTGCATTGCAAGGAGCTGTTAGTCAGTTTGGCCTCCTAGAGACTACTGTGACTATCCAAGCCAAGAGAAAAATGTATTTTATTTACAACATGGAGGAAAGTTACAAAGTGTTTCTAAAGATCAGTAACCGCCCTGTGAATTCACTCTCTACAGAGTTCAACAAGCAGTCAGTCCTTGAAAGAGCCTCTGAAAGTTTTACTTTGTTGCTGGCTGCCTCCCCTCACCAGCTATCTTCCTGACTGAGGTTAAATAAGGACAAGCCTTTAAAACGCTAGTATTTTAAAACAAGTTACCTTATTTTTTGCTGATTTGGCATCTATTTCCATGGAAACAGAAGCAAGAACTAGAAGCCAGCAGCTGAAGTTGGCTACACCGCTGCTCTTGGCTTGTTCTACTTCCATTTCCATGGAAACTGATGTAAGATCAGTGCAAACAAGGCAAAGTTTGCACTTCTTTTTTTTTTTTTAAATTAACCCTTTCTTGATTTTCTACTTCTAGGTTTGTTTGGTGCCAGAACTGCAGGTATAAAGTCACTGAAAATGCAAGGAAGAGCAGCCCACGTATCCTCATGAATCTGTGTGCATGTGTGTGTGCACAGGTGTGTGCACACATTTTCTAACACGGATCTTCAAAGTTGTCACTGATTTACTTTAAGGATACTAAAAATCACAAGAAAATAACTAAGGCACAGCAGAGTTAAGGAAGAGTGGGAAAGAGCAACCGGTTAGGTCCCTGCATTGACAGGAAGCCTTTCTGCCACGGGTTTGTAGTCTCCAGGATGGTATCAGGGATGGAGGACTGCACTGAGTCCTGGAGCTGCCTGGCCGTGCCTCCCACAAAGGTAACCCATCTGCAAGGAGCTCCACGAGGCTCTGCTCTGCAACCAGTGCTAGTCCCCAGGGCATCCCAGTGAGCATAAAAGCTGCTGTGTCATGTGGGTGTTTCACAGGGAATGTGGCAGCTGGGCAAGCAGAGGTGGTAGAAGAAAAAGCAGCAATGGAAGGAAGAAGAAGTGCACGAGACAAGGGAGGCTGACATGCAGGATTGCCCCACGTGGAGGTTAAAGACTGAAGTAATAAACTGGCAACAGAGCAAATAAACCAAACAGACCAGAAGAAGTGGCACCTCCTTGCTAATTGCTTTCCAGGAGTTTTCTAGAGTATTTCTCTATTTCTCCTCTAAAGCCAACTATGATCCCCATTTTGACTGTAAAACAGTTGAAACTCGGATTTTAACATTTCTTTTTCTTTTTTTTTTTCTAATCTGGCAATGTGCTGGAGTATGTCACAAGCCTTCAAGGGTGCCTGGTAACATATGCAGTGTAAGGTGCAGCCAAAGCATTACTCTGTGTTACAGAGTTTGTACAGGCTGGGGTTGACCACTGCTCATGGATCATGAGCTATTCAGTTTTTGTTTAATTTCAAGACTGAACTTGGTTCAAGATTAAGTCACGTTTAGGGAATTGATTCATTTACCCCGCTTCATTAACAGGGATTTTGGTGCCTATCCTAGAAAATCTGGATCCAGGCATGTAAACCCCAATGAAATAAAGCACTGAATCATGTACCTCAGTCCTCCACAAGCCCAAACAAATATAATTTATGTATATGCTCTACTGCTCCACACTGTAGGACCCCAGACAACAACGCTTACATGTAGAAAAGGTTTTCCAGATTTTAACAGTCTACTTAGACCTGGGGGGCTTTAGAGAAGTCTCCTTCATTCAATTGCTCTTTCTTAGGAAATGCAAGAAGAAGGCTAGTGGGAGTAAATGGGTAAAGAGAAGGGAGGTGGCCTAGGTCACACATCTAGTTACCAGAATACTAAAATACCAGATTTATAGACAGAAGAGAATAGAAGCCAGAGATGTAAGAGAGCTATGAAAAATTACAAAGAAAGTCAATACATTTTGTGTCTTGATTCATTTCTCCTTTCAATTAATACACTTCTAGCTTAGGCCAGATTTTAAAAACATGTTCATGTTTGTACCAGACACAAGAGCACCTAGTCTGCATCAGCTCTGATCTTACCTGAACAGGAATTGATGCCTGAATATCAAAAATTGTTAATGAGTGTAGAAAAGTGTCTCCACTGTTGTCACCTGCAAATGTCGGTTGCATGATAACAAGAACATTCCAGAATTCAGGGAAAAATAAAGGTCACTGCCTAGAGTGCACCTGTACTGCTAAAATTCATAGTTGAATTCCCTGTCCTAGTACTGGGTATTGGTTGAGACCAGTCCCAAGGTTAGCCAAAGCAGCCTTCACATCTTTCTCACAAACTACCTGACCTCCCCTTACATCCAGACAGCTGGAAGGATACAGTCATTGAAAAATATGAATTGCTGTACTCCCACTCAAAAATAATTAACCAGAGATTCCAATCGGGTGGACAGAAACCAAATGGAACCAAATAATTGATATTTAGAAAGAGATAGTCAGTAGTCTGCCACTGTATCAAACATCTGTCATGTTTTATTATTTGGCAGTATATTTTTTTAAAGATTTTTCCTTTGCCTGGTAACTAGTTCAGAAGGAATCTTTTTGGACCCATATTTTAAGTGTGTTTCACTTTAGTCTTGGAAACCAGGCTGCTATTTTAACAGCTTCAGTTCATTAGGCAGCCCATTCCAATAGTGTCTCACTGCCATGCCATTTTTATTGTAGATGACCCTGTTTTGTCCTGCTTCTGCCTCACAGAGGAATTTGATAGAAAATCTGAAGTCACAACACCAAAGGGTCTGCACTATTTTTAATTTTTTTAACTGTTGGGACACAGAATCAATAGCACATACCCAAGAAAAATATTGTGGGTAGGTCTTTCCCTTCTGTAAAACTGTATGATGTGAAAATATTTCTCCTTTTCTATGGAAAGAGGATCTTATTTATTTATTTATTTTGCTTGGGGAGGGATGCTTTGTTTCTTTGCTGCAGTATTGTCAAAGGAAATCATGACGCGCACACCCCAGTGCTTCAATTGCAGTCACGTGGGCTTGAACTCCACGTAAGGAGCTGCTTTGCCGAACGAGTGGTCCAGGACCACGATCGCCGCTGCCGCTTGTGTTTGCAAGACCACCATCAACAGAGGGCAAGTGCTCTTTGACAAGGGGCTTTGCTCCCTTCCCAGACAGCTCCTCCTCACCTCTTTCCTGTATGGTTTTTGCACAGAGTGACCAGCACACCCTGATCTGGTGTGCAGCCAATTTTCTTTTCACTATCATTTTTCCTTAGGCTCAAAATCCCTGTATCTCATTTTCTGTCTGTGGACACTGATGCACCAAAATCCGGGATCCTCTTCCACGCTTTTCACAATCTCCCATAAATGCTGCAAGCACTACAGTAGCTGATAGCATTTGGTGGCCTTTTGTACTGACATTTCAGACTTTGACAAACTAGAACTGGCCTTATCTGTTGGCCACAGTGCCTGAGGCTTTTCTTATAGCTGGATTTTTCCTCCAGCTGCCTACCAGTACGCAAAGGCAGAGATTTCTGAACAGCAGGCTTCCTCTTCTGCAGCAGAAGAATGGAGCCAGGGAGAATCAAAAAAATACCACAGATACAGAACAGTACCTATTTTCTCGTATTATCAATAAAGAAGATTATTGATGCTTCTGATGAACTATATCCAGGCTTATCAAACAATAGGAATTATTTCCTGGTGAGGCAAAAAACATGTCAAATTTTCATTCATGTTTTAGTATTTTCATTGATTCAAAATGTAGAAAAATCCATACACGCACACACAAGACTTCAAGTCGTCTCATAGTGAATCAAAGTACAAACGCGCTCTACCAGCTCAGCTGTGGTGTTTGACACCATGCACACCTCAGTGGCTCCATTTTGTCTGTATTTGTAGTCTGGGCAGTGGTTTTTGTTTGCTTACTTTTTTCTCTTCTCCTTTTCTCTTGCATCTTTTAGCAGGCGAAAAAGGGAAAGAATCAGGGTGGGGAGAATAAGAGCATATAAAAGAAGTTGTCCATTACAAATCCAACTGGAACAAAAATTTTCTGTTGCAGATCACTTTAAAACAGATGTTTCTTTCATAATCATGCAATCAGGAGGAAAATGCAGAAAAAGGAAGTGATCGCATCCTCCCAAATGTTATGAGTTTTGTAGCATTCAAAAAGACACATTTTTTTTTGTTTTGAAAGAATTGAAAGCGTGTCAAGCCACTCTAGCAATTAATCCACAAATCCAGCCTGAACTGGGACTGAAGTGATAAGCAGCTCAATATCAAGTCTGTACTTGCTACTTGGCAGTAGTTTAATGATTATCTTGGATGTGATTAATGAAAAATACTATTAAGAATAATCATGTTGCACCACACCCTGAACTGACTTCCACCCTGTCCCGCGAAGCCGCTCTGTGCCGCAGCCAAGGTCTTATCCGGGCCCTGCAGGCAGCAAGACCCAGGCAGGGCCCACTGAAGACCTCAGGAAGAGCTGTAGCCTCTCCTCTTCCAGCAAAAGCTTGATTTTTCCTGTATTTTGTTTCTTTTCTGTGCATGGCAGTGAGATGCAGCCCTCCTGCAACCTACCAGGCAATATTCTGTTGCTCAGCAACCCTGTACTTGCTGAGAGGGCTCTTTTGCAGCAGTAAACCTGGGCTGAAGAGGAAAATGAGGTGATGGGACATCTGAGACCTGCCACTTAGGTCTCCCAAGCATCGAGGTCCCTATGAGCAAATGCAGATCAGTAGCAGAGAGGACTCTGGTGGTAACATCTGCTGGGGAGCAGCACCTTCTGCTCCTCCACATCTGGTCTGTTCCAAAGCATTTAGTGGTGATTAAACAGAATTAATTAATTAACTAATTAACTAAAAATGTGTCCTACTCTGCAAAGCCATCTCTAGTGTCCCAGTTGGATCCAAAGCACAGAGCTGGCATGGCGTTTGGCATAGGGTGAGCCAGCCAGCAGCGCTGATGAGATGGGGAGATAGGGGATGCGAGGCTCCGCCAGTGTGTGAAGCCCACTCTGGGGGCTGCCAGTGTTGCTCAAGCTGAGGTGAGGAAGGACCAGAGTGGAAAGAGGCAGTGGGGAACAGCTGGACTGCATGAGTGGATTGGGTGGAGACTATCCACACAACAGATTGGGTGCATTACGTTAAAGGTGTATTTCATGCCCTGGGAAAATCAGCCTGCTTGTCCCTCATCTCCTCCAGAGCCAGCAACAGGGAAGGACAGATCTTGTCCTGCCTCAATGAGCAGTCAGAAACTGCAGCCATTCCCTTCCAAATCCACAGCCATTGGGGTTTGCAGAGACTGGGCGTTTTGGGGACCTAGAGGATCCAGTGCCTGCAGGGTTGCAGCCAGGAGTGGAATTCTACACTCCTCATGGCATATGGAGAAAGGAGAGATCAGGGTACAGAGGCTAAATAAGCCCTTTTACCTCTGTTGGTAGAAACCACTTCAAAAGGTTTTCTGCACTTGATCTGTCTTTGATAGGGCAGTACATGCATTTTGGCCCATATTAGAAATTTTTAGAAATTATAGTGTCTATAAAACTAAGTAGGCTTTTCCATTGGGGTAACTGGCTCCACGTTCTCATGTGATTAATGGTGTTGCATAGAAATGTCTTGTTTCAAGGTTTGTGAAGGTCCCAGGGGCCATTAGGACCAACCCATCAGGAGCTCCAGCAGACACCACTGCGATCAGTGCCCTAAAATTCAGAGCTACTACTCCCACCTGGCATGAGCAGAATACCTACAAGGCATCTGTGGACCTCAATACCTACGTGTTGTGTTACCAGAAGGAAGGGAAAACAAATACAGTATTGACATATTACCTCCTGAACCACCTCTCAGAAGCGCCTCACAACATACAGCAAGCCACGGTTTCCCAGCTGCCATTTTAGGCCAGATCAGAGGTATGTGTACTCACTTTTAAGCTTTGTTTTCAGTGTTGTGAGCAGGACTGAGTGTTTCCTACACACATCATCTGTGCTCGAGACAGCCCAGCCTAAGAAAAATGCTTGAGGGAACGAGGGGGCTCAGACCCTGGGGGCAAGCGCAAATGCCAGCAGCAAGCTCGAGGTGGGGATGACGGAGCAGCTCCCACTCTTTGAATAAGAAGTTGCTTTATAACACGTCAAGGTGATGCAGGTGTGGTACACTCTATGAAAACACAATTACACATGCTGTTCCTAGGGAAAGATAAACATTGCTTTACATGTGCCTAAACAACACAGAAGTGCAACAACAACAAAGCCATCAAGGCGTCATTAATAGAACAGAACCTCTGCTGTCCATGTAGCGGGGTTTTGTGCCAGAGTACGGGGTTTGCTGTGGGAAAGGCCCAGAGGCCCCAGAGGTTGAAGCCCTCCCCCTTGCACGGGTCGCCACGGGGCAGTGCAGGCTGAGGCGCTAGGAGTCGGGACCCTGGGTCTCCGCTCTTAAAATTATAAAGGAAAATGGAAGACCAAAGGCAGGCAATCAAAATATTAAAGAAACTGCATGATATGTGGTTTATATATTACATAATGAAGATAAAGACAGATCGCTGGCGTTTAATTTTGGTACTATCCGGGGAAGAGCTGGGCAGGGAGCAATGCGAACACGGACAGTGTTGCAGAGCTACTGGCAGGAAACAGTGGGAAGGGCTGATTTCTGCAGGGGGGAAAGGAGCGATGTACAGGCAGTAGGAAATGCCAAGGATGAACTTCTGGATGTGGGAAGCAGTTCGTGCTGGTGTATAGCTCTGGTATGGCTCTTCCCACCAGCAAATTTTAAAGAGCTTTATATTGGAGTATAAGGCCAACTGTGAGCGTGGCACAGTGCAGAGCTGTGCAGGGAAAGCACTCCCTGGTGCACCAGCACCACCAGCCCCTCTCGTTTGCAGCACTGGCAGGGTTCATTACATCCCCCTTCCCTCTCAGCAGGGCTCGTTATCCTTTTCTGTCTCTGCTGTGCCCTGTAGACAAACCCTAAATGTCACTATCTCCATTTTGCATGTAGGTACACACCGGGAGATGAAGCAACGTCTCACAAGGGTGTGGAGTTGAGGAGAGACCCCAGATCTCCCAAGTGCCACAACTAATGAGCATCTGCGCTTGAAAGAGCTGCCTTGCTCTGTTGGGATCGCCCTCCTCCAGCAGCCCCCCTGGAAAGCAAGGGGCGATTGCAGAGCCCAACATGCACCCCTGCAGCTCACTTGTCCCTTAGTCCCACCAGACTGCAGTTAAACACTGGAGGGGGTAATAAAGAATGGCTAAAAAGCACCTTTTTTTTTCCTTTAAAAAAAATGTGCTAGGGAACGGCTTACCCACATAGTGTGAGTGGTCCAGCTGGGAGGACAAGAAGTCTCCGAAGCCTCAGTCTGCTCCTCCCTGCTCCCACAGTGAGATACAGCCCAGGAGAGCCTCCCATGTCAATCAAAACATGACAGCTGGGGATGGGAGAGGGGCAAAGCCTGGTGCCACCACAGCAGTACATTGTGTGCTGGGGTACATTGTCTGGGGCCAGGGTGCAACAAGGGACAAGGTCTGCTTTCCGGGTCCCAAGCAGCTGCCTGCAGCAGCCTGCCAGGGCCCGTGCTTGCAGCCCAGCCACCCTGGGCCCAGGAGAGGCGCAGTCCTGTGCCCAGCATCCAAGCCAGGATGGGTAATCAGCAGTTTCCGTAACTTTCAAGTCTTTGGCCTAACACAAACAGCTTTTGGGTGTGATCGCAGTAATTTCTAAGTGCATTCAAAACTTCTGGCAAGCTCCTGCGTCAGCCCCCATCCCTTTCTCCAGTTTCATTCCCGTGCCAGGACCATCAGGAAAAGGTATTCAAAAGCACGCAAGTCCTGCTGAAAAGCCCCATTTTTTTAAGAGCAGCTTAGAGGCTGAGCTGATACGTCAGCTGGGTGTTTTGGAAAGCTTCATGCTATCCTGCTTTTCACCGCATGAAACACTGCGGTGCAATTGCTTTTAAACAACACTATTTTCAAGAAACAAACCAGCAATGATTTCACCTGACAGTCTTTTCAGCAGTTCTGTGAGAAGGGGAAACTGAGCCAAGAAAGCATCCGAAAAGTTGAGCAGTGCACCTTCGCAAATCTCCAGGAATAAAGCAAGGCTAAGGGTCTGGCTTCTGGTAAAATGTGCATTTCTGCCACACTATTATTCCTTCCAAATCAGTTTTCACTAAGTGTCCTGCACATGCCCTTTGGTCCAGCGACAGGATATCCTTCATTTGTCTGCACAAAGTGCAGATGAGCACTTCTTCGTGTTGTTTTCCAAGTTGGCTGATGGGAGGGTCAGTAGGGGCCGAAGCAGCTGCACCAAGTAAAGGAAAGGTAACCATGGCAACTCAAGTTATCTGCATCCTCCATGTATTTCCTTCTCCCCACCCTACATGATATCTTTCCCACCCAAACCTCAAGCCAATAGAGCCAGTGACCAGCTGGCAGGATGGGGACTGTGGCAGGCTCTCCCACAACCAGTGTGTCTTGCTGTGTTTTGGGGTTCACTGCTGCAGGCTGAGGTCATTAAAAAGAGACCGAAAGCATAAAGAGGGGTAACTTGCAAAAGGCAGAGCTCTCCACTACTGTAGATGGGGCGCTGGATATGTTGCCTTTGCTCCAGAGTTGTAGATTCGTTGATGCTGCTCCTGGTTTTGGCTCTGAGCTGTAACCCTTCCACAGCAGCAACAGCTTCTCCGTCTGCGCCCCACATCAAACCCAGCTACAATTTTGGCCGGACTTTCCTGGGACTTGATAAATGCAACGCCTGCATTGGGACATCCATTTGCAAGAAATTCTTTAAAGAAGAAATAAGGTCAGAAACTCAGCACAGTAATTTTTAAAGCATTCTGCATAGTAACTTGAACGTTGCCTGTTTGTTAGTATTTCCAAGTGCTTTAATGAACGTCAATGCAAAGACTAACAGCGTCTAGCTTCAATTACAGTGCCTAGTATTTTAATTAATGTCTATAAGCTGCTGCTTTGTCTCTGTTTTTTTTTAAAGCCACACAAACATGATCAGGCTTCAGCCCTGAATTATAATTTGAAAGCAAAAGTAAAAGACACAACTTTCTGCATAGAGTGCAGCTCCAAAACAATTCAAGGCAATGACGGGTGAAGGGAAGAGGCAAGGAAAAAATCAGCTTGTTCAGATGTACTGGAAGTATTTTATTACGAGCACCTGAGTAAAGGCAAAGGGGGGTTAGCTTTGTACGCTCCCAGTGGACTATGTTAACTACAAACATATAAACATGCTATATAATTTTGTACCAGGTGCAACAACACAAATGTGCAGAATTTCACCTGCATATTAACTGAGATCAAAAGCGATCTAAACCTGCCTGAGGCATGAGGACTTTTGCACGTCAGGTTACCTACACGCTCAAAAATAGACGGGGCTAAATTATTAGTATGCTTTTGGGAGGTTTTGGTGAGAACTTGAAGACAGAGGAAGAAATTGCATCTGTCTCAAAGCCGATGTGACAGATGCTGCTCAAGTGGTCGTTGGACTGATCCAATCAGTTTTAGGCTCAAAAGCAGAGCTTATCTGACGACAGCAGGGAAAATGCTGCCAGTGTATTTGAGGAGAAAGTTAAAGGCAGTGCTTGGCAGAGGAAGGGTTTATTGGGTCTGATATGATTTATAGAGCCATATGCACTTTCTTTTATAGATATAAAAGCCTTGGGGGGAAGAAATTATTATAGTAAAATTGTATTTTTAATGCTATAATGTAAGTAATATAATATTGGACAAATCATCGTTTTTACCTTAAACTATGTTATAAAATGTAGTCTCGGATGGACTTGTAATACTGAACATCCATCCTTCCCTTGCTGTTTGAAAAGGGCAGCTTGTGGCTTTGTTAGGCCAGGACACCCCTCGTCGTGGCACACCAGGGGTCCCAGCCCTCGGCACTTGGCCCTCTTGGCTTTCTGTCTCCCCCGACCCACGCCAAGGGCGACACCAGGGTGTGCAGTAAGTAGGGTGCAGAGGCACTATGAAGGGCCAGGCCAGCAGTGCTGGGTGTCTCCCAGCCCAAGCTCCTGTCCCAAAAAAGGGGATGGATTTGCAATCAGTGCATTCTGATAGCTGACAGGGGCTGGTGAGAGTCTGCAGGGGCTGGGGGCACGTTCGGGCTTACAGGCTGCCCTACATTTTATTCTCTGCAGCAGGGTGGCACAGGAGCTGGCTCCTGCCCTGTTTCCCAACCTGCTGCAGCCCATTTGCCACTCGCCTGTGCAGGGTTCTTAGGAACCTGCCACCAGGTGCAAAGCAGCTTCCGCGCGTGCAGCTTGCCGCAGGTGCACCGTTTCGGTTATTCCTGCTCAGCCACTGGGGAGGCTGGGGCTGTGGAGCTTCCTTCAGCCCTGCCAAAAATAGCAGTAGCCCTCTGCAATGAGCAACTGGCTCTGGCTGGCCAGTGGCCAGCTGTGTGCTGCACCGGGGCGCGGGAAATAGGTGCTACGTGAGCTAAAACAGGAGGCCCCCCGCGCTGGCTTTCCTCGGGGGGGACAGCGGGAAAGGGGTGTGGGTGTGCAGAGGGTCTGGGCAAGATCTGGGAGTGCAGAACCACAAACGTGGGAGCACGATGCTCCTGCCTCAGGGAAGGTAGAGGGGCTTCCTCAACCAGAGACTTTTCTTTTTTCTCTTGCGAGCCTGCAGTTGGCTTCCCACAAGCAGTGCAGCACACAAATAAATGATAACATACAGTGTGATTCTGCTCTGGGCACTTTGGGAAGGGTAAGTTTTAAAAATGTTCTCCTGAGCAGGCAGTCAGCTTCAGGCTTTTCTTTGCAGGGGTTAAACTTGTTCTCCCACTTGATTTCTTGTACAGCTGGGATATTTTGGCAAGTGGAAGGTTAAACAGGGGAAATTTCAGTGGTGCTTATGCTCTTTGATCCACCCCCGTGTACCTTTTCACATGTTCACAAAGGTGGATGGCACTCGGTGCTTCTCTGTGTTAATCCTCATTAGAACATGCTTCATTAATTCTCCATCACTTCCGGGAGCTGTGACATGCATTCACACTCAACTAACGAGTAAGAAGATGTGGGTTTTGTTCCCAGAACGGCTGGTGACTCATCTTGTGCTCTAATGTGTTTTACTTCCCTTATCTTTGCCCAA
Source organism: Limnodromus scolopaceus (assembly GCA_028565335.1). Lineage (NCBI taxonomy): Eukaryota > Metazoa > Chordata > Aves > Charadriiformes > Scolopacidae > Limnodromus > Limnodromus scolopaceus. The sequence continues at coordinate 118,786,123 of JAOXNO010000001.1, forward strand.
CTTTATCCATCTGTAAATGAGGATACCAAAGCCCGACTACCAACTGTCCTAAGCGCAGAGCGCAGCAAAAGTTTATGCAAAATACTAGATTTTCAAAACACTGAGAAACTGAGCTGACCAAAACTATTTGCAGACTTATGCCTTGTGCCAACCCTGGTGATGAGCTTTGGCTAAAAGTAATGGGAAGGAAGTCTGAAAAAGCTGGAATGTTCCAATTTGATGGGGGTTTACATGCAGTTGCTTGATTTTTGGTTTTAGGACTTAATTTTTTTTAAAAATGTAAAACTCCAAATGCAAGCAAAATTATTTTGGCTGAAAGGAAATACTTCATTTCATCCAGGAAAAAAGAAAAACAAGTTTGATTTTCTTCAATGTTTAGTTCTGGGTTGATCTAAAATCTGTAATCTGTGGCTCAGTTGTTCACGCAGATCTTACTGCAAGTCTTAATTAAAGCACATTCAGGCCCTTAGCTGAAAGGCTTCATACGCGACTGAAATATTGTTGCAGCACAACTTGATGATGAATCTTGAAAGTATCTAGCACGTGTGCCAAGCCAGTGCCGCGCTGCCCAGAAATGATGCCAAACACAGAATTGCTGCGGCCCATGGCAGGTTCCCAGGCCCGTGTGGCTCTCCCCTGGGAGCTCTGTGGAGGAAATCACTCAAATTAACGCTCAGCCCTGGATTTCACACATCCATGTGCTGCTTGTATGTGGGAGGCGACGCTTTCTTGGTATCTGCCTGATGTGAGCTCCCCTGAACACACACGCTCAAGCCAAATCACAAGGCACGTTTGTGCTTAACTTAAAAAAAAAAAAAAAGAAAGCAAGAGAAACCCAGCCCATAGCCATCTCTTCCCTGTACGTGTCTGGCACACTGTGCCTGCTTTGCAGATTAGGCACTGTGGGAGGGGTCATGATGCACAAATCACAGTGAGGCATAGCAATTATTCTCTGCTCTTTGGTCCCAGCTCAAAACCAGACTGAAAAAAAAAAATCTAAAAGAAAAAGAAAAATCTAAAAAAAAAAAAAAAATCCCAACAAAATCAAACCAACCCAAAGAAGACATTTATTTGCATGTCAGATGCCCTAATTGTGGGGAAGCTTCAATTTCATATTGGGCAAAATGCCAAAATGACTGAAACCCCCAACCTGCTTGTGCAAGGTGCCGAGTTCCTCCACTTCTGGTCAACCCCCATCTCCACAGCAAATCTTTTGAAGGAGGCATGTAGCTAGAGCCGAAAAACAAAGCATGGCAATGACCAGCATTTCGGGGAGACAGGCTCTCCTCTCCCAGGGACCCACGCTTGCCCTGGACTTGAGCTGCACAGGGTCCATGGTGGGGAAGAGAAGTGAGGTGCTGCCTTCAAGAGGGGTCATGCAGAGGATGCCAGTCAGTCTCTGATTGCAGAGGGCAGCTATTGTCATCAGATCAGTTTTCTACCTGAAATCAGAGGAAATTAGCCCCCCTAAAATTTCTCTGTGCCAATTTCCCAAATGGAAGTTGAAAGGAAAGATCACAGAATCATAGAATCCTTTAGGTTGGAAAGGACCTTTTAGATTATCAAGTCCAACTGTTAACCTGACGCTGCTAAGTCCACCACTAAAACACGTGCCTAAGCACCACGTCTATAGCTCTTTTAAACACCTCCAGCAATACTGACACAGCCACTTCCCTGGACAGTCTGTTCCAATTCTTGACAACCCTTACAGCAAAGAAATTTTTCCTAATATCCAAGCTAAACCTCCCCTGGCACAACTTCATGCCATTTCCTCTTGTACTGTCACTTGCTACTTGGACACCCACCTCACTACAACCTCCTTTCAGATAATTGTGGGGAGCGATAAGGTCTCCCCTCAGCCTCCTTTTCTCCAGGCTAAACAACCCCTCTTCGCTCAGCTGCTCCTCATAAGACTTGTGATCTAGACCCTTCACCAGCTTCATTGCCCTTCTCTGGACATGCTCCAGCACCTCAATGTCTTTCTTGTAGTGAGGGGCCTAAAAATGACCACAGTTCTCAAGGTGCAGCCTCACCAGTGCTGAGTACAGGGGGCCAGTTTCCACTGTTTCTGGTACAAGATTAGCTTCTCATACCAGACCCACTTCAGCTTTCAGATTTCTTAATGTCTTTTCATCTAACTCCAGCTCGCTGATCCTGCAGGGAACCTCTTGCCTCTCCTGTTTCACTTCTGAGCTATCGGCTTTAATTTATGATGAGATTAAATTAGGATGCACTTTCTTGTGCACTCGGGCAAGGAGGTTAGGGCAGGAGGCTTTGGAGGCAGGGAATGCATGACGTTGCCCAAAACAAAGGTCGGAGTTCAGCCGCTTTCCAAGAGCAGGTTACAGACGCACTTACAAAACAGGCTCCACGCTCCTCGGCTCCTGCATGTGCGACGTGTGTGTGGGCAGGGCTGAGGGGGCTGCTGAAACACACACACACACAAAATCGTCACAGCCTAATTACCCGGCCCATATGCTCCCCTCCTGTGCCTGTGTAGGGGGAGCAAATTAGTGCAAGATCTCCATGGCTACAGTGGTGCTGCACGCCCAGGGCACACGTCCCCCCGTCCCTCCCATCACATCACATCCCCAACCTCTGCCACCGCCTGGGGAGTTCGATCATCCCGGCTGCTAAAACGCAGCCAGTGGTGTCGGGGGACACCTGCTGACCCCAGTACCAAGTAAAGCCACCACCTCAAAACAAAACCTCATTTTGATATTCCCAAATACATTTATTGTCAGGAGGTTTTGTTCTTCGGGGTCCCTTGAAGTGTCGAGTACTCCTTTTTTAGGGCCCTTTTGCTAAGGTTAAGGAAGTTTTAAAATGCAGGGTATTCCCCATGAACCGAAACCTTGCAGCCCTCCTCTTTCCTTCCCTCCCTCTCTCTACGTGGCCCAAAAGGCCCCATTTAGGCATTTCGCCCCCCGCCCCACGGCACTGCTCATGACAAGGGGTGGTTTAAGAGGGAAGTAGAGACACACATGTTTTTCCAAAGTATATTTCCTTGTCCAACAGCTTCTGCCTTTCCTCACCCCAGTGCCCAGGGCAATGGCAGAGAGCCCCCGGGGCCAGCGCGTGGCCAAGGAGCCGTGGTGGCACCAGCGCCGTGTGTGTGTCCGTGTAGCTTGTTAACCCGCTCTCTGTGGGGCTCTTGTTTTGGTTTGGCAGGTTTGACACCTGGCTTTCTTCTCGTTTAAAGCTGCCCCCCAGCTACCTGCTCAGCTACTCGGGCAACTACACGGACGATGCCAAGAGCTGGCGGCTGGTCGACATCACCCGGCTGACCTCCAAGTACCGGCACGACCGGGCCGACAAGCGCATCTGCACCTCCCTGCTGAAGACCAAGACCTGCAGCCTGGAGCGCGCCCTGCGCCGCACACAACGCTTCCAGAAATGGCTGCGGGCCAAGCGCCTCACCCCCGACTTGGTCCAGGTCCGTGCCCCACATCACACACACCCCCCCGTGCCCCATACCAGCAAGGGGAGGGAGCCTCAAGGGGTGCCATGTAGTTTTGAGGAAGGGGGGCAGAGGGGGGTGGAAAAAGGGTCTGAAGGAGACATGGTCATGACTTGCAGGGTGGAGGGTGAGTTTGGGCAAATTGCCCTGTCCCTCCTGGTGGAGAGGAGGCAGTCCTGTCCTTCCCCGTCCAAGCCCACCCACCATGAGGGAAATGGTGGCCCCAACAGGATGAAGAGTGCCTGAGGCCCTGGGCCAACAGCCATAGGCATCGCCGTGACCAGCCTGGCCAGGGCTGGGGATCAACCCCAGGAAGGCGGGCACCAGCTCCTGGCTCCTCATGCAGGCTGAGGCCAAAGGCCCGTGGAAAGCTGTACCACCAAGCTGGTTTCAGGCATCGGTAAAACATAGAGCCATGCACACAAAAATGGCAACAGATCAAGTGTGGATATTTCCACTGGGTGTTTTTCCAGTTTTCTATCATGTCTCAGTGCTTTTTGGCTTTTTATTATTTGCCTTTTTGCCTTTTTCTTTTTTTTTGTTGTTTTGGTCACAAAGCTGTACCCAAAATGGCAGCCCGTACCTTGAAAGTGATTTTGCGCTGGGGCAGCTTAGACCCCTCTGCTTGTGGCCAGCAGGGTGAGTGACACAGGTGGTCAGAGCCAGAGCCTCGGATTCCTCACCCCCCTCCTGTCCATAGCAAATGATCTCAGGCACAAAGAAGCGCGCTGCCCTTTCTGTCACAGTCCTGGGGTGTCACAGGCGGAGCCAGGACATGCGCATGGAGGGTCGGTGCCTCCAGGCAGACATGTAGGCAGGGATGAAGGGATAGAGTGGCCAGGCTCCAGAGGAGAGCTGGTGACTGAGCGCTGCCCACACCAAGGGATGCCATGGGTGGCCACAGACGGCCACCGGGCACACCAGTGTGTTTTCCAGCAGCTGGCTTGCATCTGAGAGCAAAAGTCCCCTCCCCAAATGCACACACTTTCCCCCATGCCATCCAAACAGCAACAAAGCATTGTGATACCCACTGGCAAGGGGCAGGCGCCAGGACAGAGGCTTGGGTATACTCTAAACAAGACCCTGAGAGGCAAAGAAGGATTATTCCAGCACTTCTGCCCCCATTTCAAGAGAGAAGTGGCTGTGAAAAAGGGACTTCTTTTTCTTCTTTTTTTTTTTTTCCTATAAAGGCAACTGCTTCCTCCTGCCTGCACTCTGCTGCATCTGATCAGCTTTGCTGAATCCTAAAGATATGCTGCTTTAGTTTTTCCGCTTCTGTTACCCCATGAAGCCGCACGCCTGAGGAAGGAGAGCGGGAGACCCCATGCTGCTGCTGCAGCAGCAGGAGCAGCACTGGTGCTACTGCCCTAGCTGCTCTGAGAGGGACGCACTCGAGCCACGGACACCCCCGCAGGGCAGGTCACCCTGAAGGCTGCGCCATCCTGGCAGGATGACACATGCTGAATGGGAAAATATTACTTGGAGCAGAGATACACTGTACTTTGTCTAGTAACCTCAGTAGAGGGGGTAAAGAGGGGGGGCAAATAAGCAGCACTTCCACTCAGAGCATCCCTCAACTGAGCTTGTGGGCTGCAGGCAGGGACACCTCCCCCCAGGAGCTTCCCAGGCACCCACAAGCCATTGCTGCCCCCCAAGGCAGCGTTGCAGGGGGCTGCAGGAGGGCAAGTCAGGGTGCCAGGCCCTCCAGAATTGCTAGACTCTCCAAGGGGTTTGTGCAAAATCACGCTGTCCCCCACAGCAGTGCTATGTGAAACACAAGAAGTCGAGAGCTTAAATTTGCTGAGCTGAGTGAAAAAGTAACTGGGGAAATGTAGCTCTGTAATATCTCAGATCCGCTGCGAAGTTAAGGCATTAGCTGAGCCCAAATCCTTCTCCTTAAAAGGCTCCTGATGTGCTATACAGCTTTCCCTACGCTGTCCTCTTTGAAACAGAATGCCCAGCTGAGCTGGTAAGGTCTCACACACACACACACACACGTACACAAACGCATGCACACATGCACACACATACACGCACAAGCAGCACCATGTGGGTACCCTGGCCTCGCACCTATCCAGTTTCTCATGGGCGCTTAAATTTCCCAGTGCAGGGGTGGGAAGCTGAGCTGATCCTGGCTCCAGGGCACCTCTGAAGCCATCTCCAGCGTCAGCCTGGGGGTACGCACCTGGAGACAAATGCCCTGGGTCATTTCAGCAAAACCTGCAGTTTCTTAGTTGGCGAGGGCACAGAAGGCTGCAGGGTGGCCCAGACCTTTGCGCACTGGCCTCGGGATTGTGTCGCTCGTATTTTCATGGTTCTTTAGCATTAAGCAGGGGAAATGTAAATCAGGAGATAAATCCCTTCTAATAGCATACAGGCTTGATTATACAGAGGAGCATAGCAATCTAGAGGCCCTGAGTCCTACCCGCTCTGCTTCCTCCAAATTTCAGCAGCAATCACTGTTTAAGATCAGCCATGTGCTCTGCAAAATGACTGCTGGTCTCACAGTGGTCTGAACTGAAAAACAGCCTGTGGCAATATTTCAGTCATTGTGTGAGATTGTATATGAGACCCCCCTACCAAACCCATTGTCTGGGCCACCACAGGTTACTGGGTGACCCCCCGCCAAGCCATCTGGCCCCTCAGAGCCAGGGATCCCATTCCTTTCTGCCCTCTCCACCTGCCCTTCTCAGAGACAAAAGTTGCAGGAGCACCTCTGCCAACACCCCAACCCAACACTGCTGCCCCTCTGCCGTGTTTGCTGGGCAAACATTGGTAACCCAGCATGAGCCATGGGAGAAGGTACCTTACGTCACTACAACGACTTACCTGTAGCACTGGCCTTTACGTCCCCCCCCCATCTTTCTGGAGGCATTAACAGCACACCACTGTTCATGCTCAGCATGATGCCCACCCTATTTCACAAACCCGCTGTCACCCAGCGGTATCTGTACTTCCCTCCCCAGAGTTTTGCATATATAACAGTGCCAAGAAAAGCTGATGGGCTCAGGTAATTTTGTCTTATAGAGCAGAGAATTACAACAAACCATTACGTGCTTGAATCAAAATGACAGACCATGAAGTAATGTTTTTTCGCTTTACGCTGCCTGCCCTGACTGACCCAACTCTCAGCCGAGCTGCCTGCCACAGTGATTATTTCACCCGCCACAATGAAAATCTTTATTGGACACAGCAAAGTCTTCAGTGTTAAAATCCAGCCCTCCTTGAAGATGAGCAGTATTTAGCAGGGGCTCAGCCTGCATGGTAGACCCAGCCACCCGCTGTTTCACCCAGGAGCCCATCACCTCAAACTGCGCCTCATGCTTTTCTTGTTTGAGGGGAAGAACAACAAAAAAAGCGAGATAGTTTCAGCACAGATCACCCACAGGGCAAATTTACAGCCCTGCCGACAAAGCACAGCCTGGAAAATGCTGAAGGCAGGCAGACAAAAGCAGTAACAAGGAGAAAAGCCAGCCATTTTCAGCCTCTCTCCCTAGGGTGTACTATTTGAAATTATTGACCGGCACCTCCACCAGCCCTCAGCAGATGTGTTGGCACAGTGGTTATGTGGCCAGTTCTTATCACTTTGCTCCCAGCGCACAGGCAACAGCTCGCTGATCTGGCAGCCAGTCCATCCTAGGGAAGGACGGGCGTTACGGGACTCCCAAAGCCACCTCCCAGACCTTCTGCCTCTTTGAGCCTTGCACCTCACCATCAGAGACCTGCTTCAGTAAACCTGCTGGCACCAACCGCACCCAGTCTGTCGCTGGAGGAGGATGATAGCAGCAGTGCTTGCAGTGGGGACGAGCCCCATAGCTTCACAGGGCGTCCCCAGTTTCTCTCTTTTGGGGGTGAACAAACCCCTTGAATTCAGCCGGCCATAAGCTGCAGGTGCTTTGACACCTACGTCCAAATGTTTCCTCCTGGGTCTCACCCCAGACTTGGTCATTTGGTGAAGCTGCACCCAGGCAGTGGCATGTGGGGCAGGAGGTGGCAGTGCTCCTGAGCTGTACTGTTCCTCCTCAGCCTGGCTGAAGACAAAGTGGACTGAGGAAAAGTTGTCTTCCAGAAGTCATTTTTATGTCAGAGTGAATTCTGGGTGAGTCCACACTAGATATGGATACACGGGGTGTTTAAAGCATCTCCCATACTGGGCAGCAGGGAAAAAGAAAGCACAGCTGAGTGTAGGGAGCCATTGCAAGAACTACTCATCGCCAGATATAAAAAAATGGCAAATTAATCAGAGTAAATAAGAAGATTTCCTTATCAATCACAAATAAGACATCATGCTATCTGTCAAGTCACATTGCAAATGACTTAAGAAATTATCAGATAAATCAGTACCTCCAGTGTTTCAAGTATGTGTTCTTCAGGTTTTTCTTCTGTCAACATTTTTTTGTCTGATAGTTGTACAACTTCAGCTCCTGTTCTGCTGTAGGGATGTTTCCATCGTTCAGCTGGAAGGGGAGGCCCTGCTCTGCCGTGACACTTGAGCAGATGCTGAACGTTATGCATTTGGATAGCTCTGACCCCATTGCCTATCTTTGGTGGATCGGGGTTTCATTAAGTCATAGGAAGCCACATTGATGGTTGATACAAACATGGCAGCACCCACCTCGGCTCCTCTGCTCCCACACTGTTCCTGGTGTGCCTGAAATTGTTCCTTGGGAAATGAGCAGCCATGACCACTACACATAGTGCAAGTCCATGTCTGTGTTAATAGGATGAGCTCTGACCTTGGAAAAAATCCTAATTACAACTTTCATGCGTTTTCTGCCACCGTGGTTTCTGTTCCTGCTGTATACTCTTAAGGGTCTCAGCTTTTGCATTGCAAGCTCCTGGAGGCAGCAAGGCTTTCTAACTTTGGCTGCAAATATTTGCATACACGCTGAGCTGTAAGAGACTTTCTCCACCATTTATCTCTTCTTTAACACAGCTCTGTTCTGCTCAGTTTTTCTCACTTCTCCTCCAAAGGGAAAGTGACAGAGTCAGCCACAACGTGCCTGCAAGTGCTGTGAGACAGAAATCCATAACCAGAAATCCCTTCCCCCCACCTTCTACGATTTTTAGATAATTAGTTGAAAAAATATTTCCTTGTTAAAGCTACACCAGAAGAGATGAGGGTGTGAAGACTTGTAACTAGAATTGGGAAGAATTATTTTTGACAAACGTTTTATTCTCTTGGGAAAAAAAAATGGTGAAACAACGCTCCAGTTGGGATTGGATTTTTCAGGTAGTTTTGACCAGCTATTGGCATTCAGGGCTTGCTTCATGCAACCAACGGCCAAGAAGGGAGCAGTTGGGACCACACTGAGGCCAGCAGGGAGGCAGAGGAGGGAACATGGGAGGTCCAGTCCCCCCTTTCCACCTTCAATTGTGAGAGCAGCACACACCTTCCCTTGTTTCTTCATTTCTTCATCATGGCTGGGTAATTAAGTGTTTTATGCCAAATGAACAGCTCGCACAGGAAGGGCTGAGAGAGACCTACCTCAGAGTTACCAAATGACTTGAGGAGTTCCTGAGTCAAATCTTTGCTCTCAGCATGAAAGAATGGCAGGGAGCAATGTGAGCTCCAGTACCCTTTCTTCTGAAGCACATCTCGCAGCCACCGAATTAGAAAGAAGACTCAAAAGAGTAAATTTGGCTACTCAGATCTTTTGGAAGAAAAAGACTTATTAAAAACCCAGTTGCCTTCCCCAGGAGAGACATGGCAGGGCAGTGTTTCTGTGCCACTGTGGGCAAGTCTCCATACGTCCACTCTCCTTGGCTATTAAGGATGACAGACTTCAAAACAAAAGTCTTATTTGACTACAAACATACAAATTTCTAAGGCATTTATTGCAGCCATAGATTGCCTGTTGCAATTTTACAAGCCAAACCTCCAAATTTGAAAAGCAAAATACAGTGAAGGTTGACTCCATTAGCCCAACAGTTCTTTATTTGATGTTGGTATTTACAAAAATTATGTACAGGCTATTAAAATTTTGTTTTGATAGTTAATGTACAAGTTTATAAGAGAGAGAATATATCCTGTGCTTGTATCCACATACAGTGTTTATTTACACTTTTAAAGCATGTTTACTGACCTCAGCAAATTGTATTTCCAAGAAAGCTGCTCACAGGCTAAGCAAATAGCGAAGTGATCCGGAGACATTATTTAACGAGGGAAGTGACTCACCGGCTTAACGATGGAGAGGCCCCCACCAGCGAGCCAGGCTGCCAGGGCTGGAAACCCAGGCAGAGAGAAGAGGCACAGTGCAACGTGGTGCCACTCAGCTGGGGGGAAATGAAGCAGGTCTGCGGCATCCACAGACTTTGCAAAGAATTTTGGGGTGCCATTTTGGAAACCCAAGCTGTGATCAGGCATTTTTGGATGGCGCAGGTTTTTTTCCTAGAAGGGTCTTTCTGTAGAGATCCCCCCCCCGTGTGCCTGCACCCATCAGCAGCTGTACCACAGGGGGCAGAGGCACAGTGGGCAGAGCACAGAGGTGCCCGTACCCCTCGCATGGGCCAGGCACGTTGCAACATCTCAGGCTGGAAAATAAACACCTTTTTGTTGTGTTTTCCCCTCTCTCCAGGGCCTGTCTAGCCCAATGCTGCGCTGCCCATCCCAGCGTCTCCTGGACAGGATAGTGCGGCGCTACGCTGAGGTGCCAGACGCTGGCAGCATCTACATGGACCACCTCACTGACCGGGACAAACTGCGCCTGCTGTACACGCTCTCAGTGAATTCACACCCCATCTTGTTACAGGTACATACCACCTTGCCCCAGCTTGAAACACCACCCTTGCCAGGAAACTCTCGCATGAGATGTGCACCAAGCCCCAGCTGCAGTCGAGTTCCAGACCTGGCCTCTGGCAAGCTCCCTAGCCTTCAGAAAGCCTGTTTCTTCTCTGAGTTTGGATGGCTGAAGCCAGGCAGACTCCTGCGGTGCTCCTTGCATCAGCCTGTGAACTTGTGGAGAGATACGGATGGCCAGCCCCTTAAATAAAGCAGAACGCAGATGGGTTATTGCACTAGCGCACTGTGAAAGCCAGGGTTTTACACGTCCCCGATACTTCACAGTGTTATGTTTGCACTGCTAATGTATTACTTAAAATCACAGCCTGCTTATAAAAGAGAAAGTGCATGCTTTAGTGTGGGAGGACCAAGATACAGTGTTGTGGTTGAACATGGACTTGGGGAGCACTGATTTCCCAGGCTCCATGTGCCAACACTGTTTTTTCCATTTCGTGCCACTGGTAACTAGCTCTGTGGCAAAGTGCGGCTTTGCAGATGTGTTTGGTGGAATTCCAAATACAACTGAGCTCTGAGTTGGAAGGCAGAGAGCTGGGAGGCCTCGCATCCCTCCCCTGGTCTCACACGCCTGGTGTGTGGCTTTTCTCTTTCCTTATACACATCTCCTAGGGAGTAGCCTCACCCTTCCCCACCACCACCCCACCTTGAGTCCTCATTTGTATTTTTTTCAAGCCTTTGAGATTCTATGAAGAAGAGAGGCAGTGGCAGCATCTACCTCCTGCCCCAGGCCACCGCTGCCCTCAGCAGCCCACAGGGCTCTACCTGGTCTCAGGGAAGGGGAATGATGTTCGTGCTCTGGGGAGTCCCCCCCAGGGGTCATTCAGCCAGCCCAGCCACAGCTCACTGGGGCACAAGGCTGCAGCTCTCAGCACTGTAAAGATATGAGAATCCAGCTTGGAGAGGTGAGAAAAACATGCCAAAGAGAAATGGCTTGTTACCTGGGTGCCCGAAATGCCTTCACAGCAGAAAGGATAAGTAACCTTAAACAAGAAATCGGACGAATTCATAGCCCCCACCTCAGCAGGGCCCAGGGGTGCTGGATAGACAGACAAGTTATCATGTAAATGGCAGAAAGCTTTGTGTGGACATAGCTCAGCAGTCACGAGGTTTGGTTTCCACCTGGGATAACTACCCTGCTAACACGAGCTGCAGTGATGCAGGGAGCCCAGCCCAGGTGTCCCCACTGTAGCATGCACCCAGCACTTCTGTCCCTGAGACTGCAAAATCTCTTATGAAACAACCAGGCAGTTCTTACAAATTAACAAAAACCCACCTCACCTCCAAGCCGTGATCTCAGCTATGCGGTGCTCATTGAGGGACCCATCAAAGACACCTAAAATTAGCTCTTCAGTGCCTAAAATTTTTATGAATTTGAACTCTATTATTATCTTGGACTTTCCAGTTTGTAACCCTCATGGAACAGGTCTTGAAATACCAGATTTTTCTTCCTTTATTGAAAAAAAAGAAGAAAAAAGGGAAAAAAAGAAAAAAAAAAAGCAGCATAGCTACTCCAGGATGGAGCAGGACCTTCCCTGGCTGATGGGGCAGGCTGGGGTGAAGAAAGGTGGTGGGCTGCTTTAGAAAGCAAAAGATGACACCAACATTACTGCTTGAAGCCATCTACGGTATTTGAAAGCCCTCTGGGAGGGAGGTGGGTCCACAGGCAGAGCAGAGTGGCCCCAAGGCAGGGTCCATCCCCCAATTCCCACTCTCCCCGGCAGATCTTCCCCGATGTGGAGGGATGGCCCTTCCCGCGGTACCTGGGCTCCTGCGGGCGGCTGGTGGTCAGCGCCAGCACCCGGCCCCTGCGTGACTTCTACGGTGCAGCCCCCGAGGTGGCCGCTGACCTGGCCCTCCAGCTCCTTGCCGTCCTCCGCTCCATGGGCACCAATGACCTCAACTATTTCTTCTACTTCACCCACGTGGATGCTGGCACCTTTGGTGTGTTTAGCAACGGGCATCTGTTCATCCGGGATGCCAGCACGCTGGGGATCATCGACAAGGAGGAAGGTACTCAGCAGGTTCCCTGGCTGCGCATCTGTCGCAGGAGGGCTTAGCGGGACAGGGGGAACAAATCTGCTACGCTAGGCTCTGCTGCTGATTTTTTTTTTTTTAATCAACCAAACATTGCTTGCTAAATCAAATAATGAAAAGTTCACAGGGAGATTTACTGACAGCAAAAGCATCAGCAGCTCCTGCCATCCTGGCTCTGGGTCAGGAAGACGATAAGCATTTTTTTTGTGTGGTCAATGGTTTGGTGACTGATTGTGGGCACTTATGTCCTGCCTGGCCCCCTCTGTGGCTGGCAGCAGCATTCGGGGGGCACGGCGCTAAATGGTCTCATTTGAAGCCTTCTTAAACCGCCTGTTATAAACTTTTGCCACACAAATGTCAATACTTGAAGGTAGAAATTTCATAACTTCATTTATTTTAAGGGCTGGATCAAATCGGACTCTTTTTAGGTGCATTTACTTAAATAAATAGTAATCATTATTATTATAACAACAAAAGCTCCCTTTTGTCATTTTTACATGAAATCAAGGGTTACTATTCCCTTTTCACAGGTTACATTGGTCTACTCCTGGAAGGAGAGCTAGTCAAAGACTATTCCTTCAATAATTTAACAATTTCATTTTGAATGTTCAAATTTTCAAAAGGTCGTTGCTCAGGTCACATATTCAGCTGAATACATCTCAAATATTCAGAAGCAGCTGTCAGAGAATTTTCCAAAGGTTTTCTTTTTCTTGTCCCAACAGCTTACTTTTGACTTGACTCCAGTTAGATGAGCTGTTGTTGCAATTTACTGATTTTGGGTAACATGGAAAAATTATGGTTTTGATGATTTGTGGTAATTTTTGTAGGAACTCCATGTTTTAGGTTAGTGCTCCAGTTCTTCTCGTTTTTTCTGCATCAGTTTGACTCGACAGGCTCCTTTCCAATTCCTCTGTCAGGCTGTTCTGCAGAGCTCTGTCATTCAGAAAAATATATATATTTCAGGAGTGAGAAAATTGGCCCATAGACAGCTATAGCTCACAGATTACTTTGTGGTGAGACAGCAGTATCCTTTAGATAGTAACAAACCTTGCATTAATACAGAGGTACGGACATATGCGATTATCCATGATTTCACTCCCGTGCTTCTAACAACTGGTTTAATTGTCTCTAACAGGGAGCCAGCTGATTGACGGCCAACAGGAGTATAAAGACATATTTAGCTGTTTGACTGTGGACTGCCAGTCTGCATTTGTGTCCTGTAACTCCATCAGAGAGAAGCACAGCCTAGTCATGGTGTGTCAAGAGCTTTTGCCTAAGCTCCTGAAGGGGAAATTCCTGCAGCCCGTGCAGGAGAAAATAGACAACTTCTTGCAGCACTGCGCCAATGGCCTTGCCGATGACCAGGGTGTCAACGAGGCGCTTGCGGAGCTGGCGGAGATCCTGAAACCTCTACGGTCTTGTGATTCCCGTTTTGCCTACCGCTACCCAGACTGCAAATACAGTGACAAATACTGACGGCTTTGAAGAAGGGGTCCCCCGGGAAGGATTGAGACAGTGCCAGCCCCCTGCCAGCATGGGAAGCAAGAAGGAACCAGAGTAGCTGGGAAGAGCTGCACCAAATCTGGGGTTTCCTCGTCAAGGTGGAGGATGAGGAAGCAGAGTGCACATGGGATTTATTGTTCATCTCCCAGAGATGTGTTTGTTACATGGGATGTTAGACATGATTGTAAGGCTTATGGATTATTAGCGTTATCGTGAGTGACAGGAGCTACAGGATTAATAAATCTTATTCATATATTTTGGCCTTGGAAGAGTTTTCCATGCCATCTGTTAAAAAGAAACTGAAGGCAGCAAACTCATAACTAGCTAGATAGAGGAGCTTTATTACCAAGAATGTCTTTCTGATCAAGATGTGTACATAATGTGGGATGAATGGAAGCATTTAAGACTTTCCTTGTGGGAATTTTTAAATCATAGATAAACTGAACCACTGGATCAGCTCTGTACCATCACCCATCACAGGTCACTTTTATGAAATATTTAAATTCTATTGCTTTTATGGCACACAGAACAGAAAGACACAATCAACGACATTAAAAAGCTGAAAGGCCCCATGTCTCTTGAGACTTAATTTCTCTAATTCCCAAATATAATTAGTTTTAGTCTTTCCCAAGTTGATGGGCAGTAATTGGAGACTAATAAATTTTCTTGGTTTAAGATCAGAAAAACCCCCAACCCTGGGATATGATTGTCCAGCAGATATTTTCACATTTTTCTCCCAAAAGAAAACTGAACGAACCATTTGCACAAAAACATTTAAATGAGAAAAATACCTTAAGAGAAGGAACAACACAGGCAGAAGATGAGATATTAGTTTACCCTGAGCCTGATGAGACCTGCTGAACACGCACTACTTCAGTGTAGGTGCTGGGGCACCCCCAAAGAGCTAGGGAGGTCTAAGTCCTGATCAACAAGAGGTACAGCCATCCTCATCCATCTGCCTTTCAAAGGAGGAATCAGTAAGCCAGTCTCCAAAGGAGTGACCCAGCCACCAAATATTTGGGGTAGTGGACTCCTTTTTCACAGCAGTGGCCAACTTAGGGCTGGACACAGGTGCCTCATTTTGTGAGGGAAGGTTGCAGAGTTGCAAACCACGACTTCCTCACCCAGCACCTGTCAGTCCCTGTCCCGTGTGCTCCCCATGAGGCATCAGAGGCCCACACCAAACCTTCCCTGATGTCTAGGGGACTGCCAAATCTCACCTGGGTTTGAGGCTTCCTCCTGGGATCCAGGTGCGTGGGAGTCACCAAGAAAATTCGACTGAGCTGAGTCACAAACTAGACTCTTTGGATCCCCTGTAAGTATTTTCACTGCGGAAATAGTCTTCCTTTAGCCATGGTTCAAAAAAAAAAAAAAGAGAAATCAGTAACAGCATAAAAGCAGAAAAAGATGTGAGTACATTTGCATTGCTAATTGTTGTACGGAGTTACCGGGAGGAGGAATGCAAGTCAAGATTTTGCGTTGGCTGTGGAGGGGGTCCATGCATGCAGAGCACCCAGCCTGGGGTTCAAGGCAGATGTTGTGGACAGATTAGGCATCCAAAACCACACTGGGAAAATCTGACCCAGGACATTTATTTTGCCTTTCCTGCTGGCATAAAGTATCAAGTGCACCTTCCACCTCTCAAGAAGTAGAAACATTGAAAATAATTTGTAGGTAAATTTAGCTCCAGGCCCAGATGGTCCAACAGCAAAAATGTTTAAATATACAGCCTAAGCTATGGCTGCAGCCCTCTTTCTCGATTTCAGTCTATTTCTACATCGTGGCTCTCTTCCAATAAGAAAAACATGTCCTTCACTGAGATCCATAAGGCTGACTAACAATCTGTTTTCAACAGTTTTTCTTGAATCTGTCTGCATCTCCGATCTCTCAGTCTGTGATTTTACCTGAGAGCTGGGCTTTAGCCCCGGGCCCCTTCTCTTCCAGAGAGTCCTCTGCCAAGGCTGGCCTCCTTGCACCAGGCAGGAGGAGCTCCTGCTACACCACCGCTCTTGCACGGGGCAGCAGTGAGGTGCTGCCCACCCTGGGCTTCGAGGTGCCAGCATCCTCTCAGTGCCGGAGGGCAGCCTTCTTCATGCAGTTGTAACTAAAATCGCACACTGCAAAATCCTCAAAAAGCTCTGAGATGAGGAACTGGCTTGATCTGCCCATGCCCCAGCAGGGATGATCGTCAAGCTATGGTCTGCAGAGAGGTCTGTGCAGCTGCCCTGTGACTCAGGTTGGCATCTGGTCCAGCACTCTTTGGTTTAGCAGTGGCTTGATCTGCATTGGAAGGAAGAGCAACCCTCGCAACAGGGCTCCACACTGGGCTCACTCCTCTCCCCTGTGTCCTGGGAATTTTCCTTTTCACCACAGACATTTTCCTTTCATAGAATCATAAAATACTGGGTTGGAAGGGACCTCAAGGATCACCTGGTCCAAACTTTCTTGGCAAAAGTACCTTCTAGGCAAGATGGCCCAGCACCCTGTCCAGCTGAATATTCAACATGTCCAATGTTGGGGAATCCACCATTTCCCTGTGGAGATTATTCCAATGACTGATTGTTCTCATTGTGAAAAATTTTCTTCTTCCGTCCAATCGGAATCTCCCCAGGAGTGACTTGTACCCAATACTCCTCGTCTTTTCTATGTGACTCCTTGTAACAAGGGAGTCTCCATTTTCTTTGTAGCCACACTTTAAATACTGAATCATGGTGATAAGGTCTTCCCTAATCCTTCTTTTCTCAAGGCTGAACAAATCCAATTCTCTCGGCCTTTCCTCATGTGGCTGGCTTCCCAGTCCTTTGACCGTTTTTGTGGTCCTTCTCTGGACCCTCTTTAGCCTGTCCACATAGTTTTTGTATATTTTCTTCTGGAGATGAGAAGACATCTACTGTATGGCTCTGTGCAAAATGTCTCCTGGGCAGTAGAACATCTCTCAGCTATCAAACTAGTCCATGGAAATGCAGAGGGGATGCATGTGCTCAGCGTCTTAGAGAATGGTAGGAGCAAGCTCAGATGTCTCAGATCTATTCCAACAAAGGACTGAGAGGTGTCACACAGGCTTCAGCTGAGCCATGAGAACTCATAAACCTAAAATATCAGGTGTAAGAAATAGAAGAATCATGGTCATACTCTGCTGCTGGACTCATCTGGCAAGACCGCAGAGAAGTCCTGAGGCACGTGGCATCTATTTTTACATGGCTTGCTTCAAAGTTGTTGAAGCTGAAAGGAGTATCCCCTCTACTTTCAATAGACTTTGATATGAATTTAAAAAAATAAAAATAAAAATATTAAAAATAACAGAATCATGGGTTTAAAAATTATTAAAGCATGGGGACCTGTGTTGACCACCAGTTTCTCTTCAGACATGGATTACAAAGGCCAGGCTCATGTAAGACTGACGAATATGCCAACCATAAAATCACTCCATGGCTCAGAGAACAATAATTTTCCTAAACTAAATCTCATTTCCCTATATTTCCCTGGCCTGATTTTTTGCATTGCCATTTTTTTTCTCTTAGTATTTTCCTTTTTCTTGGCAGTCAAGCCCTGGAATCGGTGCCCACCCTGTCTGCCAGCTCCAGTCAAACCTTGAAATGCTAGTAGGCCAAGCTCCAAAAGGATGTGAAATTAATTTATAAATGGCAATTATTTTAAACCTAATCCTTCCCAAAAGAACTCTCGAGCAATTTTTTCCTCTCTGTGTTCGAGTTATTTCTGACCGTGGCTTTGTGTAAGCCTTTGCAAACTGTTCCTGGTAACAAAACATTTCCACAGCAGGACAAGGATAGCAGGAGAAGTCTTCTACCAATCTCACAGTCAGCCTCAGAGCTTCCTTTATGTGTGGGTAGTTTGCAGCTGTCTTTACATCCAGTTGTTTATCGGGTACCAATATTGGGTGCCCCATATCCCAGATATTTTTGAAGTATTTTTGAAGAACAGGTCCTCATCACAGAAAGTGGAAAATTGGTAAAAACTTCTTCCCCTCCACCAGCAAGACACCCAGTGCCCATTTGGTCTACACCCTCGCCTTCGTTCATCCATGGCTGACACACAGGGGAAATGGCACCGAGGCACACGTGCTCCCGAACATCACAGGTATGTCTGTGCCCCTTGACTCTGGGCTGTTCTGACACCTCCTGACACCTCCCAACCAGCGCCCTTGGCAGGGATGCTGTGCATTGCCAGGAATGCCCATGAAGGCATTTGAAGTGAAGGTATCTGGTAACACACAGAGCACCACAAAACCTTCTGACAGGGGGTATTTTCATTACAACTGGCCATGGGGAGGGTTGGAGGTCCAGGTTTTCTACTCCATAGCTTTTGGGGGGTGATAATTTATTGTTTCACTTTGCATCCCTTCTACCTCCCTCCCAGCTTCCCACAAGGGGCTACCCAGGCATTTTGGAGCGCTGAGGATCAGAACTCAACAGCTCCTGTGCACAGCAGCAGCCAGATAAGCACATTATTTGCAAGCTTCTTTCTAGCAAGCTCAGCCAACAACAGTTGTTTGCAGGTGCTTTTTATTTGGCTTCTGGTTTCTGAGACTTTAGGATGCACTTGGGTCCCATTCGCCATTTACTCTCTACAGCCAGGTGCTCGAGGTACTTTATTGCTAATACTTCCTAAGTGAAACCTCAGCTTCTCCCATTATCACATGAATATGGAAAGTATCATAGAATCATGTAGAGCTTTAACAAAGTAAAGTAGAGCTTTAACAAAAGATTTGAATGTCATGAGATGTTACAAAACCACAAGAGCCAGCAGCACAGTACCAAGACATATTCATGTGATTAATAACTGAATCTAGCTGCCACTGTATCCTCTGTTTCTCTAATTCAGTGCTGAAAGGAGCTTGGTAGCCATCCTGAAATTAAAAACAAACAAACATGAATTTCAGGGAAAGGAAAATTAAATTAAAACAGCTACTCATGGCAAGTCCACAGAAGGCTGAGGGAGGTGAGCATAGTTTCTTCCTAACAGATTAGATAGAATGGCCAAGATCATCTGCTCTTCTCCGCATGAGGATGGCCTCAGCCAGAGGGGGTTGGTACGTTTTTAGCACTGCTCCTCAAGGAAGACTTGAAAAACTGACAAGAGACCCCCAAGGAAGGGTGAGGATGGCGCAGAGGTCCAGAAAAAAGCGAGGAGGAGAAACGAGAGATGGAAAGCTAGAGAAAGTCACTTGATAAAGACCTTCAAACAGTTCCTTAAAAAAGCAATAAAAGGATGGGGATAAGCTGTTCTGCATGTGAATTTACATGGTAGTAGGCTAGACGGGCCACAGTAGGAATAGCATGGAAATGGATAGAGGAGCTGCAAGGTCTCCACTGCTGAGACTCTGGAAGCAAAAGCATAGAGATGTGGCTGAACATGGCACCAAACTGGGCAGCAGACTGATCCTGAGATGACTAGAGATCCTTCACCTGTACCAGGTGTGGCCATTGAGGTGGCTAGACAGCCTCACCTCAGTTCTTTCTATCATGTGTGATGAGCTGTCAGCTCTTAAAACTGTAGTCCACACATCTTGCATGGAGACAAGATCTCCTAAAAGAAGAGATGTTGCAGGTGGCTGGCTGGTGGCTGAATCCGGAGAAGAAAATAGTGGGGTTACCCATCTGTGCATAGACCACCAGAAGGCATGGGGCAGCAGCAGCAAGCTAATTTTCTCATTGAAAAAAGAAACACTGTGTTTCTGGCATAGTTCTACTTGCTGTATTTTACATTTTTGCTCTTCTGGAGCAAAGAGAGGAAGTTTCACTTTCTCCACAGGTCTCCAGTTGGAGCTTAGAAGGATGCTGCCTGCCCTGTAAAGTAGCTTCAGCTGCTGCCAGCACTCCTCACTCCTTCCCTAAGCACCATCAAAATCTCACCACTGAGCTTCTCACCTCTCCCTACCATCAGGCTGGGATGGGGGCTGGCTACAGCACCCCCAGCCTTCCCCTAACCTTCGAGGGGAACAGTCAGGCACAAGTTTGCTCAACAGGAAAAGGACGATGAGCTCCAGTGAGAGCCAGAGCTGCACCACCTTCACCTCTACCAGCTCCCTCTGTAGCACCTCTCCAAGCCGAAGCCCCTCACTTCTTTAGGGATCAACTGCCTGGGATTAGTGGGTTTTTGAAGAGCAAGCTCTATTCCTTGTACATAGAGTATATGGCAATAGTCGGCCTAAAGCAAATTTTTCAGGTGCTTGAAAGAAGAAGAATATACCAGCCTCTTTCCCTGGAGACACGGAGCTTTAAGAGAACAAGTTTGTCAGGTTTTACAATCCTATAGTACTACTCAGCAAAGATGCATATAGCTACAACCCTTGTCTTACACAGATCATTTGCTACATTGCATGTAAAGATAGCTTTTTAGACTAACACCCACGGAAGTGTCATGTAAGGTTCAGCGTATTATGCATTTTAAAAGGACCTTGTCAGTCACACTGGATTTTTTTTCCTTTCAAAATTTAAACATTCAGTTGGATAAAGGCTTGTCAAATTCATTCCTCCAGTGATGTCTTAAAATAGTGGGTTTTTTTCTTGCTCTTAAAAAAAATAATCAAGTCACTAGGAACAGTCATCAGACTTTTCACAGGGTTGAAAACTTCCCTCTGTTTGCATTCTTGGTACCGAAAGAGCAAGAGAGAAGATCACCTTTGGGTTTTTACTCCACTCTGGCTGGAGCAGCTGTAAACATTTACTCATTTTTTTTCCCCACTATCTCAAGCTGGAGATGAAGAAAAGAAAGTGCCCTCATATGTTTGCACTATTTCTACTAGCAAAACATAGCAGGGATTTGTGTACAGTTCAGGTACTGCTGAAGGACAGGAGGTGAAAGGTGCTGGAAGAATGATGCTGCTGAGGGAAAGTGCTGGGATTAAACATCTCTTTTCCCAGTCACAGGGTACCCGTCACCACTTCAGGTGTCCTTGAAGTGAGTCGCTGCATCACTGTTGGTGTTTGAAAACAGAAATCCCTTCAGCAAGTGGGCAAGGGATGGGAACAGCTGTCCAGGTTTCAGGAAACACGTTATTTATCCCTTCCCGTTTCCACTCATGGTACTCCTTGCTCTGCCTGTCCCCTTCCACTGGAGAGGGGGACCTGGCTGGCTGCCTTTGCTACGTGAAGGCAGCGCAGGATAAAACCTCCCAGGTGCCAAAGGACCACCCACAGCAGCTACGGGATGAGCAAGGCCAGGGGTGATGCCCAGTGCTCAGGGGCTTTCCATCTAGTGGTTGCGTTGCCTGGGGACAAACATTGACAGGGGTTTTTCTTTGTGCCTACAAGGGTGTGAAAGAAAAGCAACCAGTAGGAAGCACTTCTGTCAATTCTGCGAGCAAAACAACCAGAAAATCTAACAAACAGCTATTAACTTGCTTTGTAAATGTACTTTGAGAAAGGCTCTCTGAATTTAGGCTGTTCAGCTTCTTTTTCCAACAGTAATGTTGGGGTTATTGGTATTTTGCCTAAGAAGGAACTTCTGTCTGGCTGCAGGGCGAGCAGGGAAGGGCTGGCCAAGCAGTGCTGAACTTTACGGTTGTGCATCCCTGGGTAGGAGCCAGGCAGAGCTTTCTAAAAATACAGCTTTTGCATGACTGGAGGATTGTATATACAGCAATATAAAGTTACCAGGGAAGGAAGGCAGAAAAGAGTAGCTTCTGAATGGAGGACATGGGTATGAACATGACCTTGAGGTTCCACAAAAAATAAATATATTTAGTTTAAAAATAATCTAACCCCTCAGTACCGGCAAAATCAAGGAGAAGGTATAAAAGGCCAAATGCCATGGAAACAACTAGAACTTTTCTAACTGGACCGGAGTCTTCAAAAGACTCCCAGCCCCGGGGATGCCAGTGTTCATGGGATTTTATGAGAAGAATTGTTCATAAATTTGACAGAAACACAGATTTAACTGATGGGCAGTGAGAGAGTGCTCTCAGTACTACACAGGCAAAAATTAAGAGATACTGGAAAAGGTGCAACTACAAAGTTCTTTTTCCTGGTGCAGATCTAGATCTGTGAGCACACCCATTCCTGCCCTTGAGACACTAGTCAGCTTCTTCTGGAGCAAGTGGGGGAAAAGGCCCTTGGTGCAGCCCCCTAAATCACCTCCTGCTGCCGGACAAGGATGCAGGGATGCTACGTGGCAGACGAGTGAACTCATCCAGAGGGAGGCTTGTTGGAGGCTGGGTTTGCATGTTGCAAGGACAGCTGTGAGCTGCTTCATGACTTAACTGTTCAAGCCATATATGGAGCCCAACAGGAAAGCCTGATCTGCTGTGATGTCTGCCCAAGTTTTTCTTGAAGAGCTCTGCAACGGTGGGATCTGTTTAAAGGCACCACATTAGAAGCTCAGAGTAACTGTGTACTGACAATAAATAAAAAAATAAATACACACATACCCCAGGTGGCTAAACAGCAGCACAACGCAGGGGTTCAAAGCAAACAGACGCCCTTCTAAAAGTAGAAACCAAATGCAGAAATTAGGCAAATTAGATGCAAGACTACAATAAGGCAGCCCCAGAAGAGAAACCCAAGGAGCTACTTGCTAACAGCGTGGAGGCTGACAATAAACCCTTTCTCAAACGCACCAGAAGCAGAAAGCCTGCCAGGAGAGCTGCTGTGGCCAGCATGCAATCGCAGCGCAAGGAGGCCCAAGGAACAAAGAAATCAGTATTTTGCAGTGTTATTCACAGGCAGCGCCTTGAAAAAGAAATAGGAGTAGCTTAAATGAATCTGTTAAGAACAAAATCAGAACAAAATCCCACCCCATTCTCCCCAGTTGTCAGGATAAGGAGTCTATACACAAGGGAGGGTGAGGAGCCATGCAAGACCATGCTGCTGCTCTGTAGGGAGGTTGGCTAATAACATATCTGATGGAAGTATTACCCAGGGGGTGCAAGGGAGGACCCCTGCTCAGCTATTTGCTGCCAAGACAGGGGACACACAGGGTGGGTATGACCCCATTCAAGGCAGACATTCATCATGGGGAGAAAACCAGGAGCAGAGCAGCAGTTCAGGCAGGGGTACCAGGGAGCTCAGCCCACCAAAGGAGCCTGGAAAAAGTTGGGGTTTTTGGAGCACAGCACAGAGGAAAATGGGATAATTGGATGGGCACAGGCATAGGAGGATTTTCCCAGGGGAGGGCAGCCTCGCAAGGCGTCATAAGCCTGAAGAGAGGTGACAGCAGAGGAAATCCCCATGTCAGGGATTGCAGGGCGATGGGAGGACATAACAGGAGAAGGATCCCTCTTCATCTTGTTTCTTACATTCCTCCCCAAACACAGCACTGGAGATTTGGCCCAATGTGTCGTCCCAAGGGAATTTCAAAGGTCATAGGAACGTCCAGGAATGAGGCCTGGGGCTACCGGAGAAGAAGTCTCAGCTTGTGGCCAGGCGTCCACTTCCGATGACCGAGGAAACATCTTCCTCAGTGGAAAAGGAGTCTTTAGCTTTGTGATGTCCATAAAATTAAAGATGTGAATAATTTAACAATATTTATGAATAAAGCTATTGCAACATAGCTACTAATGACTCACTGCCTTCTCAAGGAAACACCCTAATTTTCCACTGATATCTTCTTTTGGAGAAAAAAGAACACAAACCAAAAAAACCACAACTTGGAGGAAATAAGCTTGTCTTAATCCAGAGAAATCATCTTAAGATCAGTGTTGTGAGTGGGAGGGACAGAGCACTGTGTAACAGCACATGGGAGCTCTGAGACCCCAGGTCTATTAAAACGTCTGTTCGCCAGCCTCGCCGCTTTGCATGACTGGAAATGTTCATTCAGAACAAACCTTCATCCTAATCAAAACCAAGTAATCAGGCAAAAATGAATCCAGTTTAATTTTAGAGGGCAGGAACCCCCAAGAGACGTTTCATTTCAGCATCTGAAGCAGCTTTCAGTGGCTGTACGTGGATTAATACAAGTTTCTCTCCTCTCATAGATTCAAAGTGGTCCAAGAGAGATGATCTGATGTTTGTGTGCTTTTTAGTGTTTGGAAACATTGAGCTTGGAGAACTTGCTTTCCTCCCAGGCAAAGCCTTGCAGCTCGGGAACTTGTCCGTCCTCTCATCTCCTTGTGTCTTCCCTCGGTTTTTTGAGACATTAACTACCATGATCATGCTCTTTTGATGTTTTACCCAAAACAGCTTAATCTATGGCTGCTTCTTCTTCTAACTATCCTCGCTCACTTATGTTTGCTGAGATCAAGTAATTTCTCCAGGAGGACTGAGTGACCCCAGCCTCCTTGCTAAAGGGCAATTACTCATTCCAGAAACAGAGAGTTTTGTGTCTTCTGAAACAATTCAATGAAAGAGGACTTTGGTGAACAGCCAGTGGTGCTCCCTAGCTCTGCCTGGGAGCAAGCAGCTGGGGAAGAGGACACCTTTCCCTGCCCCGAGACAAAGTGTGGCCATCACCCTGTTCGCTCCTAGGGGATGTCCCCACTGCCACCGGCCCCAGCTGCCAGGTCACTGCTCTCCCCTCAGGGCCTGGCTGCAGAGGAGCTGTGCCCCAGCATCACCTGGACTTGAGCTGCTTTCGCAGCTTGGAAGAGGGAAGAGAAACTATTTCCTAGAAGTCGCCGCAGTTGGAGAGGCGCCAGGGGAAAAGCTTCCTCCGGGTTCATGCCAGAGGAGATGAAAGTGGATTGCAAAGAGAGGAATTAGGGAAAGGTCATTATCACCCAAACCACTGGGTCCTCCAATACCAGCTTAATTAAGGGAACTTGGTGGGGCAGAGGGCCTTGTAGCGTGAGATGCTGGGCTTCTGCCAATGCAGCTCCATGTCAGATGAGATAAACTCTACTTGGGGGAACTTGCCATCCAAAGAGATACAGAAAATACATCACAGGAGGCAGAAACTGTGAAGGAGGTTTCACTGCAAAAAAATGCAAATGTAACTGTTTCTAGTCCGTTTCCTAGTAATTGGATCACAGTTTTCTTTCCCTGCTGACCTGATAACCACTGCAGACCTCAGGGGAAAAGGCCATAATAAAATAACATCCCTCCAACAAAGCTCCTGTCCCCCAGCCCTTTTCCAAGCCCCCTGGAAGCAGGAGAAGCCCCTGCCTGCTGAGCTCAGAGTCCATCATGTCATGTCAACTGCACATCATTAACTTGAAAGATTAGCTATGTGAAGTCACCTAAACCCAAGCCAAGATGCAGGGGAGCAGGTCAGGAGCAGCCGGAGATGATCAGCAAGAGGAGTAAAAGGCTTTCTAATGTGGGGAGGATGTCCTGGGCAGGGGAGCGTGATGCATGGGGGTACAAAGCCCAACCCCATGTGGGTGGGGGAAGATGTGCAGGCTGTAGCAGAGAGGGGCAAACATGACTGCACATATACGTGCAGAAAGACCTTACAGCTCCAGCTGAAGAAGTGAGGATGAATCATATAGATAGTCAAGTCAGTCACATGGAGGGTAAAGGATGGACGCAGGAGAAGGAAAGATGTGACCTGTGTGGCCAGGAAGCGATGATTCTAGTCAGAGCATGTTAGCATGGCAAGAGGCAAACATGAGAAAGCCAAATAAAGAATCACAGAATAATTCAAGTTAAACCAACATTTAAAACACCATTTCAGTAATGGGGACTAAGGTGGAGGAGCGTTGGAGGGACATTAAGCCTTCACAGTTTTTAAAACTGTAAGCATTTAATGCTTTCTCAGGCAGCCCAAGCAAATGAGTCACCTTCCAGAAAGACAAATAAATGCCTATTTTAAAAAGAACTATTTTTCTTGTATCCCAGTGGATTTGCCATTGTCAGTGACAGGCACAGATCTAGGTACGGTATTGAGCTAATTGCTTTATCGTATCCCTGGCCTGGAGGTTCCTCCTAATGCCAACCTGCTCCTCAAACCCAAATTCTTCCTCCCCTTTGAGCATCAAATACACTGAGAGAAGGTGATGAGCACGGCTGAGAAACAAGGAGTGTGTCAACGCTTGGAAAGCTTATGCTAAGGGTACTTGGCAGTGTCAGCATGGAGATAAATGTTAAGAAAAAGGGATGTATTTTGAGAAAGAAAGATGAGCACAACCACTAAAAAGCATCAAAATGAGCACATAAAGCATATAAGACATTCAAGAAGTGAAGAGATTTGCCAGAATAGAGAGAAAGAGGGTTTCTGCTATGGCAGATCGATAGCTTGCCAGAGTAACTGGAGGAGGAAGGAAGTGCAAAAAAAGACACAGAGCAATGAGCAGCTCTCCCTGTCTAAGATATTTTTTTTTCTGTGTTTTCAAGTTTCTGAAAGCAGACACACCACCCAGCTTCAGGAAAATGAGAAGAAGTGCACTTCCCTTCTCTCCAGCCACAGAAACCCTCTACTTTCTTAACTTGTACATCTACTGCTGCCCTGTATCCACCTTCCGTGCAGTGTGTGAGCTCCCTGGGGGTTTGCTCTGAAGGCAGAAATGGTAAATGTGGGTAATCACTGGCAAGGAGGAAAGGAAACTGTGAAGCAAGATGTTCCACTCCTTAATTCTCCCTCCAGGTGCCAAAATCTGCCAGCACAAACCTCCTTATCCCTTCCTAAGACCCTTTCTTAGCAGAACTCGGTGTTTTCCCCCACAGGTCCCCGTGTTCCCCGTTTGCCTGGCATCACTCATCAACCTGGCCGGTGGTGAGCAGCGAGGGGACAAAGTGTCGAGCTTCCCCAGCATCCTCCTTCAGCAGCCAGCGCCTCTGCTGAGGCTGCCCCCACCTCCCCTAGGATGAAATGCTGAGAAAGAGGAGGTGGTGGGGATTCAGGGGCTGGGAAAGTTTCCATGCTGACAGCCAAATTGATTTTTCTAGTGCCGTCTCCACATTAATGCACAGCTTAGTGTTGTCCAGCATCACGCCCAAAACATCTCATAGCTAGGGTCCAGAGGCAATGAAGTTGTGCTGTCAGGCCCTGGGGCTCTTACCCAAGAGGGGCCGAGAGGACTGGCTGGAGAAACACCAGACGGCACTGAAGTAGCCATCTTCTGGCACACTCAGGGCAAGCAAATACCTATTCCAACATAGCAGCACTTAATTCATAACGCTGTCTTATGTTCTCCCATCTTGTAATGGTATAAATAAGCCATATACAGCATGATCTGCAGCATTCTTCATAATACAGCAATAATTGCTAAAGGCTCCATCAGGCTCCATAAACAGCATTTTGCACTGATTTTGGAAACTAGGAACTGAAGTTGCACTTATGATAATTGCCAACTCATTTTGTTCGGTGCTGACAAACTCATCCCACCTTTGCTTTTAACTTTGTAGCTGCTGAAGAAGTGGTTTTTCAAAGGTGTCATCAACCACTGACGCACATGTTGTCTCTCTGTTAACCAGAACCGAGGGAAGATCACTGAGCACTCGTTCAAACAACTTTTTGCCTGCCCAGACTTTTGCCCTGCTAGACTCTGCTCCTTTTCTTCTTGGTTTCCTACCTTTAACAAATTGTATACTTGCACCTCTAAGACACGTTTTCATAAAACCAGTGTGGGTTTTTTTCCCCCTGTTCTTTGCATGTTCCTTTTTCTGGGGAAATGTTTTCTGCTGCACCTCAGACGTAACCCTGTAGAATTCCTGACGGGGGGCACACAGGTAAAAGCTGAAAGATGCTGAAGTAGGGTTTAAACGTCAGGCTGCAACTTTACTTACAGCCACACGGTACAAACAAACACGGTTCAATGTACACAGACACAGCAATTTCCCTCATCCGTGTTTAGGAATGCCAAAATCTCATGTTGCATTCGAGTGCTGTGGGGGGTAACGATGAAAGAAACTTAATCCATGTAGAGCCGGGGTCTTTTTCTCCTAAGATGTCCACCATCCCACGATCTGCTGTAGGCTGGTTCTTGGCCGAAGTGCAGTATTTTGCCGCAAAACATATTAGCATCGTGCCACGCGGGTGCTTGGGATGGCACCTCCATGGGGCACCATGGGGCTGAGCCCACACTGCCATTTCTCAGTAACATTACACTCAGGCAACCTGTCGCTAAAACCAATTGTTTATTTTTAAATCTGCCAGACAGGTATTAAGTATCCGCACCCTTATCTGATGACTGCGTATCAGCATCCCCAAGCTGCCCAGGGATCTGCCTCCTCAAGGGTAACCACAATCACTTTGCCACCTAAAAACTTACCTCTCCATGTACTCTCACAACATTTTCAGGGTTCCATCAGCCTGGGAAGCACAAGTAGATAAAAGGCTGGGCACAGTATTAAGGAGCAACAGTCCTAAACCCCCTCCGACATATCTTGCAGCTCCCGCTGATAGTTTTGCCCAGGCTAATCCAGCCCCAGGGGATGTGAGTGAGCCCCCAGCCCTGCCCCGGGTCCTCCACCAGTAGGACTCGGGGAAAACTGCTGTTGTGCTGGCATCATTTGCTCTCCACTGCCCAGCGGAGCCAGCTCCCCCTTGCTCCTCCTTCCTCCTGTAACCCCACTTAGGAGCTGGCAGAGCTGCCCTGTTTGCAATGAATACGTCCCCAAATCATTAGCACTTAATCCAGGGCAGCAGAGGTAACGTTGGCATCTCATGAGCAAGACGAGGTCCTGCACATAAATACAGAGCCATAAACCTACCCTGGGCCTGCCAGCAGCTCCTGAGCCCCCGGAAAGCGTTTCCAGATCTTCAGCTATGAAGACATTTGCCCTTTGAGGTGGCCTTGGAGTCCTGGAACTGAACCACAGCAGATGCTCTTCTCGCATTGCGCTGGACGCCCTGCCCAGTGCTACTGCCCTCAAAAAACCCCTTCGCTCTCCCCCCTGAAAAAAACCTGTGGCAGCTGTGACTGGCTGCTAGTTATTTTTCTTGTTTTGTTTTTCACAGCCCATGTGAGGTTATTCCTGGTGGCTCATTTATCCTCCACTAGCCAAATTTCACTTGTATCTGAGGTCCAGTTTGGTTCTTAAATACGTCATTTTTGCAGCCACCTCAAAGTTGCCTGCAGACAGGAGGTGACCAAACCCTGTTTGCACCCATTTCCAACCTCTCAGCCTTCTCCAGGCTCTGGAACCATCCTTCAAGGTCAGCCAGCCTGTGGGACAGCCCACTGGCAATGACGTACAGGCAAAAGAAAAAACCTCAAACCCCTAAACTTTCCATATCTTAAAACTGAACGAATTAAAACTCCAGCAGCAGCCAGGAAATTAACTGCCCATTGCACTTTGCATATGGCATTGAAAGCTAAAGATGCCTGACTGCTGCCACAAGAAAAGCCCATTTTCCTCAAAGGACTACTAGGTTTCCCACCAGTTTTGGGCTGAAAAGTATAGATGAGGAAAGGGCTGAAAATATTCTTTATTCCTCTTCATCTTTCTCTGTGTCCAGGCAGCTACTATAAACGAGAGGCCAGCCACATGTCACTGGACACATCTTAGGCTACTTCTCTCAATCTTCTCTTGCGGTGTCCTTTCTGCCCCTTTAAACGATTTTAAGTTTTTGCGTGTACTTTACAGTCAACTCTTTCATAACCACATCTCAGTGTTCCCATGGACTCTGTCAATGGCTGGTTTGTGCGCTCTGGCTTTGGATGGGATTCTTTCAAGCATCTCCCAGCTCCATGAATTAAAGGTTAGTGCTTTAGCCCATTTGTTTAGCCGTTAGCCCATCTATTAGTCGCTGCCTGGGCTTTGGTACTTTGACATTACGTTCTCCTATGCCCATTCTGGATTGGTCTCCCTTTTCAACAACTTTGGTTACAAACGACGTATCACTCCCTATATCCCGGGCAACAGTGCACATTTAAACCAGGCCTGAAAAAGCCTCCTGCCACCCCAAAAATTGTGGGATGTGTCATTTGAGAGTGGTGCTCCATCCTGCTAGAAACTGGAGCATGAGGCCTTCTGTGAGAGATGACCATCACCCATCAGGAGCTCAGGGCAAGAAAGGAGGGAGGCAGTGGGCTCTAACGATAAATCCATTTCCATCCCACCTCCATACATGTGTCCCAACTGCTGTGTTTACCCACCACCCTGCCGTTCCCCAGGCAGGGGCAGCAGCACTTGTATTTTAATACTTTAACAAGACCCGTGGCTGATGTTACTGCCCAAGTGGTGAAGCTGGGAGCTGAGCTCTCCCTACTGTTGTCACTAAGAGGTGCCCTTTCCCGATTTCCATCCTTCCAGGATGTTTTTATGGCTTCCCAAAGTAAATAAGGACACTTGCACCTCACCCTGTACTGAATTTTTTAATGGGCATCTGCCTGGTAGTAATCTCCCATGCCTTACCACCACCCTTGCTCTCCCACCACAAGTGGTGGGAGAGCCCAGCCTGCTTGGGGGTGACCAAGCACCACTCCTCTAGCACCCACTCCTGTTCTTCCAGCCCGTGGGCTTACCCCCAGACCCAGGGTGGCAGCTCCTGTGAGGCCTGGGGTCGTCCCTGGATTCCTCACCTGCAGCTGCACTGCATCCCATCCCACCCCACCCCACCCCAGCGAACCTCTGCCCCAGGAGCAGCATGGAGGATGCTCTCTTTCTCCATCTCTATTTTCTTCAGCTTTGCATGTAGCGCCTGGCACCAACAGGTAAATCTGTCATCTCGCCCCTGCAACCTTTCCCCAGTTGCCAATGTTCTGCTCCTCCCTTTTTTGGAGGAACGATGCTGTTTTCCTGGAAGGAGGTTGCCCTGGGGCTCGGTGGGCCCCATGCCCGCATTGCTGCCTTGCGAGCACCCTGTGCCCGGCAGGTAGCCGCCCTGCACCCAGCTTGCTTGAACCTGAGCTTCAGCTTGAACTTGCCTAGGCATCACCTCCATCCCTCCTTCCTCCGCTGCAGCACCACCACAAGGGGAGCAGTCAATACTCCTTGGCTTTGACCCGCCCCAGGGATAAATCGTCACCGTCGTCAGCCTTCTCCCCACGCTGCATCGCCTGCTGGTCGCTCAACTGGAGAGCTTTCTCTGCCCGTTCCCCACACTGGCTAAATCAGCCATGGAAGATGAAGCTTCCTCACCACCCTCATCTGTTGGCCCCATCCTAGACATGGGCCATGACTCTCTGCTATGGATCCAGACAAAACCTAGGGAAGCTCAGGCTTCAAACCCCTCTACTTGAGCCCCCTCCCCAGGATCAATCAGGGCAGCAACCGAGGATGAGCACCCTCCTCCCTGTCATCTCAGTTGATTCCTCGCATCTTCCATCTCCTAACATATTAAATGTTTTTGTGGCCAGGATTGTCACCAGTTGTGGAGTCCCCAGTCCTCGCCCACCTTTGTTCCAGGAATCTGCTATACTGCGCTGACCTGAGCCAAGCTGTCCTCTTTAAGCAAACCAACATCATTTTACCAGGACTTTGAAAGTCCTTCTTTCCACTACAAAGGCGCAGACTCAGCATACTTTGTCTTTAGGACCAACAAGTTATCTGCCATATAAATTCAGGACGTTTTGGGAAATTTCTCACTCTCTAGTGAATCTTTCTCTAGATACTTCCTACTTAAGTATCTACCAATATCACTACTTCTAAAACGTAACCCACTGGTAGGACTTCACTTCTCCAAAAAAGCAAACAGATTGTGCCCCCGAGTTATGTACCTGAAGGAAAGCTTAAAAATCAAATGCTCTGTTCAATATATGTACGGAAAAACTGAAAAATAAGCTCAGAAACATAGGGCTATTCCTTCTCCACATTTATGGGATCCCTTTATTATCAGGCTCCTCCGGGACAGTTCTCAGGTCCACAGTTCAGTATTAACTGTTGCTATTTATTTTTAATCCCCTCTTATCTTTAATCCAACTTTTTACTACTTTTTTTTTTTTTTTTTAACACCCATTTGTATCTCTGGTTTTATCCATTCCCCAATAGCGCTGTTTTTAAAAACGGCCTGCACCTTTCAGAAATTCTTGCAATAAATGCCACGTCTCTGACCGTCTTCGCCCTTTTCCATGGTGCTCGGGGATACGGATTAGTGTTGGGTGGTGGTTGTTTTTTTTTTTTTTTTTCCCCTCATTGGTTGGACTAGATGATCTTAAAAGGTCCCTTCCAACCTGGGTGATTCGGTGATCTTCCGTTTGCCGGCCACAGTTAACTTGTAGCCGCAAGCAACTCGGAGCGACTTGCAGTACGGCTCCGCTGCGGAGCTCGTGGGCCCTGAGACTCTGTTCCTTGGAAAGCGAGTTGGGTCCCTCCAGCCAGCTCAGGACTCCCGCCTCCCCCCACCCGCCCAACCGCTAACGCTTGGGAACACCCAGAGACTACAAACGTTTCGCTTCCATCACGCGCTTCGTAATTTAAGAAGCGGAAGTGCTTCGTTAGTAACTGCAACTGATGAAATAGTAACTTGTGCCTTTTTAATAAAATGAAAACAAAAGCATTCTAAACCGTAGCAGCTTATAGGTCAAAACTGTCCACCGGTTGGGAGCAGAGTGTCGTTAAGAAGTACGAAAACTGCAAAATATTGAAGCCCTGCAGCAGTTCAAACCCACGACAAAACCTCCAAGCAGAGTGAGCAATGCTGCCTGATGCTCTACCGACTTGCTCTACTTGTTCATTGGCGAAACGCAAATTTCCTTCCTTGGGAACGGCATCTCCTCTTTTCCAAAGGAGAGGAAAAGGTACAGAGCCCTTTTGATTAGCGCACAGTAGCTCTTTCCCTAATTAGCAATATTCTTTTACAGCACTGAGAAACGAGGTCTTTTTGTTTACCATTAGTTGAGGTAAGTTATCTTGCTTTTATTTGGGTTTAAGACTACTGTAAAGGAGTAGCTTTTCAGTTGCAGCATGGTTTGTCAAGATTACAATATTTACGACTGCATAAAATACATAAGTAAAAAATTATGATTTGTAGAGTTTGTTATCAAGAGCTGAGACTTACATCTTTACAGAACTGCAAATACTGGCTTCCTAACTGCTAGCTGATAATTTTGCTGGCAAGAGCATTTATTATACTTTTTTTTTTTTTGTTGTAGCCTCTACACCCTTTTGTCCAACTGTTGTAAGAACTAGCAAGAAAGTTGTTCGTAACTACGGTTAAACTGTAGTAACAGCATTAGACAAGCTGTACTGATTCTTCATTAGAACACCCTTCATTTGAAGCTACAAATGTAAGAGGCGATTCTTTTTGTTCAAAAGAAACTATTAGCATGCTCTGTGCCTTTAACACTTCACATTGATTACAAAAAAATTTAACAATGCAATCACTAACATACCCCACTAATGAGAAATTATGAGAAATTGTTTGATGCAGAACCTTCTGCATCAGTCAACTCCGATCGATAAGAAAGCTATCCATTTTGAAATTTAGATTTAATGCATTTTCAAGAAGCTAATGAGAAAGGAGCAACTTAAAATAAATACCATCATTAAAACTGCAAACTGTTACAATGATATATTATAAACTTGTCCTAAATAAACCTAGTGCTTCAAAAATTTACCAGTGAATTCGTATTACAAAATATGTGAAAATACAATAGTATACCACAAAACAACGTCCTTTTTTGGGGTCGACAATGACGCCAAGATGATTCAGTCTTAACTTTTGAAATTGTTAATAGAACATATTGTAATATATAAGTTGCAATTTGGTTGAATTCTAGAGAATATCCCCACCCAAACTCAAATTCACCTTTTTGATTCCTCCTCTAAACCTAGTGCCAAACTTCCTGTCAAAGCCGGTATTTTCTCAAAGAGCTTTAAAGTTTAGCCATTACTTATTTTCTACTACTACATTTTGGCAGCAACTATTTATTGGTCTGTTATTGCAAAAAGTGCAATTTAACAATAAACCAGTCTGAAGGTCATTTTATGTCTTGAGGATACATACCATATATTTCTTTAAAAATAATCATACTTTTGTAAGCAATACTTTACAGTAGACACCTCAAATCTACCATAGATGTAAAACTTAAAACGAGAAAAATTTAGTCTCTAAATCTTTATACACATATTTATATTCGAGTTTCTATATATATTATATATATACACAAGCACAAGAGTATATATAAAATATATATAATCAGATTCAAAAAAGAACAAAAACTGGGCACTGTACATAAAATCTTTTTAAAACTCAAACAATAGAAAAACTTTAAACATTAAACAATTTTAATAAAAGTTTCTGTACAATGCTAAGCAGTTTTATTTACATATAGAAAATGTAATAGGAGTAGTGTTTGAAATTACAGAACTCCTTAAAATTTCAATGGCAGGTAATCTGGAAAAAATAACAGCATTCCATTCACAAATATTTTCAAGCAATAAATATGTATTTATAAATAGTGTAAATTTACATCAAGATTAGAAACAAAAATCACAAATCTGAAGTTTATTCCTTAGTCTATGTGCAACCCATTTATCTTTGTGACTTGGCTGTTAATTGTTTTAAATTTTATTTAGGAACCAAAAGTGTAACCGTCATGGTTTCAAAACAAGACAGAAAAACATAAAAGCAGTAAAAAATTTATATCACCTAACTCTTCACATTAAAAAAAAAAAAAAAAAAAAAAAAAAGAAGAAGTTGCCAAAATAAAGACTAAAAATTTCTAACTACCTTACAAAGAAATGACCAGCTAAGCTAGTACTTTTCCAAGGGAAATTCTGAAGGGGAAAAATGGATGAAACCAACTCATCAGCCCAGAAACAGAGAAATACAAAAGAGGTGGTCTTCAAGTCAGTAGTCTGTATAATGTTGCCAGTTTTGTCAGATATATACAAAACATGGAATTATTTTTTTGAAGTACAGCTGGATGAGCTTTATTTGTTTTGAGTTCTGGAGTAGGAGGCAGTGCTCTCTCCTGTCCAGTTGGTTGACACTCCGCACTTGGAAGGTTGCATAGACACAGCTTTCAGCCAGCAGCCTTACGGGATAGCTACAAAAATCAGTGGTGCAGAACTGGGTCACTTCCTGAATATCAGAAAAGTTTTCATTTAATGTCCATGAAAAAATGTCAAGATGAGGAGGATGGCAATGGAGGAGCCTGAAAAAGAAAACATTAAATTACCTTTTCTACAAGGGTGTAAAACTCAGTTGTTTAACCAAGACCTGCACAAACAGTAACCATGAGAGTTTAGTCACACGCACTACTGCTTTTACACTTCAGGAGTTCTGCAAATGGACACTGGCTTTTTTTTGTTTTCCAGCTTACTTAAATACAACACATATTTTACGACTACTCTGCATTAGGATTTTGCCTGTACTGCAAACTGGAGTATGCTGTGGCAATGTCTGTATTAAATATGATGTGAGCTGCCAAAACAAGTCCCATTGTGGCAGCAGAGAGCTCCACGTAGGCTCAGTATGGATATATCTTTATACATCCTAAAACAGGGATTCTCAACCTGTTTACCAATGGGGTTGTGTGTGTGTGGGGGTGTATTGTCCATTTCTGGCTCTCCAGATGCCTTCTGGGCTTCATTTTTTTCCCCCCTCTACCTTAGCAATAACATATAACCTTGAAGTTACGGTATCTGTGGAAAGGGTCTCAGATTCTCTGACGTGGGGACAGAGTTAGTTGGGGGTTTCTGTGGGGTTTGGTCTTTTTTTTCCTTGTTTGTTTTGGTTTGTTCTTTAATCCTGGAAGACACCACCAGACTGCCCCAAGAGTAGAGTATGTCTTGTTCCTGCCTGCTTTCAGGAGATGAGATCCAGAAATATTTATTTCCCAATATTGCACTTTGTGGCATTACCATCAAAATGCTGAATGTCTGATGGCATTTCCTTCTCCTCTTTTCCCGTTCATCAGTCATGTCATGATGTGGAATCCCTTCAAGAAGCTGCTCAGAGTCTTTAAAGACAGTTTAATCATACCATAGTATCCCACCTATGAAACACTACCACTAGCTGGCCCCTGTATTTGCTCCCAATATTTCACCCCCAACTCAGACCCTCTCTGTTAGGCCTATTGCACCTTTGCCATCTGAGATTATCTTCGTCCTGTGACTTGGAACAAACCTGATCTCTTCTCCTAGATCTGACAGATGTCACTTTTAGGCTATGACTCTTCTCAATTGAGACTGTATACCTTTTAAAAGAAATAAACGCGCACACCAATTTCACAAGAGAGCAATCATTAATGCCCTTTAAGGCTGGTATAGTCTTTGGTGGGAGGTTGAGAACAGGTTGAGAACCCTTGTTCTAGGGACAGTATCATCACTGCTGCCTATATAATGTTATAAACACACACAACAAAATACCCTTCCCTCCCTCCCTCTTTTCCGTACAGAAACGTTCTTGCCCATTTCAACTCAACTGGATGACGTATCTGAGAACAGGTGTTTATTTATATGCTTTTCTATAACAGATCATCACTTCAAAATTGCAGTATTTCACAAACTATAATGACAATGGGCTCCTAGAAGTATGAACTGAAGTTCAACCACCTCAGGCTCTGCAGGACCAATGAAGAGAATTAAAATCAGAGGACGTGGTCCTGCACTTTCACCAGCCTGAACCTTGAGGCCTCAGCTCAAAAGGTAACAACTTATCATGCTAGCATTACGTGAAATAATTGTCTAAACATACATTTTCTGCAGCACCTGGAAACAAATCAAAAGGCACAGCCATTTCTGGGCTGTTGTATTAATTCAACATGAAATTCTCATAACGCTTAGTCCAATGTTTGTCTCCTTTGACAGAAAGGCAAGGCTTATAAATAAATCCAGCATCGCTTTCATTGTGATTACAAACAAGCCATCTTTGCCTGAAACAATGAAACCTGGGTGAAATGTTAGGACAGTTGTGCTGACACAGTTCAAAGCAGGAGGCTGCCATATATAGCACAAAGCTATAATGGCAAAGAGGCTTTTTGCTTTAAATTGAAATGCAAAGGAGGCCCCAAGCCAAAAGACAGAACTGTTTGAGAGCATCCACTTGCTAAGCAGAAGGACAGTGCTGATTTGGGAGAGGATGGGTGGGGAAGGGGAAGGAAAGGATCTGAGTGCACAGGATGCTCTGCTGCTATACTGACTTCATACCACAACCAATGTATTAGAGATGCTCTTGAACCTGGTGCTAGTTTCTCCAAGCTTCACTGTCCTGATTCTTCCCATCTCCATCTGATCCAGTTATGGTCTTCAGGTGATCTCTATTGGATTTTTAAAGCCACAACTTTATGAATTGTAACATCATACTTTTCCTGAAAACTGAGCGGTTATGTTCTGCAGTAAGTTACTCTACTATTTCATATAATTCTGACTCTTCAGCGTTTTGTTCTGTAAATATCACACACAACCCGTACCTCCATTTGAATCAGAAAGTCCACGGTACTCATACAATGGAGTACCAAGACAGCCTACAACTGCTTTACAAATAATGTATTTATGCACCCACTTATTAATTTGACTTACTAATGTAAATTGATCATAGACTTGCATCAAGTCCTCCATTTTGTACTGTTCTAGCACCACAAAATTTTCCAGGTTCGTGCTTATCTTTCGTGCACAGTCTTGGCAATGTACGACATAGGTCTTTCGAGAATTGCTCTCACTAGTGACAAAAAGCAGATCAAAGACTTCCACCTATTAGATAGGAAACAGAAAGTCAACTATTAGCATTTCATTTTTTTAAAGTTAAACCAATGAAAATTGCATTTTCGTTAAGATTTACACCCTTACCCTGTGCATGCAAAGAGAAAAATTAAATTTGTTCAGGGAAAAATCTATCCTCCTAAGGCTCAAGCAGAAATGTGAAATATTCTAAACCCACTAACATTACACTTAGAATGTCTGCATGAACAGCACTATGGGAAAGCATTTAATCAATATTGACAAAGTAGGATTCATACTCTAAATAGGTGTTACTCAGTAAGGTGGGGATTTGTAACAATTATACCTAATTTCCCTTATTCCAATTTGTCTGCAAAAGAAGTTTGCGATTTATTTCCTTACTACTCAGTCACATGCTCATCCTGCCCAAGAGGCTCAGCCAGAAAATAACTAGAAAATTATTTTCAGGGGGTAGGAGAATTTTATTTTCTTTTAAGCTTCATGAAAACTGTGATCACATACTTTAAAGAACTATTAACAGAAAGCAGCATCAAAAATTTCAGCAAAAAGGTATGTCCTGTGAAGACAATGTACTTAAATTCTCTCTCTTTTGGGGCTGTTGTTGACTTCTGAAATGAAGACAGACACACCTTTACAATGAAGCTCAGCAGATCAAACTATATGCAGGAAGGGATAACAACTTTTTATAATAACTGAGAATTGAAAATCGACCTAGAGTATAACAATGCTGTGAAGTACTGTGAAAGAGACTACAGCAAAATATAGCCTATGTCTAGAAAAACAACTTTATAAGCTCTCTGAAGACAGTACTGCATCACCTATATGTTCTTATAGTAGATGTTGCAACTTAAGAGCAAAATTAAAATATTAATAACAACCAAAGACAGGACAAAATTCAAATAAATATTATAGTACTACATAAGCCCAATGCGTATTTTTTACTGACCTCACAAATGCTACAGTAATGAGCTGGCTCGTCCTTTGCTCGCCCATGCCAGACAATCTCTTTTCCTGCAGCAATTAGAGCTTCCCTCAGTGTCTGACACTGTTTGAGAGTTCTTAACAGGCAGTACCTGCAATCAAAATCAGTGGTATTTTCAGTTCAATATTCAACTTCATAGCAAGATTCAAGTAGACTTAAATTTCTTCCAAGACCCTGTACTTGGGAGTTCTCTCTTCACCTGGGATTTCAGGAACAGCTGGTTAATAAGAATCCCTAGACCCGTGACTTAGGTAGAAGCTACACCACATGCTTATGGACCTCTGTGTCGATCTGCTCCATTTCAGTACTGCCCCCCTTTGCCCTGCAAACAAGCGGTGCCTTTCATTTTTGACCAGAACGCACGAATGCCCTTTTAAGCACAATAAAACAATGTGTTTTCAAAAGTAATCCATGTATTTTATTTTGAACTATAAATTTAGCAGAAAAAAGTTATTTTCAATTTGGCAGTTCAAACTAGCTGTTTACATTTTGTATAAATAAATATAGCCTATACAAAGAACTGTTTTAACTAACATCCTAAAAACTCTGTTACAAGTATTTTCCTCCATGTAAAAGGAAAAAAAAATACACAGGTTAGAAAAGTAAGCCTCTCCACAAGGAAAAAAAACCAAACACAAAACGAACTTTGAAATCGGAATAAAAAAAAAAATTAATACTTATTTCACAAATGGAAAAAAAGAAGTGGTCAAATGTCAAATTAAAATCAACAATTCCCGGCTTTACTTCTGTAAAGCATAAAAGAAAAATAGTTATCTTCACAATTTTATACAGTTCTCTTCCGTACTAGGAAATCTAACTTGTTTTCTAGCATTGTATGTGCTACAGATGTTCTCTAAAAAAAAGTTGGTGAAATAGATCACTGGATTTCTAAATTACAATGTTATTTACAATAATTTTTAGCTCTTAGCCATCCTATTTATTTGAGCCGCAGCCTTTGCAGCCTTTCATTTTCTCCTCCACAGGGTGGTTACATTACATGCTCATTAGATGCAGAAAGAAGATTGAAAAAATGTAAGGGGAAGAATAAACATTGGACAGAAAACAAAGTGCTCAAGAGTTCTATCAAAATGTTTTCAACTTGATCCTTCTCCCATTTTAAAGCCTTAAACATGTAATATATACTTTCTGTATTTTTTTAAAAAATGTTTCTTTCATGTGTTTCCAAGTAGTTAATAGAATCTTAGGCTTACTTTGATATACTCTCCTCTTGATGTTTTACACTCAGACTGCTCATCTTCACTAAAAACAAGTCTATAGCTTCATTAATACCCTCACTGTAAATAATGCAAAACTGAAAGCATGTTTCTATGTTAAATATCATATTTTCATATACTGAATTTCAAGAAAATTAAACAGCTCATTCAACTGTAACTCCATCACTACTTTTAAAGTTTGATGTTGATGGGACTTACAATGCTAAGGCCAACCATATGCGATAGATCATGTATTATTTCACTTGCGTGTTGGGCTAATGTAAATGTGCTTCTGACAAGTTTAGTAACTTTGGTATAGCATTCTTTTCTGCCATACAGCTTGATTTCAAAGAAACACAGAAGCTACCATTCTTCTCTTCTGCTGCTACCCAGAAAAGTCTTTGGGTATGCCAAAGAGCAACTGGAAGCACATTTGCACACTTGCCACCATTGTTCTCCACTCCTGACTTCCAAAGACTTTCAAAGTGTTATTTTCAATGAGTTTTCTAGTGTTACAGTTGTGAAGACAGAATTGCCCAAAATGTAACCCACATATAACACCACTGCAATGTTTGCCAAATTTGAAACCAAAGCCAAAAACAATAGCTAGAAGGTGAATTCTCTGTCCTTGGAAAAAAATCAGATCCTAGTTATGGCACTTGAAAACATAAATGTTAACTATTTCATGCCATCAAAGAATGGGAGAAAGCATACAAACGATCACTTTGAAAATGCAGCATAATTTCCTAAATTATGGGAAGCCAAAAAGGTGTCTAGCAGAGCATGATGTATAAAGTTAAATGATGTCGGCTTTTAGCATTGTAGGCCTGCTTTTATTCTTGTACAGTGAGAATTCAGTTCAAAGAAAATCTGGACCATATCTCTCTCTCAAATTCTTCACAGGTATGGCATAAAGAATATGAGTAAATCATGTCCAGTCAAATTCAAATATTTAAGAGATTAACATTTTAAAATGGACATCATCCTGGTTTATTCTAGAAGGGCAGTGAGAAACCTGTTTGAATATCCAATAAAACTTTTCAAAGTGTGGAGACCATCCCAATGGAAATGCAAAACTGATCTCTTTGTATCTTTCAGTAATACATCTTCCCTACTGACACTGAAATGTATTTTATCTGGCTTCATGATTTTGTGCAAAATCATTTCTCCCACGTCAAGTTCTTTTGTGTTTCTAAAATTATTTTTGTCTAAGAACTTAGTATTTCGGTTACTTTGGAATTAATTTTTTAAGCCTTTATGACTATGTTCCCACTACCTCTAAAATTCTTCTCTTCCTGAGATACATTTGTAAAAGTCCTTCTAGCTTCCATCTGAGAGGTTTGCGGTTCATTTTTCTTTTCTTGAGGGTTGTGCTCTCTCAGTCAAGTGTTAAATCATTCTGTCTGCCTGTGTTCCTGCTCATGATCCTACTGTTAATATCAAATCTTTAAAAGACCTCTCATGAGAAAGTTTTAGTTTTTGCTTTGTCTTTTGTCTAGCAAGACCACACCGAGTTGCACATTAACTAAAAATATAAAGAGGCTTCAGATTTCTTCCAAAAGCAAAGTTTCCTTCTATTAGTTTTTCCCTACTGCTGTTCTGTTTATTTTCATCATTAATCTGGTTTCCAATATTTATATGTATGCTTAAATTTTACTTTATTGCCTCTGTAGTGGTTACTCTCACATAACCCAATAAGAAATATTTGTATTTATCTTTCAAATTGGAATTACAAAGTAATTTTTATCGTTTTCCAAGAGCTATTCTTTTGTACTATACTGATACCTAAGAAGGCCCAGAGAGAGAAGTCAAACTACCTAAATGCTTCAGGAATCTTCAAGGTGCAGTTTTAGATACAGACCTGCATTTTGGCAAAAAAGATGACAGTTGTGTCACTGACACATTTTTTTTCCTGATGATAAATGAAAAGTCAGCTATTCAAGATGAAATTCAACCAGCTGTATCAGAAATCATTATTTCTCAAGTGTTTTTATGCACATGTATACACACACACACAAATGTCTATTTTGTACATAACAAAATCCAGGAGCAGTGGACAATAGCTATTTGCCAGCTGGTGCTTTCTTTTTCCTGCAGACAAGTAGTCCATACAAAAAATTATACAACTGCTTTCCTGTCTTAAGGAGATCCATGAAGGTTTCTGCATTTCCAGCATGCTTACAAAGCCAAGGTCAGATACCAGACTGTTTATACTGGTGGTACCCATTTCTAGTAACCGCTATACCATGGCTACAGAAGCGACCACAATGAAGAGTTACTGCTACTAGATGTTACAAATCAGAGCTCATCATTGGATCTTCTTCCCTTCTGCACACACAGCATGGAACTTGGGATTTGGCTCACAACTAACTTAGATGGAGGACTTAATCTAAGTAAACTGGAAATTGATTTCAGTAGCCTAGAAAAAGCAAATGCTTGCGAGACCAATTGTATCTGCTCCTCAGCAGCTTTGCTTATTTCTAACGTACACCAAAAATTTAGGTCTCTCACTAGAAAAAGCTCGGCTGCTCTCAGCCAGCAAGACAACAGGAAACAACCATTTTGTGTGTTGTGTTTCTTAACATTTTAAGAGATTCTCTTGTAGGAAGATGCTATACTCAGTCATGTTTTTCTCCTTTTAAGCCTAAACCATGGCAAAAAAACCCACCTTAACTTGTGCAAATGCAAATGCAGGTGCCAAAAAATGAAATTCGTATTTTGCCAAAAACATTCCAGAACTGTTTCAAGCTTTACAATAGATGCCTGCTGGGCTTGGGAAGTTATATAAAGATAATTGTGAAATAAGTTTGTGGGTTGTTTTTTTTTAAATGGACTTTTTGGCTTCCTCTCTCTCACAGCCTGTGAGAGAGCCTCCCCCCCCATATTTCTCATTTCTAACTATTCAGTTTCTCCTCTCCCTTTCTTGACAGCTAGCACGCTGACTACACGAGCTCTAATAGCTTAATTGAAGGGGCAGGATTGTCAAGCTTTCAGCGAAGATTTTCTTTACCCTAGGTATTAGTTACTACATTTTAAGAGAGTATTCATGCATAAATGCAATTCCAAAACCTAGATTTACAGTGACTACAAACCTCCCTGTCTTCAACTTCCAATATTCTTGATCCTTACAAAGTTACCAGTTCACCAATTCCACCATTCTATAACAGATGTTCAAGCCTAAATTAAATTCCTACTGTGAAAAGGTGTCTCACTCAGATGTCATCAATAAATCCTACTAGGGGGAAAAAAAGAACTTACTTTTCTTTGTGCTTTATTTGCATGTTAACCCACCAATTTTTTAAAGGTCCATTTCAAGGCAAACTATAAAAGGATTCAATGTTTGTGGATCCAGTACGTTAACAAGACTAAGAAGTGCTCAAGCTAGAAGCTCCTTTGGTAGGCTTAAGGAAAACAGAGAGTGCTGCCACTACAGTATTTTCATTATGAGTAATGTGCTTTGGAATTAATTCCCTCACTTCCTTTACGACAAACCCACAATATACTCTGAAATGTCCATTCATTCCTTAACCTAGCTATAATGATGCTGCAATATGATTTGTATTTGCTTGAAGTTGCACTTTTCAGAAAAAAAAAAAATTACCAAGGATGCTCCAAGCTTTGAATATTCCTGCATTTTGGAATATGCGTATGAGAAATGTCACTAAGCTCAATTATCTTTTTACACATCAGTTAATTCATTGTTCACAAGAAAGATCAAAGAGAAGGTGGCTTTCAAACTCCTACTTTCCTTTATTTAAAACATTTATACTGGATCTCCAAATGACAGTGTGTGAGCACTAACTAGAGGTTCTAGAATGTCAAATTAAGTTTAACTTTACTGTAAAAATGACTAAACATTCTAATTCTAATATTTGAGTCGATGAACTAATTTTGTTATTTCTCACGGTATGTACTCCGAACAGCTTTTGTCATCTAAGTCAACTGCTTCTGTAAACTGCTGTATGAAGTCTATGGCATATTTAACAAAAGAAGTTAATTTGATCATTCTAAAGCTATGTTGCAGTAACATCAAATTAATTGTATTTATAAATGGATTATTTGAAAATCAGAATATAAAATAATTTTGGCTTGATTGTCAGGAATGGAAAAG
Source organism: Limnodromus scolopaceus (assembly GCA_028565335.1). NCBI lineage: Eukaryota > Metazoa > Chordata > Aves > Charadriiformes > Scolopacidae > Limnodromus > Limnodromus scolopaceus. The sequence continues at coordinate 118,829,634 of JAOXNO010000001.1, forward strand.
TCTTACAAAGGATTACTTTCAAACCACCTATTGGTTTATGCTTGAAGAGAAAACAGGTGCAGTAAATGTTCAAATAAGTAAAACTTACTTTATCATTTCAAAAAGCTTTGGATCTGAGACCTTGATATTTCGAGCCATATTCCATGAAAGATGAACCATGGGTACTATGGACTTTACGCTCTGCAGTTTATTCCACTCGTACCGTTCCACCGCCAATTTATATTGACAAGCTATACAAAAACAAAATTACAGAAGTGATTAGTCAAGTTAAGAAAGCGTTATCAACTGGAGCAAAAATAATTTGATTATAATCAAAATGTATACATTTTAGGGCTAGATTAAACTTCATTTGCAATGAAGCTCCAACTACATTGGAACTTCATTCCAACTACACTTGAATTCTATAAAATTTCTTTTAAAAAGTGCATTAATGATGCTAAAAGAACACACAAGACCACAGCAGCAACAACCGTCTGTGAAAATGAGTTACTGACAAGTGTTCAATTTCTATGGTGAACAGAGAACAACATTTCAAAAAGGTTACTTAAAAAAAAAATATCTTCAAATATCTCTGATAAAAAAAATACTAAATTTGAAATGTCTGCATCTCACTCTAGTCACTCTTTGTCATAATTTTACAATGCTATGGTATATAATTTGTCTTGAAAAGAAAACTGTACCTCAAGAGATTTGTTGCAATGAGTCACACTTTTTCATTAAGCAGCCTACTCACCCTGCCCTTTTTAAAAAAGTGTTTTACAGAATTTACTGTGACTGAACATGTGAGCTCTGTATCAGTCAGTCATAAAATCCTGGAGATATACTATTTATTGCACCATAATGAAATATTTTACACAACTGTTCGCATTTCCTGATGCTTTCACTAAAGAACAATTAGGTATCCGTTGTCCTGAGAAAGTTAGATTGGACATGTCCTCAACTCATATGCAAGCTATAGAGCAGGCTGCTGGGTAGAACAAATTTTGGGAGAAAAAGTTAAGAAATGGCCTGTCTACAAGACAGAGTGTATTAATTAATCTAAACAATTTATTCTGCTAGTGTTTGCTACATAATTTCAATTTTTACAAGTCTGTTAAATGAAGAAGTGCAAAGGCTGCATTCTTGCTGCTTTCTCCTCCTGTTGCCAATGTAACTACTTAAAATATTATGTGCTGGAGCTTTAAAATACAGTAAACGTGGTAAAGCATGGTAAATTAGTAAGAAATGGTAGTTTCTGTTCAAATGTAGTATAACATTACCTAATTATGTAGTTATGCACAGGCACTATTCAACCATACCTGTAAGAGGGCCAACATTCCATGCAATGTTGTTGCACCAACCGATAGCCTGAACCCAATGAACAGTGCCAGCATTTATCCACACCAAATCTCCTGGTCTTTGAATAAACCGATAAACTGGGACATTGGCTTCATACAAATCTTCCAAGTTTGGCCACCAAGATCCCATTAGGAAATTCATATTATTCCTGAAACAATAGGAAAAAAGGTCTTTAGCATTTATCCGCAGACATATTAATGGCTCATACTTCAATGAAATTGCCTGTAAAAACTGATCACCACGATAAATGCTTTCTGCATCTAATCATTGACCCAGAAGGACTAGTCAAACGGAAAGTTTCATCTATAAAATTCCTAATCCTAAGTCCACAGTTCACATGCAATACATTAAAACACTTAACCATCTGGCTTCCCATGTGAAGTCAGTTTATGGCTCCCAGTTACGTTCTATTTACTTTTAAATTTCCCAGTATTTTATTAATGCTGGGGCAGAGATTAATGCTTGGTTAGATCAAGTGTGACAATGGTGCAAATGATGCCTTTTTAACCACTGACTGATTTTATATACAGACTGTACCAGCTCTTAAGAATGCTTTCTGTTTTGCACAATGCCAAACATGTACTTGTACTGGCAGCTTATGCACATGAAGCTTGTCCAACAAGCAACCTGTTGGCACCATCTCAACCGTGATCCACAGGTCTATGCTCTATTCAGCCAAGAAATACCAACCCCCATGAGAAGCATGAAAAGACACCTCTGTATGGATTGTCTAAGCACAAACTCTTTCACTATGGATATGCAAAATACATACTTCTCTCCCATCCTTAACCCAATTTTATACTGTTTTTATACTGCACCATGACAGATCATTCGCAATTCATTGTTTTCAAGGACAATTATGCACCTCCATCAGGCACTCCAGACATTTTGTGAAGTTACCAAGATCTTAGTTTCTCTGTCACCCTCAGGAGGACAGTGTCATAGGGGTAAAAGGCGTATTGTCATCAGAGACACTGCAATTCCATGAGTGGAATTAGAATTTTGAGATGGCTAATCTTTGTAAAGCTGGATCAAATATGAAGAGTTGTCAGCAGACAGCCAGAAAATATGGAATATAGAGACCCTAAGATGAATTTGCAGAGCTCTGGAAAGTTCATAAGAAAAGTCAAGAGCTTAGTCCAGTTTTAACTGGACAATATAATATGAAAAAAACCTCTCCTGTAAGATTAGCTTCAGAGGCTACCGCTTGAACACTAGCATTATTAGGGGACACGATTGTTTCTCCTCTTTTTTTGGGGGTGGAGTCTGGTGGTAGGGTGGTGGTGGTGTAGTGTGGTGGTGTGGTTGTGTGTGCATGTGTGTGTATTTTGTTTGTTTTTAAAGCACTCACTCAAGGCTCAATATAGCAACCCCAATCTTAGAGCTGGCTGAGTATGGTCAGTGTGCCTCAACTTTTCCAGCAAGCTGCAAATATGCAAGTGTATGCAAACCATGCCATGACACCTCCTGGGGTCTGAGTAAACTAAGCTCTCCCTCTAGATGCAGCAAGAAACCATGCCAAAATACCAATGACTCTGTACTTGCTTGTGTACAACATGTACATTAATCATAATAAAGATTAACAGCATACATCACCAGGAAAATACTTTACTTCATCACTCCTAAAAACAAACAAAACCAAACCCCAATCCTTCACGCCCAACTTTGTTCCATCAGTCCACTGCAATAGCTCTAGAACGCCATGACACCATTACAAAAGCATCACCATTTGGTAATAGTTGAGGTCAGCTTTAATATGGATGATAGAGCGGCCTAGATAAACAGCAAGGGCTACGATGGATTTTCTGATGTGGAAACGTTACTGCTACGAAAACTGGATTGATGCCACGTAATACACATCGGTAGCAGACACTCTATGCTTACACTAAACTTCTGATCTCCTTTAATGTAGTATTTTGAATCTTGAACCTAGATGAGCATTTGCTACTACCAATCTCTTGCTTGTATTTCCTTCATTCCTGTGTTCAGAAAAAACCAAATAATGGACCTAATGTTAATTTTTGAGAGAAACGCTACTGCAGACAATCTAACTTTCTGTACACTGTACAAATGTAGTATTTTGTATAAATTCTAGATTTTGCATTTTGACTTATTTTAAAAGACTTTTCTAACTTCATGGAAAACTGGAAAAATAATGTCCTCTTACAGCATCCTCAGTAATTTCCCCCCTTAGGTCTGAGAAAGACACAGAGAACTTGATAAAAATAGAGAAAAACAGCATGCCCAGCTTACTTTTCACAGAAGTCATTCATGACACCCCAATAGCTTTCAGGGACAACAAACCATTCACAGTCACCTGGACCAATATTTATATTTACGGAACAAAAGTTGTTATTTTCTTGATGACCTGAAATTTAAGAGAAAAAATAAACACACTTCATGTAAGGCTGATCTATCAAAATAATGCTATGAAAATGCAAAGTAACAATTACTAAAAAGCCCTACATTGTACTTTAAGTGTTTGTACACATTTTTATATGACACTTACACACAATGCTTAGGGGCCTTCACAGTGTTAACAATGCAATTAAGCTACCAGTGACTAGAGAATTCTGCTTTTTTTAGTTTGTGGAAAATGAAAAGCTGGAACTCCCAATCTCGCAAATCTGACCAGTACTTCAGCAGTTCCCTTTTTTGTAGAAATGAATGCTTCAGCATGCTAAACCTTAGATTTTGTGTTTTATGATAGCTCTTGACAGTCCCAGTCAGGAGCAAAACTTCATGACTTCAGGCACTGAACAGACAAGTAGTAATAAAATCTGTCCCAAAAAGCTTTCAAGATCAATGTAGAAATGCCAGTATTTTATCATCTTTTGACAGCTGGAAAACTGAGCCATAATCCCTAATGAAATTATCTAAACTTGTACTTCAGAAAAAAACAGACCCTGAAATTTAGTCCAGATCCCTCAAGTCTCAGTCCAGTGCTCTAACACAGCACTATTCATTACGGAGGGTTGAATCCTATCCTCAGACAATAAAGAATCTAAAAAGTAAAAAAATACTGATTTCTGTGATTGCACAAGACTACTTTGGAAGCCTGTAAAAACTTTCAAGGTATGCAAAATACAAATACTGTCCAAGTATATTAACCCATCATCTTTTTGCCCTTAAAGAATCCAGTATTGCATGCAAGAAGTTAGTATGGGAATTACCTACCACTGCAGAAATCCAGAAATTTCTACCATAAGGTAATTTAGTACTTTGTACATGCAGAGTTCAGTTAAACAAGAAACTTTAAAAAAATACTGAATATGTACAATTTTATCATGTTTAGGCATGCTGTAAGATATGGAAAATCTGCAGTGCAGTTAAATCAATACCACAGCAGTAGAACCTGATTTTTTTTCATGCAAAGAGATTATACTCACCTGGTGTTCTACTTCCTGGAACCTTCATGTACAACTGCACTGTGTTCATGCCCAGGATGGTATGACCAACATGGCTTAGAAGATTTCCTGCTGATACCACACGTACAAAAGCAGGAAGTTTTGTCAGTTCGTGGAGTTGCAACTTCCACCTGCAGCAAAATAGCAAATCGACAAACTGTGAATCCTTAAGACTCTTAGAGGAGTTTGAGAAATATAAACATTTTCAAAAAATTGTTAGCACAGGAGATAAAAGAGCAGACAATCTACTTCTATGTAATATAGCATTTCTTAAGATGGAAGTTGAGGCAATGCAATACCCTTTACTTGACAGTTACAGAAATTTAAATGACAATTTCATTTAAGAGTGAGCTAAAATCCAGGGTGATCAGACTCACCCCTGCAGTTAGCCAGTCTGCTGCTATACTGCCAGAAAACTCTGGTTGCAATTTATACCTCAGCGTACATCTTTTCCAAGTGAAAACGGAGCTGTGCTCTCCTCACACTCTTAAGCCAGTGAAGAAAGTGTTAACCATGCTTTCAAGAGTGAAACAATATTGTGCTACAACATAGGTCAAGAAGAGTGTCTAAACATACCGAAGCCTGTGCACACAATTGCTGTGGCCAAGAATGAAGTTAACTATATGCATGTGCTACGGAACTGAATGCTTGCATTTATAAAAACACAGATCTTGAAACACAAAAATCCCAGAACTTAAGTATGGAGCTCTGTAATGTCACCCAGGTATCTCTGTTACGCTTTTAATTTTAAACTATATCCAAATATAATCACAATTCTGACAGGCTAGTTGAGGGCAAAGATAGTTTTGTAGCAAAAGCTGACACCGCAGATAAGAAGACCAGGCATCTACCTGGGATCCTACAAGAAATATTTAAAGTATCATAATCCAATTCCCTATGAGCCTCAATTAAATTGACCTAAGCATAACTAAAAGTTTCTCTCCCTGTGGTTTGCTCTGGGTGCTAGTCTATTAGCAACAATTTTGCATTTACAGATGAAAATTTCTTTAGAAAAAAAATAGCATCAATATTAAAAATTTCATAAACAATCTCTAATCACATACGTATGTACACACGTTGATCTTTCAGTGACTATACCAGAAAACACCCCAGCATCTTAAGCTGGCCTTATTCCCCAGTTTCAAACACCGTAACCTTTTCTTCTGCTCTAATGACTGAAGCAGATCAGAATTTTTGTACAGCAGCTAGTGGAACTAACAGCCTAGACATGCTGGATCTTTTATGGAAATATATGCTAACTAGAGATGGAACCAAATAAAAAATTATTACTGAACACACACCAAAAATATGCTTTCAGAGTATTTCTAGTACTTTCTGATGTTTTTCTGAGCTACCTTCATCTACTCACAGAAAGATAAGGAATCTAAACAATACACAATTTATTGCCCCCCTTTTTTTTTTTTTTAGGTTCTGGCAGAAGTATCACGTCTTATCCACAGGGAAGCATTGGTCTGGTATTTTACTACATGTTTTGAGCCCTGCTCCTGGATAGAGAAGCAATAGCTATGAAAAAGTGGAAACAGAAAGGATGACAGCAGGAACAAAAGGAAACCAAACCCAAGTAACAAAAATCCAGAGAAATAAAAAAGAAAAATCCTTCAATCTTACAGTTTCTGTGCAAAGACTGAAAATTTGGTATTGTCAGAAGTAATTTAAGATGTATGCAAACAACTTGAAGTCTCTGAATGAAACAAAGTGAATGTATTAGGAGGAGGACAGTTTCTAATGGATTTTTTAAGTTCATTTCTGGAAAAAATAATGATCCTAGAAAGAAAAGCTTGAAAAGAGATTTTAAGGTGAGAAGGACTCTTAACAACAGTTAAAAGACCAAAGGTAACAATTTAATTGTGGAAATGGGGTATGTAACTGGAATTGGGTTTATCAACAGAGTGACTGATGTCTGAGAAGAATGCACTGGTTTTCCAGTAGGAGTATGATACCATAGAATACCACTGTGAGCAGGAGAAACTGTAATCAACTTACTTTTTGTCATCTGACAGGTCAATGTTGGTCCCAAACTTGATTGTTTTAAAAGGTCCTCTTCTCCTCCTCCCAGAGCTGCAAATACAGAAAATGTAATAGGTGAATGTGAAAATGGGAATGAGGTAAAAAAACCACATAAAACCAACTACAGAATTATCACAGTTATACCACACTTACTTATCAGAAGATGTGGATTCATTGTCTGAGTGGTCCTTGTGGTGACTCTTCTTTTCATTTTCCTCCTATAAAATGCAATTGTGGAAATGTTTTTATATATATATACACACCAAAAAAATTTATAGAAAATATATAGATATAAAATGTTAACATGTTCACAGACATAAGCACATTTGTTTCAAGATGCTGGTACAATCCTTAAAATATTTGTATCTAAGATTTTATGTGACTATTACTGTTATGAAAATTAAAAAAAATAATAAATAATTAGTCAAAAGTCACTGCAAAAAATTCTTCATGACTACAAATTCAGTGACGTTCAGGCCAGAACAACAGAAAATGTCTAAACTGTAAATGTTTCTGCTAGCCTACATTACCGTTGAAAATTAGTATGTTGGTTTGCTTTATTATGCAAGTGAACTGGAATCCAGTCTCCAGCCTTAAGGAATACTGTTGACTTTTTTAGACTAGAACATTTACCTTCCTTCAAAGTCAAGAAGGTCTCCTGATATGAAACTAGGATGACTAATATTTATAAAATTAATTTTATAAAATCCATTATATAAAATCTTTTGAATTTTTCATAGCCATATGCTATTTTAGCACTGCAGTAGCTAGGACCATGACTAGTGGAAAAAATCTAACTGATACTAAATGATGTAATTTGATCTTTTTAGCGGAGTGGGCTCAAAAGCCTATTCTAAAGACTTCTTTTTTGGCAAGTATATGGATGTAGAAGGAAAAAGAACAAGACAAAAAGGAGGAAAGAACTGCCTGGAGGCTATCCAAAGATCTCTGGCTTTGAATGGGATTGTTGTTAAATCTCAAAGTGCCCTATGTACCTGAGAAAGTCTTATTCATCCTTTGAATGAAGGACAAAGAGAAACAAAAAGGAACCTAGTGATGACGGATTTATCAAATACTGCAAGACATGTTAGAAAAGCAATATAATAGTTGTTAGAGGCATAAAAAAAAAAGAATCACGTAGGGCAAACCAAGAGGATTGTGCCTGTATAAAGAAACAACGAAACTTTCATTTGAACACTGTGAAAAGTCACCTAAGGACAGGTCAAAGCAGTGTTAGGTAAAGGACACACGTACACTTAAAACAATGTCTTTTTGATTTCCAAGGGGAAAATGAAAAATCACCATTCTGAAAATTATTTTGTATATTACATTTTTACCACCAATTTGTAACAGAGAAAAAATAATAATCAGAAAATACAACAGTTCACTTCTTGGTGCAAAACCAAAGCTGAGGCTTTCCTGCTGACAAGCAGCTATGGGATCAGTTATGTACATTACTGAACATGTACTTCACTGGAACATTATATATGGAATGTTCTCCAGCCCCTCTGGAATGACGTACAAGAATATAATGCTGGTGCAACTGTTCAAGGGGCACCAGAAAACATCAGTATCTTACTTAAATTTATTACCACTGCAGAGGAAGAAAAATAACATTTACGTCCCAAGTTCTTGATGAGTTCAGTGCTCCCCACTTCCTAACAGTGTTCCTGTTTCTTTTCCTCATCCTGTATCAGTCTCACTCAAAACATTTTGACTACCTTCCCTTCTCTATTCTTCAACTACCAATTAATTCCTTTGTTTCTAATCCTTTCCTCTAATGCAAAGTTTAAATTTAGAATTTCTTTCCTTTCTTACTGAAACCATTGCTGTTTCTGTGTAACTGCAGTGAAAACTGCAATAGTCGATTCCCCATGTCGATGTTTTCCCTATTTTCTAATTAACAACTGGTCAAGAATATCCTTTTGTCTTAGTTCCACCTTAGCCTAATCTTTTTATAACAGCAGATAACATAAGCCTCTGAGGAGAGGCCATAGCTAATTCCAAGGATGTGCTAACTACTTCAGCAAAAATATTAAAAAATAACACCAATAAAATAACATTTCAAATATTTCACTCTGTCACATATGTCTAACAACTTCTAAACTAAATAGAAACTGTTATGTTCAGAACCCAACAATAACAAATATGGAAAGCATCAGCCACTTTTATGCAAAATAATTTTTTTAACTGTTGTGCTGAAAGACAAGTACAAGTGTAAACTTCAATAAGCCACATCAAATTAACTCAGGATACTATGAAGAACAAAGAAATTTGATTTCAAAGAGTATGTGAAATTAGAAACAATACAAGTTAAAAAAAAAAAGTGCATTTAAAGTTCTAAATATTTTAATACGAATTTTGACATTATTATATGAAAGCTTGAGCTACCAAGCTTTGAAAGCATGTAATAGCCAGTTTTACATTAAGAAAATTAAGTTTTACATTAAGCATTTGTGGGAAACACCATATATACTATTCGCCCCTCTATTCAAAACACATTATGTAAATTTACCTGTGCTTTTCATGCCAACGGAAATATCTCCTTTTCCTTAACAGCTTCCATTTGTTTTCAATAGCTGTTACTAATTGGTTCCTGAGTTAGTATACAGTTTGTAAATTATTTAAAACAATGGACTCACCCTTAAAGACTCCTGGAATGAGGAGGCTTGGTACTGTGCATACTTAGCAATTGTTGTATGAGATCTACTGCTTTCACAACGCCAGATTTTCTTTGTTCCAGTGGGGTCCCAGTTTTCATCTGCTGGCTGCAGTAGTTGTGTCCTCACTTCTACTATGTGTTCATTATTTGCTTCTACCAATGTCTTAGTAGAGAAGAGTCCTAGGTCTAATAAATAGGAAAAAAATTCATAAATGACACTTAAAATATAATAAAAAGTTTCAAGAAAAGAAAACATTAATACTAAAGTTATCTAAAGGTTTAAACTAAAGCATTTTTTCCCTTAGCCTTCATAACACAGCCCACCTGTAGGTTAAAAACTAACACATGATTAACACTCAAAAAGCTTTTCTGCACCCAACAGTAGAAGCTTAGAAAAAACTTGGCAGCTACCATATGGACTATATTCCAAGAAACATTTTACGTGATTTGTGCAAACAAATCTGCAAACAATGTTTAAATCTATTACCAATAAAGTATTTTTCAGACTACTGTTATATGAATGCACTTCCATCATACAATGCATCTCCTACCAGCAATTTCTATCTACAGAGTTTAAAATGTACACAGTCAGATTATAGATCATTAAAACTAAGCACGAAGACATGTTGCCAGTTTCCATAGGAAAAAAGCCTATCTGTAAGCTTCCATGCTACAGCTCAGCTCCTCTCTGTGCTCGACAAAATCTGCTGGACTTTAGGGGGCTTTTTGAGATGATAAGATTAGAAACTGTAGCAAACTGAGAAATGACACATTACCCTAATTACTTAGAATACAAAATACAATATTACAGATATAAAATATCCACTTTTAAGAACTGAGAGACTTCTTTTTATAAAACATATACAATTTTTTCCAAAGTAAAAAAAAAATTGAAAATAAACCCACCTAATTTAAGCGCTCCAGCAAGGCCACGTATTACAGTAACAGGGTTGTTTGGATTTGTACAAAATTGATGTAAAGGTGGAAAGAAAGCATCGCGTTTATTTTCCAACTGTAAAATTATAATGGAATATTAAATGTCAGCTGAACTTAAGACTTGCTATTTGTAAAGCAAAAAAAAGAATAATAAAAGAAGAGAAACAACAGAAAGAAGACAGGAATGTTCTCCATTTCCTTGCACTGTGAGGAACAAACGGCTACATTATACAACCCCTTCCATGTTAAAAGCTAGGTTCACTCCTGAAATTAATTTGTTACTGCAATTTATTTCTTGGCATGAATTACTCCCAGGTTGTTTCGGCGTTTGCAACTCAGGTTTCCTGCAGTTTATTTCTTTATCTGACAGTAGCTTTGTACATTCTTCTAAATCTACAGAATTCTCTGAAGAGCAAGATAATATATTAGCTTTCTTTACAGAAGTCAAAAAGCTAATTCTACAGATAATGTATACAAGAAACAGCATAATTAAAAAGACTACTCTCAAAGTATATCTCATGTTAACCAGAAAGACCGATTGGATTTTCTTATGCTTTTGTGCACCTATGACCTCTATTTTATGCTGTAGTCTTCCCCATCTTTTTTTTTTTCCCCTTCTTTTTTTTCCTCTCTCTCTTTTTTTTCTTTTTTTAAATTGTTGTGAGTCTCTTAAAATGCCAGAGACGTTCTTTCAATAAACAAAACATGATACAGAGTTCCCAAATATTGGGACCCACGCGGGCACATCCACACAGTGTGCTGCAACATGGTGACTTACCAGCTTTGTACAGATTTGACAAAGCTGTGACAGACTTTTAACAAGGGAGATTAATTTAGATGCAACACTTGGATAACAGTTGGAAGCTCTATTGCTCCCAACTTTATGTAGCTCTTGGGCAGTCTGCTTGTGTAACATCACACCAAAGTGCCAACTGCTTCTGGTTCTCAAGTTGGGCTGAGTAAAGCTAACTTGAGATTTTCACACCAGCTGTATGGACATACTAGAATTTATTCTTCTGTTATCAAGGAAGTGGACATCCTATAAATTATTCTTCTATTACTAAGGAAGCTAGCTCAAACTCTTCTTAAGCTATTATGAAACTTTATTTTCAGAAAAGAAGTTTTAATGGTTCTATAAGAAAATAGTATGTAACTAAAGCGTGCCTTTTCCTAATAACATTTCGTTCTTACCATCACTGTAAATTTTACTCATTTTTTGACTTACTATATTTTGAAGTAGACTGTTATAATAGTTTAAATTAGTTTCATTTATAGCTAAACTGTCACTTGCAAATGACATACAGTATTTCAAATATGTATGTATGTTACATCTGATGAACTGTTTTGCCTATTCTGCCAATATTTTGAGCATTAAAAAAAAAAAATCAACAAAAAAATTCTGAAGCTGTTTTTCCTCATTTACTGAAATTCTTAATTTACAAGTACTTTAAGAGTCAAACTAAGCCTCAGAATTTTCTTTAAGATTAGCATTTTCCCCGCTTATACGCTAGTTGGGAGAGCATTGTAATTAGAATTCAGCTGTGAATAGTGCATCTTTAAAATAATTACATTATGTAATTCAGATATCCAAACAAGTACAAAAGGCGGTCAGCAGCTTACTTCTGCCATTAGATCTACTTACATAAATACTAGGTGTAGGTGGATTCAGCTTGTCCTTTGGCAAGGGAGGGTATGGTGGAGGTGGTGGTCGTGGAGGTGGGCATTTATCCAATAGAATACTACTGTTAGATAAGCCATTTTTACCCAGATTCCTAAAATGAAAGAAGACCTGCCTCTGTCAGTACTTGGCTAATAAGATACATATATATTAGTGTCATCTCCTCTGCAAAATAATGATGTATAACAAGAAACCATAATTCAAGATGCAAATAAAGCCCATATATTTCAATCATGGATTCTCAGCGTGTAATTTGAAAATATTCAAAATAATTCCCACTTTGCCTGCCAAATCTGCAACATCACCATTAGTTGATAATACAGTCATTTTAAATAAAAGCAAGTATGACTCATTTGACAAAATTTAACAGAGAAAGCAGGTTTCAACTAGAAATAGAGAAGAAACTTAGGTTGGCACTGGCTGGCGGATGATCAATTCACAGCAGCTGAGATAACACAGTCCGGTAACGCTGTGCATAACACTGTGGCAGAGCACAAAGAAAACGATAATGCCTTAGCAAAAAATCTGCTGAGTCACAAAGAACAACTACAACTATAGTAACGACACTAAATTGAACAACCACCTACCCCACTCTCTGACTTACACATTTTGAAGCCAGAAGGAGCCACTGCTACATAATCCGTTTGAGCAACAGAGGAAAGGACCTACCCTGAGCAAGATGCTGTGCCAACAACCGTACATGTACTTGGGTGAGAACCCCACTTATTTTATTTTCAGCATTTCTCTGGAGATTTCCAGATGTGGATAACCCACCATATGTGTGTTAACTTTTCTTTAATGAATGATCTGAAAAAACAGCATTCTGAGGTAAGCCTATATTCAATTTCAAGTCACTATCACCAGGAAAGTATTTGTTAATTTACTTAAGTAATATTAATAACTTAAGATTTATTAATCCCTTAAATTTTTGTTTGTTAAAAATGACTCAAATACTTCAAAATTCTTTACACTAAACACTATTCAAATCCTTCTTCCAACCTCACTCGATTCACTAGCTGTTGTTACCACCTCTCAACACCCCATAAAATGGGCTATTTCTAATGCCTAATTTAGTCATGTGTCTTCATGTAACTCACCCATTACAAAAAAAAGGTGTTCTGGTAACAACAGTCTTCAGCAGAAAACACACCTGACTTATTAGATGAAACTCCTAGCAATAGAGTTTGTCTCTAAAACACAGAAACTGTGACACTTGCACTGGGCAACATTGCAGAGCTGGGAGTTGGCATGTGAGAGTACTGCTTCAAATCAAGCTACCACAAACCACGAGTAAGACGGACTTGGGGCTTGACATCACATCAGACTGACTGTTATGACAAAGCCTTTAAAGAAAAAAACCCAAACATCTCACCTACCCCAACCTGCAGGAAAGATGAGCATCCTGAGAAACTGGTCCTCATCACAAGTCAGTGATTCAGTTCAGAACCTATACCAGCTTTCTAACTCGTACATTGCTCCCCTCTGACAGAAGATCAGAACAATACAGACAGAGACATATTTAACAACTGTCTCCAAAGCACGCCTGTCAAAATACCAAACACAGCTTATTCCTTGTGCAGGGTGAGTCTAATGCCAGAATAGATTGCAACTTCAAAGAAACTGAAAAAGCAATGTGGAAGCTTTGATTAGGCATCATCCAACTTGGCAGAAAGCTCGCTGACCAATGCTTCATGGCTGATGTAGTTCTTGCAAAGACTCTACTGCCCCCAAACAAAAAAAGATGGCAATATAAAATCATCTCCCAAAGAAATTTATCAACCATGATTGCATGAATCTGAGGTTCAGACCACCTATACAAAGCAAAACTATAATCTGAATAGCAGGAATTAGAACTAGCTGTAATTTTTACATTATCCAACCAAAAAATAAAACCAAGAAAAGCAAATCCATAATATTAAAAATCAAAGAAAGCCATGACAAAATTCAGTTTGAATTGATAAGCCATTTCTGAGGCAAGGAAGACGAGAAAGACTGAAGGTAAAAAAAAAAAAAAAAAAAAGACACAAAGAAAAAAGGACATTGCTCAGAACTAGCACGACTTGGGCTACTGTAGTTATAACAAAATAACCATCACAGTAAAAGCTCAGGAAAACCAGGGTACATGAGGTCTTCAGGGAAGGGGGACAATAGAGAAGGGAGAATCTACTGTACCCTTAGAATTACAGGTCTGAAAAGGCAAAGGAGATAGACAACAGTAGTGTGCAGACAGTACAGATGAAAAGATCAGATGGGCAAAGATATCTCATAAACCCAGCACTTGAAGCTGATGCTACCAAATGCACATCACGGTTTCCTAGTAAGTTACTAACACCCTGCAAGGAAATTTCAAGGGAGGAAAGGGGCCAAAGAAAAGCAAAGCTGAGATAGGAAAATGGTCATAATTCAAGCAGCACAGGAAACAGATGGGAAGAAGATTTAAAGTTATCTTTAACACATCAGTTTCACTCTATCATCTTTCTTCTGTACATGAATCAGAATAACTATTAATAACAGTAACAATACAAGAGAGATATTAAAGAATAACACTGTAATTGATAATGTGCAAACCAGAGCAATGGAAATTACAAAAAAACACCACAGAAGTACCAAAAAGATTTGCTACCAGCATCTGAAATGAAGCAGTGTGAATATCCACTGCCGGCCTCTCCACCTCTGGAAACAGAGAACGATGGCCACGGCAAGGAAAGTGAGACACCCTTTTTGACCACAGCAACTGCGAGGAAAATCTCATGTGCATCTATTTCAAGAGCGTATTTTTTGTGAGAGGATTTCATACTCGCTGAAAGAGGCAACAGTCAATGCTTGAGAAAAAACAAGCCTGATTTAGGCTCTAAAAAGAAACTGGATGCCCAAACAGTCACCTACAATGCTGCGATGGAGGAATGAAGAGGAGGACAGGCTTCATTCATTTAAATTGACTTTCCAGAGGGAATTGGCTTTTCATAAGACTGTGCAGTCAGGAGAACACCCTTCATTCCCACATAGCGGGAAGAGAAGACAGGAGCAGCTGTCAGTCTCAGAAAGGTAAGGACAGATGTACACACTGATGTGCAGAGTTGTCCTGACTCAAAGCTGCAGCTCTTGGCCCACTGCAATTTGCTTGATGGGTAAAAGCAACATCATCTCATGCAACTGCTTGATTCTGAGGACCAAACTCAAATTGGCATGCTTATGAGTGACACCAACCACTATGGACAGAATAGGTGCCTGGATTTCAGGTACTTAAGGGGTATCTTGAATAATCAATCACCAGATTCATTAAAACACCCCCTTTTTATTTTCCATTTCACTGCTTCCTAGGATACATTCCCACACCTTCTAAAAACAGTTTACAGCATTCAATCTTAGAGAACAACTTCCCCTCTGGCTGTACCAAAAGACACAGTTAACCAGAAGCAGAGGTGTGATCCAGTTTGTGTTGCAACAGTCACTCTCCTCTTCCTTATATAGCACTCACTCCCCAGTCTGTACATTTAGCAAATATTAACAAAATAATTTAGTATTTTCTAGGAATTTCTTGACAAATTGAGACTTATGGCTTATGTTGAGAAGATGCCTTCATCCGTCTACCACTCTTCTTCCCTCCAGTTTACTATTTTCACTGCATGGACAACCTGGACATTTGTTATGCAGGTGGGATGTCCCTGCCCCATGGGAAGATGGACTGTAGCTGCTCTGGCCTTAGAGACTCCCCTGCCAGAGCCCTACATCACTATCAAAAATTAAATAAAACAAGACCAAAATCTGATTCCAAGGCAAGATCACTGAAACATTTACAATTACATGAAACTTATCAGGTAGTTGCTATACACTTCATAAGCACTATATTGACATTGTGTCATTCTACTTGACTAAAAAAAGATACTATACAAGCTTAAAGCCAACTGTGTTACACAGCTGTATTAATTTTAACTCCGTTTTATTATACAAACTCTCAACTACATCAAGAATAGTAAAGTTAATGTGATGAAACTTATTTTCCAAAACCCAGGAATCATTAATTACTATCCTTTACATTTATAAAATATATCACCTCAATTTTACTATTTCACTTGAGCCTAACAGCAGACTGAGAGGACTACATTTACTTCTCAGAAAGCAATTCCAGAGTGGTTTTCAAATCCTCTGGAACTTTTTCCGTTTTGTAAGAACTATAAAAAATATATCTGTATGAATGACAAACAACAATTCTCTGGCCTGAGCTCATGGATGTATGTTATCCAGGGCTCTGACTTAAAAATATCAAATTTAAGTATAACTACTGTTCAGCTTTCTTGATTACTATAAAAACAGAGAGTGTGTTATCATACATCCCGTGATGTGAACATCGTATCTGCCTTTTTCCCAAGCATAGAACAGAAATATTTATTGAACTCTCTTTGCCTCTATTGAGTATTTTAATAACTCTGTGTAGTCATTAAACATGAGTGGGTTTTGTGTTTCTTTTTCATTCTTGGCTGTAGTTTTCCTCTTCCAAACTTCATTGCTGAGTCTTCTAGAACTCTTAGCTTCAGTGCTTTTAAAAATATTTTCCCTTTTTGTTTTTAATTGGGAGATTGGGACTTTTTGATAACAATGAAAAGTTCCTAAGCAATTTCCAGTCATCTACACTTTTGGATTTTAGGTACGTTTTACAGGCCAAAACAGAATAAGTCACAATCATTGCCCTTAAGCAGTTATTTTTGTTGTGAAGCCAGTCTGTTTAAGTGAATTGTTATTTGAGGATTAGCTGCATGAGAATTAACAAGGTTTTATCGCTCAAGAGATTATAGTTATTCTGAAGAACAAAATTAACACCCTCTCTTCCCCAAATAAAAATCACATTAAACACGAATATAAGGAACTGTGAATTTATGTGATACCCTACCTCGAATCTATCAGAATTAATCTACAAAGAAGAATGAACAAAACGTTTCAAAAACATGCCTGCAGAAGGACTCAGCTGAAGCACTGTGATGCACAGTACTTACTTGACCCAGTCCCGATTCCAAACAGAAACACCCAACCTTTCTTAACAATTAATGGATACAATTATTTACTTTCATACTCCAAGTTAGTACAAAAACACAGAGAAATGTCCGTCAAGACCCACCACCCTATGAAGGAGATGGTTACTCACAACACCTAACTTGGGTTCTCTAAGACTCAGCTACCCAAGCTCCTTCTGTAGACAGTAGAGAGAGATGCGCTCTCGAAGGGGGAATACAAAGAAGTCAAGCTTACATTAAGCTTAAATTCAAGTAATGCCAGATAATTATACAGCCTGTTTATCATGCAATTTTCTACCCCAGCATTTCACAACCAGGTACTAGCTGGCAATACTCCCAGAGAGCTTTCTTTTTAAACCTACAAAAAAATTCCTACAATAGAATTGTGGATTTTCTCATTATGCAAATATATTTCTAATAATTCTTCAAATTCTGTTCTGGTTTTGACCTCAATAGTATAGGTTGGCAGTGAATTTCATAGGTTAATTATATGTTATGTAAGGAGTAATGTTCCTTTTTTCTTTTCTAAACGACTTTTACATCTTTCATTTCTATTTCATTTGCTAATCACCATGTTCTCAGGCTATAAGACAAACAGAATTACATTAATGACTTATGTAAGAAAAACATTGTAAGAAGTGCTACCAAACTTCTTCATACACTTGCTTTCCTCCTAAACTATAAATCTTTCCTATGTTATTTTACTCCCAGGTAATTCTGCTTCCCATCTCTGTATTTGCCTTTTGAATCAAAACGGAATGTCTTGTGAAATCACAGTATTTCAAATTTTATTCTTAAAACGTTTGCTATGGTGAAGTTGACTTGCCAGAATTAATGGGCCTTTAGAGCAACTGAACAATTTTGCCTTCAAGCCAAAAAAGTCCTTTGCTTGCAGACAAAGAAACCTTCCAATGAAGCAAGAATTGCTTTTGTTGGTTTTGTTTTTAAGAACAAACCACAAACTTAATCCAGCTCCTTTCTCTGCAAAGTACTTCCCCTGAAATGGATCTAGGCTCTTTGCCTCTTGATTGCAGAGTTCCCAAACCAGTGATTCACTAATTGACTTCACAAAGCAGGCTTAATTGCCACGGAGCAGCACCTTCAGAAAGATCAGCCCAAGTTTGCTTCTGCCCCAGGCTTCAACGTAGAGCCTGATGAGCAACGAGATGTCTGATTACTTAGCCTCTGCATTGCTCTTCCTACTCCTCTTCATGAAGCTTATTTCCTATGCTTGTGTACACGTTGGCCATTTATCAGACCCTTTTCCAGACTGTTTAGTCCAGACCATCTTCAGTTTGCTGTCCTATATTTTTATCATTTTACAAGGTCCCTTGAGAGGCAGCTGATCTCTCCTGGTCTCCTGTCACTTTCTTTTCTCAATAGATGGCTCTCTACTCTTCCTCTTTGCACACCAAGCAAAAAGAACTATAAAAAGGCACGTTAGTCCCTTTTAATACGCATTACCATCAAAGCCTATACCTCTCATTTACTTTCCCCAATTAAGTCAGATTAGTAAAGCTTTCAAGTTCAGAAATGCCTTAGAGTTTTCAAATTAGTTTCTCCATATATCACCATAAAAATGACAACAGCAACTTTCAGCTAACACAAAGTTGCCCAGTTATCCAGCTGGGCTCTTCAGAATTGTTTGAGGACCTCTCTAAGTCATTATCAAATAAAAGTTTTGTTTGGAGCTTTGCCTGTTCTTTCAAGACTGCAAACAAACTTTAATAATAATGATAAAAAAAAATAATAACTAAGCTATTTCTTACTAAGTCAACTCAGGAACTTCTACACTACTTAAAGGCTTGACCTCACGTCTTTTTAAGAAAGGGCAAGTGATGGACCCTCTTAACTGTGACATACTAGATTTTTAACATCACTCCTCTAGGATGTTAATTAGATGCACCAGTTGAAACACAGAACTAGAAATCCACTGGTTTCACTTAAGCAGAAATAAACAGCTTGAGTGTTAAATTTCAATTATAGTGATAACGTTTCATTAATTCTCCTCTCAGTAGGATTGCTTACAGGGAAAAAATACTTACATTTCTAAGGGTACAGAAAAGAGCTTTTGATAAAAGTCTTTGTAAGGAGACCTGATCCACAACCAGACAAAGCAGCAGACTCTTCTTTTTTTCCCATGAATTAACAATCGTCTTTTCTAGTAACAAACCTGGAGCAGTTGTTCCTAGCATGTTTTCTTCCTTTAATCAGACTGTTTTCACTTATGCTCAGAATTATTTGTGTGTTTTTTGCTTTTTTAATATTTTTTTTTTACTGACCTCAACGGGATTTTCTCTAGGAACCTAGGGAAGGATAATTAATTACTACACTCTTTTATCTGTTATTTTGCTCAGAGGCTTAAAGAAATTTAGTTTACTATGTAGACAGTTTAGCAAATATAATAATTTAGTTGTTTTATAACCACCTTAAAATGTACTGTTGCAATCAGTTTTATTGGTAGGGAAGACTAACCAAAGGACACTTACACTTCCCAGAATCACCTCCTCAATTCTCTTTCATCTGTAAACTCCAATAGCAGTTTAACAAGATGAGCATATTTGTTACCCTGTTGTTCTCCAGAACAGCATCTTAATGAGATTTGCATATTTAGTCAATAGGTCAGCTACTGCATTTCTAAATTCCTTGTAGCTTTTCAATGAACATTGTCTAGCCCTTCAAGGGAAGCTCCTTGTAGAAGTATCAATTGCTGCGCTAGCACCTTCTGTTTGACCTCTTCTCAGCGTCCTTAAACAACCTCATTTCACCGCATGAATAGAATAGGTCTCTGTTAAATATTTCCTCAACATTCTCACCGAGGAAGATGGATATAAAGAAACTTTTCAGCCTCTGCAATGATCTTGCCCTATTCAAGCACTCACTTTAGTCTTTGGCAAACCAAAATATTTACCAACTCTGTTCTACAGACAAGACAACCTATTCACATACAACAAAAAAAGAATCAAATGGAGTTTTCTATTTGGCATGTGTTTTGCATTTTATGATACAAAGCTTCTCCTTTCACTTAATGGCTTCACTTGAGCAGCTTTTATTAAGACAACATTTGTTTATATAAAGCAAAATTACAATCCCCTAGCATTTATTTTTGCCTGACTACTTCCATTTTTACTTTACTGTCATGCATGATTTCTGAACCCCTTTTGTAATTTTTCTAACTTTTACCTTAAAAAACACCGAACTTCCAGATCTCTGATGTTCCTTTGTTCTTAAGCAACAAGCAAAATCCTAGCAAAATTAACAAGCATGTCAGTTTTGGGTAGCTAGTATTACCATGTTGCTTCCTGATAAAAATCCCTCCTATGAGATGAGGAACTTTATTATATTGCAGTTCACTATCGTGTAGTAGGTCAATTATAGTATTGTTGTGAATCAACTCGTGTGCATTACCTAATCCCAAACTGCTAGTAATTTCAGGTCTTTGGTGCTGTAGGCACAAATAAACCTGTAGGGTCTAAAAGATGCAAAATATGGCTTCTCTTAGATAAGACTTTTTTTAAAACCTGTAAGCATTCAAAAAAAAAGATTATTTAACAATTAAGACTTCTGAGGAATTTTAGTGTGACCTAAAAGTAACATAACACTCTGGTTTTGAAGCAAGCAAATAGTAAACACAGCCAAATGCAGAATAAGAGGAAGATAAAAATGATTAATCTAGAGCTCCAGCTATAAAAAAAAGCAAGTTACACGCACCTGTTCATACTTGCCAAAATGTCTTTTTTCTCCCTAGGGAATACCATTAGGACAAGAGGGCAAGAGAATGTACCAAGTATTGACAGATGACAATAAGAATATGCCAGAAAATAACAGAGTATTATTGTCTGCATTAGAACTGAAGCCAGAATGTTTTTCTGAACACATCAAATGAAATAAGGGTATGTATGTAACCATTGGCAAAGATTAATACATTTAAGGCCCAAATCAGTGTTGCTCCAATACATAAAAACTGATACTACAGGACAACTCCCCTTTCCCTGTGCAAGAATTTTATTCTATCAGAGGTGTTTGGGGTTTTGTTTATTTTTTTTAAGAAAAAAAACAACAAACCACCACCAACAAACCACCAAATAATTATTTTCAGTTTTCTATTATGGACAGCTTTTCTCCAATTTTTACAGCAATTTTAAAGTTCAACATTTTTGGTCACGAATTCACTTTTGTACCTCAAGATATCGCTTACAGAGATAGCATCCAAATGTAAGCTGTATTATGGGAGGTACTTTAAATTCTTTCTTTGGCATTACCTTGCACTGTGTTAAAATAGAAGTTAACATGCAGTGTTGAAGTTCATAGCATCCGATATATTAGTATATGCACATATTCTATTCTACTATGTATTAAAGGTTAACTTATTTCACAAATAAGCAGTTTGTTCCAGCAGAATATCTTTCAGTCTTCTCCCCTCTAAACATTTTTCCCCTATGTCAATCATGCGCACAGTATCTCTAACAAGGATGTTCTCCCCAGAGCTCTGCTACTGAGCTGTCACATGCATGCAGGCACACCTTCAAACTCTACAGATTTTAAAACAAAGCAAGAACTAATCAGCTAGTTAGTACATGGCTTGGATAGCCTTGTCCTCAAATTTATGCATGTAAAATATAAGACATCCTTATATAAGGATAGCAGGAAAAAACCACTCCTAATACATTATATAGTGGTCATATTATATAGCGTTATCATTTCTATTAGTGTGAAAAAAACATGTAGACAGGACCTTTTCCCTAACTGGTAAACAGCTGCAGCACAGGTCAGGAACAGTAATCATGAGCACAAGAGAATTTTCACATGTGGGAAATTATCTGCCTGGCTGCCTTTACACTTTCAGCTTACCCTAAAAATGTTACAATTGTTACCTTGTTGGCAGTCCCACAAAATTTCTCAGAATCTCTTGGTATTATTAGAAGACATACGCAGACACTTTCCAGCAAGCATAGTTTGAGAAGGAGAGATTCTGTTTCTAAACCTTGTGAAATTAGTCACAGCCCAGACCGAAGCATTTCCTGACCTCTAAGTTGCTGAAAAACCAAGTCTCTCCTCCACTTTTCCCATTGCTCATCTTTATTATCCAGTTTCTAAGTACTCTGTCTTGCTGAATTAAGGTGCAGGCAATGCTGAAGAGGGAGCTCTCAATCTCTACTCAATAAGAAAGAAAGCAAAAGGCACATCTCACACTTTTTGAGCTGTCTGCAAACTGCATGGGGCAAAGTATTAGCTTACCTCCCTTGAAAAATGATGACTATATAAGCCTGGGAAAAAATAATGACTATATGAACTCAGTGAAATGCAGTAGAAGAAGACAAGAGACCTGATCACCACATTAGGAAGTACTTTTTTAAAGAGTCAATATCGCATAATTAGAGTCCCTGAATGCTGTTCAATGTACAGTTTAAAGCAGAACTTGGTATCATCCTAGTAAGTTACAGAAAGCACACTGGCAGTGCCAGGCCAAGCGAAAAGTAAACTTGACATCTAAGTCATGGCAAAGATCTATAGGTTCTGGCTGTGCTTAAAACTCAGCCTTTCTGCACTAAATTCACAAGTTTGAGTTGGAGTCTGTCAACAGTCCTTGGCAGGCCGATTCGCTCTGCCTCTCTTTATACAAGGTGCAGCGCTCGGCCATGCCTGTGCCTCTGCTGTTGGCCCACAAGCCTGGGCGAGAGCTACACCCGGCACCGCAGCGTCAGCTCTCCAGCCCCGAGCACAGGAAGGGCAGCCGTGCACCTGCCTGCCCCAGAGCTCACGTGTACTTACATAAAAGCCCCTGCAGACACTTGTGCATCGCTCATAACAAAGCTTTTAAAATTTGTCCTACTATAACGAAGCCACAGTTTTCAAAGTAGAAAAAAAAGACAGAAAAATACCTTTGTACCTCCCTCTGCTTTATAAATTAAGTATCATTGGAAATACTACTTCTACCAATGAGCACAAAAGACAAGACTTAGATTAAAAGCTGGTTTAGGATTTTTGCAGTAAAAATGCTAAACATTTTGCTACTGAACACAAACTGCAGATCTCAACAGCGTACTAAACCAATCAAAATGCAACATAGCGGAATACACTTCCCATTACTCTCCCAGGAAAGCTGCATGCAAATTCCTGCTAAGCAAGTTTGGAAGAGACAGTTCAGCTAAACTTCAAGAAAGAACTGCAAGTCTATCACAATTTCTTTTATGTGGATTTGCAATGCACTCATCCCTAACACCAGACATCAAAGCTATTTTTAGACTTCTACTAGCAAGAACACATACGTGGTCCCAATTAAAAAAAAGCTGTTAAAAGTCTTCATTTTTATGAATGTGATAGGTGTAGAAATTTCACTTGAAAATGAACATTACAATATAAAGCTTAATATTTGAAAGATGACAAAATAAGCTCGTTATGGGTTTTTTCCTCTCTTCTAGGAAATTTATCTAACAAATACATATAGACCGCTATGCCATGATCAGTATTAGTCATCAAATCCCAGTATATTAGAAACCAGTAACTCTCAGTCACAGTAACAGATGCAGCTTTTTTGCATTTAACTGATTTATGTCATGCATTGAAAGAATTATATAAACATTCTTTTACCACTTTTTTTTTTAACATCAAAATGAGTAATGCTCAAAAGCACCACATTTGCTACGTAATCCCAAAATAAAATATTCTGGAGTAAAATATATTGAGGTGGTAAAAATTCCAACAAACATTCTGACACCAGAAAAGTACAGATAACATTTCAACTAAAACACGTGTAAACAAAGTGAGAAGAGAGCAATTGAGTACAAACCAAAACATTCAGTAACCATGTGCTTATGATTAAAGGGACTTCGGTGAACTTTAAAGGCATCTTATATAACTTTTTCACAAGTGGCAACAACTATTAAGCAATGGCTACAGAAATCATAGTGCTCTAAATGGTAATTTCAATTTCTCAGCAAGTTTGGATTTCAATTAAAATTATTTCGAGAAAGAAGGCAAATGTATCCAAAAACTACCTAGAAAATGTAAGGACTTTGAGATAGCCTACCTAGCTAAGGCTGTGAGCAGTAAGCACATTTGTGAAGTGTGAATTTGCAAAGCTAACTACCATCTGACAGGCTCCCTATTAGCACATGTAAGCATTAGCTCATGCTAACTTCCAAAGAATTAAATTAGTTTGAAAAGCTTTGCCTAAACTGTGTCTAGTGGAGTTTGCTTCACATTCAGTGGAATAAACTATCTTTGTTTAATGTATATTAAGACTGATCCATTAATGAGCCATTAAGACTGGTTCATTAATGCTGAAAAGTTACATACAGTAAACATAGACTTTACAGTTACCCAGCTTTCCCATGTAGATAAAGTTTCAGCATATAACAACATAAAGCTATTTCTGAGAGGTGACTGAAATTCTCAAACCTGTCTATGTAACTAACACATCATACTTATGCCTGCCAGCACATTCATACTCCATAGCCACTCCAAAGTACCTATATACTCCAAAGCTTCATAAAAGAACCTTTACCCTTCTAAGTAAAGACAAAATTGCAAGTATTGCTGCCAGCTTTAATGGAAAATTAAGCCAGCCACTGAAATACTTTTCCATTGTCATCATATATACTTTAAGTGTCAGCACTCATAACATCGTCTGTGGAAAAACTCCTACAATACTTTAAGATGCCTAAGGATTTCACTCTTATGATAAAATTTGTTCAGTGCTGACACAGCACGGTGCAATAAGAGCAACACTATATGCAGAGCTCTGCTATTGTGCTGCATGTCTAAATATAGGGCTTTTAAGTGGTGTGGGGGGAGGCAAGTCTCAAAAGGTTGCAGAATAATCCCTAAGTCTTTGAAAAAAAAAAAAAAATTACTACTGTAGCAAATACTTCCTTGATGCTGGGGAGTCTATGAAATTATTCTTTTTATTGTTAGAGCTTGTATCTAGTGGAAGAGTTGGATTTGAGAGACTCTGAAAATGTGCTTGCTGGATATAACCATCAAATCCCAGCACTCTTTTGGCTGGAGGTTCCTACCCTCTGACAGCTACACCAGTGTCACACCATTTCTTTTTCTTTGTAAAGAGGGAGGAGTTTACCTGCCATTTTTGGTGATTTAACAACGCTGAGATAAGAAATAAATAGCTAAGAAGCACACAGAAATGTCAAGGCTTGGAGCCTGGTGTTTCTGCTACACTGCTTTTTAGTAAGGCAAACCTAAGACAAATATCTTTGCCAGAAGTCATTGCTAAGAAGTATTATCTGAAACTTCTACGGCCTAGCCTTCCACACGCCATGCCATCCTGTATTGCTAGCAATGATGACACCAAGGAAAACAACATGCAATTTGCACAATCACACTGCAATCATTGCCACGTTTCCTACTGTCTGGCCTCACTTTTTGCCTTAATCCATTATGCATCTGATCTAAAATGAGTCAAGCTTACTGACT
>JAOXNO010000001.1:118860124-118943949 GCA_028565335.1 Limnodromus scolopaceus
CTAGCAAGTGCAGAATTTCTTTTATGCAATACAGAGAAAATGGAAAAGTGAATTCTACCTCAAGCAAGAGGCAGTAAAGCTAACAGGCTCCACATCTTCCTGTCATTCTTATAAACCATGTAAATACTCATACAGAGGAAACTTTTGAAAAAAATCATATTACCACACTGTTTTAGTTTTGAATAACCATATTTTACACAAGATGTTCCAGTATTTCTCAGCCTTTGTTGCAGTGTATGTGCAGTTAAGCATGTATGTATGTACCACAGCCCACTTTCAATTCTCCAGCATTAAAGTAACATGCACCATTAATTAACCAAGAATTTTATCCAGTTTTGAGGAAGAAAACAATATTGTATCAAGCTGCATAACCCTGTATAATCTGGAGAAAGTGAATTAAACCTTCAGGATATCTTCCTATAGAACATCTCATTCATCCACAAGGTATGTCTCAGAAGAAATTCACTTGGGCCGAAATTAAAAAAACAGAAAAATAAGCTCCATCTTCAAGTTCTAACACACACATACACAAAACAGCCTTCCTTACACCCTTTTTTCCCCTGTGGATTTTTGCTGGCATTATAGTATTCTTCTGCAAGTAAATCTGTGGGACTGATTCCTAGGTATTAATTTTGAAAGATCATATGAAAACAAAATATGGGTACTAATTACAACATGATGGCAACGTAATGTAAAAAGTAACTACGACATTCAGCCTCCCATGAAATATGCACATTCCTCCTACACGAAAAACAAAGTCACAACATTTCACATTAAAGAAGCAACAAAAAGATGCACAAGTAATCCTTTTTAAAGAAACTCTTCAGCAAATGTAGGCAGCTGAGGAGTATGTTACAGCCCTCTATGATTTATGATCATTTTTTTTATCCTGAACGTAGTTAATTTAACACATAGACTTCTAACAATAAAAAGTAATAAGCAGGTTTAACCTAGTGTAGGTTTCATTTGCATCTAGATCACCAACTTTTGGAAACACAAAATGCGTGTTTACAAATGAGAGAGTTCAAACAGTGACGCGCTTATCAAGCCTCATTAGTGCACTCTATGAGTAAACTCAAATCGTATACCTGAGTGGAGTTAGATAGTTGGTTTTTCCACGGCTCCTCTGCGCTGCTGGTCAGGTTTGTGCGGTTATGAGGTAGAGAGAGTGCGTTTCGCTGCAGGTAAGGCACGTTTCCATTACTTCCACTTTCTGTTATGTGATTATTGCCTATCAAAATAGTGTCTGTACTGCCCAGCGTTCTTGCTGTGCTGCAGGGAACGGGGCCTGCTGGAAAGGGTCCATTAGCCATAGGCTGCCCTGGGCAGGCGGGACGGATTCCACGCTGAGCGACATTAGGCACTCTGGTTAGAGCAACCTGCGGCTGCTGACCAGAGACAGAGTTTGTAGGCAGTGATGAATCAGCTGTTGGCCCATTAGGAATTCCAGTAGATCGTACCTGTGCAACTCCTGTTTGTCTCATCTAACGGAAGATGAACAAAGCACAAGAACATTAGCTGCAGAATTTAGAAAGCAAAGATTGTACAAGGTTTGTGCACTTTATTGCACTTGTCAACTCCCATCTTATACTGATTTTAAGATCTTCACAGGTGCTTTTGAGAAATAAGATGACTGTCATGCTCACAAATGCACAGAGTGAGTATGAACATAAAGCTATCAGTACACTTTTATTCTAGGCCCTCCAGTTTGAGTGTTAGCGTTTTACTGCTAGAAGTTGGATACTAAGAGAGAGAGAGAAGTTAACAATGAGAGGAAGAGAGATGTAATATGGCTTACTATAACTAAGTATTTTTCAACTGAGACTGCTTTTAGATGTGTCCACTCACTTTAGTTTCAAAGTGTGACTTGAAAACTTTTACATTATCTGGTAGCCCTATAATAAAACACAGCTGAACCTGCTACGTTTCAACCAGTAAGCCATAATTATACTTTATACAAAAACCTGACAATGTAACATAATAAAGGGCATGAGAACTCTGTACAATAAAAATTCTTCAGAATTCAAGAAACACAACAGACACCGTTACTGACAAAAGTTTTGTAGGAGAAAAATATTTTTGTTCTCACCTGCTGGTGTTGCTGCATCAAGACAAACTGACTCTCCAGCTGTTCCAGCATAAGTTTCTGTGCTGGATTTAGATTATTTCGGTTTGCACGCAGCTGTTCCAAGTGCTAAAAAACAGCAGTACAGTTCAGAAACATTAAAATTGCATGTGCTTCTTAATAACTTTCTTGCCTACAATACTAAAATTTATCCATGAAGACAAGACTTGTAAAGCTGAAAACATGACTGAGATTTCAGTTGCAGAAAAATATCTGTCCATACACTGTTATGTAACCAAACTTCATTACTATTTACTAAAACTAAAGACATTTTCTAAATTATTTGACTGTTTAAATATTATCATCACACTAAAATTAAGTGTGCTGGTACTATAAAAGAAAACTACACTCCAGTATGATTATATAGAATTTTTATTATCATTATGTATGTTTTAACGTTTTTTTTTTGTGCTGTGCTATTCTTTTATTAGTACTGTCCAGCACAAAGGAAATTCAACCTTAAGTCACACGTTAACACTTCTCCAGAAAACATAAAAAAACCAAACCCATAAAATCATACAATTACAGAGAACAATATATTAAGTTCTGATACTGAGCTCCTTTGCAACTGACAAAACTACCAAAACATCTCATCTTTATCCATGTTAATCTACTCGGCACACACCATCATTCTACCAGCAAGCCAGCTGCTGTTGAGTGACATGGCATAAGTGCTGAAATTGTGGAACACAAAAGCACTATCTGAGAAGGAAGGGGGGATGTGCGGAGAGGAGGGCAAAAGTTGTGGTATGCAAAAGATGACATATAGACATTTTTCTTGATTGTTTTTAAATACTGAGCTACTTCACATCATTTAAAACAAATCCTTTAAAAAAAAAAAAAAAAACAACCAACAACAAAACCACAAAAACCCTAAACCAAACCAAAAACCAAACCAAAAGGCCATAGCCCTTCCCCCTTCTGCTTTTGTTAGCTGAGCCACTTGGTGTGTGTTCTTGTCCTGGCTTGAGGTAAACAGAACCGATTTTCTTTTTGGTAATTTTACCATAACCATCCAGTCTCTGAGCTACCACTTTTAAAAGGCTGACTTAGAAGATGGAATAAAGATTTTATTCACCCTCATCTTGCATCTTATCTTTTTGGCTTTCCTATTCACAGATGCTGGAACCTTGTCGAGCTATTGCCAGCAAATCCAGTGTATCGTACTTAGATAGAGAAGCTAGAAAAGCCTACTTAGATACTGCTTAGAGGATGAAGTTGGATCTGGAAATAGGTGAAACTAAAAAGGGGGGAAAGTACTAGGATATAAAATAAGCAGAGAAAAATAGTGAGAATGCATGAAGAGAGAGATACAGAAGAGTGATTAGGGAGGACCAAGTAATAAAGCCAATATTGTTCAGATAGAGAAACAGCTGAAAAACAATATTAGAGCTGAGGAGAATACTGCTCAGTCCATCAGAATGCCTTCTGTCTCAACACTGCATTCCCTTCTATTTTTCCTTGCATCCAAAGCAGTATCTGTGATACATGCATAAGTTTCCAGCAAGGCCTGATTTTCCAAATACGGAATTCCTGCTGAAGCTCACTACAAGCCCTAACGAGCTGAAGAGACAACAAACCATCATAACAAGGAAGACTTGAAACAAGATTTCAAAAATAAAATCTAGCATTTCACATAAATGCATTAGCTGACATAAAATATAGAAAAGCAGTACCAGATTTCATTCGAATATCTGCATTTTGTAGAATGTGCATGTTTGTTTATGCAATTTCATACAAGAAGCTACCTCAGAGGAAAAAGGATATTACAATACTTATACAACTCCTTCAATATCTCCCACACCAAAGCAAGCAGCAAAATTAATCTGGCAGGCAAGTGTGCATATTTGCGTATCTATCTCTAAAACATTGTAAGAAAAAAGAATTGCTGTATGGTCTTACTTTATAAATTATAGAATTCATATAAGGTAAGCTTTCAGTTTCTGCTAGAGATCATTTATTTTATCACAGAACTGATCTCACATGGAGAAGCCATAATATTAGCACAACTAGAATTATATTGTGGGAGTTATCTTGGATGTATTGCACACTGAATTTTGGAAATGTGAAACCAAAAAACATTCCAGACTTATTTTCTTAAAAGGAAGAAAGAAAGAAACAGGAAATATACAAAGCTTCTAGAGATCTTCAACATACCTACCTGTAATTTCTGTGGTGTCAAGCACCAAGAATGAATTTGTTGCTGTACAGGAGGGTGTGACACTGTATGGCCACTGCTCCAAACATCTGAAGTATTCTGAGAGAGAACATTACATTAAAATGTGTGACTATCAAAGGGTCAGCATTATTTCTTTTACTATCTAGATTTTACTGTACTTATGAAAGAACTAGTCATTGTTTCAAGAATAACAATATAAACAAATAACATACTTAAAACATGCCAAGTCTCATTCTACCATTCCCAGAGTATCAGAGTAGTCAGAGGAAAAACTTAAATAGTATCTAATATCATAACAAGAAACAATCAAATTAAATTATGCAATTAACTTAAATGTACACTACTTTTAAAACTGAATACTTTATCTACTGTTAACACTATTACATGATGATGAAACACTTGAATTTTAAATATAAGCAAAGGCAATAGACAGGATGACATGATCGTCTCCCTCTCTATCATCGGACTATGATTGTACTTTTTCACTTATACAACTGTGATTGCAGTATAGTGCCACCGATCTGTGTTGCCCATACGCACTTTCTGTCTGAACTGTAACCTCATTAAACACACCACTGAAAAATGTTTTTTAAAGTTTCTAAAAACATTCCCCACCTTGATGCCAAAGGATTAAAATTTACAGCACAAATTCTGTGCATGCTGCATCATTTTAATGCATATCTCCATATAATTTTGGTAGGGGGCTCTTTAGTTCATCAGAATATATACCTTTGTTGGACTAGATGTTCTTTTCCTCTTGGCAGGACTGGTCAGGTCATCTACTTGGCTAGAAGGAATCATGTGTAGTGGCAAGGATTGCTGTGAAATTGGTGTTTGAGTGAGGCCTAGTACAGGTTCAGTATTTGGATGATGAGGTTTACAAGCCTAAGAATCACAGAAGGAAGACAAAAATATGGTTCTATATATTCTTAATTCTTTCCTTTAAATTTTATATTTTAACAGCCCACATATATTAAAAGGGCCGAGTAGATATTCTGAAGCTGATCTCAATAACTGAAAAATCAGTTTCCATATGGTCATCAATGGAGGAATGTGTACCTTTCATGGGATTATTAAACCACTGCAGCATTTCTATTTAAGATGAAATCTTTTAAAATCATGAAAATCCACAAAGGTTCTAAATTGGTACCCCCATATTTCTCCCATATTATGGGGAGCTTCTTGATCTAATATCCCTTTGCAAATAAATCAAAGGCTTTTTATTAATGAAAGCCAGTCCTGTGCTCAATAAAATAAGCTTGACCACTACCGATTGTAAAGAACCCTTAAAGCTGGGCACCTGCAGAACATAACCCAACTTCTCACCTGCTGTGCTGTGTTCATGGCACCCTGCCTGGAGGTAAGCTCTGCGGGGATTGGTAGGCTCCATGCCTCCTCAATACTAGGAAGTAATTTAGTTTTATTCTGTAGACTACCTTGTGGAAGGTTACACAACTGAGCCTAGGAAAAATTATGTAAAAAGCAAATTTAACACAAGCCTACTTTAGTAAGAGCAAGTCCATGAAATCTTCCTAAATGCTGTAGCTAATTACGTCTTAAAGAGAGGATAGATTTAAAATTTGGGGTTTTAGAAAGGTGCTAAGTATAAAGAGGGTAACCAGAATATAAACCTTTGTGAGAATCAGAACAAAGATGAGCTCTGGATTCAGAGGTCTCATAATTCCTTTTTTCTGAAATTGCAAACAAGAGTGAAAGATAGCGTGTGTGCATTCTCTCTATATGTTATGAGAACTTAAAAATGTAGACAATACAAAGAAAAAAGCAAAGTGACGTAAAACAGTATGCTTTGATTAAATGTGCACAATAGGGTTTATAAGGAATTAAGTTCCACTTAAAAATGAAGAAATCAAATATTACAGGCTATGATATGTTTACAATACGTATGAAAACAGGTTATACACATCACAAACAATTGCACGTTAAACTTGTGTGTTTTCTCCCCTCCCCTCTGCTCTGTATGTGGAAGAGTATTTCCCGCTTCTTAAAATGTTAGTTTTACCTGTAAATACTTTATCCGTGCTGCAAGCGCAGAGGTATTACTACAATTTTTGCTCCTAGTTGCATTTAAATAGCATTTAATGGCATCCTGAGGCTGGTTGCAGGACTCATAGAGTGTGCCTAGGTCCATCCAGGCTGCAGCATGGCCATGGTCCAATTGTACAGCACAGATATAGGCCTGTAAAGCATCCATAGGCTGATTTTGCTGTTGATACAGCACACTGAATAGAAAGATTAGTGAAGTTGAGAATTAATAACAAAGTCAAAATACAAACAAGTCAAATATAGACCCACCCAAACCCCTTAATAAACTTTGCTATTATACAAACCACAGTAATAAGCATATATAACAAATAAAATCTTAACATGCAAAGTTCATATACATAGCATATTCAGTATTTTTAAAAAATTGAGAAAGCAAAATTAAATTTATTATTTAAATTTCAAATCAGACAAGTCTGACAACATGAAGGTATAAATAAAAAAGCTTTAAAGGTCCCCTTGAGACCACAAAAGAGTTAAAAAGCATATATACTTTATTTACGTATATTAGCATTGATTTATATCACCGTATTGCCCATTCTTACCCTATAGAACACCATGTATCTGCACTTGCTTCTGATTTATCAATAGATTGCCTATAAGATATAAAGGCATCCTGAACTTTCCCAATACTTGAATAGCACCTGGAAGGAAAGAAGAAAAAATAATTTTGGTAATATTTATAGAAGGTAATCATTGAGGATGGTTTACCAAGACTGATCTGATAAATGTTTTGTCATACAAATACATACTCATCTAGATGAATCTGAAACATTTGCTGCTTGTGAACACTAGGCCTAAGCGGACACTAACATCTTAATCACATGTATTATTAATCATTTATTTGAAAAGTTCACCAGAACTGCTTAAACCCCAGCTTACTGTATTTGTAAGAAAGAGTCATAACATATTTTAAAGACTTACATTTCTTTCATTTGTGGTAACTTATCACTAAATAAGTACAATATTTACAATATTTATCTACAGACAGCATTATAAAGAAACAAGTTCTCTATTTTATCAAACACATGGTTATGAAACCTCACATTCTACAAGAAAAGTTTCAGAATTATTAAGAGATATTGACTAACTCAATCAGGATGGTTCTTGATTGCCTAGGATGCTTTTTATGTGCATTTCTCACATCTCAATAACATTTCAAATAATGAACAACAAAACACTAAGTTTTAGTGCATATATAGAGCATAAATTTTTGTAAAAATCTTGCTGGTTTGGATTTTTTTGTAATTTCTTACCTGAGTATTTTTCACATACAAATTCAAACATATTCTGGCAATTATAAGCAGAAATACCAGAACTCTAAAGAGAACTACAGTTACATCACAGGGAATAATACCTACCTTTTTAAAATTAAAAGCTTCAAATAAATACAATATTAAAAATGTAAATACATTTACTAGTTTAATCTACAACAGCTCTGCTTCTTATATGGTTTGTAGTAAGTTTCCCTGTTGGAAAAAGAACTGATAACTTTCAAAACACATAAATAACATCAGAAAATTTATTCTAGTAGAAAATAAAAACCAAGCAAACAGTACAGGCAAAGGTTTCTCAACCACGCTACAGTCTTTCATGTATTCTTGAGGCACACTAGGAAAGGAATACAGTAAAATCTAGCAGTACTTTGCCTATAAACATTCATTAAGGTCTGAATACAATGTTTCAGAAGATCATTTTAATCACAATCTAACCCAATTTCCAATAGATACATTTGAATCTGTCTGCTTATCAGATACATGAAGACTCTGATTAGGATAGCACTAACATCAAGCACCCAGCAAAAAACCAGGATGATGAATTTCCTTCAGTGGGGAGAAGTGTGGTGGTGCTATCCAGTTTGGATAACCAGCAGAGGAAGGAATAACACAAGGGAATACATGAGGAGGGAAAAAAAGAGGAAGAGCAAATGCACAACCCTGTTCCTTTCTTCTTCTGCCAGCGTACGGACTGGAAGAATGGGGCACAGAAACATTTTTGTTCTACTCCCTGTAAAGCATAAGAGATGCTTCCACTAGATTTGCTTCACCCCTTTCCTGCATTTCTCCCTCTTGTTTGTATGGTCCTAGGTTTCACTCTAACCACACGAAAGCTGTGGCACCATAGAAGCATAAGTATGGCAACTGGGCACACAAACTTCATGGAGCCCTGGCTGCGTCCTGCTACTGTGTAAGAACCCAACTAGCTAAAGGCACATGCAAGGGGACTACCAAGCTAAAAACAGGATTTTAGCCCAGTGGATGATAACATGATTGCTGGTTCCTTTTCCCTTTTCCCTCCACACCTGCTCTAGCCCCTCTGCCCTTCACACTGAGTGCCGGTGTTTGTCCTCAGCCTGCAGACAGCTGGTCAAAGAGCCCTGTCTTACAGGAAACAGCTGGAGGAATATAATTAGGATGACAAAACCAAAAGTGGGTTCCAGTTGTATGTGACCAGAACTTCCAAGCAAGTCAGCTGGAAGATACTGACGTTAGGATATTAATTTTATTTTGTGTAATTCATTTCTAATGTATTTCTCAACAGAACTGACCTGTTCACATACAGACTTGAACTGCCCTCAAAGCTTTCTCCAAAACCTGATTATTTCAAGAGTTACTGCTGGTTTCCATAAAGTATTCTGTTTTCTTAAAAAGGAGACCAAGAAGAGCCATCGAATTTACATAATTTACATCTTGGAATAAGTTAGTTTTCAAGTAACAAATACTGTCCGATAGTACAGCATTAATACAACACTTAAATAGATATTATAATGAATCAATTTGAGCCATCTTGGCCTAATATTTAGTTGCAATATACACTGTTTATAAATGGATGTATACCTGGGAAAATATTTGTATTTTAGTGCAAAAAATTGATTGAAATTAGAAGAATTCTGAGAAAATAAAGAGATAAACGAACTATGAAAAAGGTATGAAGAAAAGTAACAATATTTACAAAGAATTTACAAAAAAAAAAAAAAAAGAAAGAAAAAAAAGAGAACAGAAGGTGTGATAGGAGGAGGAGGAACAGGTAAAACCAGGCAGGGCAGACTCAGATTACTGTAAATGTATAGACTGAATACCTCCAAAAAAAGCAGGACCACCTGCGTAACACACTTCACTTTACCCTCTAATCTATATTCATCCCAAATGTTAGCACCTTGTCTTTTTATACACTTTCCAGAAAGCTAGACTTCAGCAGATACATACATCCTTTCCCTTTGTTTTTCCTCTGAAACTACGAAGAAAAACAACGTAAGATACTCACAATAGTGAGTATTCTCAATAAATTTACAAATATAGTTACAGCGTCTATAAAGTCATTTCTCACCTTCCAAGGAAATACCAGGATTGACCAGAATTTGGATCTGCTTCTAGAGATTTCTGGAGATACTGTATAGCATAGCTTTCCTTGGTTGCCTTGTCTCCAAGCTGATCCACGGTGTGATGCATCCAGCCTACAAAAAGAATCCATAAATGGCAGAAGTGAAATTCCCGAAGACCATTTAACATTTGGCACAGTAGGATATTCATAACACTAGTTCCTCTTTAAAAATAGGAATATCAAACAATAACATCACTTACAGATGATTTTACGAATTAAACTTTTAAACATTTTTAAAGTTCTATACAAAAATTACAGGTCAAAATGACCCTAAGTCAAAATTACTTTCAGGTACTTTTAAGCATTTTTTTTTGTTTAAATGATTTTCTACAAGGTTAGTAGCACAATTACAAACAGCTCAATATTCTACTATAAAATGTTAATCTGAAAATGTTAATTCTTTCCTCCTCTGAACACAGATATCTTCCCTGTCTTGTGAAAAATGCCACCAATCTCCCTGTATACACATCCAGTATCTGTATATTGCGTTCAGTTTACGCCTTTTCTAAATCCTTGTATTTATCCCATATCTACATTTGGACAATTCCCCAACAGAACTTCAGTAAGAATTTTTGTATCTCCACTTAAATCTTTCTTACATTGTCATTCCATCTCCATTGCCACAACATCCTTTCTGTTCGCCTTGACAAACTCAATCACTTTGCATCTACATAACAAATTCTGCTGAAAAGATAATTTTATTTCCTCGTGTAACCACACAACATATTCATTCAAATGCCTTTTTTTGTTTCATTACATTAGTCAAATTATTCATCCCCACTTTAAAGGCCTCCCCCAATCCATGCTCCCATATAATCTTTTTCATGCTATTAAAACGCATCTCTGCTCTAGCACTGATGCAAGGCTTAGCTACCATTTCAAATAAAGCACCTTCATCATCTTCTCAAGCTGCTCCTCATCTGTCTTTATGCTTAGATGGTATTCCTTTAAGCAGCCACAAAATCATCTCACTGCCATTAACATCATGAGTACAAGGAAATCCTTTGTAGCAGGCAGCTGGCTTGCTGAAATCACTACATACCACACTGGTCAACAATGTCTTGTTGTTTGTTTAATCTCCATGTATTTGTCTTAACAATCCACTGCTTTTCAACCAACATTTGTAAAACCTAAGATGTGACAACAGATTGTCCCTATGTTTTTACAGTGCCCCACCCATAAATGGTCCTTTGTGGAACACTATCATACCGATTTCATTAAATATCCAAGGTTTGTATAAAGTTTTAGTTACCTATAGAGTTGTACACACAACCTGCTCTAAATGTTCATTTAAAACCTTCATCAGCTGAACTTCAGCACCTGAAGCTTATCCTTTCCAATATAGTCTAGTTAGACATGTAGTTACATGAACAGGTAATACTACTCAAACGATCCAAATCAGATTCTGATCTCATCTGAAATGCTAGATAAAGCAGATAAGGCAAAGCTGAGAACTGAATTGATGGGTATTTGCAGCCTTACTTCACTCTCTGTAATTAGACTATACCTTAAGTATTTTACTCTATCTGTTCTATACAGCTTATTTTTTCTTCCATGGACTTATCGTTTGTTAACAGTCACAGTGACACTTTCGCAAATGAAGGGTAAACTTCCAATCTTTAAAAAAGGCAGTCTAAAAGAAAATTGTATCTATTTATCAATGTTTGCCTAAGGTGTTTTAAGAAGTATCGCTTAGAAACTGTGGTCAGAAGCAGAAGTCTGACTATTTCCTGGGCTGCAAGAAATGTCAGGTTAGGAGCCAAGTGGTTACAGTGCTGAAAAAAAGAGTGCTTTATCTTCTCTGAAGATGGACCAAGAAAAAACCCAACCCATCAGGAAAAAAAAGAAAAAGAACAAAAAACTCAATGATTTTTGCAGAGACATTTAACATACACAACTTTCTCTCATGGACTTCAATAACAAGCTATGATTTTGATTCAAATCCCAAGTCACTGAATTTCTTAAGCATACAGAAAATACCCATGCTTTAAGAAAAAAAAAGCTTATGTGAGGGTGGTTATCAGAATGTACCTGCATAACTGTACATTAAGGGTAATGGTACTGGGTGCAGTGTCAGGCAAAGCCTGAGATAAAGGTAAAGGTTCAGGGATTATAGACAAGGGTAAAAAAAGACATTAAACAACTTCCTGAATCTTTGGAAATGTTGTGTGGTGATGCCTATTTTCTTGTTTCATCAGAACCCTGCAGGACTG
The DNA here is from genome assembly GCA_028565335.1 of Limnodromus scolopaceus. Classification (NCBI taxonomy): domain Eukaryota; kingdom Metazoa; phylum Chordata; class Aves; order Charadriiformes; family Scolopacidae; genus Limnodromus; species Limnodromus scolopaceus. Next base: position 118,872,084 of record JAOXNO010000001.1, read on the forward strand.
AAAGATAACATGTATCTTCAGGAGATCTTTACCAAGATTCACTGATAAAAAGAAAGAACGTACTTCTAGGAGACAGAAATGAGAACTAGCAATCTCTATCTAGTTTTGCTGCTGAAACAAGGGTTGCTTCCCCATTTTATCCTCCTGGGCAGAGACGTAAAAAGGGCAGAAAGCAAGACAGAGGCTGAGGGAGAACAGCCGTAAGTTTTCCTTAGAATAGCCCAGGTAAAGGAAGCTGGATGTCTCTTCTCCTCATGCATAAAACAACATTCAGAAAGAAGGTGACGGAAAGACCCTGGTAAGCTGTGCCGTTGCCCATTTGCGAGGCCCGACTCAAATTTTCAACTAGCACAGTGACTACTCTTCCACTCCTGGGGCATTTTTAGCATAATAAACAAAAATGCAGGTTCTGTCCATACTTCACAGATGTCCCACGTTCTCTTCCAAGTCTTTACAATCCAATTTGTAACAAATCCCCGTGTTGTTTCAGTAAGAGGATGTGCTAGCCCAGCTCATGCTGCAGGTTTTTTTATGCTGATCAACCACTCTCATGCTGAACTTGTGGCAATTGCTGTTTCCCCAACAAACGTCATCATCTCAGTCTCTGAAGAGATGAGCCTCTTTAGCATCTCCTGATGTCTCATGCATTTCTGGACATCACCTAGGGACACCCCTAGCCAAAAATCATTGGGAGAGTGCTTTAAGAACCTCTATGCAGGTGCTTATGTTGTTCTTACGCTCTTCCTTATGCAACTGCTGAGTACAATTGAAGAAAGAAAACCAAGACAGATTTGCTCTTCAGTCTCATTAATTTAATGTCATTTTAGGCAAAGCGGGGAAAAGAATTTTGTCCGGAAAGCAAATGAAATGGCACAGAAGAAGAAACAAACTGCTCTTATCCAACAGATCTTGCTGTTGCATCTACCTGAACTAATCAGCATGCATTAGCTTAAATGGGTATGTATTTATCTGAGAATTACAGGGTTCTCCTCCACAGTGACCTGCTTTGGAAACCAGCAACAAGAGCAAAGATTTTAATAATTGTCTCACAAGACATCTGAACTTGCCTAAATTTCAACTCTGGCTCAATAAATATTAACTAGCTAAGGAAAATAAACAAAGGGTACTTTCATGTCAAAACGATTTTTATGTTGGAGTTTAAAAAAAAGAAGTTCAACACAGAAATACTGGGTTTTGCCAGTAACATTCTGGCAGATGGCAGGAATTTTTTATTATTTTTTCTAAGCAGCAATGCAGTGCACCACACAGACTACTCTTCCTGAGGTGTTTTTATTACCACCTGCTAGAGACTAAATATGCAATAAGCACCATACTCTAATAAATACCACTGTAACAGCGAGGAGCAAAAGAAATAGTATTATTCCTTGAATGTTCTGTTAAGACTACTCTGTCCCTTTCTCCACATAGAAGCTACCCACACTCCAAAACTAGGTGACCTATGCTGACTAAATAAAGGGAGTTAATCCAGTTTTTAGGCAGCAAACAATTCTCAAAGTCATTGCTCTTATTGCTAGCATAGAGACCTGTGGTAGGATTTTACGAATACAACGACAAGCCTTTGCTTCTATTGTGGCAACAGACATCAGAGTTGAACAAGCATTGGTCAGCTTTTAGGAAGCCTGTCTTCGCTGCTGACAACTTGTATTAGGTGGGATAATACCAAGTTAGAAAAATATTCAAAGGGGATATTGAAATATAAGCAACCCTGTCATATGACAGCAAAAAGATCAGCACCTAGAGTCCTGCACTGAACTCCTCCAGCAGTATCATTTGTGATTTCACACAGAATAATCAAAAGCTAAACAAATTAGCCCACTCCAAATCCATACACAACCTGCATTACAAAAAAAAAAAAGCAAGCATTGTGGCCATAGCTTACTGCCAGTTATTCATTTGAATTAAATGACCACTATGTGAAGGGGGAGCGGGGGAAATAAAAATGGGCATAAGCAGGCTAAATTAATATTTAGAATAATAAATTAGATGAAGAACATGGAGAAAGTGAATGCAGAAGTTTTGCACTGTGTTGAACAATTTTAACAAAATATTCTGGAAATACTTTTAAGGCATATAGGACAAAAGTAATTTATTCTACCCGCTCATTAGAAATTTTGGCCTAAAAATTATTTATCAGCTTTCTATAAATACAGAGGATGGCAGGTTTTTTTAAAACAAAAATAATACTTTTTTTCTTTTTATGTGATTTCTTTTACGGAATCTGACAATAAACTTTTTTAGTCACAGAAATAGGTTTTTATTATGTCCTACAATTAAAGAGAAAGAAAAGACAAATTTTTCATTTGCTATGTTCTTCTATTCTGCAATAGAGTATTTTGGGTTACTGCATTTAATCTGACTATTCAAGGGATTTTCTCAGAGGCAGAACAGAGAATACAGAATTCTAACTGCTGCACTCGTTCTCTGAAAGACCACCCTCTCATTGCCCAAAACCTGTAACGCACATCCTCTAGCAAGTCTAAGAGATTTTTAATTTTGTAAGTTTAATTAAGATCTTTTCCTCCTCTCTTATTTACTTAATTATCTACTGTTACGCATTCTATTTTGGGTGAAAATCTCACATATCATAATCAGTGTCTTAGACTCACTTTGGAGCCCAAAAAAACACTGCTGAAGGCGAAGATGGAAAAAAAGAAACACACAGGAAAATAAAAGTTAATTTTACATACCTAACTGCTGTAAGACAGTTGCTTTTACTTGTGCAGGAAGGTTTTCGATCTGCAAAAGCTGTTCATAAGCTTCCTTTGCAGAGTGATACTTTCTCTGCAAAAGGAAAAAAGTAAATGGATTAATCATAAAGCTTACAACAGATCACCAATAGCAACGATTTCACAGCACTGACAGCACACAAACACATTGACAAAAAAATCTAGAACTTTTTTTTTTGCATACAGTGCATATGAAAGCTTTAATGAGTGACGTATATATATGGTAAGAGAATAACTTTCATAAATATAGTATTTAATATAAATTGGCTACTTAAAGTAATTGAGGGAGATTTGCAAATTATCAAATTTGGTCAACTCCTCATACATGCACTATGCTCCTAATGAATATACTGCTTTTTACTAAAATGAATATACTGCTTTTTAAGGGGAATGCTTGAATGTGAGTCTACATCTGAAAAAACCCTACACAAATTCCTCTCAGGAAATTTGTAACAGAAATGAAGATCACTAGTAATTGGTGGCTGGTATGATTTTGCCTCTGTCTTTCCTTCAGTATATTTGAACTGCCTTTTCAACATATTTGCTGTCCTGTTAAGAGTCCTATCATATGTAGAATTAAAACATATTCATGGATTATGCCTGGAAAATAAGGTATGCCATCTTATTATTTGCTATACAGTTTAAGCGTGCCTAAAGCATGGAAACATTCAATTCTTAGCTTCCTATATGAACAGGTCTTGATATAGAAAACATACTTCCAGGTTAGGATAGTGGTCTTTAGTCTTAATTGACTTCTGGAATAGTATCAGCTGTTTTGTATATATTAAAGGAGTAGACTTCTTGATAGATGAATTTTTTTGTGATCATTCAGCATTTATCTTTGTGTTACCCTAACAATATTTGTTTAACACTTAATGTATCTAAAATTATTTTTTCTGTTCCTCCTCTCCCACAAAAGTCTAGAAGATATAGAAGTTGAGGGTGTGTTATCAAGAGTACTTTTTTTTTTTAACATACTAAAAATTCTGTACAATTTTTAAAGAAAAATATGCTTTCAGATAATTCAACATCAGGCTTAATTCCGGCATTTACTTACTAAAATAAATGGGGCCACTTAGATGCAAATGATCATGACTTAGTTACATTTGTTTTATGCAAAGAGTACACAGTACTACTGGTGTTTTAAAAGGGACAACTGAGAAGAAGACTCTAAACAATATAAATATCTATTAGAAGTTAAAAATGTTATTAGGTTCTTGAGATCTCACAATCACAAAAGACAACTGTTGATTTTAAAACCTTATTCTAGTCAGGAAGAAAAATTAAAGCAGCAATTACATACTTTCAAATGGAACAAGGGGAAGTTGGTAGAAAAGATTTTAAATTGGTGTTCATGAAATGCAGACAACTGGTAAGAAAACAAATAATATAAATAAATAAAATATCCATGTCCAGCAAAATAAAAACAATTGGGAAAAAATTTTAAACCTGGCATTGGGAACAAAAGTTGTAGTTTATGACTATGAAGGATAAGCAAATGAACATAAGTTCACTGTATAGCATGACAGCAGAGGCAGCAATCTGGATGTGAAATAGGTAAACATGAGTGTCTAATATTCACACTTTGAAAAAGATGTTTATATGCTTGGGAGCATTCAGAAAGTCCTATTAAAATAGGACTAGATCTAGAACATTTTTTACTTTTGTTATTTGTTGTATTATTTACCCTTTAGAAATCTAGCTACATGTATGGCTTAAAATATTACAGAAAACTGTCATGTTTACATTGGGTTTTATTTAGATACGTTAATTCCAAAGATCCAAAATTCTAGATGTTTGGCTGCATCATGGACGGTCTTAGATATGGGAAGAGGGAGGGGAACCCAACACAAGATCTTTCATTAGACACCGTATAAGCTACCATCCTAAATAGTAGAGGGACTCGCACTTCCACAGATATAAGAATACAAACTAGCATTAAACACCACAAAAAACCACTGCTAACTCTTATCAGCACCAGGCTATTCTCTTGTTCAGAGGCTGGCAACGCATCATTTAAAATCCAGTACGGTGAAGATACATAATTAAGAAACAAATTAACTCTTTCATTAACTACTAGACAGTAGATAATTTTCAAATATAGGGAGAGGTTCAGGAAACTGTAGAACTGTGTCCTTTAAAAGAAACCAAGCAACCAGCCTGCCTCCAAAAACACCTCTTTGTTGTGTGAGAGGTAATACCCAGAATCAAGTCAAGACCCTAAGTTTCTCAAATTCCAGAGAAGAGGATACCACTCACTACCAGAATGGTGAGACAAACCAAGTCTAACAGCAGAACGCACTGAAATTTTTTTGCTCTGACTTCCATTAAAATAAAGCTCGCCTTGCCTACAATTGTTAGCCAGCAACCATAGCTTAAGCACTTGTAACTTTGGTCACACAATTATATAAGGCACCTGGCATGGTGACCCGGGGTGTTCGACTTTCTATTTAACTCTAGCAGATCAAAAGAACTAAGGTGCTGAGGATGCTTTGTTACATAAACGTGTCAGATGTGCTCCAGCGCTCAGAACGAAATCTGGACAGTGGCCAGTTAAGAACCGTAACAGTCCACGAAGTTTCTTAATGGTTTTTTTGGGCAGAGGGGTTCTGTCTTGTCATATAGCTCTTGCACAAAAAGCATTCAAAAGAAAAATATCTTGTTTATCAAATTTATTAATTTTATTTATATATAAGTACCTAAAGTCATTTTTTACCATGCCATCAAAAGACAGCACTTACATTATCAAGCTACTTTTCAACTGACTGAAAATGTAGCTTATCTCTGCCATCCATTTAAATTCAATAGTTTTTGTTTTCATGTCACATCACTTCCTTAGTCCTATAGTACCTATAAACATGATAAAAGGGCATACAATCTGCATTATATGACCAGTCAGTCAAATTACAATATGCAATAGCTATTTCAGTAGATACTTGATTTTAATTTACTTATATTCTGGAATTTAATTATATTCTTATATTCTGGAATTTAATTTACTTATAATTTACTTATGTTTCTGGTAAGTGTTCGTTAATTTCCCAATAGATTCACCTAAAAAACTCTGTGGTAGGGTTTAATATAGAATTAATAACACAGCTTTTTGTGCTGCTTACCTCAGACCTCAAATGCTTCTGTCATGTATGTTCAGCTAAATTTGAAAACTTCGTGTCAAATGAACTTTAAGGCACCTGGGCACCTGGCTAGACTTGACTCTGTGTTTGTGTATGTATGAGAAACAATAGGAATCTATATGAGTTGAGAAACTACATATTTTTTATATCTATATAAAACTTTTAAAATATATAATCTCATAAAAGAATTTTACTAGAAGTTATGTTTAGGGTTTTTTTGCACTCAACTTGAGAGACTAGTAAATACGCAAGTTTATTGAAATAGCTACTCCATTTTAAAGCACGAGAGTCCATACACAAAATACTTTTAATCCAGCCAAAGCAAATAAAGTTTCTTTAGTGATTTGAGACATAATCCTAACTTCACAAAAGCATCTATAATCCGAAATCCACAGTTTGATTACATCATATAGCTAGAAACTCAACCACACTTTATAAAAAGGAGTTTAAAGCTTACCTGGATTTCATATAAGTGGGCAATGTGAAACTGAACTGTAAGAGTGGGGAAATCAAAATTATTAGTTTTAATAAATGACAACCACAATTACAATGTTTTTTCAATTGAAGGATGAACAGCATTTCAAATCTATCAATGCAAAACCAAGATAAATTACATTTTGAAGATACAAAAAAAAATTATTTGTTTACATTGATATTTTATGCTTAATATAACAGAACTGTCAGAGAATGAGTATGTATCCTAACAAAGCATTAAGACCGCAAATAGATATTGCAGAAAGGCAGTCCATGGATTTTATTTGTATTCTGAAATGCAGAGCTATTAACCGTTCAGTACCTTAGCAATCAAATCTCTTTAAGCAGAGATGCACAACAAGAAATGCTGGTAATATTTTCTGTACATAACTGAGTTAGAAATAAAGACTTATTTTTTATTTTCATTCAACTGCCAAGGGACAGACTAGCTGGGTTACAGAACAGAAAACTACGGTATACACTGACAGCTTTATACAGAATCTTAAATTTAGGTATTTTTTTTCCTCTTTTGGAATTGTCCTTCCCTTATTAAGCGGAACTAAAAGCTTTAATTACAGATGGTATTCTGATCATTACTGTAAAACATCTTAAATTCCTCATACGAATTGCACAGAATGCTGTAACACTACTAGCAGCTCTCGGAGGCAAGAAAATTGCTAGTTGAAGAAAGAAAATGAAATCTCTGGGAATGATGAAATGAAAGCAGAGGGAAAATTATCCTCATGCTGCTGAAATTACTAAAGAAAAGGTGGAGTGCCTGATCTCTACGTCTTGAGAACTGCTAACCTAGACTAGCCATCAACTGGTAGATAGCCAGAGGTAGCTGAGATAAACGCAATCCTTATTCTGATTTGATGAGAAACGAAAAATTCCTTTGAGACAGACTTTTGCCTGATGTTCTCAAGGACCACAAGTAAGAAAGTATCTGTGTTTGAGCCAAGCTCAGTTACTTCCATTACACAGATTTCTTTCTCTCGAAGCTACAAGGGGTTTATACAGGTAATTTGGAGTTCCAGGGTTTCTCTGTGGGTCATAAGGAGGGGAAAAGCTCCCTTTGTGCACTGATTTTTCCTTTACTATAAAGAAGGTAGCCTAGTGCACTTCAGAAACCAGGTCATAATGAAATGCATCATCTAAAACTTTAATAAATTTTTTGTATTCCTTGCTAAAGGGCACACAACACACCCATTATGTCCACCATATCATCAAACTCCACTCTGTACCGATGGAAAGAAAAACTTCTGCTTTTGTTTTGGGAGTTCATTACCTAAAAAAAAAAATCCTCTCAGAGCAAAACCCCTTCAGTGTGAAAATACAAAAAGGAAGCCATACCATACAGGGGGAAAAAAATTAAAGGTGTCACATTAGAGACTGCCTAAATAGAAAGATGTGCTTAGTAACTCAAACATTTCTGCTAGAAGCACACTCAATATAATGCTGTTACTCACCCAGCCTTTAGAAATGAAAGGGGTAGGATTAAGGCAATCTCAAGCATTTACATGACAGTACCCAACACCCTGGGTCAGAGTGCAAGGTTCTCCTTCCACTAAGTAGTACAGGACAACCTGCCAAAGTATCTCTCATTCCTCTTCACTGGCTACCTTTGGGTTTTTCAGGCACCGTGCCCAAGGCCATAGGGCAATGAAGCATCTACATGGGTCTGTACATCTACATAAATCTGGGGGCAAAGGGGACTATGGACAAAGGGTCAGGAAAACCTTACAAAAATTCAGAGACACAGTGAAAACCGAATATGAACTAACATGCAAATAATAAAGAATCACACATCTGGGAGAAAACAATATAAGCCTACTGACTTAGGAAGAATTTTGCAAGTAATTTTACAAAATTAGCTGTGCCTGCTCCTGATAAGTGACAAAGCTTTAGAGAAGACCTTGTAGCACAGCTGGCTCCTTAGCACTGATACAGACAGCAGTTTCACACATGTAGACAAACCCTCTTTCACTACTCTTGCTGATAGAATATTCACAATTCCATCCAGCTCTGAATTAAGGAAATACAAAAATGCTTTTCAATACTTTATCCAGTGCTTCTGAAGTTAGACTTAGGAGGTAATTCAAGCTCAACACCAAGAGCAGCATGAAGGTCCTTTAAAAACTGAGGGAGTAATTTCATTCACAACTGTCTTTTAATTCTTACAGATGCCAAAACATGCAGTAACATATGTTTGTTCCTGCATATAAATCCACTAACTATGGATAAATACCTGCAGGATGCTCTGTAACAGCCTACAGTATATACTGCATATAATAGATCATACTTCACTAAATGACTCGTGTTAAAGTATAGACTAACATATAGTTGGCACCTAATAAAACAAATAATCAAATTTCATTTTGTACTTTTTCTTACCTCAACAGCATAAGGCTGATGCTGAATTTTAGATCTATAAATGGCATTAAAACGATTGCTGAAAAATGACAGATTACCAAGACACCACAAAGTTTTAAATAATTACTATTAAATGTGTGCCATAGCATAAGGACTATGCTTATGAATACATAAATAAGTAAATAAATGAACAATCAAATGGTACATTTCGTCCAGAACTCAAGTCTTGAGAGGAATTAATAAGCTAAGTCTCAATTTTTACTTATGCCATTTACTAAAACAAACCAGTGGAATATCTGTCTCAATATTGACAGATGGAGACAGGTTTTGTAGCCTCCCTCTCTCAGTACTCATTGTTTTGATTTTGAAGGATTGGGTCATTAAAAATTGATACAGTTGTGAGCATAAGACAAAAAAAAAATCTGAAACAAAATAAATTGAAATACTAATAGGTTACTTACTTTCAGCGTTAGACAAAGTGCAGGGATTGCAGTCGATCAAAGCTAACTGAAAATGCTGAAAAAAAAGAATTATTTGCTTTTCAAACAAAGTAATGCTAGCACTTTGGCAAATTACTAAGAATAAATCAATTTTGTACTTGAAAAATCAATACTGCATTTGATCATGTGTCTTAAAGAAAATTTTCCATTTCTTTTCAACTGTTTACTAAATGAAAGTTTTTTATTGCAGAATCAGCAATGCTTCTAGTAATGTAAGATGGCAACAGATACCTTCACAAAATAATTGAGATAGCATCTGGAAGAATGATTTGACCATCAAATGAATGGTTAAAACGGCAAGATCAGATTTTCCTCAGAATACGTAACTGCAAATTAATATAGCTCATGGAGATGAACATCGAAGCTCTCAATTTGTCTATCTAGAAAAATAAAATGTTCTTCCTTCAGACTGAGTGATTTGAAGTCTTTTTTAAAAATTGATCTCTTGTGAAAAAGCACTTAAAATGAATACCTTTACATTAAAACATGGGTTCATACGGAGTTCATAAGTTCATATATCCTCTCCTCAAGATACTAAGATAACTTCAGTTAAACTTTAAAGATTGTTTATTTTTATTTACTTTTCCTCAAGAGATACGAAAAATATCTTTCAAAACATCTCTGCATTCTGAAGTTCTGAGCCAAGTATTTCATTCTTCTAGAAAGAAGGTCACATAAGCAGAGAAATGAAGTCTGTCTGCCAGAAAGCCTGGATGTGACCAATCATTTCACAAGTGTCATGTTAATTAGTGATCACTATTTACAGTTTGAAGCGCAACCAAGTGTGTTAAACACAGGCATAGAAACTGAAGTGCCTCTGAACTTTTCCATAAACTTCAGAAAATTCCTACACTGTATAGAATTTGGAGTAACATATTGATTCAATAGAGAATAAGGCCTAGCAATATAGGAACCTAAGAGGTAGCATATAAAATAATACTGTTAATAAATACAGTTATCTACAAAATACAGTTTCAGGTGGCTTCTAATACACAATATATTAGTGATATTTTATTTTGCTAGCACAAAAATGATAATTTAGCTCTAGCTGTTCAGGATGCCAAACTAGGTGGCATCAGGAGCTTATTAATGTAGCTGTGAAGAAAAAAAAAAAATCCTTATTAATGGATGTATTTGCAACTCGCTTTCAGTATTGTCATACTCAGAGCTACACAACTTTCCTCCTGGTGCTAGTAATATCTCATGTATAGTATGTCTATATAATACAAACCTCAAAGATTTACAAGAAGAGTTTAACAGATCATCAAATTTCTAAATAAACATTGTAAAAAGAAAAAATATTAGAAAATTAATGTATTATGCATAGCAAAGCATAAAAAAGAATGCTCTCATGAGCTCTGCAAGGCATAGTGATGCAGCTTACATCCTCACTGACTTCTATCAACATTATTTGTAATATGTAACAGCTTTTAAAAAGGAAACAAACTCGAATGATAACACAAATCTATGATTTTTAATGAACATTTTAGCAATATCATTCCGAGAAAAAAGCACAGAAAACAATGTATTCAAATATACATTACTTGTAAAATAACTTTTTAGCCTTAGAGCAAGAATTAAATAATAGCTTATACATATTAAATATCAGGTTATTTCTCTGCCTTGCCTGTTCTTTCTTCTACTGTTCAGCAGTCAGACAACTTAAAATCTCCCTTCACTTACATTGCAATGCAGGTTGTGTGCCTCAGAGACATCCGTTAGTCGGTTACCATAGTGATTCTACTAAGCAGGCAACTTAAAAAAGACTAAATAAAAATAAAATGCTCTACTTTATTTTGCATTTTGCCTGACAAAAAAGGTACAGACCTATATACTTTGGCCTGTACATTGAGTATACCGATCTAAATGGTACAAAATCCTTTTGCACAGATGTGTCATCTTGCACTGTCACTAACAATTAATATGAAAAGATAAAGCAGAAAGGCAGATATTTGCTTTCACCTAGCAATGTTGTTATAGAAAATAAGCAGATCTAAAGAGAAACGATTGACAACTGTTCTGTAGTAGCTTTTCAGAAGGGTTACTGCAGTAAGACTCACTGAGATAAAGCAGACAATCATATAAGAAAATCTAACCATTTTAATATTTAAATATGCCAGCAGTATCAGTGCTGTACAGTAAAAAAAAAACCCCAGGAATATTCTCAGCGATGCCTCCTAAAAATTTAAATTCTTACTGCTACATTAGCTGACTTCTAAATTTCAAAATCCACATTATTAAAATTTTCTGTGTAGTAAAATTCTGCTTGCACTGTTCACTAAGCTACAAACAGTAAAGAAATTGATAAACCGGAGCCTGCAACTACAGCAAAATAAACCATTTGCGCTAAACAATTATCACAAAGCAATACACAGAAAACTCAGAATCTTTCAAACTGAGAACCTTAGAAATGCACATATACAAGCAAACCTGCACCTCTCACCAGATAAATAATACATAGCTCCCCGTTCAGTATTCAAAATCAAGACCAAAAAAAACCATGCATGCATTCTAACACATAAACCTCATCAGCCAAAAGCAGATCCACTAATCACAATTACCAGCACCAAAAAATTAAAAAAAAAAAAAAAGTAATAATTTCCAACTTCCATTTCTGCAACAAACAGAAGCGGCTAGCAAACATCTGCACCTCTCTCAAATATTGCAGTACTGAAGCTGGCTACTGCTGTGTGAAATAGTTATTATGCAGGAGAGGCCGCTGCAGTTCAGAGACGACATACAATACCTCAAGGCAGACAGCAGTCTATAGAAATTCAAATCCCGAGTAAGAGGATTTACCTAGAAGGCAGTGTTCTGAATGTTAAAAAGTAACAGGCTCTCTTCAAGAGCTGCAGCTCAAGTCATAGTATACCTTGATTTGTAGCCATCTGTAATTACACAATTATCTACAGCCTATTTTGTCTCATCTGGAGTCCTTGACTTGCCTCTGACTGTGGAAACAATTTCGAAGGTAACCTTTCCAAGGATCAGAAGTAAGGTGGATTGAATATAAACAGAACTAATGAAAGCATTAGGTCTGGTAGTAAAAATAATAGCAATCTGACCCCAATTTAGGTAACTTAATATGTTTTCACTACTAGAACTAACATCAGTTCTCCTAACAAATTAGTCCTTTACAATTTAAGAGGCAAGCACCCAGGTTTTTGTTGTTTATTTATCAATAAGTGACCAACACCAAAAAAAAGAACCGTTTTCTTCTTAGTGCAAGATTTTCAGCACTGTCTCCGTTTACATCCAAGCTTGAGACCTCAAAATAGTGATTCTACTCCCTCCTCCTCTGGAGGATAACATTAGCAAGTTTAATAGCTCCCCACTCTGCATTTATTTAGCAAGCAAGGCAAGCCATCACTTGAAACCTGACGACTCTCCCACAGACTTACCATGGAGGAAAGCTCCATCATGACTCAGTAAAATTCTGTCAGGAGATGGCTGTTCCTGCCTATGTGACCTAGGTGTGATGATGGCTGTGTTCCTCAGAGCAGCCCTTTGTTCAGAGAAGTAGGGCACAGAAGGCCTTGCGTAACCCGCCGGTGGCAGGGTGCCAGGCCTCCATTTGCCAGGCCCGCCTGGGGCCATGGAGGGGGAGAGGGGTCAGGAGAGGACGTGCTGTATGTGCTGCTGCCTCAGCTCACGGCTCCACGCTACAGCCTCTCCTGAGCTCCCAGCAAATTCATCTCCTAAAATGAAGGTCTGTGCAGTGTAAACACTCCCTTACTTTTGTCCAACATTCAAAAAAAACCCAACCAAAACCAACAAACAAGCCTTAAGACTGAGGAAAACTGTTACACAGACAGGGCAGAAGGCGCTGCTTGAGGACAGAAGAAACAAAGGCCACATATACACATAAACTGAATAACTGCAGTATGTTCAGAAGAATCTCTTGTGTTGACTAGCTGTAAGTGAAAAGCTCTTTTCAAACAGAAAGATCAGAAAAGCTTATTTGCACTAGACAGAAGGCAGCTGCATTTGAATTTACTGACCAACATCTTATATAGCACGCCACAGTGATTTTCATAAATCTCAACGCTCACGTTGCCTGTACATTTTATCATTATTTGTGTGACATCAGAATTTAGCTACGGGTTAGCAGTCCGAAGGCCTGCCAGCAGCAACAAAGTGCCATGGGAAGAGGGGGTCAAGCGGGAAGCTTGTCCCCGCTGCTGCACCACCAGCATCACCAGGGAGCTGCACCACCCCGAGCTGGAGTGGCTTCAGGACCTACAGCATAATCCTTGCCGGGTACCTGTGGCTACCAAGCCAGTATGCTTAGCTAGCTACTACTGCATGCCCCCAATGCCAATCTTTCAGTTACAGTTACAGCTAATAAACCTGAACCTAGATACCTCTCTCACGAGAAGGTCCACAAATGACGTTAAGTGTACCAGCACCAACACTCAGTAGCTTGAACGCTCAACTGTTTCTCCTCTCACGGTTTGTTCTTTTTTACCCCAAAACTGACAGAAGACGCCACACAGCATGTTAAATTCAACTTTAGCATTTACTCCTCTTTGTAATCATGACCTTTCTAAAATACACCTACAGTCTTCTTTTCTAGGAAAACTCTGAAATGATTCAAAAACCCAAGCAAAACTGAGAGAGAACAAAAGAAAATACTCTGTAGGCCAGACATTGTGATACCATGACCCAGTGTCAAAACCAGTTGCACTAATAACTCTCTTGCAGTTCGCTGATGGTACCATGCTGCGATATAAAACTTTCATGTTTTTACTTCCTGTACATGTTTCTCCATCGTACGCATATGCAAACTACAAAGACTTAGAGAACACTTTCATTCCCAAATGCTGTTTTCCATCCACTTTTTTATTAAATTAATCTTTTGACTCATTTCTTCTTGCTTTCTACAAAATGCTTTTTAGGTTAAGTGCTTGAAATCCTGGATATCTACCTTGCAGTAGCTAAAGCCCTTTGTTTTCTTTTTTACCTAAAAATGTCGCTGATTAGCTTCTGCTAGAATTACAGACATAAAACTAGACATAAGATTTTAAAACTTCTCATAACTTTATGTATTTTGACTACTTATTTTTTCTTTAATAATTAAGAATAAATACATAAGGTTTCAATTGAACATGTTTAAGCTTAAAAATTATTAATCTAAGCACGTATGGAAGATAACTAGGTTGTGAAACAGCACCTGAAGGCTTGAAAACACAAATTTTCACTTTCATAATTACATTTTTATTTATTACTGAGAAAAAGAACATAAACAACTGAACAATATGGCTATAACAGCTACATGTTGGCATACAATAGCTGCAGTAGCTAAAAATATCTTTCATAAAGATGTATGTATAGACAGGAGAATTATTTGAGTGAGTGATGGAAAAGTGTCTGACTGACTATAAATAAGTACTTCAAGCTGTTCATCTGTATATCAGTATTTAATTTTTTTTATATTTCATGCATATTCATGTAATTCATGCATATTTTCCCAATAAATTCTAATTCTTTCACAGACTTTTTCTTATTCTAATATAACCAGTATGTCTTAACATTACTAACAAATGAGAATCTTTAGGAAAATAATTTAAAAATTAAAATTGTATTTAAATTGATGATTTATGGGCAAGATCAAAGCATAAGCCTGCAGCAAACTACTAGGGGATAGCTGTTTCGTGTGTAAATAAGGAGCAAAAATTTCTCAAAGTGAAAGGCAGAATCAGTATTTCTACTAAAAGGCAGATAATTGAAAACGTAAGTAATTTAGTTCTCATTCTTCTAAGGGTTTTGTTACTGGGTACAGGATGCATCTGTAATATTTAAAAACCAAACAAAATTCCCAGAGGAAAACATAGCTTGGTTTGCCATAAAATAACCTGCTTGTGTCCAGAGTCCCTACTGACCACCCATTACAAAAAACCAACCAAACAAAACAACAAAAAATAATCCACCACCAAAAAACCTCCCAAACAAAACATGACCTTACAACATCAAACCCACAGAAAATCTCGCACCCACCCTCAATGCTATCCTTCTAATTCCCTCAATGTTATCTTTCTAATAGATATGAAAAACTAAGATTTATTTTTTTCCCTGGAAGTGAACTGAGTTTTACATTCAAAGGGCTTTCAGAATCATAGCACTAATTTGCCACCAAAGTAAAGTATGGCACTTTAACACCACCAATCAGAATGAGCACCAGACAGAAGACTGGTTTCCCATAGCCGCCCTCTCCACTGTAACCCAACTATTGAACTAAATAATATCAAACCTGTAATTTTTCTTTTCTTCCTCAGCTTCTCTTTCATGCATGGAAATGGTCCCATTCAACAAACCCAGCTCCCCCTTTGTGCTCTACCCAGCTCTGCATACAGCTTCTGGCTGGATGAGAGGAATCGGGGTTGTCCAGTGCACAGCAACTCCTGTATGGATGGGACAGTCATGTCCCATCAGACCAGAATCATGACCCATCATCCGGCACCTCTGTTGTGGACCAAGCCAAGCAGATCACCTGGTCCTCAGCTTGCAGAGCTCAAATTGCTCTGGGGCAACATGTTGCACAGGAATCATAGAATGGTTTGGGTTGGAAGGGACCCTAAAGATCATCAAGCTCCAACCCCCCTGCCATGGGCAGGGACACCTCCCACTAGCCCAGGTTGCTCAAAGCCCCATCCAGCCTGGCCTTGAACACTTTCAGGGATGGGGCATCCACAACTTGAAATCTCTTTCGTTCTGACTTATTGGCTAGAAATTGGTTACGATTCAGAAGTACTTAAGAGAAGAACTGAGACACATGCACAAGACAGGATGATTACATATATGTTTGAGAAAGGAGGCTAAAACTGAAAAAAATATATTCAATAAATAGAAAAATTACTAGGATAGCAAGTGACATGTCAGAAATAATGTGGCACATACTCAAAAGCTTAAGCATTTTTCCACCTACATTTACGAAACCAATAAAAAGATATGTTATATTCCTAGAGATCTTTCTTTATTCTCCTTTCAATTATCACGGCATCACCACAGCTAACACCATCAAACAGTATTCCTAGTGTTGTTTGTAGGAAATGGCAAATAGATAAGGAGGAGCAGGACACATAGTAAAGTGTGAAAAGGTTAGGACTGTGAGGTAAAGCTTAATAGGATGTTGCTTCTATAGTAATCAATAATAAAATCTCCCCTTTTCCCCTTCCTAAGTCATTGCCAGTTGATTTTGGAATTAATTGTACTTTTCTGATGAATGGGGCAAATTCAGCTTTCATGTATCCCCACTGAAGGTAACACTGCCCTAACTGTCAGGTTACACAAGGACTGTTTTCTGTTCAACTAGAAAGGCTGGTTGCTTTTTTTTTTCCTTTTAATGTAAGCCTGAAGGCCAAGTAATTTTCAACAGTACCGGTGTTCTTGCCAGAGTTTATGGCAACAGGATAACGGAGCAGCCAAGAGTACTCATAGTAATTTGCAAGCCTTAACTGTAGCAATATTAAAAACATGCAAAAGCAGTAATTGATTTTGAAAAAACACTAAGAGTTGATTTTATGCTTGTTAAACACCACTCCAGTAATTACCTTGATCATCAACATCTTAAAATAGTAAAAATTAATTTTTTGCTTAAATTGCTTACATAAAATATAGATGATTTATGTTAATGGTCTAAAATCATGAAAAACATGGAATATATGACCTTCAGACTCCCATCTTCCCCCTTTGCCTGAAGACTCTTTCTGACAATGACTCATCTGTTGGCAATGGTTTATTCTTAGCAATTACAGACTTAACATGAATGTTTAAATACCATCAAAAATATTATGATATTTCAAAGTACATTAATGCAACATTGGTATAATCTGTGAAATCCAGACCAGTCACAAGCGAGTATCAGATGAAAAGAATCAGATTTTCCACTGGCTGTCCCAGTGTGAAATAGGAAGCTCAAACTGGCCTATGGAATATGTAACACAGAGCCCCAGGGAAAGGGTCTGTGTCCAAGGCCAGTCACTGGCAGGCTGGATCCTAAGCCCCATAACCACCCTCTAAAATCCTAGATCCTATTAACAAGGTCCACAAAATCAAAAAAAAGGCACTACAAGACAACTCTGTCTTTTCATTATTTTGGATTACTTATCTTCTGTGGAAAGACGAGACATTCAGTCTCAGAGAACGAGACAGACATTCTGTGAAAACATCCTTCCACACTCTTTCATCATCTCTTCCTCATTTTATTCTCCCCATGCTTGTGCATAACCACCGCACCCGCACTTCATTTTGTTCTCTTCACTAAGTATTTTCCGACTTGCCTCTCATATTCTTGTCACTCACAGAATTCTGGCTTGAAGGTGTTTTTTTTAAATCTCGACTCAGGGATCAATGAGATAGGCTTTTAAAGAAGTTACTGCCCTGTTTGTTCCACTTAGTCTACTCCACAAGTGATATATTCTGATGTATACGCTGACATGTTTCCATCAGTAACATTGTGTTTTCAAAGTAAATCAGTCTCAGGACTGTACATTAAATCCACAGCTGAGCTGAACACAGCTGAAACTGTTCAAGACCATGTGGATTGCCCCACTCGGTCTTCTTTTTCTTGCTCCTCACTGCTGTTGATTCTCTGCTAAGGACTGCAACCTTCCAGCAAAAGCAAACCAGAAACTCTACCTTATGTGTTTCAGTTGATAATTCCAGAGTACAGCTTCATATTAGGGTTTGTAGCAGAAGGGGATAATACACCTTTCCCTCCTCCTTCCCCATTCACACTCCTGCCATCTACCTTGCATTGGATCTAGCAACTGGGATCTAGCGAATCTCAGCATGAGCTGCTCCACCTCAGTCTGCAAATGGACAAACCACTCAATCCAATGCAGCAGAGGGTGCCAAACAACACAAATCAGGATTGCAAGGTGGAAAATGAGGCAACCTTTTAGCAACAACCTGCAGTTATATTGACTTAAGGACAATGTGAAACTATCCTTAACGTAACCCCGCCCCCCATCAAGTTTATTTCATCATCCTTTTGAAGATCTTCGCTCTGCCCTAGGCTAAGCTGTTTCTGTTGCTGCCTTTTGTTTTCTTAAGTGACTTAGTCACATTGGACATAAAAGCAACGGAATCATGATAATTCTGTGTTACATAAGATTAATTTATTTCTATTTTCAAAATACTACTTTGGTGCTTTTCTCATTCCTAGTTGGTTTATTGAAAACTAAAAGTTCTGTATACTCAAAATCCTTGTGATCAGTGAGCTTTTGATTTTGCAAAGTTGTGAAGATCAAACACAGCCAACTGTTCAGACCGATTTCTCATAATATCTATTTAAATACTACATTCAGTGACAGAATTGCATGTTTCATGGCACAACAGGAAAAAGTTATCGATCATTTTTTTCTATTACAAACTACAATGTAAAAGTTCCTTCCACTACTTGATTACAAGTTTACTACCTCCTTGTAAATCCGCTCTCATGTTTTGTCCTTAATACCTCTTTAAAAATAAAACCAAAATGTAATTGTTCAGCACTCCTTTTATTCCGTTTCTCACAACAGGGAGTACTAAATCTGTGCCAAAGTACAAGGAAATAGGACCACCCAAACTCACATATAATCACTTTCCCAACACAGTGATGTACCTCTACCTCCCCTTGCTCTCTTTGCCATTCCTTGCACTGAATCTTTCCTACTCCTATTCAATGTCATCCTCTCTAATCACAATTTCCAACTCCACTGGTCTCTGTACATCAAGGCTTGGACCCTCGGTGAAAAAAGGAAGCTTGATGAGAGAAGTGCTTCCTATTATTACAAATACTGAAAGGAAAAATTGAAAATAACCCTCTACTCTTTCAAATCTTGGACAATGTGATTCTTACAGCCTCACAAACAGAACTTCCAAGAAAACAAGCTGCCAGGAAAAGGAAGCCACAAGATTCTTGAAAACAAAACATGCAATGTTTTCATTAGTTCTAGGATATATTAACATGCAGAAACATAAATTATACTTAATTACGAATTACAAAATTCTCAACCCTGCAGGTGTATTTTTCAATGCAACATGAAACTCCGTTAAAGAACACTTCCTTTTTCCAAGACACACATACCCAAATTTAGAGGTCAGGAAGAATATGGTGACAGAGTAGAAAATGGAGGGAGGAAAAAAATGGGCAAACATGTTGAATGGAGAGAGATAAAATGATAGATTACAATTGGAGATTAAAAAAAATGCAAGCAGTAAAAATAATTTAAAAGAGTATGGAAGAAACAAAGTAGTGTTTTAACACAAACCATTTCTAACCGATTAGCCAGAAATTGTTGCCTTAGAAGCTGACTCTTAAACCAGGAAATAAAAGAATGATTAACTTCTAGAAAAGTAGAAACAATATAAAAAATTGATATGAGAACATTATTTAGCATAAAAGCTTTCTATTTTTAATGATTTTTAAGAACTTCCAGTTTACAATAGCGCAGCTGGGGGTTGGGAAGTACAAACATCAAGAAATCTAAGCTGCTAGTTCTTCTCTTATTTTTCCTCTATCTTTCTGTACTTCCTCAGCCTCCTCCCAGAATAGATTATTTTAACAAGAGCCCTATACCAAATTTTTGATCTGCTGGAGTATCAGTGCTCATCTATAATTTTGCTGGGCTTTTCCGAATATTTCTAGCACCTAAGACACCTCAAATCCTACCCTTACTCAGTCTTTAGACTAAGATACTTCATACTGAAGCACTTCTATTTCTAAAGCAGGTAGGATTTAACTGCTATAAGCTATTCCTTGCAGTTTTAAGGTGTAACCAACTTGTAACAAATGTTAATTCAATTTGAAAGGACTTAAACCTACCTTTAAACTAGACTCATAGTCTGTGTTCACTTTGAACATAAGCCCAAGTCGCAAATGAATTTCCTTGGCTCGACAAAAGCTGGGATCAACATAAAGCGCCTCCTGAAATGCTTTAATTGCCCTGGAAAAAAAAATAAAAAAGATTAAAAAATTGTTTTTTACTGAAGCACTACTTTATAATCAATGTTATTTATATGACTAACAGAAAGTGGATCAGAAAGCACCGTTACAATAGAACATACCAAAATAATGGTTTACATGCAATGTTTTCACTGCATGGCTTTTGATTCTTCAAGAACTGGGTAATTTTGTACTCCACCTATCCAGGTATACTTGAAAGTCTAATCTTTTCTATTAATTTAGAGAAACTAATCTGCTGCATGAAACGCAGTAAACTATCTGCTATTTCAGAAAGGATGACTCAGGAATTAGTAACAAAATCAGTGCAACTTTAGAACAACACAGTGACCATTCATGCCACTACCATCTGCCAGGTTGCTTTTGATTCCAGGTAGTGTAGACCTCCAAGAGCAGCAGCATAACAGAAGGCCTAAAAGAAGAGATCACACACATCTCCTTCTGTTGCACCAACCTGCTCCACTTTCCACTTTGTTCGTCCCTTTCATAGCACCAGCACTGTGTAGGGAGGACTCAACTAATGCCTATTGCTCCATTACTTTCTGATCACCCAACTACCTCCAGGACAACACAGATATGAAAGCCTGCCACGTCCTCCCACTGTATCTTGCTTTTCATACTCCCATGATAGGTGAAGATGGCTTCTGATTCTATTTCCTTACCTTTAAATCCTCTCTACACATGCCCCTGTCCATGATGGCACTGTACCAGATAAAAAAATGCTATGTAACAACTGTATTTTCCAAATAGAAAGAATGTGATTCTAAACAGGACTGTTTTGCCTCTCAGGCCAACTGCATAAAATTAGGACAGCTGTAACGCAGCTAAAAGATAATAGGTTTAAATGCACAGAAAAACTGAGAAAGAAGCTAAGACTCATTGTGTTACTTATCTTGCCTGAAATCCAATGACAGGTTGAAACAAAATACCTTCACACACATCACTGCTCGTACAATGACAGAAATCAGAATCAGTCTCACTTAGGGTAGGATCCAAGCACCCATGCCAGGGAGCCCGGCTCCCTTTGCTGTCCTAAGCAACCCCAGAGATCGACGCTGAGCAGGCAGGTGACAGGCAAGCCTATGGGGAGAATCGTACCCACTGTGCAGCAGCACAGGGACACTGGACAGGAATTACCACAGTGCCTAAAAGCACACAATGTTTAGCCAAATTCATTTCATTCCTACTCTCCAAGTGCAGCGTTATTTATAAGGTTAACAGTTGCAATGGGAAATTCAATATTTTTCATAGACCTTTTTATTGACAAAACACATAAATTATCATTTTTTAACTCCATCATCAAACCCACTTATTCTCTAGAATTCTTACAGGCTCTGCTCATTCTTGGTGGCAGAGCAAATGAAAGGCACAGAACTTCCTCTAGACAATGCAACAAAACCGTACCTAAAGCATTATCTGACTTGTTTAAATACAACTTGAGAGCATTAAAAAAAATACTACTTTTTTATTGTGGAACTGAAGCTTCCTCTACCACAATCCTTCAGAAAGGCTTTCCTTACCTGGTACCCTACTTCTCTGCTAACACAAGGAAAATGAGCAGTCGAAGCACAAAAGGGACCAACTTGGATCAGCTAAGTGGTCTCTCAGATCTCATCTAATCTCCTCTGTAATAGTATGGTTGCTGATGAATCACATGTCTCAGTACAAACTAGGATCTATGTCTCATAATGGTATACTCATCATCATCTACAAGAACACTGTTCAAACTGAAAGGCCAAAAACTGGACTGATCACT
Source organism: Limnodromus scolopaceus (assembly GCA_028565335.1). Lineage (NCBI taxonomy): Eukaryota > Metazoa > Chordata > Aves > Charadriiformes > Scolopacidae > Limnodromus > Limnodromus scolopaceus. The sequence continues at coordinate 118,894,013 of JAOXNO010000001.1, forward strand.
AAATATCGGCACATTTTTTAAGTTATGCTTTTGTTACGCCAAAGTATAAATTTTATGTCTTAACTCTAATATGGTACCCAGCACGTTAGCGACTGGTATTTAAAATCCATTACTTGCATCTTGATCAAAGACAGTATCCTAAGTTGTAAAAAAGAAGAAAACCAGTGTCTATGGTGCTCATCAAAGAGCAGACAAAAATCAGGAATAAAGATATTGTGGTTCTATTCCATGTAGGAGATTGTGACCACGCTTATATACATTTTGTGAGCTTCACATTCTTCATGTTTTAGCTAGCTTGCTTGGTCAGAAAATAGTATTTCCATATTTCTCCTATGTCATGTCTCATTTACAAGGATCACTGAAACTTGAGTTTCTAAAAAAAAACAGCTTAAGGAGAAACTGTAAGAGACAATATTTTCATAGTCTCTTGCTTACTGAACAGGAAATATTATTCATTGCCACAGCTGAGCAACAGAGTTAAACAAAGCCACAAATATAACAACCGACTTTTAAGGGCAGTTTTGAAATTCAGTTTGAATGTATACTGTCATTCATTCAAAAGAACAAGAATGTTGTCTACCCCTGTCTTTCAGAAAACACAGCACTTAAAAAACAGTAAAATTATCATCAGTGGACAACACGTAAAAACTGTGTTACTTTTACCACAGAACCTGCTAGTCACAGACAGCCTCTGTGAGGTTTGTGTCAGGTTTATCTCCCTACAGACGACATGGCAACACCACTAAGCTGCTAAGTCCAAGCTGCTTGTGGAGTCAGGTTCAACATTAGTAGTTACCATGAATCTTTGAGATTATGTTGCAACTCAACACAATTTTCCAATGAAGACAAGCCTAAAATGTACGAGGAGGAAGAAAATTAGTAGGACAAGACATCACTCCCTGAAAGACAACCTGCGCAGGAAGTATGGGCATGCTTTCCAAACCACTCTGATAGATGCTTGGAAAAAATATATGAGAACAACCAAGTCAAAGGGTACAGAGATTTTTGGTTTAAGACACTGTTAAGAGTTCCCATGGTAAAAGCTAAATAGTAATATTGTAACGTACATTTCAGTCGTATTTGATCACTCGTAAACTGATGGTTTCGGGAGGAAAGTCAGAGATGCTTTAAGGGCATTATTTCCTTGAGAAGTTAAAAAATTCAAAGGAGCGCAGTCAGGGAGTATTGACTGCTTCCATCCATTGCACTGATTTGGCAATGGAACAGACACACCAGTAGAGAGTTTGGTAAAAGACATTCTACTTAGAAATTTTCTTTCAGTTTCTAATATGTGATGGATTTACGTTTGCAAATGAATCCATATGCACTCAAAATGCTCGGGAACTCCTGGGTCAGTGTCTTGTTTGCAGCTTAAATTCTGTATCCTTGGATGCCACAATAAAAACTAAAAGAGAATTCTGACCGGTAACATAAATTTAAATTTATAATGTAGTGTAATACATGAGTAAATTAAGGAGAAAATGTCATAAGAATACACCAAATATTCCCCAAAGCAGCTTTTCTAACTAAAGAATGGATATTTTATCTTCTCCATTCAAAATATTGGCCTGCATCTTACCATTTTACTTAACTCTAGTTTTAATTCTATATTTATTATGCAATTCAGTTTTTCCAAGATGACAGTCACTGATAGTAACAAACACAAATTACTTCCCCCACTACTGTGAAAAAGGGCATCATCAAAATTTCACAAATAAAGTGATCTGAAAGGCAGCATTTTCAACAACTTCTACCAGTGGTAGGTGTTCATGTCTACATTGGTAACTATAGCCTGATTTTTAAATAGCCAGTAGAATAAAACACTCAAACTCTGAAAACACATTTACTTATCAACTCTTACAGACAGACAAGCAATTCTATATCATAGCTGAATTAGTATTGATCTAATTTTGCCCATGGGAAACATTTAAACAAAATAGCAATGCACTCAAGATTACAGGACACATCAAGAATACGGATTACAGTAAAAACTAGCTTTATTTTGGGGCTGCCTGTTTCCCAGTGCCATTCCCAGATCTCCAGACAGCCCCTTACAACATCAATAGCAAAACATCTGCAACATCACTGACATCCACTGCAGTTGTAAGTGCTCAGTAACATCCAATGCAGATGACATCAGGGCTTGGTACAGGTTGGTACAACACAGAAAGAAGTGGACATGAAAAGAAGTGGAAAGTAGGAGTACATGTTGTAGTAGAGTAAAAGGAAACGAGAACGAATGTGGCCCAATGCTGATAACTGCACTCCTTCCTGGGCCGTTCCTCAGGCCTTGCCAGAGTTGAGCCTTCTGGATACAGGAGTCACTTGGTTCTTGTACAGATCTCTCTTTGCTCTGAAACATCACTAATCCTGTTTCTGTCCTCTGCCCAAGTTTACATTCAGAACGGTTTGGGTCTAGAGGATCCAAGGCATCTAAGTTACTCAGATGTTTTCCCTCAAAGCTCTCTTATGGTTTGACCAAAACCGGAAGAGCAGATATAAGCTAATTGCTTGATGATCTGTCACATACCAAGAAGGACTCGGCTTAAGAGGCTAACAGCTTCCTTCAGAGATGATGACACACAGCCTTCCTCAAATAGGTTGTTAGTCTCCACCACTAATTAACTGGCCTTCATGCACAGACAGAGCTTTTCATTTTAATCTTTCAGCAGACTAAACATACATTAGTCCAAAGGATAAATCATCAAATGAAGGGCTGGGAGCTCTCATACTACAGAAATGTCAGTAGTCTAAATTCAGCAAGAGACAACTTTTGGGTTATTCTTTGAAGATATTGACCAACCGCTTGGTAAAAAACAATTTTGGTTGAGTCTAAAATAAGAGTTTTCTCTAAGCTTGGGAGCTTTTCCACTAATGGGAAGGAAAGGCTATCTAACACTTGAAAATGGGAAAGCAGGACTGGAAAACAGACACTACGGAGAATGAAAAGCACCTCTGGGCTTACATTTTGCACAGCACTGGTACAGTAATTCAGAAAAAAATAAAAATTACATGAATCTATCATCTCCAAATCAAGACTTCCAAAATCAATACTGCAGCTATCTTTCCACCCACTCATTTATACAACAATACCTACCATTATGAAAGTGAAGAAAGCAGTTGAATAATAATTAATAGAAGATTGTATTAAACATTTAGTGAACTCTCATAAGACTTTTATTGGAAGGTTTTACTTGAATAGGCTGTGAATAAAATCAGCTTTGAACTAGGTGAAAGAATATAAAATAGCATTGATTCAACTATTCAAAAATTAATACTCATATTATTATTTTTATTATTTTTTTTCTTATTCTTTATCCTCTTTCAATTTTCTGACCACCTATTCTAAGTCTCATGTCATTTCATAATCTCACTACTGAAAATGACACATTGCTATAAAGGACAAATTTCTATTTGAAACTCATAATCATAGTTTGAATGCATACAAAATGTCTGTATACAGCAGTAGTCAGGACACTGACAGGGAAAGAAGCATCAAAAGGGATGTACACTTTAAAGATCACAAGTTATTGGTAAACAAGCCATTTTCCTGCTCTCAAATTCTATCCCTCCTGGACTTTCCTTCGCAGGTGTTTCCAAAGCAGGAACTCCACGGACTGCTCATTATCAATGCAATGTCACTGTCAGTTGGGTGAATCTCAGAGCCTTTCACACAAAATGCAACCACTGGGCTATTTCAACAAATGCTGCATGCCCTCCGCAACAGCACAAACTACTTAAATACCTGGAGGCATTCAGAGTAGACATCACATTTGATGAAGTAGTCCAGTGGTTGCTATCTGCATGATGGATGGGGTGTTCAAGTGAAGGAGGTCCCCACTAGGTGGTTTGCATTCCTACACACCCGACTACACACTCAGCTACTCTTCGGGTGAAAAAGCCCAGTTCCTTGGATCTACCAACCACTGACACAAACAGCTTGAGAACCAACTGAAGGATCTGGTCCTGCCAGGAAAAAAAAATAAAAAGGACTCCATCAAGAACAAATCCCACTCCGCTACTAACAGCTTGCCTCTGGAAAAAAAACCAAAGCAAAGCAAAACAAAAAATTATTGGTAGAGAAAGCAAAGAAGGGCAAAGAACGGACCTTGGCAGCACAGGACTCTTCCATAGGCAAACAGCAACCACCATAAAACAACAGTTTCTTGGGTAAATGAATAAGGCATGAAGTACTGATGGTTGGTGCATGGAACTACTGAAAAAAAGTTGGTGTTCCACTGCAGACCTGGGTACTTTAAAAGCAGTTTAAACAGCTGCTTTACTATTTCAGTATGACTGCGAGAAGGGCAAAAATTCATTTCCTGGAAACAGATGAAAGAGACTGACAGCTAGAGAGAGCAAGAGAGAGACCAGACTCCTTCAGCTCAAGTAAATGGTCCAATGTGATTTGTGCTAAGGCCGTCTCACAGTTGAAGGTAAGTTTTGTGTGTTTTCCTGTAAGTACATGGAAAAGAATGCTCCTGCCTCACTGAAGCCTTCAAAGGACTTCTTAGGAGAAGAGTGATCCTCAGGTGTCTAGAGGCCTGCATGGTGACCAAGAGATCAGATGCAGTACCACAGATAATTGAGGGCTGCCTTCTGCTATCTGCTTGGCCTTCGGAGGGTTGTAGAATTCAGCAGCAGGAGACATGGGATGCGGAGAGGCTGCTCAGTGCTTGTACGTTGGAGATGGAAGTATATGCTTGCTCCGTCTTGCCCATTAAATGTCTTTATCTGAATTAGATAAGAATAATGAAAGACTGCTGCTGTCTTCTTGATGTCAAGATCCAATTCTGAATCAGAGTTGAAACAGGAAAAAAAAGCTTTTTGTGCTGAACTCCCTTGGTTCCTGTTCCAAGGAGTCACACTTATGCTAACAGGAGAAATTCCAGCATACAGAACACCCCAGCTTACAGAAGTGCCAGGACACAGCAGTGCGGACTGGGCTGGCTGTGATGTTACTTTAAAGGAGCCAGATGCAGAGACAGTGGTTCTAGACATCACTTGACAAAATAGATGATGGCATTGCTTCTGTTTTGGTAAGCATGGCTGTAGAAGGGCCAAAAAGTTCTAGTCAGAGATGACAGATTTTCCTCAGGCAGTCTGCTTCTTTAGCCATGATGGAGGTAAGGAAAAGGGTCTGGATCATCTTTTGCATTAGTCTTTGGCTTTCTTCAGGACTGTGTCCCACAAAAGTGTCAATGCTGAAGGACTGAGTTTTATGTAACACTTAACTTTTACAGCTCATAAGGGATCCTTGGACTGAGGAGCCCCAGAGTATGCTCAATGGGACAGTAAGAGTGACTGATCTCAGTCTCCAGTAAGGTGTTTCTGCGGAAATTGTCCAGCAATTTGCAAAATAACAGACATCGAAAACGTTGCAGGCTGGCGTTGGAGCACCATGGCTGATACACTGGGATCCAAAGAGGGTGTTAGAGCCAATTTCAGAACACAATTCCAGAGCTTGGACTCTGATTTTTTATCTGGGAGAGACTCAGTGTAAATCAGCAAATGAGAGACTAGTCAGGTTCAGAATCCTTACTAAAATAAAAGAGAAAAGTTGGCATCCAAGACAACTATACTTTGGTGCAGCTATTGCAGAGAAATGAAGGGTAGCCTTTGATAAACTACAGAAATTCTTTCAGTGTTCAATCTGAAAGACAACTAAGAAGGCTATGAGATTATTCAAGTTATGTGAAACTTGAGAAACAGGGGAAAAAACAGGGAAAAATCAGTCTACTGCCTTATTTACTGCTTGATGATAAATGACATAAAAGAAGAGAGTATCAAAACTTAAGATCTGTAAGACCTATTTTACTATACTTGATTCAATTTATGGAGCTAATCTCTTATGTCATAAGTTACTATAATAATTGCAATAAATAGGTTTAGTTCAATCACACTATTGCAGACATTTGTACATACATTGAGAACTTTCAGTTCTTAGATGAATAGTCAAACAAAATCATCAATATAAAATGATGTATCGGCTAAGATTTGTACTTAATATAATACTGTAATGCTGCTTAAGTATACAGAGAAGTGTACAACATTGAATTACAATGCTTGTGTGCCTTGGAACCAATCCAACACTTCCTTTTATGAAAGCTGGAAAACTTAAAAACCAATGTAAAAAATACAAACAAGTATTATAAAACTCACCTTATTCCCACTTGATCTTTTATTATCCCTGTTTATATGAGACATGAAAAAACCTCAAGCGCTTCCGTACCCCCTCCTTTTAGGAGGGCTAGTACATGCCTCTCATTAAAATCTATGAATATCTGAAGCGTTGTGGATAAAAAAAAAGTTCCAAGGACAAAGCACAATAACTTAAGCTACCTCAAATGGTCTAGAGGTCTCTACCTGCCCAAAATATACAGATTTTTGTACTCTATGATAGGCAGGATAGCTACAGCAGGAAATAAGACAGTTTGACTAGCATTTCACTATGAAAGAAGCAGGAATCTCCTTGCAATCTGCAAGAGAGTCCTGTGGAGGACTAAGATCTACAAAGAACATATCTACTGTAAATGACTTGCTGTCACCTCCAAGTTTATTATGATTTTGTCACACCTTAACACCTACAACCACACATCCCACTCCTCTCGCCCCTAAGAAAACTTAGTAAAGTAGGGGGAAAGCAGTCAAAAGGATTAAAAACAGACACATAAAAAAATCACACACAAAGGTGTAAGATTTTATTTGCATTAGATTTTCTTCTTCTAAAAATTCTACCCAATACTCTAATGACACACAACTTCCTTAGTCCTACCCTATACATAACTTTGTTGTATGAATGAAATGGCAAATATGGTTATTCTACACAACCTCAACATAAAGCTCTACGTGCAGTTAAGACATCATAAATTAGGCATCAATTTATTCTCATGTTCTCAACAAGCTTACTTAAAGGCATAGAAGAAAAATCTAAATTAATTCGAAGTTCTAATTTAATAATATTTAGTCCTCACAATCACCTGACGTTGCTGCTCCACCCGCTAGAAGGTGCTAAACAGCAGTGTAAAAAAGTACTGACCTAAACATTGCACCTTTCTGACTTTTTTCCAAGGACACTAACTGTATCTCTGCAAGAATAAACCCCAATAGAAGTTTGAGGACCTTTCAGTAGAACCCGAGTGACCGAGTCTGTTCCATTCATTATTTTTCTCTCATCACTGACAAAGCAAAATCAAAACCCCAACTGCAAACCAACCCTCCCCCCTCCCGCCATCCAACAGCAGCCCCATTCAGTTCCCAAAGCCCTGCCTGAATTTACAACTCTAACTCTGCAATTTTTTCATCAGTTTTAAGCATTCTGATTCAAGTCTGAGTATACTGCTTCTCACATCCAAAACTTTCACATTTTACAGCTATGTAAAAATTACTGAATACCAAGCTAAATGAAAACAATCCCACTTTGCCACTTTTTTTACAAGAGAAAAGTGATGGGTTTTTGTAAATGGGCTTTCAAAAAAACCACAGGCTACTGACTATCGATAACAACAATTCACAAAAAACTGTTGAGTTACACTGCTCCATCCCCCTTGCTGAATCAAACTATAAGGGAGCTAAAATTCTTCTCCTGTCTGTGCTTTCCTCTTCAAGCACCTGCTGTGGTTGCCACAGGTATGTTACAGTAAGTCAGATATGCAACCCAGGACAGTATCTCTTCAAACACCTTATCTATAATAAAAAAATTTAAACTATTGTACACTCACACTGAATTGAAGTTAAAATAGCCACCTATTAATAAAACACTGCACAATACTGATACTGTTAGTTTAATCCAACTTACCATTGAAAGGCATTGTAATGGAAGTAGACCAAACCAAGGCCATATAAAAAGGCAGCATTCTGTAAAGAAAAGAAACAACGTTTATAACCCAGATAAGACAACCATGTGCTGTAAGATTGAATTTCCAGTATTTTTTTTCATCCTTTGACATTGTATTTCCACTATAAGATAAGCATATTTAAATTTCACCTTAAACAGGAAGAACCAAAAAGAAGGAGTGAAAAGACAGGTAAATATTAAATTTTAAAAAAAAAAAAAAAAGTTATTCTCCACAAAATATTTCTGGAGGAATAGTAAAAACAATAATATTCAAGTGCTTTTACACCAGAGAAATGGATGTGCTTTGTTCTACTTGTATAACAGCAAGGAAGGAAATGACAGAGTAGAGGTCTTTGGCAACTAAATGTAATTAAAAATGTTTTATAACTGAACACCATTTCATAGTCACAATAATTTACAGTCACATAAAAGTAAACAAAACTACAGAGTCTTAATCTCAGTGCCTAAAGCAGAACATTAATTATGTGAATCTGAAAATACGCTTAAGGAAATTTCACTTTTCTGAATACCAAAAATACAGACCATTGACTTCAAAGCTAAGACAATCATATTTCTTTATCATTAATTAAATTTCTATTTTCTATTTCCCTACTTTGCAGAAGGGGAGGGGGGAAAAGGAGGAAAAAAAAAAAAAAAAAGAATAATTGTCCTCCTGGAAACCCATTTCCCCCCATTTTCTTTTCACAGAAATGTATGATTTGTGACATTACAGAGAAGGTTTAATGAATGTTTAACTGTCCAGTTCTACAAATAATTATTACATATTTCCTAAATTACTACAAATAAACAAATTGCCTTTTCTTTTTGCCACAGCATAGCTGTTTTCTATTTAGCAGAGCTATTGCATTATTTACAGGAGACAACACATACATGCTGCCTATGACACATTTTCCCCAAAATGTGTATGTGTAATTCTGGTTTTGAGAGACCAAGAATACATCCTAAAGAAAACAAAGCTCTGACACATGGACAAGAGATGGAATTTCCATTGTTAAAGACTGTAGTTCAAGATAATCCCTCTTCCACTTGCATGCACTTCTTCAACAAGTCAAACTTCTACGGAATTCCACAGAAGAAATTCTAGTGATGCCCCTAATCCAAGTATTAAAGGTATAACCAAATTTCTCCTCAAAAATAACTTGTAACCAGAACACAATTCAAGGAGCAGCATTCATCTGAAACAGGACCCAATATTACCATTTCATTATACCTCATTTGCATCTTCTAAATGCAAATTAAAACCAGGGGAATTGCCAAAGATTCTTTCATGAATACAGTTGGATCATAGCTTCAGCAGTGGACAGCTTCCAAGGAAATGCTGTGGTATGACCAGATACTACGGCAATTAGAGCACTGGAAGATGTTAACAGGGGGAGTAGAGGAGGAAGTACATAAACAATAAAAGATGACACTTTAATGCTACCATAAAACCACATTCCTGTTTAATTGAACAAAAACTAAACATGGACATCATCAAGATAAAAGATCGCTAATTCTGTAGCCCATGTATTTCCCGCTTTCCAAGCGCACTCTGGCAACAACAGACTAGGAAAGCAGGCAAGCTCAAAAACTGATCATACGTAATGCCTTGATTTAAGGCTGTTTGGGTCAGGCTTAACAAAACTGTCCAGTGTTACCTCAGAGATCCACCAACTGCAATCAACACTACATCATTGTGAAGATGGAGAATAATATTAATAACAAAAAATCCTTCATCACCACACTGCAAAATTCAAACAAAAATATGCCAGACAACCAAAATCTCTTCAATCTTCGAAGAATTTAATTTCCTCTTCTGAAACCTACAGAATTCATAGTCCAAACAAGTTACAGGTTCAGAACATTAATCTAGCTGATATTTTGATCCTAAGGGTTAATAATAATCAACTTTCAAGGCACAACAGGACCAAGATGCAGGTGATTTGTCCTAATGTAATTAATATATCATCCACATGAAGCTTTAAGGTTGTCCCCACCCCAGTAAAATACAAATCAACCATTAATGCTCTATCCTTTGTTCTGGGACAGGTATTCTCATTTTTCTCTTATTCTCATTTGGCCTTACAAAACATTTGAGATTGACCTTAAAAATCTGTTAAGTTACCATTGTCTTCTCAATAAAAAATAGAGCAAGATTTAAGACTCTGTAATGCTTTACTTCAAATGTAAAGGTGCAAATGCTGATATGTCAGTATGGGTCATATTTATCTGTTCTGAAATACTATAGCTCTAACCGTACGTAACACCGTTAGTACTGCTTGTTGATTGTTTATTAGATTTGTGTAAATAAATATTTAAAAATATCTTTTAATCTGCATTTAAACCTGGATGGGACTTTCACAAGGACTAGAAGATATTACAGTGGTTAAATGTATTTTCCCCACGAATAATTCAAGGCAAAATGTGCATAAAGTTCATTACTTTAGCAAATAACTTTTCTGCCTGCATTGCAGAAAGCCATCAAGTTCAATGTGCAGCCAAGTTCTACTGGCAACAGCCAATATGAAAAGCTACAACATCTTATCAGGACCAAGAAGGATCACTACAAAAAATTTTCATCTACAAAGCAACCTTTTTCTTAACATCATAAGATTCTGTGACTCTGTTCACCAGGAACCCACCCTATCTTACAAAATCTGTTTTCAGTTGCCTCTGTTACTTTTATTTGGACAAGTTTATCACCAAAAATATCCATTCCATGTTTTCCAGCAAAGATTACTTTTCGAATTTAATCCCTGCTATTGAAAATCCTGCTATTAATACCTGGTGAGGTAGAATACAAGCCGACATTTTTTCCTCCAAACATTTTTCAGTAAGGAGTAGAAAATAAAATTATCTTATTACAATCCTTTCCTCGAACTTCTTAACAACCCTCACAACTTTTGAAGATCTCATGCTAACAAAAATTCATTCTTTGGCTACTAACTTCTAATGTAATTTTTATGTTATCAGATCTCTCTCTTCACTAAAACCTACAGTAAATTGAAAAAATCTGCAAATTGAAACAGACTGTACCTCAAATTCAAAGTTTAATGTCTGGGACATTTTCATTACACAACCATGTTACAAAAAAGCAGACAAATCAGAAATGCTATTTCCAAGTCGATGTCATTTACATTTTCTATGTAGTACCAAAAATGTTAAAATGTTTCATACCAACCACTAGATGGCTCAAATACCTCTTTTCATTTTATATGCTTATGCAATTTAAGAAGATTGTCAAGTTTATATTGTATATTCTGCTACTTACATGCACTATTTAATGCTGAGCAACATTTCAATTATATTTTACAAAATGTATAAGCCACAGCACACACTGATAGGTAACTTAGAAGGCAAAAATATATCTGTATGTACCTTTTTATGTAACTGAGATGAATAAGCATGTTGAAGACTTTTCGGTCTTGTTTGTCTTAAGCAATGAAGAAAAAAATACATAACCAATGAGGAAAACTCCACCAATCTCACAAACCTTCTATATTAACTGAATTAACTGGTTTATAGTCTCTTTGAAGCAGCAGATAGAAACAGATCCCCAAAATTTCATGTGCTCTGTTCTCAAGCTATTTCAGGCCAAGATCACGACAAACCCTTTTTCTCCATCTTCAAGCACGCAGCCAGTGCTTCCTTCCAGCAGAAAGATATCAGACTAGACCACCACAGTTACACTTTACCTAGAAATACAGGGTCAGAAAAATGCACCCGGCCTGTGTAACAAGTGGCCATATTCACATTCAGATTTACAAATTACCATCTTAGACTGACTCTAGAAACGTATAGCTACCACATCTGGGTCCAGATATTTTTCACCAGTAACATAAACCGCCACAAGCAGCTGAGGCCCTGTTATCAACTCCAAATTTGGGGTTTATAAATAAAAGAGTTTACAAACAAGTTGTGCTTGCAAGTGAAAAAAATCTATTTAGCAGGTATTCTAGAAAGTCAGAGTAGGAAAAGATGCCTAAGAGTCAAAGTAGCCTCAGGGCAGCATCCAGTTGGGACCTTCCAACTTAAAAAATAAAAGGAACAGCTTTTGCCATAGTATCATAGCATTACTGATTTAGAAACATTCCCTGTCTAACACTGCCTCTCATTTTTGCTGATACCACCATTTGTAGAGTACTACAGCCAACTGGATGCCAGAACTGATCTGAGTTATTAATATCCAGATAAAAAAGGATTATTTTTAACTGGATCAGTTTCCCAGCCAAGTTCACTGTGTAGCCCCCCCCCCCAAACAACTGCCTTAGTACAAGCAAAAGAGTGGAATGTAAGCAAAATAAGTAAAAGCTCGTTAAGCCTACACTGCTACCAGCAAAATGCATATCAAACCTGGAATGATTTTTCAAACAGAAAGAGTGAAATCGTAGATAAACGCTTTAAACTGGCAATGTATATTAAAAAAAAAAAAAAAAGCAGTACTTTATTACCTCCTAAGCCAGATACAAATGTTTGACTCACGAGAAATCAACTGTTGTGGGTCAGTACAAGAATGATAAAACCATTAAATAACATCACAACCTGACTGTCAGCCTTCTCCATGCAGGCCCTTAACAAGTGAAACACATAGGCAAATGCACCATTTCTTCCTTATGCGTCTAAGGGGTAGGGCCAGACACATGTAAAATAGTCCCTTTATTTCATTAAGAAGTTGATAATATTTAGACAAAAATTAAAAATCTCCACCATACAATGCAATAAAAAACAAAACAGGAAAAATAAAGTCTCCATGCAGTTGGTTGGTGGAAGACTGAAGGAAAACTACGGAAAAAAGTTCAGCACCCTTATGAGATCAGTGACTGTTTTGCATTTGCCTACTATTGCCAGGAATCAAAAAGTCTTTGATTACATATGAAAATTGCCTCCTGCAGGACTCTGAACTCCCCTTCCACAGCTGCTCAGGTTCCAGTGGAACCTGCAGTCCAGCCCACATCACACCAGGCTGCAGAAGACACAAGTGGGCAGGAGGCCACTGCTCTTCAGAAAACCTAACTAGGAAAACAGGGTTGTACAGTTTAGGTCACACATCCTGTGGTCACAGGGTCTCTCAGCCACCTGTTTGAAGCAAATACACTGTTTTTGTGTTCAAATGTGTGAATATGTTTATTTCTTCACTGAAAAAATGAAAGATGAAGTTTTGACACTATGGTGCCTAATACTTCCTCTTGACACTGTTCAATATATAATAACAGTTCCCTGGAGAATATGTACTGCATCAAAAATTCCACTCAGGCTCTTGCGGATAAACAGCTTTATGCCTTTGGGAGCTGACAAGCTCTAGCAGTTCCAGTCACAAAGATTGTAAGTGTTCAGGAGAAAGAGGGAAGGGTTCAAATAAAATTTGTTTAGAATTGTACAAACATGAAAAAGAGAGCTACCTATCTACACATCCTACATATTCCCAACACATGCAAAAATACTAAGATCCCTGTGAGGAGTGTATTACAAATTAATATCATTAGTTTTGCTTCTTCAAGGCCTTCAAGAATTTTTATAGTACCTGGAAAATCACTAAGTTTATACAGGATCTTCAAAATACAGCTACACATAACATGCTTGCATTACGCTACTTCTTGAGCAATAATCACAACAGTAAAGAAACTATTACAGGGTATGTATCTGCATCCCAGCAGCCATGTGAAAGCAATTAATATAGAAAAGTAATTATTCCTGTGACAAATATATTCTGGCATTTGTAACAGATTAATTAATGTATCATCTTGGTAAATAACTAAAGTGATTTCATCTTGTCTGTAAGAAGTTAATCTTTTCAGAGAGTAAGTATTGCCAAAACACATCTACTACTTGTAAAAGAAAACCAGCAAATGTATCTTTGTTAATTCATAAAAAAATACTTTTTTTTTTCCCCTTTCACAGAAGAGTTCTTAAGAAGGTGAAGCAGAAAAAACAAAACAAAACAAAAAAACCCCAAACACAGGAAAGGACAGAGTACATCAAGACATGACTATCAATGAATTATGAAAACCCACATACAATAACTAATTCAAAATACATTAATAATTTCAAAACCCTTTGAATAATACACTGTGCCACAATCTCTTTACAGGGAGCACTTTAATATGAAAGACAAAATTACAAAGCAACATTAAATAACTCAAACCCTGTTCATTAATGAAGGAATATACGCTATTTTGTAAACTGGGTATTCCTTTAGCCATAAGTAGATTTAGGTCCTTGACAGAAATGGAATACTGATCAACTAGCATACCTCCTCAAATTTGTTATAAGAACAGTCAAGCAAATGTCTAGTGATTGTTGCTATGGGTATCTGACTTATGTGCTTTCCACTGAAGCTTATAAAATTTCACTTGATGTAAACATCTTCATATTCCACTTGATACAAATATTTTCAATAAGTATTTTAACAGAAAATAATATTTTTCTGAAACAAATCAAGTGAGAAACTTTACAGAGACGATTCATCTACCCAAATTAAATACTCTCCCTATAGGTTCCCAGAATGCTGTTAACAAAGATTTTATGATACACGATTTTAAAAAAACAAAAAACTAAAACTCCTGATCCCAAACAGAAAGCCATATTTGAGACTAAATGCTTTATAACTAAACCAATTTGCCCAACATTTGCACAAAAAATAGAGAACTTCTCTGGATGACCAGGGAGTTGACCCTTCTCTCTGCTCAAAGAAAGATCGACTAGAGTAGGTTTCCCAGGACAATGTCCAGTTGGGTTTTGATTGCCTCCAAGTATAGAGACTCCACAAACTTTCTGAGCAACCTCCTTTACTGTTTAATCACCTTTATAATTGAAACAAACAAAAAAAAAAAAGGTTTACCTGTGTTTAAAAAGAGTTTTGTGTCTTATGTTTGCGCCCACTGCCCTTCCTTCTCTCACTAGGCACCATTGAGAAGAGTTTGGCTCTTGTATTCATTACGTTTTGCATCAGGTATCTGTAAACCCTGAGAAGATGCCCTTGAGCCATCTCTTCTCCAGGCTGAACAACCCCAGGTCTCTTCACCTTTCCTTGTATGACAGATGTTCTAAGCCATTAATCAGCTTCATGGCCCTTTACTGGATTTGCTCCAGTATCTCCCTGTCTCTCTTCTACTCTGGAGCCCAGCACCGGGCACAGATCTCCACATGTGTGTCATCAGGGCTCAGTAGAGATGAAAGATCGCCTCCCTCAACC
Source organism: Limnodromus scolopaceus (assembly GCA_028565335.1). Taxonomy (NCBI): domain Eukaryota; kingdom Metazoa; phylum Chordata; class Aves; order Charadriiformes; family Scolopacidae; genus Limnodromus; species Limnodromus scolopaceus. The sequence continues at coordinate 118,909,042 of JAOXNO010000001.1, forward strand.
AGATTGTTGTGCTCTGCCTTATGCAGCCCAGGATGCTGTTGGCTGCCTTCGCTGCAATAGCACATTGCTAGCTTAAAGTCTCCTTGTCCACCAGGGACCCTCAGGGTCTTTTTTGTAAAGCTGCTTTCCAGCCAGTGAGGCCCCAGCCCATGCTGGTGCATTGAGTTATTCCTCCATAAATACAGGACTTGACATCTCCCTCTGTTCAGGTCCCTCTGAACAGCAGCAGAATTACGTGGTCTCTTCCTAATTTTGTATTCTCTTCAAACTTACTGAAGGTGCACTCTACCTCTGTAATACAGGTCATTAACTGAAGATACTGAACTACACTGGCGCTGCTATCAACCCCTGGGGTACACCAGTAGCAGTTGGCCTCCAGCTGGACTTTGTGATGCTGATTGCAATCCCCTGAGTTCAAGTTAGCCAATTTTTAATCTACCACACTGACCACTTACCTAGTCTGTACTTTATCAGTTTTTCTGTGCTACGGGAGATAATGTGGAAAGCCTTACTAAAGTAATCACAAACAATATCCATAGCTCTCACTTTCTCCACCAAGCTTGTCGTTGTGCTGCAAACAGATGTCTGGTTCATCAAGCATAATCACCCCTTCATAAATCCATGCTGATTATTTCCAATGACTTGCCTGCCCTGAGTGTGTTTGGAAATAGTTTCCAGGATAATTTGCTCTATCACTTTCCCAAGGATGGACCAGAGGCTGACTGGCCTGTAGTTCCCTGGATCTTCCTTCATGTTCTTCTTGAAGACAGGAGCGATATTTGCTTTCTTCCAGGCCTCAGGAACCTTCCTTCATCACCGTGGCCTTTCTAGGATAATTGATAGCAGTCTCACAGTGACACGGACAAGCTCCCTCAGCACCCATTGATGTGTCCCATCAGGCCCCATGGACTTGTAGATATCCAGTCTATTTAAATGTTCCCAAACTTGATCATCCTCTACCGAGAGCAAGTCTTCCTACGTCCAGGCTTCCCCACTGGTTTCAAGAGTCTTGGAATCCTGAAGGCAAGCCCTACCAGTAAAGACTGGGCTTGGGGCAAAGAAGGCATTAAGTACATCAGTGTTTCTCATGTCCTTTGTTATCTATCCCATTCAGCAGCAGAATCATATTCTTTCATCTTCCTTTTGCTGCTGTTATAATTTTAGAAGCCCTTCTTGTTGCCCTTTACATCCCTCACCAAATTCATCTCTATGTGGGCTTTGGCTTTCCTTATGCAATCCTGGAATGCTTCGATGATGTCTTTATACTCCTATGCTCCTCCTGAGTCATCTATCCTTGCTTCTGGCTCTTGTATGCTTCCTTTTCATGTCCGAGTTTTGTCAGAAACACCCTGTTCATTCATGCAGGATACCTTTCCTTTTTATGAACTTCCTACAAGACTGTTCTTGAGCTTGGAGAAAGTTATTCTTGAAAATTAACAAGCTCTCTGTTCTCCAGGGCCATATCCCAGGGATTCTTCCAGGTCAGTCCCTGAGCAGACCAAGGTCTCTTCTCCTAAGTCCAGGGTTTTGATTCTACTATTTGCCTTGATCCTTTGTCTCAGGATCCAGTCTCCATCATTTCACAGTCCTTACAGCCAATGTTGCCCTCAACCTTCACATTCACAACCATTTCTTTCATGTTTGCAGGCACGAGATGAGCAGACCGCCTCCCCTTGTTGGCTCCTCCATCAATTGTGTCAGGAACTTGTCATCAATACAATTCAAAAACTCCCTGGATTGCTTGTATCCTATTGCATTGCCCTCCCAACAGACACGGTCATAGCTAAGTCCATTATTAGGGCCAGTGTCTGCAAATCCAAGACTTCTTCCCGTTGTTGGAAGAAGGCCTCATCTACTACTTCTTGACCAGATTATCTGCAACAGACAACCACCACAATGTCACTCACATTGGTCATCTACTAATCCTGACCCATAATCTCTCAGCTAGCTTCTCAAGTGTTTAAAAGCAGGGCTCCATACATTCTAGCTGCTCTTTCATAAAGGGCTTCTCGCTCCAGTTGCCTGAGCTATCACACTGCATCTCAATGACCCAGTGAACCATAGCCCTGTAACTGCACGTGGACCTCTAGCTCTCCCATTTTTCTCCATGCTGCATCCATTAGTGCCCAAGCACTACAGAGAGACACCATTTGTGCTGATTTCCCAGAATAGGTAACAGAGATTCCTCCATAATGCTGTCCTGTAGGCACTTCATTATTTTGTCCTCATCCTTGAGGTGGGCCAACTCAATATTGATTAGCATAAGGAGATTAAATACAGAGCAGTTTTTCTTGACCTCTGCTTTTCTTTGACGACTACTGCTCTTATTTTGTACCTCTTAAAGTATCTGGTTTTTCTCTTTTTCCAGCTAGAAATGGCCTAACAAAAATTATTAGATCTCTTTCCAAATGTTTTACATCAGAGTACAGGAATTAATGTATGTTCATGTATATACACAAAGATTACTGAAACATCTTTTTTGGAACATGAAATTTGGACAATTTTTTAAAATGTTTTATTCCCTTTTATATGGTAAGTGATCATCACTATTTATATCCATCATCTTCAAAATATCTTATGAAATAAAACTACTAGATACTACTAGTATGGAATTTTGCGTTCTTGATTCACCATTTTTCTAACCCTTTCCAGCAAAGATAGGAATCCTACTGAGATTACAAGTAGAGCCATTACTTCCCTGTCAGTTTCTCACTGCTGGAGAATCACTACTGTGTTGGAAAAAAACCTTAATATCATTAATTACACAGCTGCTCTACCTGAGGCACTACACATAAAATGGGAGTAGACAAGCTGGGTATACTAAGGCATGAATGACTACAAAAGTGATTCAAACACATGCAAGAGAATCAGTAAAAAATAAAGGAAAACAATTACGTAAATGAAGTGGCGAAACTGCCTACAGTTGTTCCCTTGAATCTTAAGCCACATTGTGCTGGGTAGTAACTAGAACCAAGCTGAATCTGGATGGAAAAATTTTAAGTTGAATTTTTAACGAAGTTCCCTAAGAATGCTGTTGCTACTAATATGTTGTTCTTTCCAGCTGAGTAACTCTTGAACCCGTTACCTGCCTTCAAATGAGTTTTATAGAAAGCAAGACATTTTAAAAATGAAAAACTTGAGGAATGTCACTGAAAATGCCTGCTGCATAGAGAAAAGAGCTGCCAAACCAAGGCCTACTTTCAGAAAGCAGATAGAATTTAATTACTCTCTCTTCTTTGGGAAGAGATACTTAACCCATTAGCACAGATTTAAATCAAGTATGTGCTTTTTCTGCTCAGAGCTGTCATAAGCATCAAGATGTCATTCAGGATGCTTCACTAAGAAAACTAGAGGAATTCCAGTTTGTGTGTGGTTACAAGGAGAAGTGGGAGAAGGAAGGACAGGAGGTGTGAAAGGACAACAGATTCCAGCCCGTCATTACCACGGCTTCATTAGCTGTAGCATAAAAACAGTTTGTTCTGTAAACTGCAAACTGAACAAAATTGCATATTTGGAACAAAATTCTGAGTATCAGCTTGAGAAAAAAAAATAAATCTCACTCATCACTTCAATTTTGACTTGACATTAATAACATCTTAAAATGAGAAATCTTACTGAATAGCATATTTTGGTGTATATATATTTTATGCATTGTTTTAAATATATCAAAATAAAAATGTGCTATTTTTTTTAAAGGTTTAATTGTTTGAAGGATCAAAATGCAAGATCATTGACTAATGGTTGCTAGTTAGGTATCAACCAACTATTACTGAAAATGATTTTCCAATTAAGACTGTAGTCGGTTTAGTAGTAATCACTAATTGGTATTCTAATTGGTGATTTGCTGTTTTATTTGTTAGAATGTACAAATACCTAAAATAGGATACAACAGACAAGGCAGCAGGCCCGCATGACAGGCAGCTGGGGGAGCAGACAAGATGGCCAGCAGCCAAGAGCAAAGCAAAGCAGCTGGGCAGCCCACCAACCATTCCCACAGAATATTTCAATTCCATCAAATCATCATTTCTTAACAGAAAGCTGTACATCAGTAAATTTTCAGTGCTCTCTGTGAATTTAAGAGTTTAAGAGCCTTCAATTTCTAAAGTCAAAACAAACAAAGAAAAAAAAAAAAAGACAAACAAGCCAAACTATAGGACTCTTCCTTCACTCTCCACCATCTCTTCTCTGCTAATTCTGCACTGCTCTACTTTGCCTTCCTCATATACTCCAGAGCTCAGCTTTCTCTCCCTCGCTAATCCCTCTCTTTCTTGTCATTATATCACTGCTGCTCTACCTGACGTTATGTAATTACTTCTGTCAACGGTTTAACTTCTGAAAAATTAACTCAAAACCTGCAAAAGGAAACATCACAACTGTCCTGAATCAGAAATCTGAACATTTTTAAAGCCACTAGTGCCTCCTCAGTTCTGATTATTACCTTATCTTACAAGGAAAGGTTATAAGAAACCTCTCAAAGTTTTAAAATCTTTTCCTCTGGGCAGTTTACTCCTAAACTCTGTTGCTTATGCAGTTAGCTCAGAGCCTGAAGGAGGAGGGAAGAGAGGCCAGCAGAAGGGGGCCAATTAACCAATGCCATAGGATACTGATTTTCTCCTCCTCCGTGTTAATTTGACATCCTTTTGCAAGACTCTAGAGAGCTCTTATTTAAAGATACCTTGCCAGGTTGAGTTCTATAAATTAGTTTTACATTATAATTGCTGCTCCTCGGTGTGAGTAGATACCCCCTTACTGTTGTACTAGAAGTCAGCAGAATCCCTTTCTGACCCATATACATGGTATGTGTTTATTCACCCTCCCTCCAGTCTGTCTCCTCTGCAAACAGTTTTTGGACGTGCTTTTATCATTTATCTCAAATTTCATTCTGCAGTTCTACATTTGAGAGGAGGATAACTAGATTCTAGCAAAATGTCAAGCCAAACTATACTTATCTTTTATATAAGAGCATGCTTTCCAGTATAGGCTTCTATATTGTTTTTTTATTAAGCTAAATTTTATTTGGGCTTCTAATTTTTTTAATTACGCTCTATTTTATTTTTTTTGATACTCAGATCAGTTTCCTGAACACCATCAGCTATGTATACATAAGATGGTGGATACAAATAGTTTCAAATATTTCCATTTAAAAATCTCAACATCCATATGAAATTGCACCCGCGATCTTAGTTCTCCATAATGTTTTTTGTACTTCTAAATTTCTACCATTCAATACACATAATTTATCTTCTATTTTAAAATATCAATATTCACTTTCACTTCCAATAATTAAAATCATTAAATCATTAAAAATATTCAATACCACCCCTACATTTACAACTCTTCCATATGACACTGTCTAATGTACATCAATTTAGATTTATTTTCTTAGATCAAAGACGTGTTTTCCATCCTCACAACACAATTAACAACAATTTTCTATCACTTCAAACACTCTGAGAACATCAAGGACTGCTTAAACTTATATTCTGTATGCTACTTCCCATCTTTTCTGAATATACGATTTTTCTCCAGTGTAACCTGAATCTCTCTACCTTCTATTTAAAGTATCATTTTAAAAAAGACTTTACGGCTTTCCTATACGTTGTCTTAAGGTCCAGTTACCTATTACAATGGAATTGGCATAAAGAGGGTCATTCTTTAATAGCAGATATATAAAAATGAAATAAGTTACACCCACAGAAAGACAAAGATGGTTCAAAGGCATGAAGACAATGACATGGGCAGCCTTTGATCATGGTGTTGCAGTCATGTAACAGATCTCAAAATGGGCAGGCACAAATATCCTACCTTAAAATTCTCAATATTCTTTACAGCACTTCACTTAACCAAAGAAGTAACCTGTCTCTCAAATGTACAGAAGAATGAATCCTAACATGGGAAGGTTATGTGAATTAAATGAGGGTACTTAAGTACTGGTTTGCTAGGAAGAACTCTCAATACAAAAAAAAAAAATATTAATACAATAAACTTATTCCTTGGGAGACAGACCATAGCCATTGAAGAACAGCTCTGACACGTAGGGAATATGACAGGCAGGGAGCCTAAGAAGGTCTCTGCACTATCAATCTCAAGGAAAAGGAGAGAATATGAACTAATTTTCTTGAAGGTCTAATTCATGCTTGATGCCTTGCAGAAGGCATTTAAGAGAAGAAGCTTTGTGGAACACTTCCCTCTTTTTAACGTGCTTTCAATATTCCATTTGATCCCTTTCTTAAACACAAACACATCTACTTCAGGATGTGCTTTAGGAAGTCCAGGCTATATTTAATTGTTTAACACGGCAATTAAATATCTTATTCTGTACTAGCTCGTAGATAGATTCTACTTCTCAATTTCTTTTAAGATTTCACAGGGTAACAGCTATGCCTCTCAATCATTTTTAAACCTGTTTAGTGCCTTCGCTGCATGACTGGCCTCCAATAAATACTTTTCAGGCCTAAAATTCAGATGCTCTTCAGTAAAACAAAGAAACAGGCTAACAACCTGTTTCAGCCCTCCCCAAGCTCCTTAGAGAACCCTGATGTCTGTGCAATATGCATGGGGTGAAAGGAATGAAACAGAAAACCCTACTTCATTTACTTGCATTTAAATGAAGTGGGAGTTTCTATACCAAGAATTTTGAGTAAATTAGCTTTATGAGATCCGTGTCTTAGATTTTCTTACACACAGCCACTTATTCACCCTTCATTCTCTGATTCTAAAAGCAAAGTCTACCTAAGTGACTCAGGAGAAGAGGTACGTTTCTGGACTTAAAGCGGTTTGATAACCCAGACCAGTGAATTGCTGTTCATCTCACACTTGACTGACACAGCACAGAGACAGAAAACTTTGTTCCACTTACGACAAAGTAACCCTTTGTCGACGTGGCAGATCACATCCTTCTCAATAATTACAACACTGTCGACCACTTTCCTTTTCACAGCCAGAACAGATTAGTTACCACGGGAAGGAGCAGTGCGTCAAGACAGTGCTCCAATATCTCACTGATTCACTGTGTTCCAGCCAAATACTGAAGCGAACTCCTAACCCTGGTACTTGCTCCCTGAACTTGAATTGCCAAAGCATCTCAAGACACACACAACATCTCCCAGTTTGTACGTACAGGCTGCAAGACTAAGAATATGTAACTAAAACTAGAATCCCAGGAGAAGATAAAAATTAAAGTTTAGAGAGGTTAGTTAACAGGGAACTCAAAGATGCCACATGGAGTTACATGTCTACATAAAATATCAGAATTAGCAAAACCATTGAACAGTAGCATTTTAAAAAATCCAAAATATCAGTTGTGTTCCTTTAGAGGCCTTTATATTTTGCATTAATTTTCCAAGGCAGCATTTAATATTCAATCTCAGTTCAAGACTAGTTGACTTTCTGTGGCATCACTTATCTAGGTTTGTCTTGAACTCAGAAGTGACATTCATGATCAGTTTGCTTCAGTTTTATCTTTACTCAAAGGGCAGGTCAGAAAAATTCACCAGCATGGAGCACCTACATGTTCTTTTTCTATAAAAGCCAGTGTTACAGCCATCGTGATCCAGGAGAAACTCACAAGGAATTCATTTGACATCAACGCAGAAGGAAGAAAGTTTAGTAAAGAAAAAGGCTGACATTCCTCTGAAAGACATACTGTCTGAATGAAGTGGCAGTGCCTTCAAGACAAGCTTTTCTTCAGAACTTATTTACAAGTTTCAGACAGATAGAGGGCTCTGTCTGCCTAGATTTTGAGATCAGAAACAGAATTGAGACAGGGTTATAATGCTCCATTATGAACTAGATGGATGATTTCATTTATGTTATTACATTTTCATGGATTTCAGAGAGAACAGGATAAAGTGTACTGAAATTCTTGTGCAGCTCCACAGAGTAATTCAGCTCTAGACAACATCCAATGATTCCATTTAATCAGAAAATTATCCTTCTTCCCCAAAAGGTAAAGACCACACCACTAAACATAAACATAACTCAGAGAAAGTGAACCTGGAGGGCGGGGGCAGGCTATCCTACAACTCAACAGTGACATTTAACTTTTAAAATGTTGCTGTTGAAGTTACTGCTAAAAGTAACCTCATTCCCATTTCTATCATTATTTTAAGCCTTCCCCTCCCAAGAATACCTTCCCAACCTCCAGTGACTTGTGGTTCAGAGGTTTCTAAAGCCAGACAAAATGTCTTCATGTTTAATTGCTCTTAATGGATTTTTCTTCCCTGAATTTGTCCAGCTGCTTTTTTGAAAGCATTAAAACATTGCGAGTCCGCAGCATTCTGTAGAACCGATGCAACATTCTACACAACCAGTGACACAAAAACTTCTGGAAGATGCAGTGTATGAATTTTCTACAACAGTTGACAACAGAATAGAAAACACCATCAGCACTAGTTTCCTTTATTTAAAGAGATTCCCCCTTCTCTGTCACTTGTATGGGTTTCCATCCCTTAGCTATAATGAAAATAGTCATTCAGAATGATCAGTTTATTTTCCTTCATTTCTAAAAACAAAGTTCAAGCTAACTGCATGTATGACTGAATCCCTCCTTTCTTTCTTATTTCTTCCTTCTTCTCCCCCCTTTACTGGATCCTGTTTGATCCATCTCCCCCTCTACAGCGTTTACCAGGATTGGAATCAGGTTTTCCAGCTTGCTGGTTTTTAGAAAAAGTTCACAAAGTTCTGATTAGCTGGGAATGGATCTGTGTCTTATCCCAAGAATAAGAATCTGACAAGTAAATGCATGAAATGGATCCCTTTGGGAACAGAGAAAAACAATACCTGAAATGCTTTCAGAAAATGTGTTAGGCAGCATCAGTGTTGTTAGGATGTCTGGCAATACAGTTTTATTGCTCTTTTTCTGATGACCCTGAGAATTCAGAAAGAGGAGGCTAGAACAATGCTTGCAATAAGAAAACCCCTAATTAAAAACCTAATCCAGAAAGAAAAACCGAATGTGGAAACCAAGAAAAATAGCTACATTTATTTTGGCTGGTAATATCAGATAAAATTTAATTGAGGAACTTTTTGGCCTTGCAGAACAAAGGCTGAACCAGGAAAGAAGAAAACAGGGTGAAAGATCCGTAACTGACTGTTATTTCTCCTGTATCTGCAACGCTGGATTTCTCATCAGTCCCATTCCTCTGGCAAATGAGAAGAGAAAAATGACACAGCATGAGGAATAGAAGTTATGAGTTCCGAATTATCCCTCAGAAGTTGGAAGAGATAGCTTGTACAAAAGAAAATGATACTGCAGAGTGACTTAGGAATTAGAATATAGCAGCCCAGAGAAGTGGCTGAGAGTGACAAGTAAATATTTTCCCAAGTTCTTCTGAATGCCAGTAAATCCCTATTCACTTACTACAAGCTTGCAAGATGCATAAGAACAGATGATCAGCTACAGGTTTCTAAGTAGCTGCAAGACCTTCTCGGCATACATTTCGAAATACTTTTGCTTGAAATAATATAAACTCAGGTTTTGTTTGCTGTTAGTATGCTTTAGCACTTGAATCTCCAGTATTTTTTCAGCATCTGGCCTTCCCTTCAAGGAGAGCACTCAGTGGTTTCAGCACAGATCTCACTTGATGTGCCCCATGAAGGCAAGCAGGCACCAGAGATTACTTTATTACACCTTTATGCAAGTAAACATGAGATGCAAAACTGATTTCTATTTCTCCTCTAAATATTAATCCTTGTAAGAGTGCTTCACAGAGCAGAGCACAATCATGCTAAAACACTACTCTAAAAATGTTTTAAATTATTTGTCTTTTTTTCAAAGCACAAGCTTATAAGCCTCACACAAGCTACTCGTAGGGTCTTTAAGAAAAAGACCCCAAGCTCTACGTCTCCCCATCCTCCCACCTGCTGCCTTCTTCATCTATTTGTACTAGATCCGCTCGCACTTCAACCACTCCTTCCCCACCCACCCCAACCACACAGAAAAGACTGAATCTGTATCCCTGGGAAAAGGGGGAAACGATGCAGCAGAACACTAATTAGGTATATGCTTGAAAGAGTATTTAAAAAATAGAACTGAAATGTCAGTTCTGGGGAGAGCAAATTCAAAATAAACCAATTCTTTGTTTCTAAAACTAAGCAAATATTTCAACTTCCAAATAAAGAACTTCAACATGTAAAAGATTCATTTCTGAAGAAAAATGTCACTCATTAATGAGGCACAGTATCTACTTGTAGCTTATGATCAAACAGGAATCTACAAACTACAAATAAGAAAAACAAGGCGGCGTGTTTTGTTTTAACCTTTCCATGCAATGAAAGAGCAATCCTACAGAGCATACAAGTAATTGTACCATTACTGTGGTTTCTGCAAGCAACAGAATGCTTTTGAAAAAGTAAGCATCGCATGCATTGTCAATATAGTTTATATTTAGAAAAAGAAACATTTGTTCATTCAATATTACCAACATTCAAATAATATTCTTGCCTACTGAAGATGTGTCCTTCCTTCAAGTCAGAACTTTTCTACTCAACTAAGTACACCTCTCTGAACAATCCAAATTGATGAGTTTCTCCACTGTCACACTCCAGCATGTCTTATATTTTAGCATCCTACTTTCTCATGACAGGGATTGAAGAAAGGAAGCATGATATTATTCTAAGTACTAATAGTTAAGGGGTGACAGTTTTTTATTCCGCACAAAGGAAACTTCTGCAATAGGAGAATGCAACATGCATGAAAAGCATTTCTGGAGAGACTTTTCCATCAATCCTGATGATATTTATGTTATTTCCACCCCGAGTATCTGGACCTCTAGACAGAGATCATACATACAGGGGGACAAGAAGAGCATTCCTCCTGAATTTCTAGGGTGAAACATCACCATTAGAAAATGTTATGAATATCGTTTGGAAACAGATACCATGTTTAGAGTGATGGGGGTGTTTCCTTTAAGATTCTGTCTTGTCTTCTTCCCCTGACCTAAGCGAAGTTTCTCCCCAAAGCAGACTCTTCCCTCTTAACCTTCTGAGTATATTACAGATTTGCCAGAGTTTTGAGCTCTTGTAAATCCATTGATTTAAAGGGATGACTAGCTTAATGTATGAATATACAACTGAAAAAATCAGAACTGCAGACACTGAAATAGAAACATTTTTCTAATTTAGTGCACAAAATCAAAAGATCTCTCATCAAATAGCAAAAGAGATGCCATTTAGGCCCCTAAAAAGATCTAATACTTATTGTGACCCAAACAGGTACATGGTTTATGTGTGCAGAGGAAGATTCTGTTGGTTTATATGGTGACAAGTAACATCAAGAGACAAGAGACAATTTATCTAATTTATCTGGAGGTCAAAGTCAACATGTCAAAATTTATTAAATTGGTTGCTCTCATTATTTTTAAGATTTTACACCTACTCTTGATTCCTTTCAAGGTGAGGGAATATGCTCTCTGTCATAATTTCATTAGATAAATCATTTAATAAGAGAGTAAATTATTAGAACCTTGTACAATCTTACTGTACACAAAATTGGACATGCTGCATTATTTGCCTGCGTTAACAATAGTGAAAAACAGTTTTGTCATAGGACTACCTAAGAATTCTCCGTTTCAGCTGACACAGACACGCACACACCACCCTCAGAATGCACAAAATCCAAAACTGTATCTCTTAAGATTACTGTCTAAGAAATATCTGGATAAATGGTCCTTTTTTCTAAACTAGGGATCAGTTGTGCTGCTTGACTGTAATTAAGAGCATAACATACAACGCATTTTCTCCTTAATCTTTTTAGGTGGCATTCACTTAACAAGTTTTAAGAAAAAAAAATTATACTTCTTTCAACTTGTCTGCCTTACTGATTTAAAAGAAGCAACATTTATTTTTAGCATCCAATATTAAAAGATCTTTTTCTGAAACCCAAATACAGTTATTTATTTGCTCTATTTTTTCTGTCTTTTATAGATGACCAAGTGCTACTGGTAACACAATCATCATTACCTTTCCAGCATTCCACAGTTTCTCTTTATTTATTAATAATTTCATATGAAATATTTTGAAAGCATAGACATAATTCTTTCACCATTAAGAGGCAGAATTCCAGTTAGTCTACATAAACATAGTTTGCATTTAAGAATTCCATTTTTTTAACACCACTGAGTAATCATGCTAACTGATCACACCTATGGGATGCTGAAATAACCTCATTTACAGTGTTACCAAAGCTACCAAGTATTCTGATACAGAAGAGAGATTATATGGTGCACAATTCATAAATTTAGCCCTTCAATTTAGCAGTCTTCATACTCCAAATTTCTCTTAGGTCTTGCTCTTTCCATAACTTTTCTGGCTTTTCAAATATCTTCTCACATGCAATTTCTATCCATCTTGACATTCTGAAGGGATACGTTTATGATCTAAATCTATTAATAGCCTTTAAAAAAATCTTTGAAGAAACAGATATTCCTAGCTATGGGCTTTGTTGTAGTTTTTTTACTGATTGTTCTTTAAAATTACCTTTGATGATATTGTATGAGCTTTTCTTTCCCCTCTCTCTTTGTTTTGCCAGTATATCTTAGGATCAAAGTAAAAAGTTTTCACCAACAGAATTACCACTGCTGTCCACTGTACATCAAAAATTTAAATGTTATGGAAATTACATCCTCAGGTATATTTTTCATCAGCAGTTCAGTAAAAGATTTTGTGCAATTGCTAGATTCTTTGTTCCTGATTTCCTGTAAAACCCTTTTGTGACAGAAAACTGTAAACACCAGCTCCAGTAGCAGCTAACAAACATTAAAAATCTTCATTGTTTAATTAGTAAGAGAGGAGTTTCTGTCATCTTAACTCACTCCTCCCCTCACCATGGACGCTCCAGCAAGTCCAAGACAGAAACAATTTTTATCAGCTGAAACCCCATTAATGTAACTTCCTCCACTCCAAACATATTGAATTTTTATTAACTACTTATCTTGCTCCCCAAGTGATCCTCGGTGCTTCATATTCTACCTTCTTTTGAGTTCCTCAAAATCAAAGACATCCTGGTCCTTTGATGGACTGCAATACTGTGCTTCTCACCTGAACAGCTATAGTCTTCCTTGGAATTTTTTATTTTATTGTTTTTAATTTCTCTCACTGAGCATGGTCAATTTATGACACAGAGGTTGTTGTTGGGGAGGAAGCTGGCAAAAATCTAATTTCAGACTTCCCACAGTCCACTCCTGTATTATTCTATATATAACTTCCTCACTTCTCCCCATATCTCTTAGCCTTAAAGTATGTTTTTACTTCTCTCATTTTCTTTACATTCAGATTCTCAGTAGGGCTAAAATTTTCCTTCTCCCACTCCCTGTGATTCTTCCTCTAGCTATACTTTTCTCATATTATAGGTTCAGTCTCAGCATTACAGTTTTTTCTCTCTTAACCCTTTTCCTTTCCCTTTTCTTATTTTATTTTTCTGGGAATAATAGCTTGCCATCCTATATTATGCTGTATCAGACTCAGACTGGATTTCCAGATTGCTTTCCACAACAGTCTCTTGAAAACGTTCATCCCATTAAATCGTCTAGAAATGCTTTTTATTTCCATTATGATGGCCTACTGTCTTCAGTATTTAAAAATTAGGACATTCTTTTCAAACTTATCTCTGTTTTGCATTTGCTGTTTCAAAACACATCATTTCATGCTTCTCTCTCCCTCTTAGTCTACAATGGGTCTTAAAACAGTTGTATTGCATACTTTCTCAGAACATGACCAGAACACCTTCATCAAAATCCTTCTAGTGAAAGGATTGTAATCTAAAAACTGTTGTTTTAGTCAAAAGCGAGGTGTGGTACAGAATCCCATGTGCCGGGCTGATGAACACATTTTCAGACAGAATTAAAGAGCATATAGATGGAATGAATAATTTCTCCCTTCTCCACATGTTCAAGAGCCACTGAATCTTTATTCAATTTCTGGTTTTATTTTTCACTTTCTGATTCTCCATTTTCTCTGAAATGTCTGTTTATTCCATTGCCACCTCATCATTTTTATTTTACTTTGCAAATACATTCTGAATTGTAGGTTTTCACCTTATCCATCTTTAGGTCACCTACCATACCTACCAATTTCTTCTGGAATGCACTTAATCTCAGCAAATTTCTCCTTCATTCAAGATTTTTGAAACTTGCTTTCCTGATCAAGTCTTCTTCTAAATGCTTCTCTGATTAAGTCCTCTCTGATCAAAGAGACTGTTTCTGTCTTTCTGCTTTTCCTGTGCAAGCCCTGTGTTGCTACAAGGCAATAATTTATATTAAAGGCTTTTTGTGTCATTTTAAATCTGAGGACTCTTCAAGGGAAATCTGTCTCTTTATATGGGATATTCATTCTCTTTAAAAAGTTCCAAAAAACTAAGGGCTTAAATAAAAAGCAAGTATTCACAAGTCATGCTACTGCCTTCAGCTTTCGTTTCAGGGAAGGTGTCTGCTCCAGCGATTTCTACTGATCCTATACCACTGTACTGTTTCAATTAAACTAAGCATTTATATCTAATTAAAAAAAATAATGGAAGTTTTGATGAATTATGTCTAAAAACACTACTTGGTATTTTGAGGTTACTGCAGAAAATAAAACAGTTGTGAGCCAATGAAGTGGAAAATTGCCGTCTTATAACAGATCCTCTAAGGTGCAAAATGTTCTCTTATTTTCTGTTATCAGTGTCTAGTAATTGCTTTTTTGTCCAACCATTTAAATAGGGGGAAATAGACTTATAGTTTGGAGAAAAAGAGACAGCAAAACACACAAAATTAAAGCATTAATGTTTTTTTTAATTGTTTTCCTATTTTATAGCATTAAGAAAACATACCAAAAAAAGACATTTGGCCTATTGAAACAAAAAAGTTAAAGAGATGAAAAGAAGCTGCATAAGAATATTAAAAAAAGCAACAGGTCACATTCATAAACGTGGTCTCTTGGTACTTTAGTTCATGGGAAAAACAAGCTTTACTACTAATTTAAAGTGGTTTTGCCATAAGGTTGATAATACTCCTAGTAACATTTCTACACAGATTTAATCATAAAACAGCATTGTAAAAATTACCTGGTACTAAATTACACTTTAAGTCTACATAACAAGGAACACTGTGAAATCACTTTCTGTAACAAACCAACAGCTCAGCACAGACTAAGACCACATCCTTCTTCCATGACTAACACACATATACACAGTTGCGTTTTCCTGGGCTTTCTAAAGAGAATTTTAGTCTGGGTTGGTGTTTTTTTTTGTTTGGTTGGGTTTTTTTTTAATAACTCTGCATGGGTTTGGATTCTCCTCAATTTTATAAAGACTGAGAAAAGCCAGAGGAAATTCTGTTATTTGCAAACATATAGCCAAAATTCTAAGATTCCATTTCTAAGAATCCATTATTTTAAGAGACAAACATGAAAAAGGCCTGCAAAAGGCCACAAATATCCTTTAATCGAGATTAACAAATCAAATAATGGCTGTAGTAACAGTGTCATGCCAAAGCAGAGGAGATCTAGTCAAAGTACCACACAACCAGGTTCTTCTGTAAAATCCTCCCAGGAATCACTCTAGTGGGCACTGAAAGCTCTCACAGCCCCACATCTGTGAAGGAAGGTTTTTAAGTTGCTCAGAGTTGGGGAAACCATGTCAATGCAACAGATCCAGACGTTTTACACTTACACACTCAAGTCACTCATGTACTGTAACGTCTATAAAGACAGCCGTACCCAAAGGCAGACATTATATAAAAGAGTTCAGTATGATCAACTGCATTATGATACAACCACATGAGATGATCAAAATAACTTTTTCCAGGTGCCAGATATCTGCCATCATGTTTGGATAAAATCAGGAATATCTTACTCCTTGCTAAGCTTCTAATCCTGCCTCCTCAGAATATGTCAAAACCGATAACCGTGGCAGACACTTATTTTCTCAGTAGCATCAAAATCTACAAACTGCAGTTCTAGTTGATGTCTCCTTCTCCTGAGCTGCCCTTCCTATCCGTTCATCCCCCACAGTCCTCCTCACCTCCCCCAACATGTTGACACAGGGAAGTTTTAAAAAGAAATCAGAATGAAGTACATTGCACAGAAGGGAGATTTATTTTAGCATAGGCACATAAGAAGAAGAAACACTGAGAAAACTACTTGAATGCAAGAACTCAATTAACTTATCTCAACTTTTATCCAAGTTAAGATATTTACTTCATAAGATCTCAAGTCAAATAATTTTTTTAAATGCAGAGTTACGGTACTACAGTGTCTGTGTAGAACAAAAATTACAGAAACTCAGTAATTTTGCAGGACATTTTATGCTGATCTGTGGGTGCCCAAGGACATTACTGCAAGAAGTGGTCTTTTTAAGAATACTTGGCATAATGCAACCCAGCTCTTTCAAAACTATCCACACGGGTATTACTTCTTTGAAAGGAAGTATTATCTCATCAGAATGGAGCATCTTCCTAACCTTTCACCTTGACTTCTGTCGCTATAAAATATATGCAGAATATATTTTCTGAAGTGTTTTTTCTGTCTCTTTTTATTCCATAGGATCAATAAAATGCTTACTGTATTACCAACAAAACAATCCATGCACAAAATTCTGACAGGAAACAACCTGGTATAAAATTCAGACCATGAGAAAAATATATGGGGAAAAAAAAAAAAAAAAGTAAAATGTGTTTCTTTATGAAAAAAAAAGAAAAATGTAGATTGAATATCATATAATGAACAATCCATGAAAATAATGCTCAATCACCAACCCCCTGCAACAGTGAAAAACCAGAGTAGCAGAGACTAAAAAGTACTATGCGAGGATGCCAAACCATACTCAAAGCAACCTAAGATCTCTCACAACCCTTCTAGAAGTTTTCTATTTATAAAACAAAGAAGAGACAGGACACCTATTTTCACCACATAAATTTGCACTGCACCACACGAAATAATTTCAGATATGCTGCCTAAGTTTCTAAGACTGTGCCTGTCTGCTCTTAAACCTGCCTTATATAATAACCTTCATGTGATTCAGCACTCTCCATCAATTTCTCAGTACTCTCACACAGCTCGCCTCACAGCTCATAAATGCCACCCTTTCTTCACACCCTTCTCTCTCTTTCCCATCACAAATTCCAACAACTTAATTGATGAAATCTAACTCTGTAAGAATAAAAAAAAAAAAAAAGTCTTTAAAAAGCCCCACAACAGTAAAACAAGGAAACATGACTTCTTTTTCTCAGCACTTATATGCATAAAATAGCATATAAGTGTGAACAAAAATACAGTACAAACTTACTATTCTTGATTAAATGGTTTCTTATAGATACAAGGCATTAAGGATAACAAGAAATCGTCTCAGTTGCAGGGGGGAAGGCAGGAGGCAAAGATTTTTCTCTAGACCCAATCCAGGCAGTTTTCCACTGCCAGCCCAGACTAGCTTAATCATCCATTAATAAGATGAAATATGATTCACCTGCAATTTTTTATCAGTTTCAGCAAAAAAAGTAGTTTTTAACGGAAAAACGTTTTTGGACTCTTTCAGGCTCTTTTTCATACATACAAAAATTAATAAAATCTCCAAAATTATCATGGAAAAGACCTCACTTTGGGCTACATATTTATAAGGAAGCTCATAATGAGATCAAGATGCATAGTATTTTTCCCAGGTGAGACCAACCTGAAGAAAAATTATTGGGGTTTTGTGGGTTTTTTCCTTGTAGAAGTCAGCGCCAAACAATGTTCTCATGCTTGCAAGTGGAATTGTTTGAAATCATATCAAGAGATTTACGAAGTAGAGATTCACACAAAAAACCTGGTATGTTTGAATATCAGCACATTGCATACAAACAGAAATTGCTTTCATTAAGTCAAGCACAGATCACGCATTTTACTGCCATCCATGCTCTTGAAATGGAACTGCAAAACAATCAGAGTTTGCATTTATTTGAATTGCAGATAATATTCTGAGCCACACTAAAACATTATGCCTATGGAAATACATATAAACAATTACACTTCACCCTGAACTCTCTGAAAATGCAGGGAAAATAAATTACTAATCACCTATCACTTCTAATAATGAGCCATTAGAACAAAAGCCAGAAAAAATAATTCAAGTCACAAACTATTCTGAAATGCTTAAGATGGAAAGAGTACAAACAACTGAAGCTACTACAACAGAAGTTTAATTAATTGATCAACTTCAACACTCATTTAGAGCAATCCTTAAACTCCCCAAGAGCATTAAGAAGTAAGAATTGATGGATGCTCTTATTGTTGTAATTTTTGAACTACAAGGGTTATTTCTGAAAAAAACTACTTCAATTCTAAAATAACTTGGTGCAAAAATGGCTTTTGTACAACTTCTACTAGACCAGGGTCTTTCCAAGACAGTATACATAATTTTCCTAGGACCCTCCAATTAAACCTCTCCTTCCACATGCCAGAAGACACTTATTTCAGTTCACTCTCTACCCTTTATTTACCCTGCCTTTCTCCCTTTCCACCCTCCCGAACAGGAGAAGTTGTATGTCTTGGGATTTTTCAGAAAGCACTTACATCCCCAAACATGCAAAGAACACAGAAAATGTTGTTTCTCTAATGCCAGTGTATGCATGGTATTGACAGCTTCCCAGAGTGAGCCTTCCCTATTTGAGATATACACTTACGCACAGTTTTAAGGGAAACAGCTGTTTAAGACCACACAGATACTGACTGTGTTATATGCCTTTCTGCATCCCTGTCTAAATCGTGAGCTTCAAATTATTTCATGTGACAATATAACAATGCTAACTATTTTTCATAATATTGTTATAAGAAACTTTTTAATTTTATTCATTTAAAGTCATGATACCTCTACATGGACTTACAGATAAGACAGCTATAATAACATGACATGTTTCCTGCCATACATAAGAATGTCATCCAAAATATGGAAAGGAACTTTAAACAATTTGGTATCTGTGGAACTAAAAAGCAACCTGAGAACATCTTTCCTAGTACAAGTCCAACACCTGCGCAGCAGCTTTCCACTAGTTATGATTCTCTCAATACTCATACATATCCAAATATCTATGCTTACATAAGAAAAACTGAAGTAATAGATAATAACAATAAAAAATCTAAAATGTGTCAAGTCAATTGATCTGCTGTTTCAATGAATGGAGTGCATGTTTATTTCCACTTAGATTTATAACAAATTGCATATAGGTGAACAGTTCCTTTAAGACCCAATTAATATGCCAAAAAGTAACTGCAAGTAGACACTCCAAACACTGAAATTATTCTACTCTAGAAATTCAATCATTTACAACAATACATTAAAAAAAAAAAAAAAAAAAAAACCAAAACCAGCATATACAGACCTTCCAGTAGTCAGATTGTAAACTGTAGTACCTCTGGTATGCAGATAATGCTGTAGGAAAGAAAAAGGAAAGTTGAATTTCTTTTGTTGCATTTTTTTTGAAGAAAAAGATAGCAAACCTTAACAGTCAGAATACACAACATTGAAATGATAAATGGTTTAATAAAAGTAACACTGCCACGATAAGTACACTGTTGTGGGTAATGCATTCCTTAAGATTATAATTTTGTTTTATGAAATGTCAACACGAAAGTATATTTATTATTAATCTTACAAATGTAAATCAAGCAATATTTTAAAGAAAGCCTATAACAAAAGAAATAATTTGAAATTTGGGGATTTTCACCCTGGACAAAGCTGTTGTAAGATTTAAAAATTTAATCATGTAGCTCATTTACCATGCTCCCTGATGTCCTGTAATTTCTAAAGAACTGGTGCAGAGGGACATACAAAGAGAAATCAATTTCACATGCCCTTTCATTCAGTAGCTACAGAAACAAAAGCGAAAAAAGCTTACATTTTATTCAACATCTATGACCAAGACTAACCTGGAAAAGAGCGCTAGGTTTTCTGTTCAGTAGAATACTAGCTCTAGGTAGTAACAAATTCCTCAAATCACCATTCCTGCATTTCTCTTCCCCACTAAAAATTTGGTTGATTCATCTCACCGTTCAGCTAAGATAAGAGGCCACATAAGACTCGAACTCAAACAGGCTTTACATTCTTGCAAGAACATTGCCACGAGGCACCATCCAAAAATGAAGAATTCTAAATAATGATTCACTGCAGTAACAGCAAGATTTTGCTTTTTCAAGTGTTTGCTTCTTAAGATTTAAGAATGGTTTCTACACAGTATGTGTTTTCTAAACAACAAAACAGACAACAGAAAACCTCTGCTTTGAAAAACTACAAACAGTAAACAAACACTAAACAGATTAAGCCGGTAAGAACAATATGTATTTTATGTACCCATTCATTTCCTGCAAGTACCATAGATAAACAATGTCCCTAAATTTTATCACCTTTCAACACCTGTCTTGCGTATTCATTTCCACAACATAATAGAAGTCCTTAAGATTAAGCGAAATAAGAACAACATACACATAATGACATGGCACACAGAGCTTTCTCCTCTTAAGAGGGAGAGAGTATACCTCTGCACTCATCTGTCTAGGGAGACTCACAACCTTATACTTTTAAATGCCTAACTCACACATGCTGAATCATGCCCATAAGGTGGCCCTCACCACCGGAACTACTTGTGAAGCCAGCTTCTAATTCTGATGCTCTAAACTGTGATTTATTTAGAAAAGAAAAAAAAACTGGAATACTCATCACCCTTACACTATCAACATGTAGTATGTTTACATGCAACTTAGACGAATAAAGTCACTTAAAAATCTAGTCAATTAGCCTAGTGTCTTTCACAACTTAAGAATACAATTCCGCCCCCCCCCCCTCCAAAATGGTACAAACTGAAAGATATGACTTCAGTCTAACAATGTAAGTTTAAGAATGTTAAGCATATTTCAGTCACATTCTGTAATTATGTTATAAAGGATGTTCACAATAACACAAAATAACCTCCTACCACAAATGCTCCCTCCTGGTTTACCTTCTCCCAGGTATCATTAATGATTTTTCAACAGAAAGGCATAATTAGCTTTTGAACGTGGGAATGACTTTGCTTTCCCAAACAGAAACAACAGTACCTACCTCAATTTTAAGGGTTAAAGCATATTTCAAATACTTAAGTCAACAGCACCATATTATGCAAGATTCAGAAAACTGAGAACTTCTTGCCTTTTTTTTTTTTGTGAAGTTAACTATTGCAGTCAATTACACAGGGCATATGGATAAAATAAAAAGATGAGAACATTAAAGAGAACATTAAATACAATGCTAAGGAAATGTACTGGGAAAATAAAAGAGAAAACTTTTTCAGTGTACCTGTCAAAAATATAGGAGTACCCACATGAGCATATCCATTAAACAAGAGAGCTGAAACATGTTTCCCTATAGCAGTTAAGGTACTATAAAGCTTATAAAACGTCAACAGTTTTTTAAAAAAATACAA
The DNA here is from genome assembly GCA_028565335.1 of Limnodromus scolopaceus. Lineage (NCBI taxonomy): Eukaryota > Metazoa > Chordata > Aves > Charadriiformes > Scolopacidae > Limnodromus > Limnodromus scolopaceus. The sequence goes on from JAOXNO010000001.1 coordinate 118,930,446, forward strand.
AAATAGAGAAGCAACAGAAGACAGAAAGGAAAGGCGGGGGGGGGAACCAACCAACCAACCAAAAGAAACAAAACAAAACAAAACCAAACCAGAGAAGGGGGGGGGAAAGTCTTACTGCTACTGACCAAAACATTCCTTGTGCAAGTACAGCAAAAAGCTACAGAGCTCAAACCTATCTCTTGCTGAGAACTCTAGCTAGTCATGGTATGCACTGCCCTGCTCCCCAGCCAAACAGAATCAACCAAACAGAGGTGAGCAGCACTGAAAAAAAGGAGAGAAGACATCTGAGGGTATTCAGCCATTCAGACCTGGTAAAGCCCCTGGTCAGGGGAGGAGGTGGCACAGGAAGCTAGGATCCACTAGTATTTGCCCAGAGAAGTTCTAGCACCTCCATTTAACACAGGGAAAAGTTCTTATACTGAAAAACAGAGTCTTTGATCCATGATATTCTACCAGTTTTCTTTAGAATACTAGTGTCCACAAATCATTTTATTTTCTAACTCTTCCATTCTTCAATAAAATTTAGCAACTTCCCATAGTAGTAGTTGAAATGACTGCTTTAATGTGCCAGGCTCATGCTGCAATTAAAAACAAGTACATAGAAAGCATGGACCGCTGAAGCGTATTTCATGTTTACACGATTAGAACAGAAGACTTTCAATCTAAGGAAGGCCACCTGAGTCTTCCAGAGGAACAAAGAAGACACTACAGTCCTCTTCTTAAGCATCTGAAGGGCCTAATACTACTTTTGGGTTCAGCAACCTTGCCTAGAGATCCAGCCTTGCCTTCTAGGGGGAATGCTTCTACTTATCTTGAAGATTAAATGCTGAAATGCTCAGTGTTGTACCGAAACTGCACAACAACGAATCATGGAGGTATCCCTTGCACAGGAGCTAAATGTCCCTTTCCTGCTCATTAAAGTTAGACAACTAGAAACTGTTATTGATGCACAATTTCAATATTTAACAAGTACTCAACTTCCAGTTAGTTAGTTACCTGTGAAAGTTTATTTCGGTCCCCTTCACATCTAGATTAAACATATGCTCCACAGGGACTCAAGCTCTGCTAAAAAGGATTGAAGTAACAGGCAGAAAAACAGAAAAAAAGGGACTCAAGAGAGCAAACATTCATCCTGAGTTCTATGGTGCAGAAATAGAGTATCTCATCTAAAAAGAGTATGGAACTACAAGCAACTTCTCCCTTAAATTAAGTTTATAGCTATAGGAAATGAGTGCAAACCCCTCAAATTACAAACTTTATTCTAGATTAAGAAGAAAAAAAGAGCAAGTGAATCTGCTAAGCAACAATAAATTTGCACAAGTCCCTATCTGGAACATAGGCTATACTTCATCAGTGCTATGATTCTAATTATAGGATTATATTCTCTGGTTCATTAAAAAGTGAAAAGAAAGTCACTTAGGTCATGCATGACATTAGTAGTATTAAACAAAACAAATAAAAATAAATAAATAAATAAACCCCATCAAAAAAACCCACAACACTAAATGCTGCAATGTCATTTGCACCTTTACTTTTCATCCAAGACTGGTCGTTCCAAAGTGAGAAAACTTTTGTCAGAAAAAAAATTCTATGAACTACAGTCCCTTTCAGCATAGGGGCTACTCCCATTTTTAAAGATGCAACTGAATTACTCCATTTCTGTTAAGATGCTCCTTTTTTAAACATAGTGAAATGAGTGCTTTGAAATTACTCAGGCACAGCAGAATTCTGCAGACAATTTTCTACTTAGAGGCTCGGTACTGAACTTTTCCAATCTAGAAGTTTGCCACTGAAATTCTTAAACATATAGAATTTTTGGAGGCCACATACATAGAAACTTCTTTTTTCAGCATGTAAACCACCCTGAGTATCTAGAAAATGCACATCTGGAATCAGAAAGAACAGGACTGAGTATCAACGGTAGGACAATGTTCTTGCTTCACTCTCAACTATATTCATAAAATGATCTAAACAACCACAGAAAACTCTCTTAAAAGCACAGAGCTGAGAGATCACATTCACACATCTAAAACAGTATTGGACAAGTGACTCAGGTAACTATGAGCACCTTTTTCAGGAATTCCCATCTCCATCCTTCTGCCCAGTATTTCACTACTTACTGTATCAGTTTACACTCATCCTAATAACATCTCTCTCCAAAACCTGGCAATTTACATTATTTACCTAACAGGTAATCCTTATGATCAGACTCTTGAAAACCTTACAACCTTCTGAGTGGCAGACAAAGCATTTACCAGCCTTCTCTGAATGGGAGGAAGGAAGAGCGGGGGCTGGACTGGGGGAGTGGTGGTGGTGTATGCCCCAAAGGTATATGTAGCTTTTCAGATCGATCACCATCAGCTACATTGCTTGATGAGAACAAAAGAATGTTTACCTCAAAGAGCTCTGAAAAGAAAAACACCATCTTTCTATCCAAAGAATTAAAACTGCTGGATAGTAAGAAACCTCCTCAGCTCAGGCTCACTTTGGAATCTGTCTTTAAGCCTCTGCCACCTAGAGCAGAGCTGACCCTTGATGAGTTCATAGAACTACCAGAACTAGCCACTTTGCAATATCTACAGTTACTTTAACACTGACAGCCTTTATTACTTGCCCTTTGCCCTCTGAGAGTTTGATGGCTTCTCCTACTACGACTAGGGTCAAGGGACATCTCAGAACCAGGAAAGAGATGATACTGGTTTCTTATTTGCCCCTGTTTAAGATTCCTTGATTTCACCCAGAGAATACAAAATAAATTTTGCATAATTGCCATGTATGTGTTTTCAGTAATTTTTTTTAAATGCTATTTAATTTCATAAGAAAATGGTAAAACTTTATAAAATACATAATTGTTTCAGTAATACAAGAGACAATTTCTTTTCATATCCATATCCCATAACCTAAACAAATAAGTAAGGTAAAAATAGGGAGCAAAACATCTAGACTGACATCCACCTACCTGTCATTTTTAACACATGAAATCAGAAATCATGCAGTCACAGAAGGATGGCTTTTATGATCTGCTCTAACAAACCTACTTTATGACACCTAAAAATTTAAGAGGCCTTTGAAAGTGATGCAAATATGGAACACTTTGAGTATTTTAGTGCCTGAGTAAGGAAAAAGTGAACTAGATACTGACACCATCTAGTGGCACTTTGCAAGTCTAAATGTGACAAACAGATTTTTGGCTTGCTAAACTTTAAAAAGTTAAGATCAAGCATTAATTTGATGACATACCCCTGAAGACAGAACTTTAAAACAACTCAAAGCTCCATAATCTTCTGTGTAAATCAATACTTGTTTTCTTAAATAGAAATTTTCAAACAAGCACTAACATTTCTTAGTGTGAAATGTTAATTTCGTAAGAAAATGGTAAAACTTTATAAAATACATAATTGTTTCAGTAATACAAGAGACAATCTCTTTTCATATCCATATCTCATAACCTAAACAAATAAGTAAGGTAAAAATCTAATGTGAAATGTGAAAATGAATAGTAAGATAGAAAATTAGCTGAAGAACTGCATAAGGGAAGCAAAGGAAGGGCATATATGTTGCTTTAAACCTGACAATGCTTCCAGGAAAAATAAATCTTCATTAAACACCTAGGAGACATGTGTAGGTTATGGAAACAGTGTATTACATAGTTCACATTTTATCCACAATAGTATTTTAACCTAGGAAGATGAACACTGCTGGGCCATAAAATTAAAGACATCAAAAGGTACAGAAATTCCAAGGTTGAGTCAATGGAATTAACCCTTCACATGGTAAAAAGCTGGCTGGAGGGCTGGACATAGAGCGTGGTGGTGAATGGACTTAAACCCAGTTGGCAGCTGGTCACAAGTGGTGCTCACCAGGGCTCAGTATTGGTGCTGGTTCTGTTTAATATCTTTATCAAAGATCTGGATGAGGGGATCAAATGCACGCTCAGTAAGTTTGCAGGCGACAACCAAGTTGGGCAGGAGCATTGACCTGCTTGAGGGTAGGAAGGCTCTACAGAGGGATCCGGACAGGCTGGATCCATGGGCCGAGGCCAATGGGATGAAGTTCAACAAAGCCAAGTGCTAGGTCCTGCACTTGGGTCACAACAACCCTATGAACACTGCAGGCTTGGGGAAGAGTGGCTGGAGAGCTGCCCAACAGAAAAGGACCTGGGGATGTTGGTCAACAGCTGACAGAAAACAAGCCAGCAGTGTGCCCAGGTGGCTACGGCAGCCAACAGCATCCTGGGTTGTATCAGAGATAGTGTGGCCAGCAGGACGAGGGAAGCGATCATCCCCCGATCTCAGCACTGGTGAGGTTGCACCTCAAATACTGTGTTCAGTACAAGACAGACATTGAGGTGCTGGGGTGTGTCCAAAGAGCAACAAAACTGGTGAGGGGTCTAGAGCACAACTCTTATGAGGAGCAGCTGAGGTTGTTTAGCCTGGAAAAAATGGAGACTCAGGAGAGACTTTCTCTCTAAAACTCCCTGAAAGAACACTGTAGTGAGGTGGGCGTCAGTCTCTTCTCCCAAGTAGAAAACAATAGGACAATAGGAAATGGCCTCAAGTTGCGCAAGGAGAAGTTTAGATGGATATAAAGAAAAATTTCTACACCAAAAAGGTCATCAAGCATTGGAACACACAGCCCAATGAAGTGGTTGAGTCACCATACCTGGAGGTACTTAAAAGACATGTAAATATGGTGCTTAGGGACACGGTTTAGCGGTGGACTAAAACTTAGGTTAACAGTTGGACTCAACGATCTTACAGATCTTTTCCCACCTAAAGGATTCTATGATCCTATAATGAACAAAAAGAAACGTTGTGGAAGCTCAAGCAGCAAAATGCAGCTTAGGTCTTTTGCCCAAAGGCCTCGGGAAAGAGGTCGTTCTCCATTTCCTCCAGAGATTTGTGCTGAAAGTACCAAAGAGACGACCAAAAAAGCCTAAAGCACGTCTTCCTTTTAACACAGAATGAAGGCAGGCACACAAAGGCAACACAATCCTATACTTAAGAAAGAAAAATCACCAAATAGTCCTCCAAGTAATTTTATTAAAAGCTACACATCCTCATCTGGAAATATAATGCAGTAGCAAAGTGGTGAGAAACTCACTGTCCCATGATCACATCCAACTATAAATTGCACAGGGGACTAAAAAATATTAAATGTTTAAGACATACATGAGTTTGAGGAGGAGTTCACTGCTACATAAACCCTTTAGATAATGAACTTTATGAAAGGTCTTACAAAATTGAGAATATCAGTGAAGGAACAAAATGGAATCACATGAAGCTCAAAAATCCTTCAAAGAGCATATTCCGCAAAACGACTTTTAACAATTAAGTGTTTTTTTAGAACTCTGTCCAAAATGAAAATTTTCAGACAGGCAGGCAAAAAACCCCCCACAGTCCAAGTATATTCTATAATAATAATCTTCTACTGCTACCCCCCCTCATATATAAAAAACATTTTAATGTTCTAAGCTTAAGGTAACATTCTTACTTCTGTCTACAGGAATTTCACATAATGGTTTGAACAACCTGAAAGTAAACCGCCCAAAATTTAACAACAGCATCCTGAAGACGAAATAAACAGCTCTAAATAGAAGCAACCCTTCTGCCTAGTAACTTCTGCCAGTTATTAACAATTTCAAACAACAAGACAAAAATCTTAAACCTAAAAATCATACTCATTTGAAACAGTCATCTCTTCCTCAACTCTTTCACACAGCTATGCTACTTAAAACCCATTCCAGTTCTTCATGTCACATCAGTAAAAGACAGACCAGCAGCAACCAGCACAATCCTATCTATGCTGGGAAGTCTTAGATTTCATAAGATGACTCCTACAAGTCTGTACCTCAGAACACAGTGCAATTAAATGCTTACTAATGATAATACTTTCCTTCAACATCCTAAAAGACTAAGACATTAACCACTACAGAGAAATTCTGTCCATAGCTGGAATAGTAAGTACAAAAGAACACATATACATTGTTGAATTTGGGAGTCGTTCTCACAACCAAACAACAATCCAAAGAACAATGAAGAAGTGTTTAAATTTTGGGTTTAGGTTGTAACTTAATAAATGAGCACCTCAATAATCATTCTGTATCTTTTTTCTGTTTTGTTTTAAATTTTAACAATTGCTAAAAAATGCCCTCGGACTAATTAACACTACCTTATAAATTACTTACAATATTTTTATATTAGTGCTTTTGACAATGCAGCCAGTATCTACAAACAAAATAAGTATTATTAAAACTGTTCTGCCTTAGCACAAAAAAATGGGATCACCACTTCAGTACAGCAGTAAGAATTACTTTAGTGCAGTATTTATTATGCTTTAATAACTGTGATGTGAATAATTGCCTGTTTTTCCCCAAATCATTCATTAATTGTATTATCTACTTCTGTGTCCAGGAATTTTGCTCAGAGAACAGCAGTTCAAGGAGGCAAACAATAAAAGCATGTCTCCACTTGTGCAACTGTTAGCTGTCCTCCAAATCACAGGCTGGAACAGCCAATATATATGACCCTTCTACAAAATAGATATAAGGATCCCTAAGAAAAACACAGATGATGTCAGAGTCCATAAGCTCATTAAAGAGCATTCAGCTAGAACCCAAACCTTGAAGATCACTGTCTACACTCTGTACTCCTTATGGAAACCAGTCATGGAAAAAATATTAATGAAAAGACCTCCATCTACTGATGTAGCATCAGTTTCCTCCAATACTAGCCGTACAATAATTTCGGTAGAATCCCAGCCCTCCCAAGGAAGGTAGCAGCAAACAAAGTTCACAGGTATATGCCACGGAGTCCTAGCCGGATTCACAATGCTGCCAGCATCCAAAAGCCTCCACGACAACTCATCAACCTCCTCTGGCAAAGACCAGAGGCTGAGGTTTCACATTCTGGGGCAATTGCGTCACTTTTTTTTCTGCTAGGTTATTTTTCAGTTGGATCAGTTCCCCACACAGCTGCACGTTCAGCTGTGCCAGCACAAAGCCGAGAGCAGCAACAAGCAGACGGGGGTGGGGTGGGGGGGTGCCACCAGACACACCCAGGGAACAACCAGTTTGGAAACCTCTGAAACAATTGAACAGCTGGGGAATAGCTGCCTCGGTTAAAAAAAAAAAAAAAAAGAAAAAGAAAAAAAAGGGGGGAGGAAGACATCTGATCAGAGTTCAGAAAATGCTTCTGAGGAAACAGAATAGTTTTTCATGGGGAGGAGCGAACATTCTCATTTTGGGAAATCCTAAAGCCAAATTCCGAGCAGTAATGATCAAGGCATCAAAAGCTGGGCACAGAAACCACCTTGAACACGCTCGCTAAGCTGAACCAATCTGCCCTGGCTATAATCATCTGAATACAAGTCAGTAGCTCACAGCATTCAAAATCTGCGAAAAGACTGAGACTTTGCCCAGGACCTTCTCCTAAGAGTAGCAGAGTGCAATTAACAAGACAACTCAATTTCACAGCTGCAGCTAACAACAGCAATCCAAACAGACCACACTTTGGGAAAACTACAAGCTGCAGACCAGCTTCAGGTATTTTAAAGGCTAAGAAAAAACACTGTGATACTGTAGTCTAACCTCAGATATAAATGCAGATAAGAAAGAATCCAGTAATTTCTGATGTAAACTCACAACTTTTGGTGGAGACAGGTACTTCTTTTTCATGAAAAAAAGTGTATTAAATCTGGACTTCAGTGGCTACAAGCAACAGAAAATTTAATGCACTTCAAGAGAAATTAGGTTCATTTAAAAATATAAATAACCATGCTAGATGTATTTAAGACTTCAGCAAGGCATCAGTCATCAACTTACTCCACGTTCAAAGGTAGCCTGCCCCTAACTGATAGTCCCTGCTTACATCCAGCAAGGGAAGTTTTTGCCTGGTTAGTTCCAATAACAACATGCAGCAACCTGCCATGAATCTTTCTCAAAGCCCCTCTTTTCTGGGATATGAGGCCTAATTCTTATAAAGAAATGACCTACAGTCTTTTTTTATTACATTTACACGAAGGTATTACCTACATGAAAATACTAACACACAACAAATATACCCAACTGAATGATCCACATTTGTCAAGACATTTGTGAAAAAATGCGACAGATCAAACCAGCAGAAACTATAGACATGAAATCTAACAGACCTGTATCAGCCAAGCATTGCTTCACCTTGGTCACTGGCTCAACATCGGCAGTCAACTAACAATTCTGTTCTACTTCACACAAACTATATTGCAAACGCTTTTAAACAAAGAAAACTATCACATTTGCCTTTAATACACATGTATACATCTGTATATAATGTGGAAAGATGTGTCTTTATTAAAGGTGTTATATTTAATAAATAATAGGCTTCCAAGGGAAAAAAAAATGTTGTTCAGCATTAGTAATGCTGCCATCTTGTGATATTTCATTAATTATATCCATCAATTTCTCCACAACTTTGTCCAAGACTAACTTCAGACTCGACAGATTTATAGTTCTGAAGATCATCCTGCTTCAGCATTTTACAATTCCGGAACTTCAGCACTTAAAAATTGAATAAAATATACATTAATGAGATTAAAACATTTCTGAACACCCTTTACTTTTCAGTTCCCAAGCATTTAAATTTTAACTATAATTGCAATTAGAATGTATGATAATTAAAGCCATAGAATTTATAGAATGGCATAAAGTTTATTTTTATTTTAAATTTATTATTTAAGCATACCAGCATTCTACTTCTTTCAAGTAACAGTTGTAAATTAATTATAGAACACTTATAACTTTTTGCATTGTGGATAATACTTTTATGGTCTTTGGCACTGGAGTTCAACAACTGTTGTGAACACAAACATGTGTCCCTCACCTAATAAAAAACCCCTGCAACTTTCCTTTTCCTATCAATTAAAATTCCTCCAGTATTATTTTCACTACTACCCTATTTCTCTGAAAATACAGATACCCTTTTTTTTTATACTTCATTACTAGATTTTTCCACTTCTTGAGACTTATTTCATGATTGAGATGAGACTTGAAAAAAGCATCTAAGAAAATACTAAGAATTTTAATTCAGGTTTTTAAGGCCTATACATTTCTTCCCACAAAGCTCTGCCTATGCTTGATTACAGTTCTCAAGAACTGCTATTTTTAACCATCATTTATATTTTTTATGCTTGTTCTTAAAACTATATACATACTAAAAAGCAGACTCTCCATCAATAAACCACTCCTCTGATCCATAGCAACACCTAGTCCTGTCACTCTTAACTGTTACCAACTCAACAGTAAAGTTAATTCAGTTCGGCCCACACTCCTGCACTGTATTTACTAAGTAAAGTATATCCAATACCCCACCCACATCATACCAAGTTGTATTAGGCTAATCAGAAACAGCAGTGCCAGTTGTTTGCAGAACAGGTGGCTGTGAATTTTCATAAAATAAAATAAAATATAAAATAAAACCATAGGATCAGACTATTCTTCAGCAAATTCTATAGTCAGCATATTGCCATGTTCCCCTCAGGTTTTCCCATGTCTCTGGAATTGGAAATACCAGTGATTATATTAGACCAGTTGGACGGGGTGTAGGTACAAGTCGTGGGTACTAAGGTTCTGAAGCTCCCAATATATTCAACAGAAGATGCCTCATCATCAAAGCCTTCTGATGGCTTACATACTGAATTTAGGTTACTAGGGAGGAGTTTGCAGTTACATCAAATCTAAACATTGGTCACCTAAAAAATGAAGGTGAGGTAGGTTTCCAGGAACCTTAACTCACACTGTTTTATGTCAGACATAGTGAACAAGTGGACATATACACACACTTATGAAACAGTCCCCAGCTAGCCTGAATCACTAAGCAGTGCTTTTGAACTACTATCAGTTACAAGTAATTTCCCTATTTCTACATCCTGAAGTAATTGTAAACCAGTATTTTTCTGTGTTTAGAAAAAGGGGTGGGATGGAAGTAGACATTTTGGGGCTGGAGGTGTTGTTTGTTTCCTTATACAAAGTCAAACAGAACTGCATTCATATTAAAACTAAAAAGTAACAATTAAAAAAAAAAAGTATATTCTGATCTGTTCTAATTAGCTAGATAGAGTAAGATCCAAAAAAACCTCTACTCCTCCATACCTCCCACAGTCACTAGGAGGGAGGCAGCTATCAGACACTGGGCCTGACACCCAGCATGACATGAAGCTGAAGATCTAGCCCTGTATGTCTCAGTCAGCAACACACCTGAGTATCTGAGTATCTTTGGGAATCCACACCAGTACGAAGAAAGCCCTCTATCGACCCAAAAGCAACAAAGCAAAAGCGTACATAAGGTCCTATGTTCACTGGCTGCAATGATGGCAAAAAACATAAATTTCAAGATCTGATGAAGCAGAGACCTAAAAAAGGCCACCACCACCCCGCAAACCCCTACACCCATTCTTCCACTTGGTATTTAAAACAGGACTTGAAACACACTTTAAGTGCAGATTTTTGCTTTTGGATTGTGGCCATACGTGAAAGCAGTAAGACAGGCTCTCGTCCCATGCACCGGTGTCTCCCACCCCCCATAGGAAACCTTCAGAGGCACCAGTTCAACTGCTTGCACAGTCATGTAATAATGAACCAAAGAAATGAAGTAGGCAGGCACTGTGGTACTGCTGTATAAAGTGAAGAAACTTCATGTTCACTCCCAAACCGCTGGTTTTTTTGTGTTTTTCAATTTTAAAAAAAAAAGAACAACTTGCCTTTGTGAACACATCATCAGTCTTATTCTGTTATGGGCTTTGAAATTCAGCACAAACCGAGAAAACAGCAAGTTATCCAAATATTTTTTGTTCTATTGGGTCACTTACATCAAACGGCAACCCCCCAATGACATTTAACAGAAGTAATAAATAAAAAAAAAACCTTACCTTTTGGATAATCTTCCAATAAGAGGTTGAAGTGACCTAACTGACAAAAGAAATCAGACTCGACCTTTCCTTCAGCTTTCAAAATTAGCGATTCATAGCAGCGAACAGCCTGGGAAAAAGAAATACAAGGTTTTCACAATTCTGTATTTAACTAAAGCAAATAATACATTTTCTGAGAAATAATAAAGTTTCTCGTTAGTCTGCAAGGCAAGAAGTCTACAAACACTATAACATAGTTAACATTACTTTTCAAAGAATAAGTGTAACATTTAAGACAGAACAGATTTGGAAGGTCACTGATTCTAATGCAAATTGTCAGCAAATGAACAACAGTTTTCTCTGGTTTATTTGTGGACTCGAGAAGTGTTCAATTTTCCAAGCACAAAACAAACCTCAAACATATATGACAATTTTTAATTTAAAAATCCATGAAATGCAAAAGGATTGATTTTATTTATTCTTTCCAATCTGCAATTCCAATCTGGGAATGGTTGCCCAAAAAAGATTTTAAGTGGTACACATGATCAAAGTGTGTTCTGTGCTGCAAACACACATTTATAATAAACTGAACTGATACCTTCTATTCACCATAATGGTCATGATCTTTAACCTATTATATTCTTACCTCGTAATCCTATATAAATAAATAAATAAAATCGGTTTCCCAACTTTTTGAACCTCTAGTTTCTTGATTTTGAACAAACGAGCCATTATAATGAAGTAGCTGGAAAAGCTTAAATGGGAGGGAAGGTCCTTTGCACCAGCAGAAAATTTCACAGCTCTCAAAAGCTTGACAGACTTCCAACAAATTCTAATTCCAGCTGGTTAATCCATGATTGTCACCAACTCATGGTTTGTCTGTGTTTCAGATTTGGTTGCAATTATGAACTGCTTGATTTAAATATATCACAGTAATCAAAGACCTTAACAATTAATCCGAAATAACTAGTTAAGTCATTTTATTAAAACTGGAAATTCTAAAGTGGAAAAAAGATCAATCTATCCTGTAATACTTAAGTCCGAATACTAAATTAGTAGTCTTGACCATGTTTGTGATTTATTTTGTGTACACTTGTAATTAAACATGGAAATGAGAAATGCCAACATAAAATGAGGAAATGCTAAAAAATAGTTAAAACACACCTGTGGAGAATCCAAATTACTGATCTAATCTCTGTTTTAATTTGCCACTTTTACCTTGCTATGGTAGTTTCAAAATTATTTTTTTAAATGGTAAGCCATAATAATATAGGCCTTGCTGTCCTCAATAGACACAAAGCCATGTATGCATCCAGAGGAGTGGGTCTCAGTTTGTATTCCAAGCTTGAGGTGTATTACATACACTTTCACTTACTTTAAAGTCCAGAACAGTCTTATTTTATGGCTGTTTCCGGAAACAAAGTTCTGATGGATAAAAACAAAGCTATGCTGCCGCAAAACTTCAGCAAAATGCGTAACACTTATTAAATCTAATAGGTGTATGTATGGTATTAAAATGATTTAATAAAAGCATTTAAATTACATATTTCAAACTGCAGTTATTTGGCCATATTCTGTAGGTATTAAATTGTGTATTTGCCACTACATTGAAAAACTGCTGCAGAATTTGTCATTCATGCTGCAAGTTTTGCCTTAGCATACTGCACTGGGAGGACTGGAATTCTGTTGATGCCTAATCAAAGCTATTACTCCTTTAATTTTATTCCCACTACTATAAATGCCTGTTGGATTCAGCCACCTCTCAATCAAAAGAATACGATCCCTGGAATGAGACACAAAGCACACAAGCTTGAAGTGGGTTTCTTAAAATCCCTATGTGTGTATGAACCAATTCTCCAACATTCAGGCTCATCAGTTGAGCCTATTCCCACGTGCAAACGCTTGAACGCAGAATCTTGGGGTTTGTGCCTTGCTTCCTCTTCCCACTTTTCGGTCTCATCTCTTGATTTGTACAAATCGTAACAATTCTTGATGGTGCCCCTAATGTTACTGTCACAGATTAATCTGCAAATAGGCCTTTCATTTTCTGATTATATGCAATACTTGCTACAGCTGCTGAAGAGAATATTCACACTATGACATTTTCTTAAACTAATATTTCGTCTTCTACAATGCAGTCACTGCTCAGAGCACATAGAAACTGCTACCACAACAGGCAGCTTACAAAAACTGGTGGAGTGGAAGCTAGGGTAGTTTATTTCCTGAATTAGATGGCTGCAGGTATTTAAAAGGAACTTGACTTTAAGAACAAAGGTAACACAATTTTTCTATACAGATGTTCAAGGAAATTATAAATCACATGCACTTAAACAGCTAAGCATCCAGGGACACTTAACACTTCCCCAGCCACGTTTTATGTAAATCCTTATTAAAAGATGTAGCACAGGTATCTGAAGCACTACATATTGTAGGGATACAAAAAGCTGTACCCAAGTCTTTCACACAATTCGGATCAATTCTCAACAAGGCAGATTTTCCCTTTGCCTTAGAATACACTTTGCAGATACCACTAACCCATCTTACTAACAGAATCACAGAATCTTCTAGGTTGGAAGGGACCTTAAAGATCATCTTGTCCAACCATCAACCTAACTCTGACAAA
>JAOXNO010000001.1:118944069-118963696 GCA_028565335.1 Limnodromus scolopaceus
TCTACACCCTCCTTTCAGGTAGTTGTAGAGAGCAATAAGGTCTCCCCTCAGCCTCCTCTTCTCCAGGCTGAATAACCTCAGCACTCGGCAAGGTGTAAGTACACCACAGCTGCAAAACAGAACTTCCTCTTTAAGTAACAGTTAACTGTTAACTGAAAGTTAACTGTTACTGTAAGAGCATTTCAACTACACCATTAACTACATCAACTACACCCTCTCAGTTATCTCAAAGCTATTTGCAACGTTATCAGAAAAACACCTAGATTTACGCAAACTTACATCATTATAGTTTTTTCATGTGAATTTTTAAAATTCTTCTAGCACATTCTAACAAAATGAAACAGAAACTAAGAGTAAGCTTTACTTCCTCGGTGAGAACACCAAAGTCAACCTCTGAGTCTCTGGAGGGATGAGCAGACTGGTCAGTATGTGTCTCTTGCTCTTCCCAGTGGCCAGAGCAGATTCATCTAGACAAACTGTTTTATCCACCTTTGGTTTTGGTCATAAAACTTTTTTCCTCATCAAACGTCTTTAGAAAGGAAGAGGTATTTTTGTGTATAGATAAGAATTTGTCTCTTAGTTGAATGAATGGACGCAAAGCATTTTGAAGAGGGAGGTCACAGCTACATGTATCTGTACATGCTTGCTTTGAAGGAATAATCAAAAGATCTCATTTCAGTGGATCTCTAACTGTAAAGGCCATCTATGGAACCACTAGTGCAACCAATTTAAAAAATCCTGAGACACTAAGAATTCTAAGGAAGTTAAAAACCCCTCAGGATTTTAAGTATTGTTATTTCTCCACATTGTATGGATTTTTAAGTGCACTCAATGGAGCCAGCCTTGAGAATTGCTAGTATTGACAAATTAACAAGAGAAAGACCCTGAAATGAAAAGGAAGATTGCTACAGAACGTCGTACACTTCCTTCCCTTTGTTCAAGGTTGCATGAAGATAAAAGGGAAACCTGAAAAATTTAGGAACTTGGCAAAATAATCACCCACAGCTGTTTTGCAGTGGGGCAAGTAGAGCAGAAGCAGGAAACAAATACAGGGATGGCTTCAGGAAACATAGAAGTGGTTTGTACGATAAAAAATTTGCTTGACTAAAAGCAAAATGAAATAATACATCATTATCAACACTGCTGATGTGACAGTTACAACCTTGCTTATGACATCATAGTTCATGACTGGGGCAATCTGATTTCACAAATTCAACCACCAGTTTATAGGATACGTTTAAATACAATATAGTGAAGAGGGAAAAAGCTTAGTGTATTTGTCAACTGGGAAAAGGCTAGCAAAACATTCTTACATGTTCACAAAAGGAAAAAATAATTCCATCATCATCTTTAAAATGCACTAGCAAATACCTGTATGTTCACTACTTATTATTCCAAAGGGAAAGGAACTGGAATATTTATTCCTTTCTTGTGAGAAGAATGTTTTCTCCCACCCACTCCCCTCCAAAGAACCCAAACCAAACAAAAACAACCCCATAAAATAAATGCTGGGTTTGGCTATTATTAAAATGATTTCTTCTAATGAACAAAAGACCCTAGATTTGGGAATATTACAGAAAAAAAAAAATTCTAACAGATGAACCCAGAATTCTAAATATTGCATACAGAAGACGTTGATACACAGGTACAGCTCTACTTCATAAAGGAGAAGAAAGAATTATGTTATTTCTGCTCCAACTAATAGGAAGAAAAAAATTTACCATTATCACTGGTTGCAAATATTTGTATTTTACAGCAAAATTCAAATTACTGTTAAACAACTGTACTAAAAAGAAAAAAAAATCAATACAGCTTTTTTGAGTAGTTTATAAAGATGATGTAATGATGCCCTTTCTTACTCTTGACAAGGATGATTGACTAAGATGAAAGCAGCAGGACTAAATGGCCAAATATGATGAAAAGTTAATAATTAATTCTTCAATATATTAATGATATGAAAATGGAGGACTGCACTGAGTCAGCAATTTTTTACTTAAAACATAGAAAAAACATTGAAAACCACAGAAACCCAAAAAAACCCCAGCAATATAAACTGTTAGCATAGGAACAGCTGGGCAGTAAATGTACAGTGAAAGAAATTATTTGAATTTTACTGGGTAATAAATAAACCATTCAAGAAAAAGGTAGTATTTTAATGGAGATAGCATATTGCAAAAATCCAAAACTTCAAAATGTTCTTAGAACCCTAAAGTTCACAACAGAGAACATTACTGTGTATGTAAGATAAGCCTTCTGTTGGGGCAGGGGGAACAAACAAACTATTCCTGCTTCTTTTCTCTTGTTTCTCAAGAAAGCAACAACCTGAATGGATAGGCTTTGCGAACAGGTAATGAGAACTAGAAGCATGAAAAAAACCTTCTTTTGAAAAAAATTTGGAGAGACACCAGTGGCTCCTTCATAAACGAAATACATACTGCACTGATACTTAGAAATGAAGTGTTAATTAGCTCTTA
Organism: Limnodromus scolopaceus; assembly: GCA_028565335.1. Taxonomy (NCBI): domain Eukaryota; kingdom Metazoa; phylum Chordata; class Aves; order Charadriiformes; family Scolopacidae; genus Limnodromus; species Limnodromus scolopaceus. Next base: position 118,946,544 of record JAOXNO010000001.1, read on the forward strand.
AGGGATATTTTACCCTTCTGGAAAAGAAAGTAATTACATAGACAGTGCCGGACACTGAAGTGATGATCATGCTATCTATTACCAGTCAGACTGAGGGCTATTTACAGACCACAAAATCAGAATTTATGTGCTGGGCTCAATCTCCCCACCCCAGTATCAAAAGAAGATGTTCTGAAAGGCTTCTCTTCCATACCTTTCTCCACACCACAATTCACCAAAATGCATACATGATTTTCTAATAACAATGACAACAGCTACCATCCTGAGAACCTCCTAATTCAGTTCTAGCTCCTGTTCTCCAAGAACAGAAGTGTGAACAAGGCTCCTTTCAGCTAAGCAAGGAGAAAAAAAAGACTAGCCTGGATTCTTCAGAAGTGAAACTATTTCCGCCCCCCCATCAATGACTGACTGGATAAACACCACCTCCTGGGCTGTAGATGACATAAAAGAACACCAAAGAACACCTCCTTTACTTCTGCAGAGAAAAGCATAAAATTCAGATTCGGTTGAAGATAATCTATATTAATTCAGCAGATCCTCCACTGAAGGCTCTCATATTATGCACAGACGGCAAAATACTCTTAACATCCCTTACTTTCTTACTCAATATCAATTCCCGCTACAGCTTTCAAAGCTTCTTTATATGCTCTCTCTCTGTGAAGCTCATACTCATAAAATTTCTCTCTCAACACAAGTTTACTCTCCCTGTATTTCAAGTATACACTATATTATAAAAATGATAAAAAAAAACCACTCCATAAGATTGTTAAAAGTACGGGGTGCTGGACACAAACAAACATGCTCATCCCCCAAAAGACTTAGGCCTCAAGAAGGAAAAACATGACCTGGACTTTTTGGTAACTTTGTCCTTGCAAAATTCTATGGTATACTGGAATGTCAGGGAGTTACTCTAATCTGCTAATAATATTTAAGTTCATCAAAAGCCCTTATCATTTTGGGGACAATAAGTAGTATAGAAAAATGGAAACCAATCCTCCTCATGCATTTCTCAATAAACGAGTCATCAACTTAGGCCAATTTGTTTTCCCACAATTACTGCTTCAAGAAACAGGACACAAGAATAAACAGTGCAAGCAATAAAGAAGAAAAGCACTTGCACATATTATGCATAGTTTGATGATAACAATTAAGATTAACTTTCTTTAAAAGCCACTGCCAGGGTCTAGGATTTATCTACCGTAGGCATCATTTGAAAAAAAATATTTGTTACATCTTCAGTATAACCTGCAAGTAGAAGAGAGGAGATGAAGCAGCAAACAGTGAAGTAAGGCTAAGGTTCCAAAGTTTACAGGTAAAGATTAACACAAAAACTAATTGAAAGGTAAACAGCACAAACCAAAAATGTTCCAGAGACCAGAGTGAAAGCAGCACACTACCACCAAGAGAAACAAAGAGTAAAACAAAAAAAAATAATTAACAATTTAGAAACCTGTCACAGAGAATTAATATCATCAAAATAAATGCTAGTCAGATGGAGAATACGATTCACCAGTAACTTAGAAGTAAGTATTCCTCAAGCCAATTATCATTGAAAAATGAGGTATAATACTTCCTAAAAAGCACAGAACTACAGAACAGAATACAAAATAGAATATCTGTGAATCAATGATAAATAGAGAAAAATGATGTTTCAGTGTAGGGGGAAAAGAAAAACAACTTGTCACCACTAAATCAAGAATACTTATTACCAACTATGAGACATTCTTTACAAGTGTTTTCTGTCCGACAGATGTAAACTCAATAGCGTAGGCTTCTCAAAGAAAAACATAGGAAACTTAGTAGTTTTCAACCAACTGTGTTCATAACCAATTGCATTTTGATGAAAAATTTGTTGAATGGAGTTAATGTAGTAAATAACTCTGCATTAATTCTAAGACCACCTTTAGGATGCAGCACCCCCCCCCTTACTTCTTTTAAATACAGTAAGATATATTTACTGTATGTATGTACAGACAAACTTACATTATACAGAAAATTAAAACAAATTATAAACTATCTGCAAACCAAATGCTCTCTATTCTGTCTCTGAAAACATTTCATAATCTGAAGACTCAGGAGATTAGGACAAATTTTGTATAGAATTTCATTACTCCAAATCCTGCATAGGTTGTTTTGGGTTTTGTTTTTTTGTTTGTTTGTTTTTTTTAAAATAGCAGTAGATTTTTCATAGACAGTTGAAATGGCTGATTCTTATCAGAGAATAACAGGAACATTTTTTGTTATTTTTACCATAATAATTCTATTTCAAGTAGAATTGCAGCACCTTATTTTAGCAATTGTTCTAAAGCTAATGGATAGTTCACCACACTAAAAAATTAAGACTACTAAATCTGATTTTATGCTAGCAATTCTTAACTGTACCAACATAGAACATCAAAACCGAGGTGTAGCCACGTCATACTTCAGAACATTTAGACAGTTAAATTTGATAAAATTATATTTTTTGAAAATGTTAACCCAGTTGTATCTAGGAGGCTATAGTTTTTATTAAGATATCGTACATCAAATAAATTGCTGGTTTTTATTTCATTGGGAAAATATCTTTGGAAATACAATTTAAATCAACACAGAAAGAAAGATCAACGAAAACCAGAGTCTGTTTTAGCAGCTGCCTGTTTTACCTGAGAAAAAAACCCCAAAGTTGAAATCTGAGTAACTGTTATTTATGCAAAGATCTCCTGAACTAGACACAAATCTTTGGAAATGTAACACTGACTATCAGCTACCAAGCATAAACACAACAATGAAGCAATGAATAAAGGAGCTTGGAAAAGGATTAAACAGAGAACAATGTACATACATATACAGAAGAAAATGTCTACAAAGAATGATATAACAAATATCTACCTGCGAAAATACTTTGCTTCAAACTAAACAGAACGATTTTCTGTATTGTTGCTTGAATACAAGTTGATATAGAAGAGCAGCTGTTATAAAATATTAAAAACTACCACCAATTGCTCTGCTCTGCTAAACGTGCACAGTCTAAAATTCAGTTCCAAAAGGGTTCAAGCACTAGAGGTGGCCCCGTTTTCAGGAATAAATATTGTTTGTAGCTTAGTCCAAAAATATAAGGAAAAGAAGACTTATTTTAGAAGAACAGAGATGAAAATGGGTCAGAAGCTGTTTACAAAGAAAATGTAAAAAAGAAAACGCTAAAAGGGTGGGAAGCATGGAGTTTTCAGCACCACAGGAGACATAAAACTGGTAAAGGTACATTAAGACACAAAGGATAAAAAACCAACATCTAAATGGAAGGAACCTAGTTTCAAATACTGAAATACCGTTATTTCAAGGAATCTAAGAATGCTGGTACTTCTAAAGCTGGCATAGCCAATATACCAGTAAGGATGCCCCACAGTGATTTTTCATCACATCGCCAAAATCTCACATACAGATACCATTCTAAATATGATGTTCCTTTTTCCACTGTCATTCATACATAATCCTCTTGTGGCTGCTTGATTATGCTTAGACAATGGGGATGCTGCTCACATACAAAGGTGAGCAACGCTGGAACATAACCAAACGTGTATGAAAACAAGCTTGCATAGAAAAATGTTTTGGAGAAGAACTTTATGTCCAGTAAACATCTTGAAAAGTGCTACAATAATTCCCATCAAGAGCTGTTAACTCTTCTCTGCTGATGCCTGCAAACACCCAGCCTTATCCCTCAGCTTTCCCACCCATCTCATGTGGCAGTCTAAAAGAAAAAAAAATTGCAATGAGGAAATAAGAACACAGTCCTCTGGATGCATTCACACAATTAATGGTCAGTACCACTTCTGAATGGAAGAGCTGGTGTACTTCATTCCAGGAAGCAATGATGTCTACTTGTGCTATGTAGCAATAACGGGGGAATGGGGTACATTCATATCGATTTCAGAATTGGTATTGATGCACAACACAGTGCAAATCCAAATTATTTTAGCTACTAGTGCGCATTTGCATCATAATATGCACTAAGCACCAAGTAAATTGACAATATACTCAAACATTGCTCAGGAACTTGCCAACAGAGTCTTCTGATGAGTAGAACTTTGTACTGAATTTTCACAGGCAATACATCCTGAAGACTCCCGTAGCCTCAGGGTAAATAGCCATGCAGGCTGTCAACACAGAATGTTTTTATTAACATTCCCCCTGGAGGTGGACAGAAGACCTCCTTCTTGAATAATGTTTCCCAAGCCCTATCAAATTTGATGTCTGATATAGAAATGGACATTAACAAATACTAAGCGGAAATGCATGCATGTACCAAGCTTAATGCCAATTCTGCATGTATCTCCATGCTTTTTCAGGGATACTACTGAACTAGAAAACAGAGCTTGCTTCAAAAGACACAGCTCCTAGTAAGTACAGCAGGTCAGAAACCAATTCTATTATTGGGGAGGGGATGCCCAAAAAATTCACAAAAAAAACCATCAAAATCATCTAATAAGGACAATAATCTAGGATATGAAAGACCAAGATTCAAGGTTTTGCCTAATTTGAAACAAAGATTTAAATTTGAGTTGTCCATACTCACACCAAGTGCCTTAAGTATGAGATTCCAGAGTCAACCTTACTTTTAAGCCAAAACTCACCACAATGATTCACAGCAGGACAGAGGCAGAATGAAAAGTGATGGTGGTGCTCCATTTTTGCTGCGTGGGTGTCTATTTTTGTCAGAGTTAGGTTGACGGTTGGACAAGATGATCTTTAAGGTCCCTTCCAACCTAGAAGATTCTGTGATTCTGTGAAAAAGACTAAGCTTCCACCTATACACAGAGAACTCTGTTCCACCTATCCTTTCCCCATCCACAACTACAGTATAACTCTGTGTAGACTAGGTGGATTTTGTGTTTTAAAACAAATAAACATCTGGATAAAGAAGAATGCAATCCGTTAAAGGAAGGTACTGAGGAGTTTGTGGCCACACCACCTTATGTCTTGGCTGAACCCTAATCAACATAGCCTTAATAAAGCATTCTTCTCAATTCCCTCATGCTGCTATTCCTTCCAACAGAAGGATTTGCAAATAGTGTTTTCTACGATGCCCAGTTGGAAAAGGGACAATATCCCCTTCTGTTGACCCTAACTTTCAGTTACCCCATATTCTAACTGTACAATACTCCAACACTTGTGGACAAGAAGCCATCAATTCAAACCATTAATAGAAGAGTGCTCAGTAACCAGGACTTCTACAACCAGTCAAACCTAACTCCTTAATATGTAACTCTAATTTAACAACAAAAAAAAAAAATTAATAAAAGTTGTGTTATATTTCAATTTTAACAGCATGGGTTAAAAACTGTGAAGTAACTGAAAATATGAAAATAACATCCTCATCTTCAAACCATGATTAACTATAGAATTTTATGAGTTTATCATAAAACCGCCTCAAAAATGAGTCACTTCACGTCAGAAAAAGCAATACACATCCCCAACATACCTATTTCCAAAGGCCAAGCCTCTAAACCAGCTAAACATCTCAAATTGGCAAATACAGTCAACAATATAAAGGTAGCGAATTGTATGTAAGCTGCGTTGTTTGGGGGTTTTTTGGAGGGTATTTTTCAGTCTCAAACTTCACAGAAAATTTTATTTCTTAAAAGATTTTTTTTTTTATTTCTTAAAAAATTTTGTTTCTTAAAAAAAATGTCTATTTGTAGACTAAAAATTAAAAACCGCACAATGTAAGTGTAATTCCACTGTATGGAACCCAAATCTTTAACCCAGCATTTATCTTGTGTTGCACCCATTTCAGAGTGACTACATCAGTATCTCTAAACACTAAAACCACTGCTTGCTTCTCAGAACCAGAGAGAAAATTTAAATGTCTTTAAACGACCAAACTGTTAGAAGGCATTTTATAAACCCACTGAGGTGCAAACTCCATCACCAGAGATTTGAAATGGGACAAAGTATCCCAAAAGAACAGATGTGCAGTACGGCATTCAACATCAGGAAGTTCAAAGGCTATCCACACCATTCCTAAACCAGCATGTGTAATGCGATTCATACACCAAATACCTTTGAAGACCTCCTTAAAATAGATTACTGTAAGGTCTGCATTTAAAATAATGATAGAAATAACTGAATTATATGCATTTCAGACGTTTGTTGAGAAGCTGTTATTTTTTATAAAAATGCTGTATTCCCAGGATTCACTACACAGAAAACAGTTGCAGATATCATCAATATCAAGTATACATTATTGCAAAACCTTAGAAGGAACTTGAACAGTTTTACAGGCAATGTAGCTTCCAAAATGCGACCAACTTGAGACTACAAAAATGCACTGACACAGTGACCAGGGCATAAACTCACTCAAGAGTTTATCATTAAAAAGACAGTTCCTGAACACTAAAAAGTTGACTGACTTTTTTTTTTTTTTAAATTTTTTTAAGCTTTTGGATGAACGGGGCATACTCATGTCTTCCACATCACTGTTACTAGTGTAATCTATTTTTTGATCTATCTTTGTTTAAAGTTTAAATTCACCTTCAAAGCACCTCTGCTCTCACCTCTGAAGGACTCAATGGCCTGATCATAAAAGATCTTTAAATTGCCAGAATACAACAGTGTGTAAACTGTAGTCAACAAGAACATTTCTCAATGCAAGAAAAGCTTATTTCCCCAGAAGACTTGATTTTTTCAAGTACTGGTCCCAAAGAGTGGAACTATCATTGACAGAAAAGGTATGTGAAAGGCGCACACACTTTTACACTCGCCTTCATTAATATACATAAACCCCCCACCACACACTGTAGAAAGCAGTATGTCACCATGAACATGCAATTCCCCTAGAGAGGAAACATGGAAAACAGTGAAACAAAAATCTATGAACCAAGCATGAGAGTCAGACGCTGAATAAAGTTGTAAATAACACATTGGGCACAACTGCAGCAGCAGCAAAAAAATCTTAGACAGAATAAAGGCACAAGCAAGAGGGAACACACAAGTGAGAGGTGAAACTTTTAGCCAGGGGGAACGGCAGAGAGGGGAAGCAGACAGATCACAGCTTACTCAAGCCCAGAACTACAGCACCCTCTTCACTACTTTATCATTCCATCCATCCAGCAGCACAACAGCCTCCCTATTATTACTCACCCAATACATAGCATCTCCACATAATAATCATTTCAATCATGCCAGTCACTCAGAGAACAAGTGATTAGCCCTCTGCAGGGAATGTTTGGGGAGGATGAAAAAATACAAAGGTGAGAGAGTTTAAGAACATTTAAAAATGCATCAAATTTAAATTAAAGACATTTTCAAGTAATCATAAAAGGCAAAGGGTAGCATGCAAGTCAGTCCCAAATGTCAATTTTTTAAATCCCTTTATTTTAATGTGTCAATTGTAGTACAAAAGGTTCATTTTTCATAGCTTTCTGCAGTCATAGTTTTATTTATATCCAAAAAAAAGTAAACCCCATCATTCTGGACCGCCTGTGGCCTGTCCTGTGCAAGCAACAGGAGGTGTGTAAGCTTTATGCTTCAGCTTGGAAACGTGAACAACGTGCACGTGCAAGAGAGATTACTTAAGTTGTTTTTAGGCCACAGGTGGAAAACTGGCATGGCACGAGGCGCATGTGGCTTACAGGGAAAAATTCCTAAATGGCGAGGTCTGTGCTGCTGTTCAGGGCATGGAAAGGCTGCAACTGCTTTCAACTTCTTGGCCAATTAGCACCAAACAGCTACGGGAGAAGCAGCTCCCCCGGCCCGCACCGCACAGCACCGTCAGGGCCAGGCGGCGCTGACTGGGGAAGAGCACAGCAGACAGGGGGGCTTCCTCTCTTATCTGCTGTTTCTTCCTCTCCACATGCGGAGCAAGTGGAAGAACTCCATAAGCGGAGTCTTTGACAGCTGAAGAGAGGAAGGCCCAGCCCTGCAGCAAAAGTAGGACCAGGAGGTATGCAAGCAAGCCAAGGAGATGACAAGGAGTCCTAGAATCAGAGCAGAGACAGGGGAAAGCACATTTGATGTATGTGTTACAAGCCGTAGGCATAAAATTTAAATTTTTGTTAGTCTATTTGCAGGCTAGTAGGACAAACCACACAGACCTGATTCTTAATTTAGGCTAAGAAGAAAAAAATACAGTATACTGAAAATATATTTGAAACTTTTTTTGCTGTGAGTTAACTTGAAAAAAGGAAAGTCTTTGTGGAATATTAAAATCAAGTTTGCAGCTCTTGTTAATTTTAATTCCCTGCCTCTCCAGATACAAAGACTTGGCTGCTAACTTTATGCTAGTCCCTCTCACACCCAGGCAGACTGAAAGGAACAGAATCTCAACTCCATTCTCCTGACACCGCAGAAGGTGCTGCAGGCGTAAATAAATTTCTCAAAATTTATTCCTTCTCTCTAGTAATGGAATAAAATTTGAGATGCTGGACCACAGTTTCCTGCTCTTGGTTCACGTCCAGTTCAACATGCTTTCTTTTTTCCCGTGAATCAGACCAAGCTCTACCTAAAATCCATTTTCACAGGTATTTAGTAGTGTCCAAGCACCACAAAATTCAACATAAAAGGTGAACTGCTGTAATATTAAGTATACTTATTGGTAGTAGCCTATCATTATCTCCATAATTTGCAGTGATACAATATTGGCTTTTGGACTGAATTGACAGTATTGTTTTAGGTCTATCAACTATAAATGAGGTGAGAACATTAGAACTTGAAAACACCCCCATCAACATGCCACAGATGGATTTTTCAAAGGCAATCTAGGAGCATTATAGCAGTAAAACATTATACAACCATATAAGATCCTGAACTCTACAACAAGCTTATTAAAACTACTAAAACAACCCCCTAAAGTACATTAATTATTGAATTATGATGCAACAAACCCAGATGAGTATATGTTGCCAACATAAGGAAGATGAAAAAAATCATATGCAATTCTGGAGTTCAACAGAGGATAAATTTCCAACAAAGATAAAATAAGATGCCCCTGATAAGTCAGACCAATAGTCAGTCTATTGCAGCATCCTATCTTCATATTTACTTCAACAGCACATGTACTAAATAGCAGTAATAAAAGGTTAGAACAGGTTTTACATGAACTCACATTCTTGAAAAAACAGAAAAAGAAAAAGGCTAGATATAATAATATTTTTTTTAATACTTTCCCAGACTGCAGCAATTTTAGTTCAGGAGCTTCCTGGCCACAGGTGGTACTGCTGTTCTTAACAGCTCTTGATGGATTTTCCTTCCATTAATTTGCCCAATCACTTCTTAAAACTACATCTGTTCATTTAACATTAACAATATTCATCAGCGAGCAGTTCCACAGATTAACTGCAAGGAACCATCTTCTGTTTATTCTGAATTTTCTTCCTGGTAGTTTCAGTTGAGGCTACCAAGCTCTTATAGTATTAGAGACAGTACACAACCTGTTCTAAAAGCAGAAATATTCATACCTTCTCAGCAGATTGATCTATAACATTCTATACAATTTTCCTGTGTTCAGAAAAGATAAACAATTAAATTTAGAAAAGAACTGCAGGGGTAAGAGGAAAGACAAAAAGCCTGTCTTGCAAAAGGAATTCAAAACAGCTCAAATTATTCAGCTTAGCAAATCAAAAGCTACTATGACTATTTTGTACAAGCACCAACAGGACAAACATCAGGGAAAGAGAAAAGCTATTTCAGCCTAACAACAATGTAGACAAACAAATGTTTATAAGTTTAGACAGAAAATTTAAAAAGGATTTGAAGAATCAGAAAATTAGGATGTTGCACAGCATTAAATGGAAGCAGTAGAGGCAAAAAGACTCCTTTAAGTACTCTTTTTTTTTTTAATCACTTTTAAGATAGTGATTTTCATAAATGTAATGGAATTACATGTATCTATGTATCTGTGACATAACTGCCTGCAACATGAAGGGACAGGCTTCAAAAACAGCTGGAAACTCTTGTGTCAACCAATGTGTTCTTTTGTGTTCACTCTGAAAGACTCTGCACAGAATTTCTGTAAGCAATTTCTATCTGAATGCAACAGAACCAATACTAATTACTTACTATAGAGAGCTAAATTGTGAAACAAAGGGCTTATGCCCTTGAGGCACTTCTGGATAAAAGTATTAGGGAAAGCTTGGGTAAAAGATTGAACTAACTTCTTAAGATTTTGAACTACCACAACCCTACTGTCCAGACAGGAGGCAAACACACTGTCTGTAAGTTCAGAGTATAACTACAGACCCCAGACAATATTTGAAATCTTCAACAAGATAAATGCAAGGTTCAGTGCTTGGATTCTCTCTAGAGATTCTCAATTTTAAATTTTAATTAATGAAGGAATGCAATTTTTTAGCAGATATATTCAGTTTATTAAGAACCAAACATACCTATTATGGTCTTTCAGATTACATTTTGGCTTTAATTTCAGCATTACTCTAACAAGACAAGTACTAACACTGCAGGTATGTCAGTATCACCTAACATAACAACTGAATCTTCCCATCCTCATACGAACTAGGTTTCCTGTACACAAGGGCAACTGGCTTTTCAAAACTTGCTTGTGAAATTATTTTCTCCTAAATTTGAATAGAAGTCTTAGTTTAGCAACTCCCCAGAAAAGAAAAATGAAAAAGTAAAAATATTCACAAAAACCCACACAGCCCTCACCAAATACCAACCAAAATGAGACTCGATATTACTTTCTAAATAAATTTTAATGTCTCATGCCCAACATGCATTGCCACCCGTAGCATAGTGCCAAAAGAATGAACAGCACTGTGACCTCAAGAGCTATCAATAATATGCTACAATAAAAACAGGCCTTCAGGAATCATGGCGCTTACATTAGAAAGGGTATTTTAAAAGTTTTATAATGCTAAGCTATCATCTCACGTTCTCCAAAAGCAGTATGTTCCAAGTAATTGTTCACAGCATTTTTTTTCCAAAGATGTTCCCCCCACCCACAGTCAAATGGGTAGAAGCATGCAATTTGCTTTCTATTGCATCATTTATCTAGTTGGTAGGCATCTAACTCAGACTTACTCTTTTTGCCAAAACCACTTATAAACAGCCACTGTCACCTATTATTTTGAATTGTTCTTCGTTCTTATAAAGCCAATGAATACCAATTTTACTCTCCAAAACTGAAATGTTACCAACAAGATCAGAAGGAAATGACAACAGAAGAAACAGATCCAGCAAAATGCAGCATTACAGTTGGATTCTGCTGTCATTTGTGTTCAAGACTTAAGAATCAAGTAACTAACTTAGTATCCATTTTCATCAACCTGAGTCTAAATCTGGCATGATTATTTTAAAATTTGAAATGTGCTATTTTCAGTATTGATGTCCTAATGCTACTACTTGCTTTCACTATGAAAAAGCTATCATTGCCTAAAGCGATAGCTATAGGACTATAGTGAAAGCTACAGATAGCTAAATCTCTATGACTATTTTTGTACAGTTCATTTGAAAATGTAATATACCTTTCAAACAGAAACTGTAGCTCTAGGTTGGTGAAAAAGGTTTTCAGAGTGACATGCTAAGCATAAAAATACTAAGTGAAAAGACCTTTGTCAATAAAATTTAACACATAGTTTGTTAGCAAGTGGAATCTTGCGTTAGGGCTTCCATAAGGCTTAGAGCAACTAAATAATGTCCTGAAAACAGGAAATACATGTAACCACAGTGCTGTCCACAAAGATCTGGCAACAGTCACTGGGAAGCAGCTGTTAGTACTCTAGCTGCATCAGGGATAGCCATACTGTACAGTCAAGGTATTAAGTACAAAAAGTATGAACTGTTATGTTGGTAGCGATGCAATGCAGAAAGATTTTTCCCTTGAGAAACATCATAAACTTGATTGCTAACATGATCAAATGAAAGAAGACTTCTGTGCCTCAAGAAAACCACTATGATTTATTTAGCACTGCCTTGTACAGGCAGGAGGAAGACTCAGGGACACCTAAGCCACTACAATCATCAGCCGTTGCACAAGACAAGGATTACATGCAAATCTCAAAGCTGGTGTAGAGAGGTATATCATCAGGTGTGGGAATAAAACAAGTTTAGGAAAAAAAAAAAAAAAAAGCTGAGTCTTCCTGGAAAGCAGCCTAAGAACCGAGCCATACAAATGCCACAGTCAGCTCTACTTCTGTTGTAGACAGTGGCAAATGAACACATGCACATCACACACTTGAAAAGAAGGCATGTCACACATGGAAGTCAGAGTTAAAATTATGTCCATAGGCACAACAATTTCATTTCCCGGTTTTAAAAGTCTTTCCAGACCAGTCTGGAAGGACACAAGATATCAAAGAACAAAGTTCACTGCATAAACCAAAATTTTTTGCTGTTAACACGGAATTTACTGGGGAGGGGAAGGACAAAAGAAATAATCCTTTCCCATACTGCAACCATCTGAGTAGTTGTATTCCAGGGGGCCTTCATATGGACAACCTGTCAGCACATAAAGGACACTGTGTGACTCTCAAATATCTTTCCCTCCTCCTGAAAACTCATAGTTTAAAAGGACCTGCAGGTTCTGCATTCAAAGCTCCCCCGAGAAAGTTAGGCTTGTATCTCACTCATTTCCAGGACTCATTTAAAATCACTGGCACTCCATGACCTCATGTGCCAAATGGAACTAACTGGTCAGTTTGTATCTGACATGCAGGTTTGCAGGTGAGGCAAACATCACATACTGCTCCGCTACATCAGGTTTGCAACTTAGTTACGCCTGAAGACCAAAAACCAGTGACACTCCAAGGTGTACTGAAGTTTAGCATTGCAAGCCTTTCCCATCCTGTGATCTCCTTCCCTCACCTACTATAATAGCCTGGTAAGAGCAAAACCTTTCCTATTTCAGAAATTTATATTTAGAGTGCACAATTAATGGGTACATTTATGTTCCAAATGTGGGCTACTACCCAAAATCCTCCTTGCCTGGAGTTTTAAAAACGTGAGAGAAGATAAGCATGTAACTTCCTGATTTAATTATGTGGCCCAAGCTATATGCTACCTCCAACCCCGCTGCATACCTGGGCTGTGTTTAGACACTTCCAGAAACACTATCTGGCTACTTACACTTCGCTGTGTTAGAAATCTTCCCACTGCTCACAGACCAGTTATCCATCTGCCCCTTCTTCCCTCCTCCCATTCCAATAATGCACTTTTTGTTATTTTTCATTCCAGAAAGTAGACATAAAACTACTTCCAAGGCTAACACCTGTTACATATGGCAAAGTCTCACAGGACAGTTAAATTCAGCTCACTGGAGACAGTTCTGGGTAACTGTATCTACAAAGCTTTCACGGTGGTTCAGATATATGCTTATAGGGTATGAGAGCTCAACATTTCATTCACTGAGAACTCAGAAAACAGCTCAGACCTCTAAGAACTGAGACATAACAGCAGTCCAAAACTCAAGGCTTTTACATACTGACTGCATAAAAGTAGATGATACTAAATTAAAGGTATTTCCCCACAGATAATGCAGGCTACATGTATAGAAATAAAACACTAAATACTTTCATAACAGCATCCAAGAGAAAACTATTGAGAATCATTCAAAAATATATGTGTATATTAAGAAGTGCTATTACAACTGATTAGGTTTTCTTTGCGTATTTATGTGTTTATTAGTTAAAAAACATAACAATAGACTTAAGGAAATGTGAAGAATTTCACCAGTATTACTGAAAATAAACACTGTTTGAAACTAATTTTTCTAAAATTAATGGCTGTGTCTCCTCCTCATCCTTTCACATCACTACATGCAAACTTATGACCAACACCTCACACATCATGACACTTATGTGACAGGAGGCTAGGTGAATGCAGAATTTAAGATAAGCAGAGCTAAAAATGTTGGGGGGAGAAGGGGAGGGAATGGGATGGTGAGGGACATATGAAAAAGAAAAAACAACTGTTAATTGACTTGAGAGGTTTGGAGGCAAAAATTGCATCAGCAATGGAGCTTTAGACTTTAACTTCTTCTAACCAGTCAAAGAAAAGATAACTTACACAGATCTACAGCTTCATACAAACATATAAGTACAACTTCACTTTTCTTTCGGCAATAGAAACTTCACCTCTCATCTCAGCTCGATCCCCTGTGCAAGTGCTGTGCAATGATATCTCCCAAGAGGTATTCCTTCTCCGAAGCTAAGGGAATCTCCCTTTAACTTCTGTGTTCAAAGCAAGAAGTCCAACCAAAGGGATAATCAGATACCAAGATTGTAATACACGTGAAAGAAAAAACCCCAATATTTCATTTTCAATGTGCACTTACTTCAAGGAGTTACACAACTCACCTTTATACTAAGAGCCAAAATTATTCAGAAGTAGCAATTTAATTTCATTCCTTTATCTGAGTGTGGAAGGAGAGGCAATATCATGGTACCTACCCTACTCATTTAGTGTCTGTTCTTTAATTTCTAAGCAAAATGTGAATTTGTTCTACTTAAATGAATTAACAATTTCAGAAGCAATATGTAGTTACAGAAATGTTGTATCATCTTAAGAATGTATCTGTTGTTTAATAATGTTCTTCTATCTGCCATCAAAGTAGCACTAGCCATCCCTCTTCCACGGCAGATTTAACAAAGTGTAATTTCCAATCTTTTGTCCAAACCAAGTTAAAAAACAAGGAAAAACATAGTAGCTTCCAATTAATATGTCAATTGATACAGCAGTTGCAACAGAGTAAAGAAGTTACATAAAACTTGTGATACACCTGTTGTTAAGGACAAGAAGCAATGGAGCTAAAAAATGTTTCTTTCATTAAAAGCTACCACTTCAGAATAGTTTTCATGTACAGAATATTCCGTCCTAACCAGAGTTGAATCCTGTACAATCATGCTATATTACAACATTATTTAGTTTTTCTGGTCATTTGAGATAACAAATAGCAAGATCACATTGATCTGGGCTCCAAATTACACTACTTGCAACAAGATTTAAGCCTGGTCAGAATTTTTCATTCTTTAGAAAACATGGAAGATACTGAAAGCTGAAATTAATACAAGTAGTATCACAACAGCACACGAAGGCTCCAGATACAGACAGCATTGCTGTTTTACAAAAATCAGCTCTACCACATTCTGTCTACTTATACACTAGGTAAGAAAAAAATATCATACACCTTGGCTCAACCCTCCCACTAGGGTAACAGTAGAGAGTTCTAAGGGGTTTTGATTCTGACACTGCACATAACAGTGCAATGATGCCAACAGAATAACTTCTGTCAGCATAGGCTGTGGAGGGATTGCCGAGGTAGAGAAAATGTCAGCACAGCTACCGCAGCAGAGACCTACTGTCCAACTGAGACCCAAGTGTGAGCACAAACACAAAAAGGTTATCTGAATTTGAACAGTACACTCGTTCTTAAACCCAGGCACCAATATGTATGGTACTGATAACTACTACTCTTCAGTATTTATTTTTTTTTAATTTATTTAGAGAAAGGAATTGTTGGCAAACAAGGTGCTAAGCCATACAGGTGATCTGCTTATGAGAACATAGGAGTTAATTTCAGCAATCACATGACACGAATCTGGAAAGGTCCTCAAACGCTACAGAAAAATCATGAAAATGAAGTCATTGGAGCGTAAGCGCGTTCCTTCTCCTTTCCAGCTGTCGGAAGCCTGACAGACCTCAAACTAGTCATTGATGAATTGCTTTGAATTGTTCCATTTTTGAGTTCCGATTGTGGAAGCAAGAAGGCCCTGAGGAAAAACTTGTGAAATGACCTGTAGTTGGAACTTGTTTTCCTGTTTCAGTCTGTAAATCTGCGTATCTGCTTACCCACTCCCCTTGAGGCACAGTTTCCTGGTGTTAGAAAATTCCTATCTACCTGGGCTGAAGAATCTTTAAAATAAGTGAGTTCTAATGCATTGGAATGAGTGCTGCACTATTAAGGAAGCTTCACTCTAATCTTGTTGCTTTAAAAAAATAAAGAACAAATAAAAATAATCTCCAAATATCAACAAGCTTTCTCTAGAAGATCCCTGCAGCTTGTCTGGACAATCTAAAATACCTTTAATCACTAAATACTAAAATTGAAGCACAGTAGTCAGGCAAAACCCATATAGAGCATGGGAGGGGGCAGGTTGCTAGGCCTTCTCAAGCAGCACAGAAGTCCTAAGCTGCTCCTCATTTCCACAAGTGCCACATGTTCCCTGAATCCTGAGAGGTTCTTGTGCAAAATAAGTGCTCTCACCCATTTTCACTCTCTCAGGAAGGTCACTTTCATCTAGAAATCATAATAAAAATCACCCCTTCCATCATTCTCTGCAACTGAGTAGCAAATACTGGTCTAAAGTGGAGGGCATAAACTACTCCATTCTTTCAAACTACCAAGGACTTAGCTTAATTAGCAATTAAAAGTAAGTAGCACAAAAGATTCTTTTCTCACTGGATATAAAGGAGTCATCGCTGTTCTCAGATTTTTGGCCACAATGCAAGCAAGCTCCAAGTTTGCAACTGGCATTACAGGAAAACATCCTACCACTCAAAAGCAAAAAAACAAGCTGCCACAAGGAAAGAAAATCAACTAGTAAAGAAAAATACAACTTAAGATGACAATTTTTACTGACAGGGAATAAATAGATTGCTACATTCCAATTCTAGCTTTTTCCTCATACAGTTTGGAACGCATCACATCTACATTCCCAGATTAACTGAAGACAACCTTCAAAATTAGGCGTCACAGACTTAAGCAACAACCATATCCCTACCAAAAATAATTATCTTAGGAATCCTTACACTACCTTCCACAATTCTTCCCAAACTGTCCCAAGTACATCCGTCTTCCCCTACAATAGATTTCCATACTACAATACAGCTTTTGCTTTCTCTTTTTAACATAAATATCTCATTTCCATGTTCCATTCAACCCTTAATATCTTTTTTTTTTCAAATTATTTGTATCAAATAAATTTTTAAAAATGTCTTGAGACTACACATAGAAAAAATTCCCAGAGACAGCCAAGATGAACAGTGTATAACTAACCCCAGAAAACTGTCAAAATGAATAAGCTTTTAAACACATAGAATAGAATCGTAGAATGGTTGGAGTTGGAAAGGACTTTAAAGATCATCTAGTTCCAACCCCACTGCCATGGACAGGGACACCTCCCACTAGACCAGGTTGCTCAAAGCCCCATCCAGCCTGGCCTTGA
>JAOXNO010000001.1:118963796-118974131 GCA_028565335.1 Limnodromus scolopaceus
ATGTCCTTCCTGTGTTGAAGACTCCAAAGCTGGACACAGTACTCCAGGTGGGGTCTCACGAGCGCAGAGTAGAGGGGAACATGAACTTGTACATTAACAGAGCCTTTTTAAGGTTGAAAATGAGACCTTACTCTGCTTATTAGTTAACATGGACTCTGATGGTCTCTGTGATCTCATCTTACTTAGGCAACAAAAATGAACTATGTTATAAGCATAACCACTCCTAAATCCTCCCCATATGTAACCACAAGAGGCAGTAAAGCCATCTCAGCCAACAATTTCCTCCACATAGTAACTGCAGTTAAGAAAGCCCTCCCCTACAAAAACTTAACTTGCTAATTAAATTACACATGGTCCTATGCTAAAGGTGTATTTGAGGATTTTCATAAAGATGCCAAGAGAGGCCAGCTCTGACACACATCTCTCATACCATCTAATGCTGAGAATTTTGTTTTCACACACAACTTTATTTTTTTAAATTTATTTCCCCACCTCTTAAGCAAGGAATAGAGAAGTACGTACTGTTCTGATTCAAAATTAACTGAAGTTTCTAACTAGATATTCTTTTTCAGAAATTATAAAAAGTAAAACTGTACTCACCCTTTCTATTGAATTAAGAAAGGGCAAATAAACACTCATTTCTTTTTTAAAAGGAGGAGGGGATTGGAAAATTGGATAAGAAGCACAAAAAGCCCCTAGGCCAAATTTGTTGATCTTTTTAACAGGTAACATCTGAAATCAGATCATCCTTCAATAAGTTTTGTAACCTCCCATCTTTGAAAATTTATAATGTTCAAGTGCTAATGAAATTACAAATTCTGCCCTTCCAACCCTTAAAACCCAAGAAAGATTAAAAATATTCATAAAACAACACATTTCTGTGCACTACGCCAAAGATCAAGAACACAGTTTTAAGAACCATGGTGTGTTATCGTCTACCTTTAGTTACTATATTTGTAACTTGCCCAGAAGATCCATTAAAGTTTACCAACGAATGTACTCAATTTTTGCACTTCTTTATTCTTCCCAATATCGTTCCACTTTTTCTTTCCTACCAGAGATTACTTACGACATGTTTTATGATGTTATATAATGGATGTTTTCCATTTTTCTTATCCTTCCGCTTTATCTTATGCTTTTTCTACACTTTGTTGCATTAAACTACACTGTTACATTCTCTAGATCAGCATCATTTTCCCTTACACAGGCTTTCAATTCCATACTTTAAACTATTTCTTGCCCTTTTAACATTTCCACCTACATCTTCCATACTTGCTCAGCTGTCTTTACCCTTCAAATCTAAAGGCAGCAAAACATGACATGAGAACAGACACACGACAGTTCTTGGCCTTCATTTTCACCTTGAGGGAAGAGCAGAAGCAGTAGGTTTCTTTACTCTTCCCCTCCTTGGGGGGTAAGGAGGGAAAAGAGAAGCGATAATAGAAGATAAAGACATAGACAATGCAGCCAATGCATCTGTTAAAGAAGCACCTTCCTCTACCATGCCTTACTTTTATTTCAAAAATGGGAGAGAGCAGAGGCAATGTTACATTCAGAACTTACAGCATAGAACTCTTATTAAGCTTTTTCCCACCCTCCACAAACCCTCCTCAATTTTATTATCTCAATTTTGTTCCAGTTTACCTTGTTTTTAATACCTTTTGAGGCAGGGACCAGCACCATCAAGAGCTTATATGCTACTTTAAATTAGCAGTAACAGTTAGATGGTATCCCCGAACAAGATTCACGTAGCTGCTGGAAAGAATAAACATGACATGATTTCCACTGTCCCCTCCCTGCATGTCCCCTTTGTCTGCATCACTATGTTACCCACTTAATTCTTTGTTTTCCCACTCTTTTTCACATCTAATCTTATAAGTATCCTTCTACAACCTTTCCTCCACTTCCTTTAACTGAAAATCTCTTCCTTTTATTATGACACTATATTCTGGAAAACCTTCCCAGAAGACTGTTTCATTTCTCCTCTTCCCCAAAATAAAATGGAGGTTGAAATAAAATTAATTAAGTACTCAAACTAGATCCCTCAGCATCTTTCTTTCATTCAGAGTCATGTCCGCAATGACATAAAACAGCTTCATAAAAAAAGATTTCGTTTTCTCCTACAGTCCTTGTTACACGTAACTGGCATCCTCTGCTGCTGCACATATGTTCAAATCTGAACCTGTCCCAAGTCTCCTAGTGGCAGACTAACTTCATGAAATACTAGGTCTTCCTTCAGAGAGGGTAAATGAAGCCAGGCCACTATGCTCATCCCACCCCTCCTCTCCAAAAAGAAATATAATCCCAGCAACCTGTGCTTCGAAAACATATAATTCCATCCTCCATAAGAAGGTAAGGGAGCAAACCTTTCTGCTTCAGCGATAGTTTTATAAATATTCCTTACAGAAATAGTGTCACACTAAGATGGACTCACCCTAACCTCTCAAATTTATCTCTCTTAAAGCACCTGTACAGCCTATTTTGAGTCTGCACAATGAACTGTATTGGTTATTTAAAACTAATGAATTTTCCATTTTCACTAGATTATTTTTGATCTGAGTCAGTTCTCCAGCCTGATTCATCACACAGGCCAAAAAAACGGTTTCACTAGCACATACAAGAAGCAACAGAGAGAGAGTACTTAAAATTCTGTTACCTAGAGGAAAAATACATTAAACTAAAGTCTTAACTTCAATTCATTATTTTACTCTAGATTCTTGTGCAAGTAAGTTTTCAAATCATAAGATAATGAAAAGAGTGCTTAAAAAGTTAAAATGGAAACTGCAATGGAAGTAACGTAATACTACCGAAAAAAGAGAGAGACCTATTGGCTCTATTATAAAAGCCATTGCACTGGATCTTCTGACTAATACTGAAAATTATATCCTGCAACTGTTCAGAATTTTTAAATTCTCAAAATGCAAGCAGAAATTTAATGAAAAGCACATTCACTATTCAATCTGCTTTAGACTTTAATAACCAATCTATATTGAGAAGTGAATCATTATCCTCAAAACACCACTGTGAAAAAAGGAAATGACTTAAAGCCATTTTAACAAACAACAATTAATTTAACAACTTACCACAAAGGGAATTCATATGTAGACATATAGTGTTCTGGTTGTAATTCATAACACACTTTTAGTCACTCTTTACAAAACTATAAACGAGCTCTTAATTCTACATCTTAATTAAACAAGCTTCTTCCATGAATGCTACACAGCAAATGCAAGAACCATAAAGGAAGCTATTTTGTCAAAACAGCTTTGATGATAATCCATGTGTCCTCATGCTCTAAAGTGAAAGTAGCTGAGAAAGAATATTCTTCAACTCCCAAACACACTAAGGGGCTTTCAGTTCATTAACACAGTATCTTCTTTACATAAGGAATACTTTCCTATCATTGTTTAGATACAAAGAATAGTATTCAGTATCAAGAATAATACCTGATGCAACTGCAAAACATTAACAAACAGAAGCTCATTTTAAAAACAGACCACTCAACAAACTTTATTAGGTCCACAAGCAAACCATCAAATGGCACATGGTACTTTTGACAGTATCAATAGAACTAGTCTTGAAAACAAGCTTTGAACAGATCAGTCCTGAAAACAGCCTTTCCGCAAGAGGAATTACAACTACTACAGCTATTTCTTTAATGCACTTATCTGTGTATCAGAAACATAAAATAAAATATTTAATTATTTTATCATACTTTACAGAATTTCCCTGCTCCAACAAACTCAGATTATCACTCAGAGTTCCTCTCTTTCCTCATAACAAAAATGTTCTGTAAAGCACCAAGATTATCCTCTCAAATACACCTACACAAATGCTGGCAGCCTTCCGCAGGACTCCTTAGAGGACCACTTAGTTCAATTTTGTCTGGTTTTAGCTACAAAGTAGTATTCTGCTATTGAAGAAATATTAACACTATTAACATTGTTAACATTTGCAACAAAGACTGTCAACTGGTCTTTATAACGACACCTGAAGTTTAATGAGAATGACTTCAACTTGTAATTGTGAAGATGTGTTATTCAAACATTACACGTTAAATACCATAGTTGCCGAATCTCACCAGGAAGCGAAGTTGAAACAAAAAGTAACTTACATGAGTTGAACTTGTAAATTACAAGACAGGTGTGAAACTACATGACTGGAAGTTTTGGACATATATCTACAGGCATTCACAGTGGGCATGAAAATGGCTTAGCTTCTGGAATTATCTGAACCAATACTAAAACCTGCCACCCGGCTCAGGTATGTATTCACCTCAGACTCACAGCCAGTTTGCTTAATTCATTTCTGCAGAAGCTGACCTAAGACCTCCACAGCAGTAACTAGTTTTTACACAACTATTTTAGTATTCTCAAACTACAAATACACATATTTCCTTTCCTTTCAGTCTGTTGAAAATATTGCCAAAATCCCTCACATTACCCAAAAATCGTATCAGTTGAGACCAAGAGGAACAATATTTTTCCACTAACTGGAGATCAGCCTGAAGTTTTAATCATGAGTCCATAAGACTGAAAATCAAAGCTTAATTTCTCCACAGAACATAAATTTGCCTAATTCCCAGTGGGATGAAGAACAACAGTGGGCTATGGCATATAATTCTGGTACAGGAAAGTCCTCTGATAAGTGTTCATCAGCATAAAATCACTTTATAGCTGCAAATGTTTTCCACGACTCTCCTTAATATTATACCACCTTACTAACTTAACGAAAATTAATGGTTCCACACGCACAGTTATTCAAGTATGAAACATCTACTCTTTTTTTAAAATGGTGTAACAAACATACGGTATAGCTTTTAGATGATGCTTTCAACACCTACTTCAGATGGTATCAACACTTGCAGACTGTCTTACCTCTATAATTATCAAGTCCACTCAACCCACTACAGTGAACAAACAGCTACAAAGGCTGGTAAGAGGCAGAGCACCATGCTTTTCATGAGCAGAAAGCTCACCTGAGTACTATGTATAGGCAAAAGCTTTAGATTATCTATCTCTTCTTCACATATGGTACCCAAGATTACCTGCACAGAAATTTGAAAACTAGAGTCCAAAAGTATTGTGACCCACAAATGGATCAATGGAAGGATTTCAGTGGTTAAATTATTGGAGTGGAATTGAAGGAAAACAATTGCATCCTATTCTTGCCACAGGTTTTCTTCACATTTTCAAAAAGTAAATAGTTTATCAGAACCCCTATTCCTCAGCTGCTAAAACACAATAAAAATTTCTCTCTCTTGTTCATCCCAAATTGCTGCCCGCATTGTCTGTTTGATTACTAAGTCAGTAGGGCATGAATTATCTTAAGTCCATGCATATGTGTCACTTAAAAAAATGGGCCACTTCAGCCTTCAGACTCAGCAGATCAGCACGTAAAAGCTACAGTATGTAACATTCATTCTATAAGTAACATGAAAAGCTACTATAACAAGGAAAAATCTTACATTGTATTCCCTACTAATAGTCTCCAGATAGCAAACATAAAGCTTACTGAAATGCAAATGCCAATATGCTGGCTGTCCTGTGATCTTAACTGCACTTCTACAAAAGCATGTTGTTTGTAGAGATGAGGTCCATCCTTGCCTTTTCATTAACACACTAAAATGACAACTGTAACCTTTGTAACTTCCTCAATTTCCTTGTCTTCTGGAAGCAGTAACAACATCGCACTTAAAATTTAAGAAACATTCAAGAATGTATGTTTTGAGCAATAAGAAAACCCCACTATTAGAAAGAAAAATTACTTGAACACTAGTTTTGAAAGTATCAAAAACATGACGAGTATCTCATACTTAAGCAGAAAGTACTGCATAATGTCCATTAAAAAAAAAAAAAGTTGTTTTTAATACTAGATGATAAGATACAAATATTGCAAACCTATAACCTATGTTTTCAAGTACCAGGATACATAAATACCACACAGACTCAAAGTATAAACATGGTACAAGCATGAACTACAGAATGTGTCATCCATTACACCTTAACTGGATGCTAAAAAAACCCTATTAACATAAAATCCAAATTGCATACAGAAAAATACTGATTTTAATTAACACATCAGTCCCCATTAGCCAATATCCACACTTAACATTTTTACTTCAAATCTTTCCAATTCCAGACACCTGTACAAAATGCTAGAAAACCAGTTCCACCCATAACACAATTTATAAAATTTTAGCCAACTTCTACTTGTTCCACATTAACAGAACACATACTAGTAATAAACAGATAAGAAATGCAGAACATGTTTTTAAAAAAACATAAAGGAACAGCTCAGATACAAATTTACAGAAATTGGAGAGGCTGCCCACTTCCTGGAATGCATTACAAACGTCTCATGGTACCAATTCCCAGTTTCTCAGTTCTCAGCACTGCCATTATATAAGGCAAACACTATAATCCTTTTTAAAGCAGTATTTCTTTGTTTTGATGAAAATAAATTAAGCCAAAATGTTTCCAATGTTATTAAAAAACATAACTTTATTACACCTAGACTAATCTGCTAAGATGTTTTCCTGCATAATTATTTTTCAAGCAGCCTGTTATAATTAAAAGTGAGGATATTTAATTATAGATTAGTAGAAAATTAACATTAAAGTCAACACGAAAGGGACAAAGTCAATATATACTAATTCACACTGTCCGGAACTATTTTTAAACAAGTAACACCTACAATTATAAGAAAGATGAAAGAATATTGTCACTGTGCACTTATTTTGTATGCTTAATAAAAGCACAGATAATCGCTTCATTAATTTTGTCAACACATGCGGCCTTTACACAAAGAAAATACCATTTTTTAAATCAGCTAGAAAACAAAAGGGATGCAAAACCACAAAAGGTAACAGGGACCATGAAGTGGCCTATTGCATGGAACTACTTCGTCGCTCTTTAGATGAACTTCAACATCAATAATTTTAAATGGAAACATGCTTCAAATTTTGTCTACAGGCTATGACAAACTGATTAAACTCAATGAATAGGAATTAACGAACATCTTATAGCCAATACATTAGATCAGGTACATCAACCTAAATCTGGACAGAAGCCTCAATAATTAATGGTTATAAAATAAAGGTTTGTCACTGCAAGAAAGTCAACTTTGGCTAAACACTAGAAGTACCATAAAAAAAAAAAAGAGAGAGAGAGAAAGGAAGGGCGGCAGGAAGACAAAAAAAGGAAATGCTTAAATGCTTTCCAATTCACTTCCAATACAATGGATGTCCTCCCCCTCCCCCAAGTAATCTTCAAGCTTCACCTCCTGGGAGAACATCTTTCTGGGAGAAAGAGACATCAAGATAACAGCATGGGGTTTTGGTTTTGGTTTGGGTGTTTTCTTGCTCCTTTACATTATTCTTCTTGTCAGCTACAGAAGAATAACAGTAAGCACTTTCTCCTATACAAGACTGGCTACATTGGATTTTCAGCATTTCAACCAGTTTGAAAGGTGACCTCTCTTTTAATTTCCCTCTGCTCTCCCGCAAAACCACACTAGCTGCAAACTATGACTTTCAGGCTCCTTTTCTGCAAAATAAATATAAAATTTTTAGCAACAGAAAATTCTATTTCTCTGTCATGCATACGAACAGCATGTACACCATTACAGGAAAGTTTGATTTCTTCTGGCTTATTACATATCCGATACATGGAGCAACAATACAATATTCCTGACCTTTAGTCTATATCTTCAATAATTCATAAAATTATATAGATCTGATGTCTTATCTGCTCTTTTGATTTGCTACATCCAGCAGCAGGACTCATTTTAGATCATGATACTACAGCCATTCATCCTAGAAAGCAAAACATACCAAAAGAGGGGGGATTGCAGTCTAAACCTGGACCATGAATAAAACTCACAACTATGTTAAAGCTCCAGACACAAAGCTTCCTCCATCCCTGAAAGAGATCCCAGATTTCTTCGTATTAAACTCTGTCAGGGTGTGGCTTCATTAAACCAGAGTTCCCACTGCAAAGGCTTCATGAAACCTCCTGAATGGCCTGCAAGTGGCTGGAGCCAACTCGCTGCCTCCTGCCGAGTGAACCCCAGTAAAATCAAGAGTAGTACCTCCTCGTATTGAGTCACCGAATTTAAGACCACAACATAATCCTGCTGCTCCACATGTGCCTGTGCGGATAACGGAGCAGCTCCCTCAACACTCACAGTCCAGGACCTCACCAGTCAGTCTCCTTGGACGTACACTGCTCCTATCACCTTAACCACAGGTAAGTCTGTCAGGTGTCCACAGAAGAGATGCTGCTACAGCCTGCCTTTTTAAAAGCTTCAAAAGTGGGTGTACTATTCTCACATCGAGAGGACTACCAATAATTTTTTTGCTTTGGAAAGGATTCCTCTGGAAACATGACTCAATGGCTTTCTTTACCTGCTATACTTGCACATAAATCTCACATTACTTTATAATGACCTGGCTTGTAGATTCTTAAATCTGTCAGTTAGGACTTCATAATTATGGAGTCTAAGGTCTTTGTTAGCTGTTGTTGCTCCATGCACAAAAGGAAATATTTTGCTACTATCGGTGTAAAACCTATTAATTAAACCCACATACATACAGCCACACTTTCTACAATAAAAATAACTGTTACATGGAATTAAAGTGATTTGCTAGATTAATTACTCTAAACTTCCCTGTACAGTGTAGACTGTACAGAGCTTCACACACACAAAAAAGGGAGTTAAGTAACAAACATCTTAAAAACAACAACTTCTTACCTATCAACAACAGTAACTGAAGCATACAAGCATGTTGAAAGTAAAAAGCACAAACAAAACCTAATCTGGTTCAAGCCAAGAAATTCTTCTCAAACATCTTTGCACTGAACAGTAACACTTTAATCTTTCTACTTCCTTAATAATCTATTTTTCTCAGAAACAAGTTTTGTGGACAATATGCTTTGTGAGTTAAGTGTGCAATTCATAAACGTTCAAAACTGTCAGAAAACTGACGCAAAATAGCGAAATATTTGGTTGCAGGGCTTTTTTTAGTATTTGCTACATAGATCCATACATTGATACAGCAGGAGTACATGCAATGGTATTTTTAGAAATGTACTGCAAAACTATCTAGATGCTGCACATCTTCAGTCATCTCAAACAGACTGTCTGTATATACTAAAACTTTAATCGACTGGTATAAAAAAGAAAATGCATTATATGCAAGAAAGGGCTCAAAACTAACTAATATGTTGAATTGCTGCCTGCATTACTTAATTTTAAGTACACAAAATAAAACTTATCCTAGTGATGTCAGGCTACAGATCTAATTACATATGGTGCTTTTATTTTCTATCCGTCATCCTTAAGCTCTATCCCATATATGATTCTCTGTAACATTTCCGACAGCCTCAACAGCGTTCTGAGCACAGACATTAATTCTGGTCTACTAACAGTTAACGTACATTATTTAACTGTCTGACATGTCACTCCCCTACCTTTTTGACTTATCGGAAGAAGTACTTTTATAAATAACTCTGAAAATCAAGAGGAAAACATGAGATTTTTTAAAATAAAAGCACAAAGAAAAGTGTACTTGCTTTTCCTTCCATCCTTCCCCCCTCCCCCCATGTCCTGAAATTGAGCTTTTCCAATCATGCCAGAAATAAACACCTAAACACAAGTAAGGGCCTAGGCTACCGGATTCAACACGCTTTACAGTTAGGTCTTCAGATCAACCAAGACCAGCGACAGAAAAAGATTCTCCGCGCGAAAATACAGCATACAGCTCGGGCACAACAATAGGATGAACAAAGTGTCAAACGCAGCGCTCCTGACAGGAACAAGTCAGAAAGCAGGAACCAGGAGAACACCGTCCCCCCTGCTTCCAACCGTGGGGTGTTTTTAAAACCAGTTGGGAGTTATTCTGTCACACACGGGTTTTTCCTCGCTTTTAGTCTTTTAAAGACAGCCGGCCGGCGCTCAGCCTGCACGGCCTTTGTCAACAGCTTACGGATGGGCAGCAGAATGTGCTACAGGTTGATAAGGAGGACACCGGCGCTGCAAACGCCCTGCCTGCAGCAGGGAAGCACCCAGAAAGAACTTGCAACGCACAGGAGAGTTTCCCCTCAACCTTCGCCGGGGGCTTTAGGCTTCAGGCGACGTGCACATTCGTTCCCGGTATTTGTTTCGTGTTTACCTCCCCCTCCCCCCCCCAACCCCCCCCTTCTCTTTCTCCTCCCTGTCCGGCCATCTTGGGCCGACAGGAGCAGCCATTACTTAACTAAATGACAGGGCCAACAACTTTTCACAGAAACAAACCACAAAAAAAAAAAAAAAAAAAATCAAACCAAAGCCAAG
>JAOXNO010000001.1:118982933-118999340 GCA_028565335.1 Limnodromus scolopaceus
CCCCCAAATTTTGGCTGCGTCCATTGGTGTGTATTCCAAATGTGGGCATGCTTTCATTTATGTTCATAGTTTCAGAAGGTAAGTAGGTAAGTTTTCACCCTCCCTTTAGGAAGTGGATGTGGCAGCTTGTGATATACTGCCTTTCAAAGAAGTCACCTGTTTGACCGAAGATGATCATGAACAAGTATCTCTGCTCTTCAGAAACAATGCAAAGAAAGTGAGATTTTTTTGCCTTTGTGACTATCCAGAACCTTAATACAGCTGCTGAGAAATTGATAATACTGTGTTTATATTAACTTGTATTCATCTTCAGATTGACAATTGTAGCTTCCCTGTAGCATTATAGAATTTGGCAAGTGCTCTCAATGCTTGGGGCGGGGCGGGGGGAAGCAGTTTTGTGTTTCTATGGTTTATATATGGTATTTATATATGTATTGACTTAGTATAAGATGCTAGGCTAATACCTTTGTATCCTGCTGGTTTTATGGCTTGTAAGTAAAAACAATTAAATAACACTTCTAAAACAGTTCTGGAACAAAGTTAAGGGGTTCTTTTTTGTGTAAACATTTGAAAGGAGCTGTTAATGATGCCTAGCAAACTAGATGCATGGATATCTTGTTTACTTTTGTAAATCCTAGAACAGAATGCAGTATTATCCAAGATACATTATTATCTGATATTTTGGGTTTTCTTGTAAAGCAGAGGATGTCACATGCTCTTACTGCATTTAACTTAGTGCTTTATAGACAATTTTTTTCAAGGAGGTATCTGAGAACTACTTGTTTTAAAAGCCTCTAATGTTTTGTATGTTGCTTTTTGTAAACATTCTTGCAGATGTCTCAAATGATAATCCTACTACATCTGCCTATGCAGCAACATTTAAAGTAATTTGCACAAGTAATAGTATATATAAATCTTGTAATCATGTACAGATGCAAGTTTTAAAGGTGCAAATAGCAGAAGGGGCTCCGTGACACTGGGTATGTCTTATCCAGAGCTAAGGCAGTGGCTCAAGAAGCTCTGTCATACACTTATTATACATAGACAATGATAATTCTCTGACCTTGTCTAAACACAGCTCTGGACTCCCTTAGAGCAACTGGTGAGTCAGGGGGCATTTCAAATAAAATAAAACATGATGCTTAAATTTGAAGACACTTGCTGTAGGGCATGCAATTCTTTATTTCTTCTCTTACGTTTTAGAATTTTATCAAAATAAGGTGGCATCCCATGAATTTGATGCATAGGACTCAGTGAATAAGGAAGAGTGTAATACTCAAAGCATGTAAGCTTGTGCATCATCATGTGTGACTGGAAGATAAAACAAGTCCTATATTAAAACACCGAACAGAAATTTGAATTAACTTTTTTATTTTTTCATAAAATTACTTCTATCAAGAGGTGGATTCTACTTAGAGGCTCTCTAGCGGTTTGTGCTCCACTGTGTCTTCTGCATGTCAATAAGAGTCGGATCAGGCCTCTAACAGGAGGGCATGAGAAAGTCTCTACCATAAACTTGACGTTCATAAACCCAAGAGCTGACCCTGCGTTTAGGTATCCGTTTTCCCTTGCTTCCCTCACCCATCAGCTGCATTTCACTTGAGAACCTGTGAAACAGGAAATTGCTAGTTTAGGATTGGTTTGGAATTGTTCCTATCTTAAAATTTCTCAAGGTATGATTTGGTCTCTGAACGTTTGCAGTTGTGTATTTGTTTGTGTAAATATATGCAGTACTACTAAAGTCAGTGTGTAAGCATTTCTCCTTTAGTGTTTTTTTGTCTTGCTTTGTTATTTAGGCTGTAAATGAGTCCTGTGGTGGTTTACTCTCGTGGGGAAAGTCAAAGCATAGTGTTTCTCTCCATGAATATATAGTCCCAAACTGAAAGCCAAGAGAAGAAAATCGCTCTAACATTTCTCCCTCGCAATTAAGAAAAAAATCCACATCCCCTACTGAATTCTCATACTTACATGTAAGCATCCAAGTCTCAATAGCTGTCTATATACCATGAAATTATCGATGCCATTGGCACTATTTTAAAGACATCAAAGTTTTGAAAGTATATGGATACATTTCTTCTTCTTAAGGATAGTCTTTATAAAAATGACTGAGCCATAATCTTAAGAAATTTACATTGGTCCTGCTCAGGCTATAGTTGTTCTCTGTACAAAAAGGAGGACAAATGTTTTATTATAAAATGTAAATACTATTGTTGCCAATCATGTCATTGGCTCTTTTTTTAATAAGTGGTTAGTTTTGCTTTTATTACATATCCCTTCAATGCAGGCACATTTCTAATGAATAATGCCACCTTGCTAAGGACCTGAACCTGCAAGTTACAGAATGCAATCTGAAGAGAGTTTCGGCTCAGCACTTGGCAGGATCCAGTCCCATTTTTAATGGACCAATTCAGATAAGCTTGCAAAGTTTAAATGCTTATCAGTACTCCTTTATTCAGGAAAGGGGGCAAGAAACAGATTTTCTTGCAAATTCAGTGTTGTTCCTAGTT
The DNA here is from genome assembly GCA_028565335.1 of Limnodromus scolopaceus. NCBI lineage: Eukaryota > Metazoa > Chordata > Aves > Charadriiformes > Scolopacidae > Limnodromus > Limnodromus scolopaceus. The sequence continues at coordinate 118,985,441 of JAOXNO010000001.1, forward strand.
TCTGTTACATCAGCCCATGCTAAAGGAAGCATTCTGTTCTCTCTGAAAACATAATTTAGTGCAATATGCATCATTAGTGAAGAACAAATCTTACCTATCTACTATTAAGCCTCTTTTACAAATCAACTGAATTTTTTCAAGTGTGTTTCTATTTAGAGTTATTAATTTTGCAAAGTAAATGCTAACTATCAGTGGTCTGCAAAATATACAGGGGAAATACATGCAGGATAATTACATTTTTTGTCTGCCAGTTGCGGGGGTTTGGTTTCGGATTTTGCCGTGTGTGAGGGTGGTTTGGCAGGGTACAGGAGATGGAGATCACAGCAGCAGCTGGAGAGTTATGAACAAGCAGGTGATGAGGGGAGGGAGCCAAGTGCAGGAGATGGATTTGACCACTGGTTGAACAGAGGCCTTTTCTGTGGCTGAATTCTTGACTAGTCAATCCAACTCTTCTTTCTGTTGCTGCCATAGTTTTCCACTACTTTTGTAAAACGTGAATTTTCTGTTAAAATTACAAGGAGTCTGGCAAAAAGCACAAGTGATCAGATGGTTTGGGTTTTGTTTGTTTGGGTGGTTTGTTTCCGCCCCCCCCCCGGTCTTAGTCAAACCAATGACTATAACAGGGCTTTTGTCAAAAATTACACAGCTGTGTAACCAACATGAAGGTGCCTCAGAACGTGGTCATGTGACGTTCCGTAACAGCAATCCCTGACTCCAGAGGTCCCATCCCAGTCCCTGTTACCAACCCAGCGCTGCAGGGTGCCCCAGCCATTCCTCAGCGATGCATGCCATGATGGAAACTGAGGCAAAGTCATTGAAGTAGCCTCAGTTAAACCAAATCAACCAGCCCCCTTCCACCAGCACCACTCCCCTCCTCCCCCCCACCAAAATAAAAGCAACACTACAACAACAAAACAAAACAAACTTCAGAGGGAGGTGACAGACACTTCCAGACAACTTTTATGGTAGTTACTCACATGCAATATTGTTAAATATTTAAGAATAACATCACTTTAATATGAAATTAAATGTCAAAACAGGTGGTACAGTGATTGTATTATTGGGTAGCATACTGTATTAAATTAAAACTTGTCTTGTTAATAAATCTCAACTATTGCTGGCTTCTGCTGTGAAGAATCCTAAGATTGTTTTGCAAGGAGATCCAATCTGTTCATAACAGTGCCTCAGGAATCGGTCAACTGATGCACAACACAGTAAAACGATAGCAATCTCCAGTCAACCTCACAAGATGCAATCACAAGAGTTAAAACCAAGTTGAAAATTACAAAAAACTTGGAACCTCTAGAAGCTTATGAGACATAGAAATGACTTACTGGTCACTTCTTGCTACTTCTAAATCCTGGGCTGCATCAAAAGCAGCGTGGCCAGGAGGTCAAGGGAGGTGATTCTGCCCCTCTACACCACTCTGGTGAGACTCCACCTGGAGTACTGTGTACAGCTCTGGGGCCCCCAGTCTAAGAAGAACATGGACCTGTTGGAGCAGGTCCAGAGGAGGGCCACAAAGATGATCAGAGGGCTGTAGAACCTCTCCTATGAAGACAGGTTCATCCCAGGGAAGAGAAGGTTCTGGGAAGAGCTTATAATGGCCTTCCAGTAGCTAAAGGGGGCCTAGAGGAGAGATGGGGAGGGACTCTTTATGAGGGTGTGTAGCAACAGGACAAGGGGTAATAGTTTTAAACTGAAAGAGGGGACATTTAGATTAAGAGATATTAGGAAGAAATTCTCTACTGTGAGGGTGGTGAGACACTGGAACAGGTTGCCCAAGGAAGTTGTGGATGCCCCATCCCTGGAAGTGTTCAAGGCCAGGCTGGATGGGGCTTTGAGCAACCTGGTCTAGTGGGAGGTGTCCCTGCCCATGGCATGGAGGGTGGAATTCGATGATCTTTAAGGTCCCTTCCAACTCTAACAATTCTATAATTCTGTGTAATTGTTAATCTGGGTGCCAGTTAGTTGGTTTTTAAGTTGGGAGAATTGGAAAAATTGCAGTTGGTGTTTGTCATGAGCTCTTTTTTTATATTGTATTGATGCAGCAGATGTTGCTGGGAATCACAACCCTAATCCAAAGACAAGGAGGAATAACTCTTTTTTCAAGATAACACTTTTGAATGCTGTGTTACCTGTGTACACGTCTCTTTCCTAATGGAGCATGGTCAAAAAGGAGCACGATTCTGCACAGTTGGCAAGGCTAAAAAGGAAACAGCATCTACCAAATGATACAATTGGTAGATTATGTAGGAAAATAATCCACACTCTTCCTTCACCCTAAAGAAAACACCGGGGTTTTCTCATCTGTTCATACACTTCTCTTTTTTTTCCTATGTAACATGTTTTACAAATTGTTTCATTATTCACAGAAATGTTTAGGAAATAACTTGTGTCTTAAAACATATATTAAATCTTAAATTTATAAGTATAAAGTTTATTTTATTGAACCAAGCCTATCTTTGAAATGTTTCCATTACAGTCATTCAGAAGCGCAGGAATCACAGCAAAGGTGTCTGGGAAGTGTTTAAAGTCATGCTAAATAAACAATAAATACCAGAAGGGTTAAGGATTAAAAATTAAACTTTTAACTACTATCTGCTTGCTTTGCAGCCTTAATACGTGGGATATGATTCCTCCTCTACATTAGCATTCAGGAAGTTTTTTACCATGAACATGTAATTGTTTGTATTAGAAGCTTAACTGTTGTATGCGAAATTAGAATCATGCCTATGGGTATTTAAAATGGAAGAATAATACCAGCTAATGACTTTAGTGTAACTGGTAAAATTACATCAGGGAGAGTATTTCAGATTTTGCAGATTGGACAAATTTATATTGATGAGAAATATACAAGATTTAGCTCCATAAAATTTAATGAAACCAAGCATATATTGAGGAAATGAAAGTGTACAGGCTTATTTGTTGCAATGTGTGGAAATTGGTTAACTTTTTATTTGAGGGAGAAACAAAGTTCTGCTTTATGGAAATTTCTGATTATTTTTCTGAAACATTGTTTCTTCTTTTTGACATAAACAGTTATATGGTCTTGCAGATAGGTTTCTTTAGTAAATTATATTTATTGAACTTGCTGTCTCTTCACAAACAAACATGTGTCTTTACCAGCAGTAGACAGAGGCATATTCCTTTGCAGAAAGGACTGAGTCATTTTGAAATACAGAAGGAAACTAGAGGAGCGTCTCTTCGAAGTTCCAAGTATTTTCTAGAAAAATGCTCCGTGGCTTTTCTGGCCGTTTTCAACTGTGTAACATCCTCTTCTGCTCAAACTTAACACACACCTACTCTAAAGACCTCCCAGCTCATTACATTGGGTAATGTCAGTAGGCTCTACCATTCAGGCCCTGGCAAAAATAATTTGCATTCATCATCTGGCTTACCAAATGAGCTATGATTTGTGTCATAGGTTTTGTTTTAATTACTCCAAGAAGCAGAACTGCTTCTCACTTTTATCCTCAATATACGGTGTAACTGCATCCTCCAATGTCAGCAAAGTTTTGCTTAATCTAAACTGTTGGGTGCTATAAATAACTTCTTGCTGTGAAAGGTATGAGGTAGAGCATTTTGGATATTAATTGCAAAGAACCGAGAGATTCAAGATTAAAATAGGGTCAGGTTTTTTGGCCTTCCTAATGAAGACATGAAATCTGAAAAGATTAGAATAGAATTAGTTAAATAAATACTTATTTATTTATTTATTTATTAATATAATTAGTTGGAGAACTTGTAGTAAAATACTCGACACTTGAAAAGTGTTTAAAAAAGGGAGATGCAGAGTCAAATACACCCATGCTTTAATGAACCAGCTGCAACTGTCAGGCAATCAGTGGATGCATGAGTGCTAAAATAGAATGAGATAAATCTCATTTTCAAAGTTGGACAGTTTATTCAGAGACTGAATCAAATTAAGAGCGTGTGCATATGTTCTACTAGCATAGAAACAGTATAGTGAATGAACACAAAGATAAGCCTAATAATGTTATCCATAGAACATCTGAAAGGAAGTAGAATAGAACAACATGTTTTAACCAAACAGCTCACAAAGCAGTCCTCTGATATATCAAAGCTAATTAGGACAGAGTCCAACAATTGCAAAAGATATTTAATTGTAAAGAGATATCCAGCAATGTTTTGTCTTATCTCTTAAGCAGATCATTAAAGGCTTCCTGTTATATTTCTTCATGACTTCTTTTCAGGAAAATCTATTACCCTCTCCTCAGGAGGAGATTGAGACCTACCAGAACAATTCATTTGGCCTACTCCCAGCCACCCTGTCTTCTGAGATCCAGACAGGGAATAATAATAACCTGCATGAATAGTTCCTGCAATAACCGTCTGCTCTGATTGTTGCCTTTCCTCATTTTCTTCATCATACTACACAACATACATACGTTCAAAATTTTGATCCAATCAAATCTGTTGCACATGTGCAGAATGTATCTGGGAATTCATCACAGCACAAAGTGGAGCCATGAGTTTTGCCATAGCAGCAAGTTTGGGTAGTCTCAAATTCCAGAGAAAAAGACAGAAATTATCTGTAACAGTTAGTGTTGGGAGAAGAAGGGCTGGCACCACACGAGAAGTTTCTCAGTCTTTCTGTCGACACCATCTTTTGCTTTCATATGCTTTTGCATGTGATAGTGGCCTGATAGTCTGGGGCAAAATCCTTGAACAAAACAGCAGCAACTCTTTCTACAGTTAAACAAGGTCTGGATAGAATAATCTTTCATCTCATTGGGGGAGTCTTTCTTTCCTATACATATGAGAAATGGGGGAAATAGATGTAATTAGTTAGACTGTGCCCCAGACTGATGCCTAAAGGTATTGTTGTTTATTTTTTACACATAGAAATCAGTATTTTAAAAATAACTTTTCAGCTGAACCTATTCTCATGCTTTTAGTTGGCGCTTGTTCTTTTTTCCTTTCTTGGTCTTCCTCCACAGCATTTTAATAGAAATCACTATACAGTTCTTGTTCTCCACCCAGCCTTTGGATTTCTAACTCAAATTTATCACTCTTCTTGGGGAAAATGTGTGCTTTACAAGTGTGTTTTTCTAGGCTTCCTCCTTGTCACACTGTAAAATCAATGCAAAGTACGTCCTGCCGTTTTTCTAAGCAGAGGGAGAAATTGTATAATCTCTGTAGAACAGATGCTTCATTGCCACTTGACCTGTCTACGATCCACTGTTCTTAAGTCCTATCTGTAGGTAATTGTACTTTTTCATGAAAAGTGTTTTGGTCTAGAAGAAGGCAGATAATGTCTATGTGGTTTTGCCCCTGCTTCATTTCAATGTATTCTTCAATAACAAAGTAACTGAATATAATATTTTAAAATCAGTTTGTTTTCTGAAATCAAGTGAACTTCATCCAAGCTCAAAATCCTGACAGTCAGTTCTAACATTTGCAAGTACACACTGAAGAAAAATATTTTGACACCTAGACTGTCAAATAATCTGTCAGTAACAGTTATATCATTCACGGAGAGAAATGATAACTTCTACAGTAATTTATTGGGAAAATAATACATTTACTGCAGTGAAATACCCTACCGGATAAGCAACTGGAAAAGTTACTTAGCATTTTTGCAGGGGAAGTAGTTGGCTTCACAACATGGGTTATTCTCCAGTGATAAAAAACCAACCAAACAAACAAAAAAAAACCCAACAAACAAACTGGTTGCTAGAAATCATCAAGGAAGAGCAGGTACCTGCAAACACCAGTATGTGCACATATGTTTAATAAGCATTAGGAACCTCATGCTGAAAGTTGTAACGCATAGGGAAAAGCGAAGGGGTGCTCAGGATCGTACTCCTCACAGAGGAGGCTAGTGGGGCACAAAGGGTTATACACCAAATGCTTTACTTGGAGTTACTCTTAAAAGCTAGAGAAGTTCTTAGCTCTGTTGTGCTATGTCTGGAAAAACGGCTCTGTCTTTGGCCAGAGGTGTTTCCTGGCATGATGCAATGACTGCTTTGTGGAGCTTTCGCAGCTGTTGGTTTTGCATCTTCCAATTTTGCTTCACTGACATTTTTCATTTTTCTTTGTCTGTTAAAAAAGTAGTCTTGTTTCTGTAGAGAAATGTCTGAGGATTATGTGTAATGACGGTAGCGATCATTTCCGAAGTGCTCAGAGGACTAAAGCCCAGGTTTTGTTGGCTGGCATATTGCTGTTAGGTGGTACCAGTCTGAGGGTACGTGGTGTGTCTGTTTTTAATCTGGCATAATTTGTTTCCCATACTGATTTATACATAAAATTTTAAGTATTAATTGTGGCTTCTTGGAGAGAAAATGCTTTTTATCATGTAATTAACAAGTAGTAAAGTAATAACAAATAGTTACTGTTATTGTTGGCAACGATGACAACAAAAGATACGATTTTGCAAGAATAAGCAAGACCAGGTCATATCGAAAGACTGGCAACTTTAAAGATTATTCAGCAATTAAAGAAAGGTGTTTGTAACATAGGCAATCTCAGCTTTCAAGTTCTTCTTAACTCTGCCCGTAATTAGTCAACTGAGTTTCACTGGAACTTACCTTTCCCTTGATGGTTAATGCCAGTAGCAGTCCTCTGTTAAGCTACTTCTTCCAGAGTCTTTTTCAGTGCTTTTCCTGATGCAGGAGAAGTTTTCCCTTTTCAGACACTCTAAGCTATTAGATTCAGTTGATGAAATTTACTCTGAGCTTCATGTGTTCTGAGTCACTTGTTAGAAATTACAAAAGAAAATGTGTAAGACATGATCTTAGGTTGTTACATCTTATCACCTCTACATTACATTGACATTTTTAGTAGTAAGACAATGTAACAAATTATTGTGGAACTTCCTTGTTTTATTATTTTCATTTATCTTCAGTGAAACTAAAAAATGAAAGACTGTTGCTATATTCATCTTTATTTATCCTCCTTATTTCTTCTTCTGTATTTCGTCTTTTTCTGAGGCAAAACAGAAGAGGGGGAACGAGAAGGCTGAGGCTGAAAAAAGGAAAAGGTAAAAGAAAAGCAAAACAGGGGAAAATAAATAAAAAACTCGATACTTTTTATGGAAACTTTTAACTTGAAAACATATCCTATTTGAAGGATTTACGGTTATTTTATATGGAATAACAGTAATTTTGTCTTTTTTTAAAAAAATCTCAGTCATTTCTGATGTAAATCAGCATAGCTCACCAAGGTCAATCGAGGACAAGTTGCACAAACTTTAGCTACCATATTCGCCCATACTTAATATATTTTAAAATACTTCATCCGAGTTGACAAGATATGCATATGGTATCTGAGTTACCAGACTGAAGGGCTGCAGCCTTTAGCCCTTTTAGCCTTCCTGTCTGTCTCTTCGCTGTCATATTTCACTCACGATCTTACTGTATCAGACTTGAATTATCAGCCCTTTTTTGTCCATAAAGCATCCAGCATATTAAAATGTTTTGTATAAACTATAATAAGAAATTTGAACCCATTTCAACCAAAAAAAAGTTATATTTTTTTCAAAATCATAGCCAATTCGAAAAATCAACTGTTTAAGCTTTTTGAAATGTGTTGTGGATGTAGTCGTGATTTATGTGCAATCAGTTATTTTGTATCTATTGAAAAAAAACAAGTGTCTATCTTGCATTTCATAAATCAGATTTTTCTGTATACAAAGCACATGTAAACAAAAATATTTGGAGACTGCATATTTGTGACATGATGACATGTAATGTAATGTACAAACACTCGTTATTTTGAAGTACCCTATTCCCCTACAATGAAAATTAAATGACAGATGATGCTTGCTTTACTGTATCACAGTTCAGCTGGTGGAACTTTCCAAATTCAGGTGGTACTGTTGTTTTTTCCAAATAGGTGTACTGAGAAGTTAAATATTTTATTAGTGACCTATCTTTGCATCAGAGTGATACGTCAAAACTGACGTGGTGTTTTGTGCATCTAAGCTATTTGGAAATTCTTTTCTCCCATATTAATTGTGGTTTCATCAGAGACAAATTCTGGTTGTACCGAAATCAGTGAAACATTTCCACCGGCTTCAGTGGGATCGGGAATCAGCTGTCAGAGGGCAGGGGAAGAGCACTGCTGCCTCCTGAAGCTGATCTAAAACCACGCTGTTGCCAAATGGGGAAGTCATGTTCTTGCTTCCACCGATGGCCCTATTTCTGGTTGCATCTTTCATGCCCACCTAGCGATCATGTGGCTGTGCAGAAAGCAAGGTCAGCTTGCTGATCCACATGAAGAGTATCATAAGAAAGAAAAAAGTTATCCTTGCTGGAGAAGAGAAGGCTCTGGGGAGACCTTACAGCAGCCTTTCAGTACCTAAAAGGGGGCCTACAGGAAAGCTGGAGAGGGAGTTTTTTCAAGGGCATGTGGTGGTAGGTCAGGGGGTAATGTTTTCAAATTGGAAGAGGGTAGATTTAGATATTAGGAAGAAATTCTTTACTGTGAGGGTGGTGAGACACTGGAACAGGTTGCCCAGAGAAGTTGTGGATGCCCCATCCCTGGAAGTGTTCAAGACCAGGCTGGATGGGGCTTTGAGCAACCTGGTCTAGTGGGAGGTGTCCCTGCCCAGGGCAGGGGGGTTGGAACTTCATGATCTTTGAAGTCCCTTCCAACCCAAACTATTGTATGATTCTGTGATCTTGTGATAATTACTAGGGCAAACAGTGTCAGCTATCGTTCACGTGGTGCAGATTCCAAGCTGTGAATCAACATCCATAAGATACTTAAATACAAAAGAACTGAGAACATAAAATTTAGTACTGCTAAGGTATTTTATTTTGTGAAAACCAAAACAAACAGGCTGAGTCTTGTGGAGGAGATGTAAAGTCACATTATTACATTTTTCCAATATAAACATAGCCGGAAAAGGCTAAAGAAAATCATGTTTAAAGCACAAAAGGTTGAGCAGTATATAGGATGAAAACTAGAATTAGCTAAAAGTAGTTGTTACCTGACTGGCTATTTAAATAAGCATTGCAGCACAGAAGCTTTCAAGCAAGGTTGAGGATCATCAACAGGCCTAACATATTAGTACATCATAAAGTATAGTGCATAAAAGTGATTTAAAAACCCCAAGCATTTCTATTATTACTTAGTCAATGATGCAGATTCTTTTAACATTTTTTCTATTTTTTGTTTATTGTCAAGGCTGCAATATGTTAAACATTTATAGGATCCTCTATAAAATTATTTCTTGTCGTTCTTTTGCTACTGCATCTAGTAAAATAGTCTTGCATTTGTGTTTATGTCTTGTCATTTTTTGCACCACATCCATTTTTGTGAAATCAAGAAATATCAAATAAGAAAAATGCTATTAATGGACTGTACAAAAGGTAAGTAGCTTTTTAATACCAGTGGGAAAAAAAAGCTGGGTTTATTCCCCAGATATTCCCGTAAGTCAAAGTAATCATGGAAGTATCTGAACCTTGTATCCTTAGTTTGGTTTCATAGGTTTCAAAAGCTCTGTTACTTTCAGCCAAACATACACTAATAATGTTTCCAAATGCCTGTATCTTATTTAATTAAAACAGTGTCAGTACTTTCTGCTATCTCAATTAAGTGATAAAAAGCAGACGTCGTAGGTTGAAGGCCAGACTCCAGAATCTGATATTCCTGAAATTTATTTCTGTCAAGAATTTTAATGAATTCTTTATTGTTTTCTTCCTATTGTATCAACACACTCTTTGGTGTTTTCTCTTTATCATAGATGTCTGGAACCCTGTCTAAGTTTCTGTCTATGTTGTGGGGTTTTTTGTATTTGAAATGGGTTTTTTGCTGCTTTCTTAAGTCTGACTGTCTTCCTAGTGTCTTTCTGTGGACATTTTGTGGTTCAGACTTATTTGTTTCATTGATAAATAGTTTTGTATACAATTCTCTATTCCTAGTTATGTGTCCTTTGCATTGCTAGATTTGTAATTATTTCAAAAGAAGAGAACAAACTTGAAAAACCTAGTAAACCTATGCAGTAATATGACTACCGAGTAAAGAAACACAGGATTAGTCAGTGAAGTGAACAAGGCAAGTAAAATATAACTGGAACTTGAGTGGAACATTTGACAATGTGTCGTTCGGTTTTACATGGAGTAGTAAAGGTTAACTGGACTGCAGGCGCTCTCCTAAACCAAGGATGAGTGAGGATAAATGTCTCAGGCTGGAAGGAACACTGGGGGACATGGAGCACTGTTCTGTCCTATTTGGTATCTTAGTAAGTCATTCAGAAAAAAAAGGAAGTAAGTTGGTTATTATCAGTTAGCATGAATTCTAACATGCAAACACCAGGGGAATGCAATAATGCGAATGCAGGACTGAGGACAACAAACGGCAGAATTCTTGGCCAAGTGCGAGTTAGTGCCGCTAAGGCAATGTGATCAAAACCAACGCTATTCCAGGGGAGGGACAAACCTGGATGACAGAAACGATGTAAAGAAACCAAGGAGCAGCATCAAGTAAGTATATACAGCAAAAGACCAATGCAATTTTGAATAGCAGAGATACAACCTAAGAGACCAACGTGGATTGCCTTCTTTTCACAAGACTTTTGCAATCACATTTGAAAGACTGATTTCAGTTTCATCTCGATAGCAGAAAAATAACTAGGGGATTTACAAAAGAACAGAAAACTGTCAGGGAGATTAAAATCTATTATTTAAACAGGAAGATGTAAAACCTGAACAAATTAAACTGATACTGATTATCCTGATTAACAATCTCTTGAGGAGTGGAGTGGAGTTAGTAAGATCCCTAAGGTCTAGATCCCAAGGTTTGGCGTTACATGTTTACAATTTCAGAGATTAAAATTGTCAGCAAAAAAGGGAATATTGACCATGTTTCTTGTGGTTCCTGGTTATTCTATTCCCAAAATTTGCCAGATATTTGTGTGTTCTTCTAAAACAGATTTAAATATTCAGGACTGATACACAATTGAAATTTATAACCTGAGGAAGCCCTACAGCATTAAGAAGGGAACTAGAGTGCAACTTGTTAAATAAAATGAAAGAAAATGGATGAAATTTAAAAATATAAGATTCAGGGTCATTATTAGCAAACATTTAGTTAGTGATGTCTACATGGCAGCATAAATCATTGCTTTGAACATTTGAAACTAGATAGGAAAAGACATGGAAAAATCAGTGATTAAATCTGATTGGTTGGATGTATAAGGATGACTAATAAAATAGGGTTTTAATATCTAAAATCTGTGCTCCATCCAGGAAATTGAAACTGCATACACATGCATCCAAAGGATACCAGAATTTGACCCTATAAGTGGTAAAATCCAATGACTTCCATTTGGCAAGACAATCCCAAAGTATTCTATGCTGCTGAAGACTATAAATAAGTAATGTATTTATTTTTAAATAAATGGAAAATGAATAAATTTTCCCATATTCCTAAATTTTCATAAATCATTGTGATTTACTGTGTCAGTCTTATTTTTCAGTTCTGCCATCTATTTCAGTTCAGTTTAAAGGCTGTACATACGGAGAGACTGACTACAAGATCTTCAATCTCTGGAAATCCAAATCTAACGGAAAAAAGTTTCTGGCAAGGTTACCCCTTTACCTATGTGAAGAAGTAGCAGTACTTCTAATTAAGCATTGTCCCAATCAAAAACGGCATTCTGTTTGCTTAAATTCAGGGTCTATGGGATATAGGTATTCCTTTGTATAAAGATGTATACTGAGGATTCACTAGAAGGAAAGCAAGTAATGGGTCAATAGGAACATTTTATGTAGTTTTGATGCTGCAGAGGTGGGCAGGTGAATTGGAGGTTTCCTGGTTGTAAGCAGAGCCCAAGAAGCACGAAGAACTGGTCATCAGTAAGTATTTCTGCTGACCAGAGTGCCGGGAGTGAACAGGGAGACCGGAGCAGAATTTCAGCTTTATGGTGTGTTTTCTATAAAAAGCTCCCTTTTGATGTCTCTCTCAGTTTCATTCTGCTCATTTTTCATATCAAAACTAAAACTTCCTTTCCCTGCAATTCCTCCATTTCACATCAGTTTGTGGCACAGTGAATTAACTCTTCCAAACCAGGAGTCGATAACGTCTTGCTTCAGGAGGTGCCTAATCACTGTGATGAATTGTCCTAAAAAATCACAGACCTTTACAGATGACATTTTCATCTGCAGTAAATTGAAGATGGGTTTAGCAAACAGCTGCTTTCTAGAACAGCCGGGATTAGTCATCTCATTCTTACATCAAGCATAAAGTAGTTATTTTAAATGGGGAATTATGGAAGAGCCAAATAATTCTGGATTATTGATCTATTTGTCTGCTGGGAGGTTCTGAGTGAAAAATCTTTTGCTCTGTTGTTCTTCATTCAGATGCCATTAGTGGAGAGGTTACTCTAGGATCACTATGAAAGAAATTGATATAATGCCCACAGTGCTCAAAAAAGTGTTTCGTTTCCAAATAAAAATAAATGGAAGTTAACATAGAAAAAATGTGATGTTTGGTAACTTAGAAACCACAATGTTTTACAGTAGCAACATCAATCAGAAGCTGCTATAAAACATGGCTTAAGACCTTGTAGAATTGTACTTAATGCTTCAGACATAAACAGCCTAACTACAGTGTAATCAGTGATTACCACCCCTGTCTTCTAAAGGATCTATTTGCACGCACTTTCTTTGACTATAGTAAGAGATAGACTGGCTCAATTTTATGTGTGGTATAAATACGCTTTTTCTCATTTCACAATAATTGCCTGTGGTTGTTTAATTTGTCATTGTGATTGAGATCTTTCCTCATTTACACTTCCAAAGTCCTATTGACTTGATGTAACAGTAACGTATTGTGTAACTATGAAAATCAGTGCAGGGTATGACGCAGTAAAATAGCATTTGCAATAAAAAGTGGAACATAAATCGCCCTTATTCATACCCAAGTAATCGAGAGTGCTTTGTAGTAATTTCTACACTATGTTTTTCTATCTTTAGAAAAACAACAATGTGTCTTATAATAATGAATAAGAAACTGCAGAAAGCTCCCGGCTCAGTGCAGGTGTTTACAGCTTTTTGCCCCTCTCCTGATTTATGAGGTGCCCGTTTGCACGGCGGACGAGTCGCCTTCCAGCGCGCACCTCTGGGGGTGCCCAGCTGAAGCCCTTGAAGGCAGCTGCCTCCCTGGATCACATCACGCTCCCGTTACATCCCCTCTCTCGCTCCTCCACTGTACTTTGCTGCCTGTTTTAATTTTTTTCACCTGAAGAGCAGAAGCAATTTAGCTTTGTGATTTTACTACTTTTTCTTAAAATAATTCCTTCATGTTTCTCTTTACGGCCAAGTAGTTCTAAACATCAGTTTGAAACCAAGCCAGAAGGTGTAAGATTCTGTGATTCTGTGATTCTGTGTCTTCTGGCCTGACTGGGAGTGGCCGGCAGTGAGGGTCCTGCACTGGATTTCCCAACCAGCTCTATGGGGCTGTGCTCACAGGGGACCACTGGGACGGAGCATCGCACCTGACCCACCGGGCGGTCCTGCATCAGGCAGCCTTCTGGGGAGGGGCAGGTGGAAAATTTATATAAATAGAGTTTCTTCAGTGTAAATTATAAGCAATTTGTTTTCAAAAACCCACTTTATGGGTATGTACACACATCTGTATTTAAAACCAGGAATGGGAAGGGAGGGACTGCTGTGTAATGATTGCAGATGGCCAGGAGGACCTTTGCCAAAGGTGGGCACGTGATGGCCTGTGTCCTGGAGAGCTGGGAAAATTTGGGAGTGAGGAGGGGGACTGGGATTGAATCCATTTCACCCACCAAAGGTGGAAGAGACGCACCACGCTGCTAGACCCAGAGGGGAGGGCAACTGACTAGAGATTGTCCTGGAGGCCCCTCAAAAGTGGATCTTGGGACTTGTGGGTAGAGACTTCTGGGAGACAGAAAAGTGAG
>JAOXNO010000001.1:119002352-119031065 GCA_028565335.1 Limnodromus scolopaceus
GGGGCCAAGAAGCAGACAGAGGGATGGGTTATACCAAAGTTGTTGCACCACCTGCCTTCCCACTGATCGCGCTGGAAACACGGCCTGCGGCAAGCACAGCTTCATTCTCATAAAAGAGCGATCCACTGCTTTAGACTTCACAAGGCTCAGCAGTGTCTCCAGTGGGCTGTTCTGGCTTCTACAACCCAAAAGGACACGCTGAGAATATTCAACAAGAAAATATCCTGCAACAAGCTCAACCTTGGTTTTTTGTTTCTTTCTTAAAGTTGCTTGCCTGTTTGCTATGACCCAGCCAACTAAGGGAGAGGTTTCTGTTCTTTGGTTTGTTTAACAAATATAAACAACACCATTATAGTCACTTTCAGTCTGTTGAGCAACGGAAGTGTACCATACCAAGCCAAGCCCGGAAATGCAATAAGATGTGCCTGGTGAAAAAAAATAAAAAAGAAAAACTGCTTCTTAGCCCTCCCTTCCCACCCCATCTCTGCCCGTCCCTATGTTTGTAACCTACAGCCTCCATAGGGTAGGGAACGATGGCATTTGTTCCCTTAGGTTCAGGATGACTTTCAGGGACTCTGTTATTCATTGAACCTTAGAAAACAGAATTGTTTATTTCCAGCATAATTTCCAAAGCAGAAGAGTACTTTGGGTTGGGTTTGACTTGTGAACCAGAGAAAACATGTTGGAAGAGTCCGGGCTATGAAAGTGTCGGTTGGCTGCAGCCCGCGCTCTAGAGGCAGTGTTGGTCTGCCCGTGCTCCTCGTCTGCTCGCACCACCACAACCATGACAGAGTTCTTCATTCACACCACCTTTCAGACCCCATGCTACAATCATAGGATATCCCAAAAGTCAATGATCAGCAAAAGATATTTCTGCAGGCCAGGAAACATGGAGCAGGAATTCCCACAAAGGAATCCTTCAGAAAAAATTAGCCATCATTATTATTTTGTATCTAGCTAGACCTGGTCACTATGGATTTGAGTTTTTCATTCTTTAAATTATCTATTCTCTTAAATTCTTTGTTGGATACGCTGCAGCTAAGGCATAGAGACCCCTACCTAACATGATGTCGGAGGTCTGAGACAAAATAACACCTGAACCCAAATCCCAAACTTTGTGGCTTTGACCACCGGGCCAACTACAACTATAATCTTGCTGGATTATGGAGAAAAAGAAACAGTTCATTTCACCAATAACCTAACAATGTATCTTTTACATTAGCTATATTTTTATATACACTCACAAATTAGAAAGAAATTAGACAGACACTCACAAATTAGAAATCCATGTACATTTATTTCAGGTAATATTTATAAGCTAATGGTATTTATATAACATATGCATGGCTTATATAACATTTAAATATGTGTATGCGTGTTTTCAAAGTGCATTAGCATGACACTTACTCTGACACGTTGTCTCTCACTGCAGAACTAGTATATTCTACTTTCCCCCCCACGTTCATTTCTTATTGCAACCCACAAGAAAGCAGCTTCATCAGTAACTTATTTTGGCTGACGTGCACCTATAAATGTGTAGCATTTATTTCCCATATTGCTGCTCACAAAATGTTGCCAATGCTGTTGCGCTCCTTTGTTTAAAGTTCTCCTCTGAAAAGCTCTCCGCAAGGGCTGTGTAGGAGGCTTTGCAGCAGGGAGGGCTGAAATTGTTTTTCTGAAAAATATTCTGAAAGGTCTGTCCTTTTCAAGGTCTTGGCCAGCTGCACAGCTATTTTCCTCTTTTCATTTTCTTTACTACTGCAGCACCGAATAATAGTCCCTATCTAACATTTTACATATAAAATACATAGTTGAATCTCTACCATATACTTCCCTCTTCAGCAGCTTTTACTGGGCACAGAGACTCTCCTTTGGCCAGCACAGTATTCAACCCCTTTACAGACCGGCCAATTTAGGGACCAACTCTACCACCATTACACTCATCGTGCATTCCTTATATTGCATGTAGTCCCTCAGACGTCAACAGGTCTCTCATGACTACGGAGTAAACTGATATCATCTATGTCAAAACCTAGTCTTCAGCAGTTGTCTCTTGCCCACCCGCGATGCCAAACAGCCTCGCTTTATTCATGGAGGTCACAAGTACCCTGCTCGAAACTCGGCGCCGATCTGGTTCCTGCACAGCCCCCCAGGCGATTCAGCCATCTGAGCAGCGACGCTTTCCTCAGCCCGTTCACCCAGGAATGCCCACCCTACGTATGTCCAAAAGTCCTTGCAGGATCCATCCTCGGTTGTGCTGTGGCACGATGCATTGCACATGAAGACAGGAACAGCCTTAAGGTTTTTGCGCACATTGACACATACGTGGAAAAGTGGATACTTTCCCTCATTCCAGGCGCTTTAGCTATAAATTCATAGAGAACTTGAGTAGACATAACTTTCTTAGTATGTTAAAAAATTCAGACTGTGGAAAGAAGACATTTCTGAAAAACAGATTTTAGTCTTTGAAATAATTAGACTGAGCTGAACAGATTTTTGGCATTATTTGTAAGCCAGTCATTGTTCAGCCTTTGTACTTAGAAGAGCAATTATGACTCCTTTGGAAACATCCTTAGTTGAACTTTTAAAATAATAAAAACACTCCTCCATAAGACCACATCAACATATGGTTTTTGTAACAACAGCACAAACAAATCACCCACTCATCAAACACATTTAGGAAGAAGACAGGAACAAACAGAACAAACAAATTTTCTAAAGATTACTTACTGGTCCTGATCAATCAGAAGAAAAAAAAAAATCTAAATTGAATTCAGGAACTGCCTAGGAGATACAGAATACACATAAAATATGCAAAATACAAATAAACAAAACCATAAATACTACCAAACGCTGTAAAGCAAAGTTTATAGATAATACGCTGAGAAGTTGTATTTCAAAAATATTGAGCTGCTGATGCCCAGCTTTATGATCCACTCACTTTATAACTTCGCTGATACACGATGAGTAAGCAAGAAAGAGATAAAGTACATCTAACAAGTGATCATTATCAGAACATCCTCCTTGGTTTCACCACCTTCCTGGTAACTCCAGGGTGAGGTCCCAGCTGAACAAGAGCTGGTGGGTGATGTGCATCCCTGCTGTATTTCCCTCTGGTCGATGCTGCTGAGTGGTGACCACATGGGTGTGAACTATTTTGAGATGCACGGACCCCTGTCACCTTTCTGTGGCTCCAGCCAGCTTGGTGTGGCTCCTGTGGTGCATACCGATGAGTTAGTATCACTTCAGAGAAGCACATGTCCCAAAGCACAGCTATCTGGGCTTCTTCAGCTTAACGCTAACACAGAAAATACTCTGGCATCATAAGCATCTGCGCTTTCCAGGAGCCTGGTCTTGGGGCAGTCCCGAAAGCATCCATGTCTTTAGAAATGTGGAAGTTGAGGTAAATGGACACAGAAAGGTTTTGAACTGTAAGTCACTCCTGATCTTACATGCACACACACATACATAAGGCCTGTACCTTTTCAGAGCTTTAATTTCCTCACCACTTTTGAGCACCTTCTAGGTACTAGTCAGGATTTTCCAGAGGCTGGAAAGACTCCCCTTCTCCTTTGGTTCACCACATCTGTCTCTGCTTACTGCATCTGTTCATGCACAGACTGGAGACCATGCCCAGAAGACGGCGGCTTCTCCATAACCTCCTTCTCTGCCAGGTGACATCCAAATCAGTCCACCTGCGTGATCTATGTCCTTGCGGCGCATGTACGGCTTCCTGGGGCTGAGCACTGAGAAACAACTTGGATGCCAGCAGCAGCCAGTGCAGCTTCCACACAGCTCCCTGTGAAAACTTCAGCCAGACCTTGGTCTACAAGAAAAAGGGAGCAAACAAGCTCCACATTCAAAACGGGGTTTGCCATCTGATGAATACCCAGAGGGAGCCCTCAGAATGAAACAAAATTTTAAAAATGAACATAAGCAGATTCCTCCAAGAAGCGATCCTGCCTGCATGTAGGTCTGTTGTTCTTGCTTGCCTTTTTCCGAGTGAGTACGTGCTTTGTGAATAGGAGAATAGACTAGAAAACTCTGCATGCTAGTGTTGATTCCAGTTGGAAAGTGGACCACACTCACGCTTGTCATCCTCCTCAGAGTAACTCTAGATGAGACTGAACAAGAACAGCATTAAAACACCAGTGGCTGAAATGGAGGCCCTGCTACCACACTCTCACTGTTGCTGCAGCCTGTAGGACTGGGCAGAGGGGATCAGCGCCAAGAAAAACATGGCAACCAAAACTTCTGTAGATAGAGCCAGAATGTCTTGCTTGTTGTCAATGTAATGAATTAACGACAGGAAGAGAAATGAAATTTCCTCCTCTAATCCCTACCGGTGCCATTTTCAGGTTCAGTCAAACCCAGGATTGCTGCTGCTACAGACATTTAGCTCAGAATTATGTCCCAAATAGCTTCAGCAGACGGCACTGCCTCTGTCCTGCCACGGCCTGAAAGCTCTGCATAGTAGTGCTTGGTCTTCTTCAGGGGGGCGTCACTCTCAGTCTGCAAAAATCATTGTCGAGTCCTTGGAGAGGCACTAAGTGCTGAAGATGATCAGTGGTGATGGGTCACGGTGGGTGGAATACTTCCCCGGAAATAAATACTAGTGAAAATCAGAGGGGAAAGGTGAATGTTATCTGTCTTGCAACAGTTTTATCAGGGGCAATGGCTGCTTTCAATTTTTGTCAAACTGTCTTACAATTTTATCAGAAATCAAGATTCGAGTATTTAAAAACTGGAAAAATTAACAGTGCTACTGGAAACAATGCTGTGATGCGGCCTACTTTACTCTTGTTATTGAGCTTTGAACAGTAAGTAATTGACAGTCTGATCCTTTGGGGAATTTCTCAAGACTTAATCTTTGTTATAAAGAAATTATTTAAATTTTATTTGACATTGCTATTGTGAAGTTAGGAAAAGTCTTGGTGACAAAGTACTGTTACTCTGTACAAGTGCCATAAGGAATGCCTCTCTAACTTGTCAGTCTCTCTCTCCAGTTGCCGGGGGCCTCAATCTTTGCAGGAAAATTCCCCTTGAAATACAAATCCAGTTCTTGTAATCTCAGGGCTGCTAAAGTAAGCGAGTCCTTTGGCCAGAGAAATGTTATTTTGAGATCTGCATCTAGGAAGGGGATACAGCCACAGGGAATGGAGCAGTTGGCGGCAGCCCTGTACTTGGGGAGTCTCATGTTTGACTGTGTTGGCCGTGTTCGTGTTTTCAGTTATCTGGGGGAAATTTATTTAGTTTTATTTCAGCCAAGAATAGGAAGCACAGAAGAAGCTGTAGGAGGGCTCTTCATAAGCTTGAGGTGAGCTAAGAGCAGCCAGGTGTTTCAGTGGATGTTACCTACGACTAGCAAAGAAGTATCTGATTAAAGGGTTTTCCTTGCCAGCAGTGATGACTCACATGAATTATCTTCTCTCTTTGTATACTGTCTAATGTTTACTCATTACAGTTATGTATTGTTTTTCATTTCTTGCAAGAAAATGAAAAACATTATTGCCACATTTCCCCTCTTCAGGATTTTTAACCTTTTCTTGGTGTGGGGCTTCATGAACAGGAAAGTCTGAAATTCTTTGGGTTCTTTCCTGCTTATATGGCATTTCTGGAGAGTCCTCAACTTTTTCCAGTGTGGATTGTTTCTAAATCTGCCCTGCCCAGTTATTATCCTATTACTGTTAGCTTTGTAAAAAGCTATACAAAAGAGTTTTCTTTTTCTCTGAATTGTTTATATGCACTTAGCTACAGAAACTTAATAGGAACATCTGTTAACTGTGGAAGGGGTATGTATGACTGATTTATCATCACAGCTTCTCTGAAGAAGTAACTCCTTACATTTCCTTTGCAAGACAGACTGCCAGAAGGTCCTCTGTCACTCCATGTTCTCACTCTCTCCATTAGTTTGTCCAAGTACTTGAGTGACAGTGGCTGGTAACTCCTAAATACCTACAAGACAGAACAAGGGAATCGGATATTTGTCTCTGAAGGACAACTTAAAAATAAAATATATCACTATATTCATGATCACAGCTAAGAGCTGTTTAAATAATGTCTCTAAAATAATACAGTACTACATTCAATACCCTTTTCTGAAATTTTGTAATATGGATATCCAATAAATAAAAGGTTACTTCTAGAAAGTTAAAAACTTATTTTTTTCGCTTGTAGCAAAACTACAAATTACAAACACAAACTTTGCAGAACCCCTTAAAAAAAAAAAAGGAAGGTCACTTTGCACATACATGAGAAAAGTCTTTAACAACTTTAACAAGAATCTGACAAGAGCTGTATCTTGTTGAGACCTATATGGCATTAAAGACAACCTTCCATTGCCTTGCAAGACTTTCTGCTTTTTTAAGACTCTCAGTTCCCCTCCCCGCCCTTTATTTTCCGAGGTAATCACAAGAAGCCTCAAATTTACCTCAACACTCCAGTCTTTATTAAGCATTTTGACTGTGCAAGATTAACCTTCATGAGCTACAGTAGTCATCTCCTTCTGCAGCCTGCTCCCACTGCTGAAGTATTAGCTACCTCCTGGAGAGGTAAAGCAAGAATGAGCTCAGCTTCACCAGACTTTTGTGCTCTACTGCAAAACCAAGCCCCCCTCCAGCTGGGATCTTGGCATTTGCCACAGGCGCGCCATACAGACTGCCCAAACGCATTGATGGGACTTAGACAACTCTGACCCGCAGCCCAAGTCTAACAACAGATCAGAGGTGAGATCAAAATCACGGAATCACAGAATTGTCGGAGTGGGAAGGGACCTCTAGAGATCATCTACTCCGACTCCCCTGCCAAAGCAGGATTGCCCAGAGCACATCGCTCAGGACTGCATCCAGGCAGGTCTTGAAAATCTCCAGAGAAGGGGACTCCACGAGTGTGGAGATTAATGGATAATCAGTGTGCATCATTAACACGGAATCACGTGATTATGATTAATGGATAACCAGTGTGCATCATTAACAATGTTGTAAATAAAACCAAGTGGAAAGACCAATCTTCCCCACTTAACTTTTAAATTTTATTTCCTCACTTTTCTGGGTTAGGGCCATGGGAATGTATCCTGCCACAACCTTACCTGACACTAACCATCGTTTTTGTTTAATAACTAAAATGCAGGTGCAGGATCCAGTGCACACTGCTTGGGTGATGCCTCTGGCTCTTACTTGTTAAAAAAACATCTCACAGTACACTAAACTTAAGGTTTTACTTTTTGCACCTCTGTCCTGCTTTGAGCGATACAGGACTAATTTCTCTTCTAATGCTTGGGAAACCTGCACTTTTAGAAGACTCTAGTGTCTGAATTCATGAAAACATTTACTTTATAGCCAGCCAGGCTCTGTGGGATTCAAGGTCTCAGTGTTTTCGAGCCTTGCCAGGTGCAGGGATGAGGAGGAGCAAGGCCTGGGCATTTGACCCAGGCTGGCCAACAGGAATATTTCATACCATGAACTTGGCTCTCTCACTTGATGGCAGCACTCCAGAGAACTTCTTGCCCCAGTGCTGGACCCCTGAGCCCTTCCCTTCCTCCCAAAGCCATTGCACTGGCAGTGTCCAACATTTCCGGTCCCCTGCTGGGAGTGCACAGCTTCCTGATGATAGAATTGGCTGAGTATAATTCTTTTATATCTTATATTAGTATTGAGATCAATGCTGGTTCTTCGGTATTATTGTTAATTGTTTAGTCTTATCCTACTAAATCTATTTATATTTCAACCCTCGTGTTTCCTTGCTTTCCCCAATTCCCCTTCCTGGGTGATAAAATAATTGTCTAAATGACAATAATGGTCTTCTCAAACCATATGGGTTTCTCAAACCGTAACAACCTATTAGTTTAATTCTTCAGCAAGGGACAATTTAAGCTCCTGTTACTTAATCTAAACAATAGACATACCTTTCTCCGACGTCTCCTCCTCTCCTCATATATGAATTGTGATGGGAATTTCTAATTGAAATTTCATTAGAATAAAGAAATTAAGATCAAAGAGACTGTTATAGGATTAGAGGACTACAAAATGGAAAAGCAGAGTTTATACGATGATCACAAAACCAAAAAAAGTTCTCATAACTAAATAACATTTTACAAAGTTAAAAAAAGTGACAAAGAAAGGTTGAAGACAACCAATACAAGCAAACCATAGAAAGTCTCATATGGAGATGGCACAAGAAAGAAGGATATGTATTTCTTCACATAATAACTACAGGGAGGAGTATCTTCATTTTAACGTCCTCCTAGTGGCTCACAGTTTGGATTATGGCACCTCTCTGCCAAGCAGTCAAGAGCTGGGATAACTCCTGGTGCAAGCTTTCACTCCTGCTCCAGAAACAGTCTGGTGGCTGCTGCAGAACAGTCGTAATCTCCAAAAGTCAGAGTCTGCTGCCTTCCCACAACAGCCCTTGGCCAGGATCTCAATGGACCAAGAAATCCCTTCCCGTATCTGAGAAGACATTTCTCTGCCACTTGATCTCCTGTTGAGCTTTGAATAACAACACGTCCAGTCCGGTTTTTGAAAAGGAATCATCCACTCCTCCTCCTATGTTTATTGCCAGCTTATTCAAACTGCATTTACTAGGCTAAATCTGCAGAGAATGCAAGTTTCATTCACATATATGGCCTAGTGAAGATGGCCTGTACTGTTTGTTGCCTTTAAATTTTACAATTAATCACGCAAGATGGTGAAAAATTCAAGTGAGTGCATCCCAGCTTGGAAGTCTGGTCAGCAGCACAAAGGAGCTGTAGGACTGGAGTCACACAGCCTCCCTTGTGCTTTTTGTTCTTTGGGTTGCTTATTGTGGAGGATTTTTTAGCATTCACAAGGTAAGTATCCCATGTATGTTTGCTTTCAAGCCGTGGTAGTGAACTTACTTGCCAGAGGTACATGGGCAGATGGCAGATGCAGTCTGAAGTTGCAACTAGGGACTATAGAGCAAAGAGAGCAATTTTTCTGTATGAACCCTCTGACGCTACAGGGAAGCTCTTTGTTTCTAAAGGGCTTTTAAGGGTGAAGCCAAAACGTGGCCTGAAATTGCCTACCTTTCCCTGAACATTTTTTCCCCATGTATAGCTTGAAGAAGGCATTATGTGCACTTAATTTGAATGGGCTTGGGGTTTTTTTATACAGCTGCAGAGCTTGAGTAACATGTAGTCTCCTACATAGATAAGGTCTGACACAATTATGCCAAAGATCATGGTGGGGCTGGTCAAAAACCCTCCAAAATATTCTGGATTGCTAGAGCCACTAGGTTTGCTAGACATATAAGCGCAGGTTGTGAGGTCTGCGGGAAGCAAGAGCGATCCTAATGGTGTTTTCTGCGCTGGCATCAAGCCAATCCCGCCAGCAGTGCCTGCAGACCCTGTGCAGCTGTAAGGCACGCTCAGCAGCCACCCAGGAGCAGCACCCATGACTGAACTACCCACCATGGCTGTGGTTGCCAGAGGCCTACTGCACCCTCCACAACCAATACCTATAGAATCATAGAATCATTGAATGGTTAGAGTTGGAAAGGACCTTAAAGATCATTAAGTTCCAACCCCCCTGCCATGGGCGGGGACACCTCCCACTAGACCAGGTTGCTCAAAGCCCCATCCACCCTGGCCTTGAACACCTTCAGGGATGGGGCATCCACAGCTTCTCTGGGCAACCTGTTCCAGCGTCTCACCACCCTCACAGTAAATTACCTCTTGGGAAATGTCTTCTGCTGGGAAGTGGGTGCATCCTGATCCCAGAAGAGAGATATCAGTCACACAACCTGCCGAATGGTCTTCTGCTGGCTCTTTCCCAAACTCCTTCCTTTCAGCCAGTCACACTGTCCTGCCTGGGCAAGAAGTGTGCAAAAGGAGGTAGGGCTGCCTGGTGTATTTGTGGTACACCCGGCTGGCATCCAAAACAAATGCAAGGATGGTCTTGCCAAAAACGCTGCAGAAGCCTGTAAACCGGACAATGTGTGAATGCCCTCGGTGAGATGTCTGGGCATCCCAAGGGTACAGCGCCATGGGGCACGGCCGAGAGAAGGGTGCAGACATGGCTGTTTGTACCAATGAGTGAGCCCCAAGCTCAAAGGGATCTCAAGACAGTTTGACAAAGGCAAACTCAAGACAGTTTGGAGCAGTAATTGGACTGCTAATTACGTGTGAGATGCAGACACAGCCTAGCAGATAAGTCACAAGACTTAAACTTCAGAGAAATTCAGCAGTTTGTCAATGCACACCTAAGTATTTACAAGAAACTCAATTCAACAAGCAAACCAGTGCTTTCCAGGCTAGTTCTAGTCTCTCAGTTCATGCATGTAGAATATACTGCAGTTTCTAATCTTAATCTTCAAAAAGTATTGATCATATAAATCTCTCCATTATGAAGAATAATGAATATAATTGTTTGTACTGCAGCACGATAGTTTAAAAATGGTGAAACCAAATATTTAGAATTTGAGCAACAGAATGTAAAAAAAATTCATCAGCCAGCAGGCTCATACAATCCAAGTACAACCTTCTGGTCATCTCTCTTACATTATTGGCACCTGACTTGGAAATCTTGCACAGACTTAAGATTGTCTCTGTCAGGCACAAGATAAGAAATTTCAAGCACTGACCGAGACACAAAATGAAGTTTAGGGCTGGCTGTAACGACCATCCTGAAAATCCTTTCTCTCTATTATCTCTTCTACAGCCTCATCTACACAATGAACAAGAGAAGCAAAAGGTTGCAAGAGCTCCACAGGGATGCACTCAGCCAGAAGAGTAAACAGTAGTAAAAAATTATCTTCCGGGATCTCCCTGAGAGATAGAAATATTGCTGCTGAAAGCCAGCCACACAAACTGCTGCAGGGTTTGCGACAGCATCCACAGCTGTGAAACTGAAAAGGGCCAACAGGTCAGTCTGCGTCACTTGAAGCACCTTCCCTGTTCTCCATCTGCTACAGGAACCCCTGTTGTGCAGGTATATGCTTGGGTATAAACCCAGACTGACAACCAGGAAGACCCAAAATACCTAGATAATGGCAACCTTTCCTAGTTACCATGGATGAGTCAGTGCGTTTAACCTTTTGTCCAGTCTTGGCATTGTGAAGGAAGCCAGGAAAGCAGTTTTTTTGGTTTTATAGCATGCTGCCTTCCACTGCGTAACACACTCCGGAGTCTTTTGGGTTTTTTTGACAAACTGCTAGTGTTAGAAAAAAAAATAAAAATATTGTTATTCATTTAGCAATAAAAGTCAACAAGCTTTTTCATTATTGATTGGGAAAT
Organism: Limnodromus scolopaceus; assembly: GCA_028565335.1. Lineage (NCBI taxonomy): Eukaryota > Metazoa > Chordata > Aves > Charadriiformes > Scolopacidae > Limnodromus > Limnodromus scolopaceus. The sequence goes on from JAOXNO010000001.1 coordinate 119,013,604, forward strand.
GAATATCAAAACCCACAAATTTTATGCTTAAACATGAAAAGTCCAAAGATGTTAGGTCTTTGTCAAAACAAATTTTAAGAGATAAATCTGTGTTCCACACAGAAATAGAGTTATTGAAAATCTTAAGGAAAACAGTATATTAACTAGTTCTGTCTGGTGTGCTATTATCATGATGTTTGTGATAAAAATCAGTTAATAAGCAAACCACTATTTTATACATTAACTTCAAATTTCATACTCTGACTTCAATCTCAGGGCTGATTTAAGAAGTACCTTCACGTAGACCATATGCTGGGGTTTTTTTGTATGTTTGTTAAGGCTAGTGCAATTAGGGGGTTAATTAGAGTCTTAAATGCTTAATTCACATTTTGTGAGATATGTCTCACTCTATAAAAAGAACTTTATGACATGGGACAAAAGGGTTGGGTTTTTTTTTCATTATAGTTGCCAGTCTTGTTTATTGGCAGCATGAGAGTCCAAATGAGAGACTATAAACATTTTTAAATAAGCCGTTTCCAATTTTCTTTTATGATTTGTAATAATTGAACTCTCTTGTGTTCTTGATGCTCATATTGCCACAACGTTCCTCAAGCTATACTTACTGAGTCAGCTACCTCTATGTTATGGCTATAAAGATTGTGTGGAGCTGCATACAGTAAAAACAAAGTAAAAGCAGTAAAATAAAATTGTGTGGCTTTTAGCTACCAAAATGACACCGACAGCACCGAAGGAGGGAATAAACTGGGTTCAGTCAATTCTAAATTTCATTTTTTTAAATGTTTCACAGCTCACAATGACTTTAACCTTTGTTCTTTCAGAGGCCTTGCATTTTTTCTTTTCTGGTTATTAATTTTTATGGGACACTTAATGCCCACAGCAACACACGACCCATGTTTTCAAATGTCCCTGCTGCCTGCAGCCTATTGTCCAGCCATGCCTGCTGCCACTTTTTACTTAAAAGTTATTCTGGGACTTTTTGAGAACCTCACACATCTCACCAGCGTGAGTAAGGCTCCCACCGTGAAGGCAAGAAGCCCCAGGCTGCCAGCCCTCCCAGCCACCACCACAGGCCTACAGCCTTAGGCCTTCCAAGGCAGAGGGGCTGAGTTCCCGCCCGGATTGAGGCGTTTACCGCCGAGAAACCGAGCTCCACATTCCGTCCCTGCCGTGAAGGAGGGCGGCCATTTGGGCGGGCCCGCCGTTGCCCCCGCCAAATGGGCCGCCCTCCCTCACAGCCAGGAACTACAACCCCCACAATCCTCTGCGGCGCCGAAGAGGGGGTAAACCCATGAAGTAGCAGGCGCATGCGCACCTTGGGGGTGGAGCTAGGCTGCCGCGGGCCCGGCTCCCCTGTCAACACCAGTCAAGATGGCGGCGCGGAGGCCGCGGGCCGCCTCAGGTCAGTGGGCTCGGGCGGACTCAAGCGGCGACGGCCGCCTCCACCACCGCCGCTGCTGGCGGCCCCGGCACTTCCCCCTGCCGGCCCCTGCCTTCTAGGCGGGAGGGGTGTGACGGGGCGGGGTGGGAGCGACAGGTCGGGGGTTGAAAGCCGCTTTAAAACCGAGGTGCCCTCACAGCAGCAGGGGGATGGCCGGAGGTGCTGGGCTTTGGCGTTGGCGGGGCCGGGCCGGGCCGGGCCAGGCCAGGCCACAGGACGGAACTTGCGGGGCGCAGCGGGGAAACGAGGAGCCGTTTCCCCCGCCTCCAGCGTATCTGCAGCTTTTAACGCGCAGATCTTTTTAAGTGCGTTGGTATGGCCTCACGGTGTAACGCCTTTTTGCACAGGCACAGTTGTATGTGCGTGGAGGGTATGCATAATATTATCCTGCAAGGAAAGGAATATTGGGTTTTTTTATCAATAGAAAATGCTCTAGCACTATTATTTTCCATGCAAGGTGTTATGCTTATGTGACTTTTTATTTGAATAATATTAATTTAGGGGCAGAATTAACAAAGTGAACGCTATGACGGTGTTTTTGTGGTCTTCTTCATTTGAAGAAGTTAAACCGTTAGTACTTGATGCCTCAAAGTTGGAAAGAAAGAACATTCAATTACGACATTTTAGCATTATGGGTCTTGTTATTTATGTTTTAGTACTCAAGAACACTTAGGTGATAATAAAGGGAGAGAATTCATACCTACTTGTGCATTTCATGCATTCTGCAACCTTTTACCCATGCTTTTAGTAAGACAAAAAAAAATGGCTGACATCCTTAAGAGAATGTTTATATCTACAATCTTTTTTAGTAAGGTAGTAACTTCTCTTCCTTTCTGGAATGTCCCAGCATCATTACTGAACTTATTTTTCACCTTAAATATATCCAACTGAAGTGGACTTCAATTCACGTGTGTATGCCCATAGAACTATAATATGCTTTTAAGATTTTTTTTTTTTTTTAAAAATGTAACCATCTCTACCGTTTGACGTTTGAGTGTACTTGGTGCTTAGGATCTCTAATTTGAAGTTGTAGGAGGCCTGTTTTTAAAATGTTGACAGAATTGTACTGCAAGTATGGCATTTAATTGAAGTCCCAGATTCATCTATTTCATCTGTTGTGGAAAAGGAACAGAAGTGTGTTCTTGGCTTGTTAACTTATGCTAACATCTAGCCCTCTGAGGAAAACGTTAGACCAGAAGTTCTCAATCTTTAGAAGTTTTGGTCTATCCAGAAAAGATGTGTGTGCTTTCTCTTAAGTTAGACGTGTTTCACGTTGCTTAAGATCATAAAAGCAATTGTAGTAGGTCAGGTGAAAGCCCAGCATACTGCCTGAAAGCCATCGGCTGCACGATGAGCTAAGAAAGATTTAACAGGGTAAGCATGTACTGATAGTTTCTCAGAATTTTTTTGATTTTCATCCCAGGACCTCATTAGCCATGGTTGTTGTCTTTGTGCCTGACAGCCCTTGGTGTTTTCGTTTTTTTCCCCTTTAATTTGTTTTGTTGTTATTTGGAGTCCACGTCAGCTTTTGGTATCTACAGCATCCTGCAGCAACCTGTTCCACAGGTTAACTGGGGCTTCTGGTGGGTGGGGGGGTGACAGAGAGGAGAGGAAGACTTCCTTTTTTTTTTTGTGTTGAACCACGTACTTGCTAGTTTCATCTGATACCACTTGGTTCTTGTACTTGAACAGGTAGGAGATTCCCGTTTACCTTTTCTGTGCAAGTCATAGATTTTATAGGTTATACCTTCTGTATACCTTCTGTATACCCTCTTCCTTACCTTGAATATTATGGCATAAAATCTCAAAATCCTGAGTTGCTTGACCATCAGCAGCCTGTGTGCTGCAATTTAAACCACTGGATTAGCTGGTTAATACCAAAAATGGTTCCATTAATCTTTGGGCTTTTTACATAGATTGTTAATTCACTGTGTAACTGAGAATGTAACTTTTTTCTTTTTTTTTTTCTTTTCAAGAACATGACAGTGATGATGATTCCTATGAAGTGTTGGATTTAACAGAGTATGCTCGGCGTCACCATTGGTGGAATCGTATGTTTGGCCGGAATTCAGGACCAATTGTAGAAAAATATTCTGTAGCTACCCAGATTGTGATGGGCGGCGTGACTGGCTGGTGAGGGAGCACCACTTTTCATAACTCTGCTAGACCTTTTACTGTGTTAGAAGACCTCTTTCCAAGGCTATTTAAAGCAGATGCATTTATCTTCTCTAATAGGATTTCATTTATCATTGATCAAGATTATTCATGTGTGAATAATTTCTTAACTCATTACTCTGACTCATCATTCTGAAGTGTTTTGTAGTATTGGTAAAACACCAGTTAGCTAAGTGAACTCTTACCAGTTACAGTGACAAGGATTTGCGAAAATGTCAGAACTCTAAAAGCGCAAGGAATAAATGGAAAATTACTGCATATAACTTTTGTTTGTATGGAAAAGCATATTTCCTTACTAGTATAGATTTAGAAACCCAGTTATAATATTATGACTAAGACATATTTTAAAGGTAAAAGAAATGAAGAAAAAAATGTGTGGCAGGATATACTTTTAATTAAGAGCCTCATTTTATAGGGACTTTTTTCCCTCTAAATTCAGCTGGAGCAAGTTTGAACAAATTAACAGTCTGCTTTCATATTAACTGAAGAGAGATACTACATGCTAAAAGAATTCATGGTGAAAGCTAGACAGCAAAGATGAGCACTTAAACTGGAAAATGTGGCCACAGTCTTAGCAGCTATGTCAAGGTATTTGTTGTTTGTCAAAGGTATTTGAATGGTATTTGTCTGTTCCAATATTCTAAAAAATTTAAGTTCAGTAGCACTTAAGTTAACAGAAGTTAAGTTATGGTAGCACAGTAACTTTTAAAACAAAATTATACAGGATTTGGAAGATGAAATAGACTAAAAGTGAAATTACCATATCCAGGCTCAGTATAGCTTTGAGAAGCGTAGGCTTAACTTTCAGTCTGATATTTTTATTTTTTTTTTAAATTTACCTCTGTAGCCTTAAATTTATTTATAAAAGTTCGATGTCTGTATGCAAACTCTGAAGCTTCTAGGGAATAGGTCATCTGGCATCCATAAAAACTGGCTTATTGAAGGGTCTGGAAACCGTATATTTCAGTATCTGTAGATGTATATACCTCTGTGTGTGCATTCATGTATATGAATATGAATTCACTATTCATATGCAGGGAGAAGAAAAATTCCCCTCTGTGTGGGCTGGCGGGGGGCGGGTCAGACACCAGCAAAGTTGCCCAGAGAAGTTATGGAACCATCAGCTTTGGAAACATTCAACTCTTGCCTGAGTTAGAACCCTGAGCAGCCTGATTTAGCTCAGAGGTTGGGTCAGACTTTGCAGCTGGCCCAGTTTTGGGAAGGCAGCTGGACTAGATGACCTCCAGAGGTCCCTTCCTGCCGAAACTATTCTATGATATCGATATCTGTGCTGTTCTCTGTTTGACGTGGGAGTGTTTGGAGACTGCGAACGAGATAATTAATTTTCTGGTTGCCATGATCCATTAAAAATAGGCCAAGGCCGTGTCCCAGCAGAGCGGCCCCGCTGGTTTTAACTCTTGTGGTAGGAGTGTAACTTCTTTTTAGCTGAGATATTTAAGTTATGTGTTGTTGTGTAGTTAATATAAATGATGCTATAATATATTTACCTTCCATTTGGGAACAGTTATAATGGCACTTTTATATTATTACATTGTGCTTTATTAACATGCTACATTTAATAGCAGCATACAGCTTTCCTGTATAGATAAGGTCTGGAGATCTCAAGCTTAACTTTAACAGGGCCATCAGACAGCCATGAACTAGTAACTATTACTCATGTTGTCTTGTGTTAGACATTATTAATTAAATATTGTTTTTATTAAATATCCTGATTTTAAAATTTAAAAATGTGAATGATGCATTTGCTCTGTTAAATGAAAAAATAGTAGTAGTTGTAGTCAGGAATTTTGGAGTGTGGCATGTTCAGCAGACAACTTCATTGGACTGGGTTTTTTTTTTTTTTTTGTTCTCCTAAGGTGTGCGGGATTTTTGTTCCAGAAAGTCGGAAAGCTTGCAGCAACTGCAGTAGGTGGTGGCTTTCTTCTGCTTCAAGTATGTAGCATTTCACGCTTTATAAGTTGGCAAATGTTATTTACTAAACAATAGGAAAAACATAGCTGTTGGGTGAAATTTAATTAGGACGGCTTCTTATCTACTTCATCTTTTTAGTCTTATCAGTCAAAAACTTCCATTTCAGCTGGAATATTGTGTACAAAAGAGACATTTCTAAAAATCAGTGGTAAATCAGAACCTACTCTATCCTGTAAAATAGTTTGTAGTAAGCCAAAAGAAACCTCTGTGCAGAAACTGGGATGCTGTGTGTGATTCAATATTGCCAGATTAGAGGAACTGCCTGTAAAGCTATGGTTAGGGAAATCAAGGAATTTAAGCTGTGTTTTTTTTTAAAATAGGTTTGAGAACTTTATCAGTGCTTTAGAAGAGGTAGGCTTCTTTGGCCGTTGCTTGGAAGGCTTGCGCTGGTCCCATTGTGAAGCTACATTTTTCTCTTTTCACTCCATGTTGTTTTCTCTTTTCACTCCATGTTGTATTTACTAGTTGAATCTCTGAAGTTTTGCTGATTTCTGATAGCTTCATTGCACTCCTCTGTTCAATTGGATTTCAAATCCAGAATTTTTTAATGATGTTATCTGGCATACCGATTTGTATTTTTCATCAGATATTGTGGTTAGGGGAGGACATATTTCCCATAAGCCTTTAAATTAGATGATGAAACTTTAAATGAAGGAGAATTTCACGTATACTTCTGTAAGATGCCAAGTAATTCTTAATTTTTTCATTGGTGTTTTTCATATCTTAATACCTATGAGCTTGTCACTTTTCCTTATATCATTCTAGAGGAAATAGACTGGTGCCTACTTAAGTTCAGTAACATAACATTTTTTGAGAAAGGATGTTAAAGAGATATATATGTGTGTGTATATATGTATTTATTTATTTTTAAGTCTTTCCAGCATCACCGTGGACAATTCCTGAAAGGCATATCCCACTTTTAGTTATTCCTTTGATTGTAATGGCTGTTGCAGTCAACTATCCATCAGGAAGGCTTGGGAAGTACCTCTGATTGCTGCTCTGTAATGCATCCAGATGTCACAGTTGTGTGAAGGACTCTTACTTCCTTCATGATCATGTTCTCTGCTGTTTGGGGATTTATTTTTGTTGGGTTTTTTTTTTTTTGAGCCTCATGTTAAACATATAACTGAACTGCAGCACTCTATGTGAGAATGAATGCTCTTGGAACTATTTGGTTTGTTTTCAACAAATATAAAATGTATTATATTTTTAACGACTCAAAAGCAAGCATCAACAACAATGTAAAAAGTCAAAGAGAAATAATTTTGATATGAAGCTTTATAATATTACTATTCATTCCACTTCACCATTGTGCATTGATGACCTTTTTAAATCTCCTGGAAATCACTAGTTATTGGGCTTGTACCTAAACATAAGGTTGAATTTTACAAGGGTGTGGAATCTGAAATGGTTTAGAATCATCCAGATGTAAATTTTTGGCAAAATGTGCTATGCCGACAAATTAATCAATTTGGTGGAGTACTTTGGACTTCTTTAGCCCATATAACATGTGTTTCTGGATGATGAAAGAAGAATTAAATCTTGATACATATATACACAGTGGATTTTGAAGTACTCCTCATCCTTTTCATGTAGTTGACTTAAAGATCTGAATCTGTCTTCCCATGTTATATGCCTTTGGTCTTAATTCTTTTAATGAAAATTCTTATCTAAGTATGACTGAAGAGCCTAGAGAACAGAGGCCTGACATCCAAGGGTAGCAGGCAGAATGTTGCCTACAGGTGCTTTCATTAGTACTTCATAGTACAGAAAGCCAAAAAGTCAAAATTAAGACCCATAGACAAAGGAAAATGGAAATTGCTTAAAACACAGTACTTGTGCAGCATTTTTGCTTGTTGGAGCTGTGAAGCTTTGGGAGCTTTCCTGTATATCAAATAGATTTGCTGTGTGTTTGAGTGTCTGATTTCTTAGTTGATCTCATTTACAGTGTATCTGAAAAGGAATATTATCCAAGAGGAAAAATGAGTTGCATATTTTGATTGAGTTTTCTATATCTTTAATTAAGTAAGATCAGATTCTCTTGGAAGGGAATGAAGTAAATGCCTTGGTCTTTCATTTTAATTCAAAACGTTTTGCATTTTAAAGCTGAGTCATAAATTCTATAGTGTAATTACATTTCTGTAGTCTTTAATTTTTTCATTTAAAGATCACACATCGTGATTTTAATTTCCCTATGAATACATGTTCAGTGCTTCCCCTGAGTGGGCAGAGGAGCATTTCAGCACATGACTAGAAACTTCCTTTTTATCTGTAAATTTCTCTGAAGTTGCAGCTGTCATTTCAACTGCTGATTGCAATATTGACGTTGTAATTACCTGCTAAAAACGAACTACTACAGAAGGCAAGATTCTTGACTGAAGCCCATCTAGTGAAACATTTCAGTCCTGAAATTAAAAAAATGCTTTTTTTCTTCAGCATGTGGTGACTTCATCTCAAGAAATCTAGTATGAAACTGAAAGCAATGTGTTTTTGGAGTGTCAGTTGGTACAAGAAACAAAAAAGATTTTTCAGATTTTTGTAAGTGATCTAGAAGTTTTTCAGTCTTAATGCAGATTAAGCAAGAAGTAGTCTGAGACAATAAAAATGACATTAAGGAATGCATAGTTTTCAAAATTAAGATCTAGTATCACAGCTTTGTGCCAGATATTTCAACAGTTTGATTCGATCAATTAACTGTCCTTCTTTTATTGAACTCGATGCAATTCTTCAGATATGCTGGTATAAGACCAATACCTGTGCACTATGTTAAGGAATATATATTTCATTTCTCATAGCAAGTAAGGGATTTTCCTTGGATAACTTCTAGTTTATACAGCACAGTTCAGTGAAATCCTGAAGAGTGGGGAGGTATGAATTTATGTGGTTCTGCTATAATGAATTAGTTAAAAATAAATGTTCTTAATGCGTGCCTGCTCTCTGTGTTTTTAAGCTCCTGTATCCTTAGGAATGGTTTCATTGCTTTTTGCTCTGTAGTCAACGTACAAATTGCAGGTTTTTGCATTGTGTGTTGACTATTATTTAATCATAAAACTGTATTTTTGTTATTTGTGCTTTCACTAATGTATTTTGCTTTGTCCCTTTAATATGCCATTGATGAATTCAATTCAGTTCTTCATTAAACTATTTTCTAACTTGAGAAAATTAAACCTCTGAAAGGAACACAAGAAGCAAAATAAACTCTAAAGATATCTTTGGCTCTATATTGTATGGGGGTTCAGTGATACCATGCCGTGATGATGTTGTGGCGTCTCAGTGAAGCAGGGAGAGAACAGCATGCTTCTGGGAGTGAGGACTTAATAAGAAAGAATTGTAATCAGTTCTATGTTGAATATCCCACTTCACAGTTGATGTCTGCAGACTTTGAGGGAACGTTCAGTGGAACAGCCACAGCAAATGGTAGTTGGAAGTTCTGCTTTTAAAGAAATACCATTTTTCTGGCAGGTTTTGATAGGAAATGGAGGGGCATCATTCTCTGCCTTTGTAAATTGGAATGGTTTCACTGGTTACAATGGAGCTGTGCCAGTCAATGGTGGCTGAAGATACCTTCTCTGCAGTTTTAACTCTTAAAAAATTTTGTATCATTTCTCAGTCCATCCTTATCTGTATATTGAAGTTAGAGACTTGTCAGATCTGTTCTGGAAACTTGGTTGAGTGTGGTGGGGATTGCTACCTATATAAATACCAGAAAATAGCTAAAAGTATACATGGCTTCTCTATGCTGTGCAAGCAGCTGAGCACTGGGAGCTTACCTGTACTTTCTGGGTTGGGTTGGGCTTTTTTAGTATGAGAGCTTTTGTCTTTAAGGAAATTAAAACTCTTTTATTCCACCTTTCCATATAAATTTTTTTGCTCTTAGATGTTTTTTGCTCGTTACTCTTAATAATGTTTCACAATAACAAAATACTTGCATGACTTTCCAGTATCGCCCACAAAATGAGATCTTCCCTTTAGATCTCTGTTTTCTTTGATTAGTGTAGAGAAAGAGGCACGTATTTTTAGTATTCCTGAATGGATGTATTTTTTTCAATTGCCTTTTTTTAAAAAAATCCATTATTTTTTCAACAGTTCTGGAAGATCTTGAACAAAAATAAATCTTACTAATGTGATATATGAGAGATATGTATATAATATATATTATTCCATTATCTCATATATATATATTTCTGTATATATATAGATAGATACACACACACACCCCCTATATGGCTCTTTTAAGAATGTATCTACATATAGAGCTATGTGGCTTTGGAACTGATAATGGAATACTATTATTTTAGTTTCTCTGTTATTGTAGAGGCTGGATTTAAGCCTAATAACGGATGTGAAGAGTATGTACATTTACTGTTATAAGTGAATAGGTTTTTTTTTATGATGTATTAAGGTCTAAAAATTGAAGTCTGTCTCACCAATGTTTGAGTTCAATGGGATTTTTTCTGTGCTTACAAAGTTATGTAATCAGTAGGATTACAGCCAAAGTGGATCTGACACAGGCTCTGACTATCACTGCAGTGAAGTATAGGGGTTTTTTTCTTCTCAGTTATAAATTTTATATTCAAAACATTACCCTCTTTTTCTTATTTCATAGATGTGTACAAACACTCAAAAGCAGAACTTAAGATCTCTGCTACTAACTTAAGGGAGAAAAGTAGTATAACTTTTATTGTGTAAACTGGAGTTTTGATACAAATGTAAGTTTTACCTACTGGAGAGCTAAACAGAACTTAATTAAAAACTTCTGTCTCATCTTTGTACTGTATTGATAACTGAGCTAATTAAACTAGTCTTGATTAAATGTTTCTTTTAAAATCAATTTGCTTCTCTCTATATATATTTTTTTTTTTTTTTTTTTGCTGTTTTACAGACAAGCAAATACATTAGAATTTCTTACATTGTGTTGCACTGGGTAAATCAGTCCATGTTTAGTTTTCAGTTTTGTGAGTTAGAAGGCACCAGTTCAATTCCTGGCCCTTTTTGAAATTCTTGTGGTAATGGTAAATTCATAAAACAAAAATTTCCCCAGTGTGCAATATTGGTTTTTCCTTTCCTGGTATGTCATCCAGTGGCTGGATGTGCAACCAGTACAGCTTTAAAACTGGTTTCATGTTTTCGTACTGTACAGACAGCTCTTAATAGCTATCCCTGCCTGACCCTAGTGCCTGTGTGGATAAATGGTTTTATAATAGACAAGAAAGGTCAACGAAGCTCTTACGTTCTGAGGTATGAAGTAAAGGAGAGTATAATATTTAACAAGTTCATTTTGCATTTGTCCAGGGAATTGTTTTTTTTAAATCTTGAGCAAAAATGGAAGCTGAACTTTCTTACATAGGTGGTCTTATAGGAGCATTATTCTGAATTCAGGCAAAATCTGTATGACGCTTGTTTCATTTTAGATTTTTTTTCAGGATCATGAAATTCTAATTTGTGGTGAAATATGTTGCTTAATTATTGTGGCTGTTGTAAAGCTAGATGGTATAATTTTAGTTATTTGGTAGAAAGAACTATGCAAAAGTCAAAATTTAGTGCCTGTAAGCGATGCGAAACATTTCTTTTTATGCCGAACGTAATAAATTGTGTATTTAAATATCTGTTCCACAAAAGCTCATTATCTGTGGCTTTTATTTACCGAGTATACTGTTTGCCTAGAAAGCTGTTACATAAGTTACCTGAATTTGTCAAACATGTCCTTAAGAAGGAATTGAGAAATCTTAGTCTTCATAAAGAGTTTTTTTGTATAACAGTAATTTACCTGTAAAGTTAGTCTGTGTGTTTGTCTTAGCAGTTAAAATAAGCAGTAATCCTTCGTTTTGATTTTTTTCCCTCTCTTTTTTTTTTCCTGACTAATGAGTTGTTTGTTTTAACTGTTCTCTAGAGCATGCAGTAATTGCCTGATTACTATTTTTTTGTTTTAAGCTATCATCCTATAGGTGTTTAAATATGTATTTCTTTTGTGAATTGTCTTAAGGAAATTGGTGGGACTGTCAGTGTTGGTCAAGTAACAGAACATCTTACTTTTTTCCAGTATCAAATCTTAGTAAGAGAAATAAGGCAGGGGGTTGGGATGGTGGTTAAACGTGCTAAAAACCTCATGGGTCTTGTTTAAGCATTTTGGGAGTTTGAGTGTAAATTGCTATGAACAATCCCCCAAAGCTCACCCATTTTGCTGATGTTACAGAACTTGTGCCGTACACAGGCCATGTTATTTTTCTACTTACTGGCTTTTTTTTTATATATAGAAAGTATGAGAATTCTCTTGTATCAGATACTTTTTTTGTTGGACAGTTTAATGATGTAGGATAAAATAATAGTTTTCAGTATTTTTAAGGATGATTCTGATTAGCCCCGGATACTCTGTCACAAATCAGAATTCCACAATTCTGAAAGAAGCTGAAATGAAACAGTTTTTTCACTGTTGTCCTGTCAACGTGTCCTTCTCTTACAATTAAAATTGTAGTAAATGTTGAAAGAAAAACATTGTTATTTAAAGCTTTTATAACTAAAGAATAGAGAACTGCTAAAATCAACAATAGTCTACTGAACTTTACCATTGCTTGTTCTAATTTCAACTACTGTTAAGGTGGAAAATGTTTGTGTTTGAAGTGGGGTATCTGCTGCAATTGGAACAATGTCTTTTTCTGTATATGTAATAAAAAAAAAAAAAGCCACAATAAAACTTTGTAGGCACTAAGGCATTGTATTTTGACTCATGAAATGTTAACTACAACTGTACTAAATTCTGTTTATTTTCCTAGATTGCTAGTCATAGTGGATATGTACAAGTTGACTGGAAGAGAGTTGAAAAAGATGTAAACAAAGCAAAAAAACAGTTAAAAAAGCGTGCAAATAAGGCAGCACCTGAAATCAATACTCTAATTGAAGAGGTAAGTCTGAGGTGATAAATTGTTTTCTACCAGCTGGTTTTTCTTACCTTCTGCTGGAGATGATGATTAGTTGAAAATGCAGGTGCAAAACTAGAAGGAATCAGAAATGGTCTAGCTGTATGTTTTATTAAAAATTATCAGATTGAACTCTCTTTTATTCATTTAGCTTTCTGTTTTGTTCACTCTTAAAGATGATACACAAACTTCAACGTTAACGCATTTCTGCAGCTGATACGGTTCAGGGTCTGCCATTGGCTTTGGCATTTAGTCTGTGTGGTTTCTTTGCTAGTGAGAAAGCAGTAAGGTCATAACACGGTACAAAGTTGAGGGTGTTGTGGTTAAAACATGGTAGCTATGAAGGCAAAACCCAAATTGTCTTAAATTGCTGATAACACAATTACTTGGTTGGAAAAGACTGACCTTTCTTTCTGGAGAAAAGCTATAACCACTTCCTAACTAGAGTTGTGGGTTTTATCTTATTTTTCTACAGTTTGAAGAATATCTGTCTTCAGAATCTGTCAGTTAGATACTATGTTGAAAAGAGGTAGCCTGTGGTAGTGATCTGTGTCACTGAGGCTGTTTCATTCTGTCATTTGAAGACTTTTATTTAATTGGTTTATCTTAAAAAAAGTACGTTTAGCCTGTTTTTACATATTTTCAAATTTCATACAAACAATCTAAGTTTCTTTCTTAGTAACTGTGAATCCTGACTTGGAATATGTTGCAAACAATGTAACAGCAGCCAAACTAGTGCTTTGTAATTAAGAGGTTTGACTTCAGATGTAACATGTATGGAGTGACACATAGATTGCTACAACTTACCTTAAATTTTAATGTGAGTGTGAAGCTGAAGTTCAAGAGAGATGGTTTTCTAGCTGCTCCTATACCCCAATTAGCTCAACCTGCCCTTCTCCATCACCCTGCAGAAATGGGTGGGACAGGATGGGGTTTTTGGTTGTTTCCTTTTTTTAAAGAAAAAAATTACGTTACTTTCTTCTAATTGTGCACTAGTAGCACGATTGTTTCAAGTGGAGGATTTCTGAAATGGCATATGTTTGATATAACATGCTATACTCTTTGCTATTACTTAATGAAATATTGTATACAAATGTCGTCATACATAAGTGGCTGTTGTAGCAGTAAGTTGTTAGGAAACTGGCTCATATGGAGTGAAGTGTGGGGTTTGTTTGTTTGTTTTTTTCCAATGATCTAATCTTCCAAAACCCAATTTTTTTTAAACTTTTTTTCATGTAATTAAAATTGAAGTGACAGTAGTGCTCGTGCTTTTTTGCCAAGGGAGTTTGTAAAACATCTGTCTTGTTTTAATCAAAACAAGAGTGGTATTGGCATGAAATTACTTTGACAATTCCTTTGTATTTTGACTTTCAAAATACTAACTATGTTTTAAATATATTGTTTAAGGCAGCTGAGGGTCAGTTTTCACTCCATTGGTGCCAGCAATTGCCACCTCACTTTATATGTTTTTAAAAATGTTGCTTCTCCCCCTCCATAATTTTAGTATTCTTGTTTCCAGGCAATTAAGTATTAAATGTCACAGTCAGACACAACTGACTCAGTTCTTTACGAATACTTTTTTCTTCTCAGTCAACAGAATTTATCAAACAGAACATCGTGGTGTCCAGTGGATTTGTTGGAGGCTTTTTGTTAGGCCTGGCGTCATAAGGACCTGAATCGTCTCTTCCCGATGGCATTGATGGCAGTAAAGAACAGTTGTGGTGACGCGCTGTCTTAAAGCAGTGTGGGTCACTGGGCCTTCTGGAGCAAGATGAGTGGACTAGCTAGACAGCTTGGAAGCGCTTACATTTCAGGCTTTTGCCTCTCGAAGCTTGGCAAAACTAGGATTTGCTGAAAAACTGTGCAGTGTGCTGCTCATAGCATTTCTGGGCAAAACTGGTTCATCTTCATCATGACTCTTTATCTATGACCTTTCAAGATCTAGCATTTTTTAAAATGTTATTCTTGGAATGTAGATATGTAACCATACTTTAAGAAAGAAAGCTCCATTTCTATGTTTTCGGTTAAATATTGTTTATTTAAAAGTATTTTTCTTCATGCTGTAGTAAATAGTATCAATGACTACATAATGTATATGATACTGTAGTTTCAGCCTCACGGCTGTCCATGTTCTTTAGAAGGTACTGCAATAATCTATCAATCTGTAATACCTTTTTACAGAGTATTAAATAACAAAGAATCATGAGCTTATTAAAGATGAAAATTAACTTTGACTCTGGCCTTTGTGTACGCAGAAAATAAGAAAGTCTCATGTTTATAGCCTGCAGGCACCTGGTACAAATATTTGCAGAGATACTTGTGATATTTGTGCGCTAAGTAACTATGTATATATGTTATTTTTCCCAGATGCGTAGGCATGCGTAAAACTCATTGATAACGCTGTAGTACACAGATAATTGTTGGGAGCACGGGCTCCACGGTGATCTGATGCTTAATTGTGTTGCACTCGGTAAACCACGGAGGTCGTTTCAGACATCAGTAGTCGGTGAGATGAAGAGATGAGGCTTCTGTCCGAGCACTCTGCAAGGGCCGGTACTTGGTAGGGGCTCGATAGGATGTGGGTGCGATGTGCCTGGAACGAACGGAAGGCTGCTCTTGCAGTCTGTTGTAGCTGGAAGTGATACTCACTTTCATATTCACCTCTATTGCCGCTATGTTCTCCCCAACTTAGACATTTCTGTTTTCCCTCCATTGTCACTTAATTTGACTTTTTGCCAGCCTTTTTTCAGTGGTGCCCAGTGAAGAGGACAAGAGGAAATGGGCACAAACTTGAACAGAAGAAGTTCCATCTAAACATGAGGAGGAACTTCTTTACTTTGAAGGTGGCAGAGCCCTGGAACAGGCTGCCCAGAGAGCTGGTGGAGTCTCCATCTCTGGAGTCATTCAAAATCTGCCTGGACATGTTCCTGTGCAACCTGCTGTAGGTGGACCTGCTTTGGCAGGGGGCTTGGACTAGATGATCTTCAGAGGTCCCTTCCAATCCAATATAATTCTGTGATTCTGTGACTTTCACTGTCTAGGGTGTCAGCTGTGGAAAAATGAGGGTACAGCATGGCTTCAGTTAGCATATTGGGAGAGTGCTTATGTCTGGGAAGTCTCAGAAAGCAAATGGGACTTCATTTCCTCAATGCGATTGCTGCTTCCACCTTTCACAGATCAGAGCAGGAAGTGGATTCTAAAGGAGATTGCAGGCATAACCGTGGATGGGCTGGAAAATTTATTCTCAAGTAGGTTTTTAAGGTGGTTTTGGTAATTTGTTACTAGGTTATTCTAAAGAAGTTGAGAATCCAAACAGAGGCTTAATGCATTTTTTTGCCCTTCGAACTTGTGAACCTTTTAGAAGTTTCTGCCCAAGAAGGACCGTTTGCTTGGCCCCGATTTCTCTGTTTTTTAGTGTACCAGCAAGTTAATGTGATACGGAGTCTCTTTGACGCAGATTCTGTTGGGTGCGCGTCTGAACAACGATAGTGATTCATTGGCATCAGATGGATGGCTATAAACTTTGGATGCACAGGACACGGGATGAACACCCATCAGCTGGGCTGTATGTGAAAGGCACTGGACATAGTAACCCAGTATATATTTAGATTTAGCGCGTCTGTGGACTTCAGAGATCTGTGTTACATGTTGACTTCATGCATGGGGGCTTGTGGCCAAGGTGAGCAAGTTAGAAGGCGCGTCAGGTGTGTCTGCGAGGTTTAAGGGTTTAGTTAAGTTAAAGCCTGTTTAAGACTTTTGAAAGTAAAATATAACACCCATCCCCCTGCACCAAACCAAAACCCAGGTCACAAATAACATGCTAGCATCCTAAATATGTTGTTGTTTCAAGGTGAACATGTAAAGCTGTGTAAACACAACTGTTGCAGTTTATTGGAAGTGGGAAGCCCAAGGAGGAACGTGCTGGGGCATCTGGGATTCGAAGAAAAATTAAGAAAGGTGAAAATATTAAAACGTGAAAGTTGCTTAGTGTCCAGTCCAAAGGATAATGGGAAGGTAACGCGTCAGCTCTTTTCTGCTGATGAAGCTAATGGATTTTTGGCATGTCAGAAGAGTTGCTGAAGCCGCCTGACGTGAGTCCCCCGCCCCGACTGCAATGAGCTCAGGCCTTCCGAAGGGCTGCGGGGATGAAGTAGCACCCACCTCAGCAGCACAAACCTGTAAGCTTGTATTTTTAAAAAGTGTGCTCTGTGGAAGGATTTTAAGCACGCATCTTTTAGTGTGCTTGCTAAAAGGACCAGTCATTTGACCAGGGAATATACCTCATAGTTAGAATTTAAAAATAAATAAATAATAATAAAAAAGAACTTACATAGATTAGTATGCAAGACTGATTTCTGCAGAGGAAAGTTGTTCCGCTGTTATTCTCTTGCCATTATCTGAGATTCTCGGGAAGGCGATGAATAAAGAACTGATTGAATTAAATACACTTGAGGCTTTTATTATTTTTTGAAGCCCTTGGAATCAGCGCTGCAATGTTGTAGAAGTAAAACTGTCTGAGGGACAAAAGAAGTGGGGAGAAACGGTATAATTGAAACGGTGAATACTGGTGGTTTGCGTTAGGATTGGCCTCGCGTGAATGCGTTCGTGACTTGAGGAGAGTGAGTGCTGGCGCAGCAGTACTCGCCCAGTTCTCTGCTGCGGTTCCTTAGGTTGGTGAGGTGGAGGGGATGCTGCCAGGAGCTGCAGCTAGAGCTGACGGGGCGAGGAGACTGATGGAGTGGCAGGCTTCGATAAACGTAAAGTACTGAGGCGCATAAATGCAACTTTTCTTACAAACGCCTGAGATGTTACACGTGTCAGCTCGGAACAGAGTCTTGTATATCGCTGTTGCATAAGGGAATGCTCTATAAAGTTACAGACAGGAAAAAGAATGGGATTATCGAGAACGGAACGGAGCGTAACAGAAATACTATGTTTCTGGC
>JAOXNO010000001.1:119033649-119073270 GCA_028565335.1 Limnodromus scolopaceus
GCTCGGGTGTACGGAAAGGGAGGGTGGGAAGTTGGTTACAGCCAGGATATTTTGCTGTCTCTTTGGTAGGATGCTCACCTAAGAACTGGCATATATTGTCACACATCTCATCCTTGACACAAGAGGTTTTTGGCTTCACCGTCAAACCCCCACAAAATCAACTGCTCACAGCCTTAAGCTGTAAAATACATGCGTGCTGTATACTTTAAAAATACTTAATAGAAAATGTTAACATCCACAAAGGAAATAAACAACTATTGAACCATACAATTCCTATTTAGCACAGATACTTTGATCACAAGAGGCTACCTACATACACTTGCCAATACACACTCATGGGACCTAGGGAATTAAGAACCGACCTATCTAGTATGATTTTTAATTAACCATCTTACTTTCTTGAAGTATTAATTGTGACGTAAAGGTTATGCTGTTTTCTCATGTGTTTAACAGACAACAAACTCATACTACGGCCAAATATACAGATTATAATTTTTAGATTTCAAATCCTCTCCAGTGGGACAATTGAGATGCTTTGATAGCTGATGTTGTTCAGACAGATCTAAGCCAAAATACATCTGAACAAATCTGTAAATGTAAGAAAAACCTGCAGATGTATGAAAGGAATGTATCAAAATCAACTGTTGCCAAATATTGTTTCAGAATCCATTTGGGACAACAAAGAGGAGGAATGAAAATTAACAGCGACAAGGGAGTCTGTATTTTAATGCTCCTCTAACAGTGTATGATTGTTCAAGTTAAAAAATATTGAGAAACTGCTTTTTGAAACATTTCTGTCTTTTTTTTTTTCCCTATTTCCATGGCATCAAACATGATACTTAATTTCCAAACCTAAAAGCTTCTTGAGCCAGCTAAATTGCATGCTGGCTCCTGTAAGAGCTTTGTTTTGAGGCTGCTTGTGCAAGTAAAGCTAAGCATATGCTTCAATGACTAACTGGTTTGTATATGAAAGCAAAGGTAGAACAAACATTGGAAGTGATGTATACTTTTTTTTTTTTTCTCTTTCCATGTTGTTACTGAAATCTCTAGTTAGGCTTTGAGACCTTCGCATAGTCTGCAGAGAATCAGAAAACCATGGACTGCACGATGTATAGGGGTTGAAGGTAGGGCACAAAAAGTGGAATTTGTCTGTCTGAATATGGACGTCAAGCCAGGTACCCTATAGCCTGCTTATATGAATTAAAGGAAACAGGTATTTCTGTGGCAAATTTACCTTGCTCTAAAATTGACATATACAGTGGTTCAGAAGAATTCCACCCAGAAGGACCCACTTTTCCTCACTGGTTTTAAAGGCAGCCCAAGCCTTGACTTGCTTACCTGTAGGTACTGAGGTTGGTGAGATGAATTCCATGCCAAGGGCATGAAGGACAAGAAGGTGGTTTACCAAGGGCAAATCATGCTTGCCCAGCCTGTTTTCCTCTGAAGAAATGACTGGTTATGAAGAAGGGGTGGCTGGTGGAGTGGACTCTTATGGTCTGAAAAACTGCCTGCACTGCCAGGGCAGCGATCATTTCTACACTGAAAATTTCTACACCAAAAGGGTTATCAAGCATTGGAACAGGCTGCCCAGGGAAGTGGTGGAATCGTCATCCCTGGAGGTATTTAAAAGATGGGTAGGCGTGGTGCTTAGCGACGTGTTTTAGTGGTGGTTTTTGTCAGTGTTATGTCGATGGATGGACTCGATGATCTGAAAGGTTCCTTCCAACCTAGACGATTCTATGATCCTATGTCTTGGTGTCCAGCTGGCAGTGGTAACAAGCAGAGCACATCAGGGACTTCTGCTGCATTAATATTGTTCAATATCTTCATCAAAGACCTGTGTGATGGGCCAGAATGCAGCCCTGTAATAAATCTCTGGGTGACATCAAATCAGGAGAGGCATTTGGCACACTCAAGTGTAGAGCTTAGATTCAAAGGCAAATCTGAGGAAGCTGAACATTACACAAAGAGCAATCTTGCAGAGTTCAGCAAGGAGAAGCAGCAGGTCTGGTGCCTGGCGTAGGTTAACCCCATAGACAGCCGGTGCCCGAGCAGCAGCTATGCTGGAAAGGGCACGGACCTCAAATTGAATTTGAATGAAGCCTGTACTTTCACTGCAGATGAAGGAAATCGCATACTGAGGTACCTTGGGAGGAGCATGGTCAGCAGTTACAGAAAGTTGTGATCCGCCTGTCTGTACTTAGCGCTGGTGAGGCCACACCTGGAATACTGTGACCACTTGGGCCCTCCAGTTCAAGAGGGATGTGGAGAAATAGCAAAACGCCCAGAGAAAAACACCTAAGCTGGTTAGGAGCCTAAAGCACAGGACCTACAAGGGGACCTGAGATTGTTCAGCCTGGGGAAGAGGAGGCTGAGGCACAATCCAAGGCAGCCTACAACTACTAGAAGGTGAGTTACAAAGATGATGGAGCCAAATCCTTCTCAACAAGGAGCAGCAGCCACAAGCTGTGGCTTGGGACAGTCACACTGAACATGAGGAAAAGCTCTTCCACCAGGAAGAGCCTCCAGTGCTGCAGCACTGGAACAAGTCACCCAAGGCTGGTGTGCGTTCTCCCTCCTCAGGGGTTGCAAGATTTGGCTGAACAAAGCCACAACTGACCCGATCCAGTGTTGATCAACAGCAAACCATCCTGCTGTGAGAAGAAGGCTCCAGTGGTCCCATCCAAGTAGCATATTATGGGACTGTGAAAGTCAGATGTTATCCCACTCAGCCCCTCAGTCTTTCTCCTGGGTTTAGCCTTGTGTTCCTGCACATCTGAATATACACTATAAATGCTCTGCTATGGATGGTCTCTTCTAACTATTCACACTGAGCAGCAAAAATAGATGCTGAAGGTATGTGGTACTGCAATTAATTCAATTTTTTTGCTTTTTTTTTTTTAAAAAAAAGCAAATTCATTTATTATATCAGCATTGGAAAGGTTGGAGACTTGCCTGGTTTTGTGATGTCAGATTTGCTTTTAGAAAATTAAGATCCTCTGGTAGGTGACATACAGGAATTAGTGTATGTATGTGATTTGCTTGGAGTTGTTGCAGCAAATTCTCAAATATGGAACAGCCAGAAAAATGAATTATTTTTTTTTTAGTAGGCACTCCTACACTAATTTAAAAATAGTAAACTGGAGTAAGGTAAGTATCACAGAGCCTGATGTGAAAAAGTACATCAATAGAAAATAAGGTATAGAATACGTGATGAAGATTGACATCGCAGATGAAAAAGGAAGATGAAAAAAAATAACACAAAATAGCAGAAGATGCAAAGTGATTAGGGAGCACCGAGAGGGAGATGGGAATGGAAAGTTGGTGACAGATGAGGTTGATAAGGCAAAGGGCCTAAAGGAATTCCTCGCCCCAGTAATCACAGAGGCAGCAGAAGGCAATATCCCAGAACTGGGATTTGTTTTCCTCGGGGAAGGAAGGAAAATGTCAAAAGGTTTTACTCTTGCACTGGAGTGGATAATAAGGCAATTAGTACTATTAAAAGTTGTCAGCGCACCCAGACTGGAGTGATAAATCACATCCTGGGATTGTAAAGGGAGAGTGAGATGCTGGAAAGCTTTTGTGGAACAGTTGTGACAACTTACTGGAAAGGGAATTACCGAGAACTGGTGAGTGTTTAATGAAGTTTACACTGAAAAACGAGAGTGAGCACCACAACTCCAGCATTTACAGAGCTGTAAGCTTGACTCCATTTCTGCAGGAGAAACTAAATACTGGTGAGTCATGGCTGTGTATGTTTGTAAGTGGCAAAATGAATATATTATTAAAAATACATCATTTAAACATACATACCATGGGAGAAGTACATATAATACAAATGTTTTGGAGTCTGTTGCACAAAAGATTTATGCAAATAATCTCTATTAATAGGATTTCTCAGTGCAAATCCTTTCTTGTCAATACAAGGAGAGGTCTCGGCAATGTTATGGTCATGATTTACCTTTCCAAAGGGTTTCTGATGTTTCTACAGCTTCAAATGATGTTTTTCCCTACATAAATATATATTACAGAGGAGGTAACTGCTAACCTTTAGCAAAGCTCTCTAAATATGTGTATGTTTATCAATCATCCACAGATTCATTAAGAAGGGAGAAGAATACAAATTCTCCGTATGCTACACACCTTCCCTCGCCTGGTCTCCACAGGTTTTTGTTGCTTGATCTATTATTTCAGATAGGAATGTGACTCCTTTGTGAAATAGTTTAACTGCTGCAAATAAAAATAAAATAAAAATAATGGGCAAACTTCTCTGCTTGGTATCATGGGCTGGTTAAATCCTCTGTTGCCCAGGGGAGCAAGATCCCGTTACCCGCCTCCATCCCCAGGTGATGGCAGCAGTTGCGGGGTCCCCATGGAAGAGTTCTAGGGCATCTCCCTGGGCCAGAGACATGGGGCTCAGGATGACTGGGCCCAAGGTTGGGCAGGGCTGCACCACAGCTTGGGTGGGGACTGGGAGGAGGGTCTGCACTGGGCAGTAGATCCTCAAAGAGACTGCCCACAGCTCCTTCTCCTACATCCCTCTTCCCAGCACTGGCTCCAGGATCGGTGGGGGCTGCCCTTGGGGCCCCAACCATCAGCCTGCGTCTCCAAAGATGAAGAGGGGCTGAAGGAGTGAGACCAGGTAGGAAGAAGGTCACAGGCTCTGGAGAGCGTTTCATTTCCCTTCTCCTAGAGCTGCATGTAGTACCTTCCTCAGGAAGCACCCGGAGATCTCTGCTCGAGGGAAGGAAAAAAAGAAGATAAGGAAATGGGCTGGAAAAATCTGAACCTCTTGAGGGTAGCAGCGTCTGCAGACAGCAGTTGAATAAACCAGTCCATCTCCAGCTGGCAGGAGGAGTCATCTGCCAGAAGATGCCAGCCAAAGGGTGGCAAAGATGCTTTGCAAAGTGTTTCCACAGTGCCCAGCACTGCTCTGACTGGGCTGGCTGAAGAAAACCAGTGAGGAAAGAGGTGGGGGAGCAACAGACTGTGTTAGAATAACCACCACTGGGGAAATGAAAGGAGCATTCAGGGACACAAAGGCATCCTTCAGGCCCTCCCCATCTACAGCAACCACCCTGCCCAGTGCACTTACATAGCATCTGCCATGAGGGGTTTCTTCTCCAGGACTTGTGCAGGCCCATATCCTAAATGGATGTCAATGGGAGATGGTCATCACTGCAGAGTGATGACCCTCATTAGACACTTGCAGTTCTTGTGTGGTTCAGGCATGTGCTCAAGGTTGGGAGACCTTGTGGGACCACTGTGCAGCTGCACTGCAGTGGCAAAAGAGCTGCCAAGGTCAACCTTGTCAGGACGACTAGAGACACAGCCACCCAAGGCTGGAACCTTGGCAGTCCCCATGTCCTCCTCCTCAGCTTTCCATGGACACAAGTTCATCCTCCAACATGGTCTCTGCTCTGCTTGGCAGCTGCTGTGCAAGTTTGGATGTCCAACCTTATCTTTGGCTAATTTCAGGACTTGGGAAAAATAAAGGCACAACTGAGCCCAGCTGGAATTAGCCAGCTGAGGGCCAGAAAATCTGGTAATGACTCAGTGAGTGGCTTTGTGTGTGTGCACGTGTATGTGCATGTAGGCAGGTACCATGTTCCTGGAGTTTGTGCACTGGTCCAGCGAGCATGACCTACCTGCATCCTTGCTTCACCTCAAGGTGTCAAAATTAATACCTGCTTTTCCACACCGTGCTGCTCAGACAGGACACGGGCATACTGCTGGTGCTGCTGCAGCAGCATCTCTCCATGCATAAAACAGAATCTCTACTACAAGGGATGACGGGCATTTCAAAAAGCTGGGTATCCCTGTGCAGTGGGAGGTAACACCAATGATGCAACCCCAATTTCTGACCAGCCCCCAAACAACCTCACTCTTTTTTTTTTTCCTTTTTTTTTTTCTTTATAAAGGATTCAATACCTTTCCCTGCAGGTGTTGTTTTCCTTCTTGAATTCTTGCACTCCACAACAAGCCCATCTCAGCGTCCCTACCTCTGTCTGTAACTTTACTTGTCTCTTATCCGTGTGCTGACTTTCTCATGGCTCTTTCTCAGCAGCCTGACTCAAGGTTGCGCAGCTGTGCCGTGTCAGAGCAGGGCCTTGGGTCCTTGATACGTAGGAAGCCGAGCTTCCCGGGGGGAGGCTACAGAGATGGGGGGGTACAGCACTGCACTGCCCATCTCATAGTATGGGTGTTTCAGGAAAGACAACCAAGCCTACAAAACCATGCTTTGCTCCTCAGGTCACAGAATGGATAGGCGCTGCTTCAATTCGTACTGATTTGGGGGCGACAAAGCAGTGCCCACCACTGTCACCCACCGCTTTTTTGCTGCTCCTTGCTGTCATGTCACACCACTGAGAAGCCATATAACAGGCAAAACTGGTGTTTTCTGAGTGAAACTTGAGCACAAGTATTTCTACAAATGGCAGAAGTGATAGCATTCCTGCCAATGTGTATTATTCTCAATTTCGGGTTTGAGTTTCTTCCAGCCTGCTCAACAGCAGGAAACACACAGTCTTGTTTGCTCCTTGCTTCTTCCTCAAACTGATCCCCTTCAAGATAATAAGCAGTGACAGACTTGATCTCCCCAGCTCCATAATCTAAACTGGAATGGCAGAGTGAGGCACCCACAGGTTTTGTGTTGCTTTTCAAAGGCTGTCAGTGCTTCTCATGGATGAACGGCAGCAGCGCCAACCGATTCTGGATTTCGGACAAGGTTCCTGTTCCTTGACAAACAGGTTTCATTTTTCAGAAAAGGCAAAACAAGCTTTGTGCAAGAGGTTTCTTTCTGAAGGGAGGAGGAGACGTGGACACGTGCAGCCCAAGGTTGGCACCAGGAGCCAAAGGCGCACGGCCGAAGTGGCAGCATCAGTCCGACATGGCTGAGAAAATTATAGCCTGAGTGATTTCTAAAATCAGTGTATTTTGATTTTGTTGATTATCTGCACTACTTCTCTTGATCTCCAGCTTTGTAAGAAGTGGGAAGTCTATTGTGTTACCATCCAGATTACCTAATATAGCTTTCCTTGGCTCAGCAGCTAGTCACTTAGGCCACTGCAAGTTCAATAAGGGATCAGAGGCACCAGTCAGTTTAGAACTCCAAACATTTTTGTTGGAACAAAATTGCAAACAGTTATCTCAGTAGAAGGATTTACAGATTACACATGACACTGATAAATAGGAGTATCAGTTTAATGTCTGACATGTCGCCTCTCAGAGGACTAAAACCTACGTTTGCAGAGGGATAGAGATGGTTATCAAATGATCGTTCCTGTCTCTTTCTTTTATGAAAACTGCCTATTTTGTGGCCAAGTGGTATAAAAGCAAAATAATTTGGAAGAATTATTTTAAGGCCAAAGCCAAGTACTCAGAAAATCTGTCTCCCAGTTTTCCAGTACATACAAGGTTGTTATAAAGAGGATTATGATCAACTGCTCATCATGTCCATCAGAAGAAGGACAAGAAAAAATCAGCTTAAACTGAAGTAAAGAAGATTTAGGCTAGGCAATAGAGAAAACTTCCTAGTGACAGTAGTCGTGCCGCACAGGAAGAAATAACCCAGGGATGCTTTGTTCAACTTTTCAAATAGAAGATCATGGAAACATCCAGCACTGATGGTTCAGAAATGCTCAACCCTCTCTCAGTGCAGGAGGCGGCAAGGGTTGGGATGGTGTCTCTTCCAGCTGTGAATTCCTGTGACTTTGGGATGCGCTAATCTGATGCAGTGAGAGGCTTTTCTGGTAGCCTAGTGTTGCTGAGGGATTCATAGAGGCATAATTAAGTCCTTCAGGCATTTTACCCTCTTAAGCATCCTAAAATTTCACCTGAAGGACCTCTTTAGTAAAAGGTGCCATCCCTACATTCATGCAATTATTTGTCCAGGATGTTGTAGATCTGGGTGCCACCTCATCTCTGATGGGGCAACAGAGGAGGCAGGCCTCTTAACAGGGTGGGGTCTAGTGGCCTTGGGACATCTCAGGATATCCAAGCCATCCATATGGGGTTTTGTGTCATCTCTACTGGCTATATATGGATGACCTGGGTACTCTACGGGGTTTCACATGGGACAGGATGCCTCTGTTTAGACAACTGAATCATAGCCCCAAGAGATCCAGCTTGTCTCTGCAGGAACCTCACCCTTACCCCTATACACCTCCTGTTTTAAAACATGCAACCAACTCCCAACCTGTCTTCTTCCCAAATGCAAAACTGCTGAGCCTGAAATGTTTTTTAAAAAGGGGGCTGGGTTGGTTTTTTCCAAGTATCATCATAGTTACTCAAACCTCCTGTAAATAATCTGCAGCAAAATAGAGCAAACATTGCACCCCGGGGAGTCTCTCAGCTGGGAGAGGAGTCATGGCCAGAATGACCACACTCCACATGGAATGATGCCCCTTCCCTTCCCTGGCACCTCGAGTTGATATGATATGATCTGAAAGCCAGATACTTTCTGTGCTCAGTTCTTGTTGGCAGCTTGGTCCTGCAAAAATCTTCATGCTTTAATTTACCAGTGCCACCATAGCAATCCTCACCATGGCTGACCAAGCACTGAAAATGTAAAAAACTGTGGTCAGTGGTAGCACAGGAAAAATTGCGATCTGGTTTTTTTGATAATGGGCTGACATCATGCTATGTGCAACTTGTCACTTGATGTGCAGACTGTAAAGTTGTGATCAGACAACCTCCCCTCACCTTCATGTTCACACCTAAGAGAGAAACTTGATAAAAAATTGGGCAAATGTGATTGCAAAGCTATATAAATTAGCAGAGGGATCCTAGGGTCTGTTAGTTCCTGAATTTATTTAGAATGATTTTTTTTTAACTGCCTAATTTCAGTTTGATGGGTCCCTTTGAGAGCTAAGCAGGTCATGTAGCTAAACTAAGCAAGAGCTTGTCTTCTTTATGAACTGCTTCTGAGTCATGTTTGTACTCAAAGGGAACAGTGTCATGCATTAATTGAGTCTCACTGGTTTAATTTCCAATTGACAAGTAAATAGTTCTGGTTCTTAAAAAATTACACAACAGAAAAAACTCTCAGTAATACTCTGGTGACAGTCTTCCCAGGTACATTATTTTTTTTCTTTCCAGATCAGCACAAACTGCAAATGCAGTTGATATTGCATCATTCTGTTTCAATGAATGTTATTATAGTTCATTGTATTGATCTGATTTTACTGAATTTTGGCTCTTATTTACAGTTAAATTAACTTTACTTATTTAATACAGCTGCATGTTTAACACTTAATAAAATTGCTATTCATTTCAGTGAATCTGATTTTGTTCCAAAGCGAAATTCGTGAAATCTGCCGAACTGCCGGGTGAGGAATCCAGAAGAGAAGTGGTATGGGCACAACTTCAGGATTAGCCTTTCTCAGCTGTTTACAGATGCAGAAGAGAATTTAGGCCTCTTGATTTCTCCACAAGGAACAAGAAAGTGGGAGTGCTTAATTTCCTGACTGTGAAGATTACCGAGAAATCAGCCTCTCCTTTACTGTTTTTGAGATCATGCTAGGGTGAAGGAGTCCTGGTGGAGGAAGATAGGAGGTAAAGGGGGATCGTGGCTGCGATCTTCTGTGTAGAGCTGTCAACCCATCACCCTGGCTGGGTACCACAAACCAGACCAGGTCGCTTTTGCCTCAGTTGCATGCTTGCTTCTTGTTGGGAGACTCCCAGCATGGGGGAAATGCGTGAGATGGCAGTAGCCTGAACACAGGGTTTTGTCAGAAGCCTGGTAGGTACTTCAGGGACACGGATATGAGCAGAGGGAATGGGCCTCCCGCTTGTGTTTAGCTATGGAGGCCTGTGGGCTGAGGCAGAAAGTCTGCTATCTCCACTGCCCCATCCCCTACCCACCACACAGAAGACCAACGGGCAGTGGTAGACACAGCTGCACCTGCAATACCCAGGGCACTGCACAAATAAGCGCCTTGCTAGCGAGCATGAGGTCACATCCGCGCATACACCCAACTGGTTGTTACTTCATTTCTAAATGACAGTCTAAGAAAAACACTTACTTAACCATGAGTTTATTTATATCCTTGGGATAGGAGTCTCACCGACTCCTACCAATGAAGTCCAACTAATTAAATAAAATGGGAAGCGGCAATGGTTACAATATATAGACTGCTGCTTCTTGACATTTGCATGTCCCCACTTGACACAGCTGATGAAGACAGAAGGCCTTGGATGGATCTAGTGCTCACCTTCCCACACCTACAGGGCTGTCACTGAGATGGAGGAGGTGGGCTCTTCACAGGGGTGCGTGGCAGGATGGAGAGAGACAAAAGGTATATGTTGAAATGAGAGAGGTTCAGACTGGACATAAGGAGGAACTTGTTCTCTATGAGGACAAGCCCAAAGCAGAGCACGTTGCCAGAGAGGCTGTGCAAGCTCCGTCATTGGAGGTTTCCAAGTCCTATCTTTCTCAATATATGAGCAACAGGGATTGATCACAGAATCATAGAATTGTCTAGGTTGGAAGGGACCTTTAAGATCATCTAGTCCAACCATCAACCTAACTCTGATAAAAAATCACCATTGAACTCTGATGTCAGAGATGATCCTGCTCTTAGGCCCCCAAGGCCCCTTCCAATCTGTGTTATCCTGTGACCCTATGATTACTCTAACACTCACTGTTGGCAAGGCATCTCCCACAGGTGGGATCAGCCTGACTGAAGCTTTGCCCCCCAACCCACCTCTCTGCTGCTATCTTACCCCCAGAGAAAACAAGTTACCCTCTGGCCAAGGGTACTTGGTGTTGTGTCACCACAGTTGGCTGTTGCAAGGATACTTGCAGGTTCTAGGTGAGCAGTAACTCTCCTAGAACAAGATATGGGACAAAATGTCAAAGGGGAAAAACATGTGGCAGGCTAGATTTGAGCCTTGTAACTTCAGCACTCTAATTTCCCCCTTTGGTGAAACACACAAATATGCTTCTCCTTCTGTGTGATGTGCCACACTGTGGGGCACATTTTGCAGGTCCTCTGTCCTATCTCTACCCATCTGCAGGTAATTCCCTCATGTCATCGAGTTGCACTATTGAGTATATAGTAGAACTGCTTTTGCAAAAGTAACAGAACTGATTATTGGCAAAACCACCTTTGATTAGTGATATTACTCGTTTACTTTACAGTAGCAATATGACAGACTCTTGATGCCATTTAGGGATACATAACATTAATCTCAAATTGACTATGTTGTCACATCTTGTCCTTGACCAGCATACAATCAAAATATAACAATCAATTCCTAAGAAACCATACATATATAAAGTATTTTACTTCGCAGAGAACACATATTTTAATTTACTAATCTGTATGAATTATGTTCTTGTAAATTACTCAAAACTGTCTAGTCTCTGGGCTGATATCATAGCTTAGGTGTGATGGCTACCAAGCATCATAAATTTTTACATTTCCAAATATACTTTTCCATCATAACTATGAGGAAACTGGCTCAGAACACAACATGTTCTTACTTTATTAAAGAAGAAGGCAGTTCACTCATCTAAAATGTCCTAAATGTATAGGTCTTACAAACAAGACCTCTTTCCTGTCTTCTTCATAGCAAATAGAAAAAAAAGTAAAGTCCAGGAGAGAATATTCTACTGCATCTTGAAGTCCCTTTTATGTTGTCTGTCCAGCCAGCGTGGATCAAAAACGGTGCTGCATTTTCTCTTTGTCCATGTAATAACAGTACATTTGCCCAGAGACTGCATCCTTGGTCAGAAAAATAGTTCATCTAGTCTGGAATCTAAACTGCCTCCTAAATGAGAAGGGGTCCTCCAAATAATCCTCTATACACCCATGACTATAAAACCTATCTTGCTGTACAGAGGGATTTAGATCACAATTCCATAAGAAGCTTTAATCCTGACATCGCCTATCTTTATAACGGAAATGTTTTTTCAGTCTTTTCCTCTTTTTTTTTTCTTTTTTTTTTTTTTTTTTTAGATTCCGTATTAATATTAATATGCCAAAGAATTGTATAACACAATGAGTGGTATTTGCAGTACCTCTTTGTGATCTATAAAAGAGGTGGGGGAGCGACGTTTGAAGGTGATACAAAGTTATTTAGGTTAGGCTGAACCAATGGAGAGAAAAGAATTCCCAAAAGTTTTGTCCGGCCTGAGCATGTGGGCAGTGGGATGATAAAGCTGGTAGTGCTCATTAACGTAAACTCATGTCCAGCAGGTGGAATAGCCTGAAGCACTCTGCACAGTGCCTGGTCCTGAATCACAGACAACAAAGTCAGGGAAAGACTGAGAGGTTCACCTGGAAGTTCAGTGTAAACCAGGAGTCAAACCACAAAGAAGATGTTGGGATACATAAGGAATGGGATGGAAAATATACCCAATATTATGACATTACAGTGCCATTAAGGTTTAGTTATTTACCTTGAATACTACATTTGGTTCTGGTCAGCCTAATGCTCTACAGAGACCTACTCAGAAGAGCTAATGTAGCTTAAGGAGCTTACTCTTCCTTAAGACCCCTCTGCAGAGGAGAGAGAGCTTTAGGCTTTCTCCTAGGAAGCATTTCAAGCATCTCACGGTGGGTTACTGTACTCTACCATCCTTCAGAATAAGCCGGTTTTCTCCATTAAAACAGATGCTAACATTAGTCCTTCCTTGATCAAGACACATGGAAATGTAAGGCATGGTTAGTGAAAACTCTTAGGGAAGTTGTGGAAAAAAACAAGATCGAGGGAAGCTGTTTGATTTACCTAGGGAACATCAGGAGTATACAAGTTAAGGTAGTCAAGAGCAGGTTGACCTGGCACTTCTCCCAATTTTGTCATAGTCAGACAGCAAAACCCATCAGTGACACTGAGAGGCAGAGGATGAGAGAGGAAGGCTGTTCTGCTCAATGAGGGGGTGAGGCTTCATTGCCTCGAAACCCTTGCAGGATTAAAAAAATGTCATCCACTCCACAACTGACGAGATTACCAACAGTTATGCTAGCAAGGGTTAAAATGCCACCAGTCTCAGGGCTTGGGTTGCTGTGCTTCACATTACGACCTAACTTCTTAATGTAGAAGCTGGATTCTCATATTTGCCCTTCTTCCACCAATGAGCAGTTTATTCACCCACTCGCACAGCCTCTGCATTTCTCCCCGAGGCGTCTGGCACAGCTGCCCCTGGAGACAAAATATCCCACCCGCTGGATCAGTCTTGTGATCTCCTCAGCTCTTTCCGAGCTGCGGAAGGAAAAGAGACCACAGGGACAAGCCTGAACACACACCTCGGAGCAAACGGTGCGCCAGATTGCCGTGACTGAGAGGCCACCCACTCCCTCACCACTCCAGTGGAGTTCCTCCTGGGCCATTACTGTGGATACACTCCGTCATATCCTGGGTGAAAAACAGTGCTGAAAGAGACTACACAAACTCATTTACAACATCTCACTGACTCTGGGGTGGATCAGTTGTACCTAAGCACACCTAGCAGAAATCTGTCTAACCTGTTGTTACAAACACTGGAAGACGAGGATGCTCTGCCCAGCGGGGGTAAGACACTCTTCTTCCCCACCCTCACCACTAGAGCATTTCTCTGTGGATTACTGAATTTCTCTATCCATTCTCTATGGATAACTGGATTACTTTTTGTCTACTCTTATCCACTATGGCCATTAAACATAGATAAAGAACCCCAGGTCCAGAGAGATATTTTGCACATTGAGCTTTCTTACATGCAGCATCTTTTCCACACAGTTGGTGCTGTCCTTAAGGCATTGGCCCGAGCATCCAGCGTGCAGAAGCACAGCAAGATGCTGTCAGCACCGGGAAGACTGGCTCCCTCTTACCTGCAAGGCTTTTGGAGTCTTCTCCTTTTCCTGCCATTCAGCTCAGAAGCACAGGATGCTCAAAGCTAGGCAGCAAATAGCCCCACCAGCCTCCAAGCGCTCCCTGCGTCCTCCCCTCCTTGCTGTGCATCCTCTTTTTTAAAAAGGCCACAACTGCTCCCAGCTGCACGAGCACTGCGAGAGCTCACCCACCGCTCCCACCTCTCTCTCCCAGCTCCCTTCAGCTCGCGTGCTCCTTGCATTTTACAGCTATTACAGACCACACAGTCTCCAGCACAGGCAGCTGCACAAGCTCTAGTAGCAGAAACCAGAGGGGAATCTCACATTTTGCCTCTGTTTGAAAGCCCCCTCCTAGCATATTTGTGGTATGCCTGGCCAACATCCCCCAGCACACGTGCACACACGCATACACACGCGCACAATCTTGAGTGTCACCATCTTGTTTCTCTTGTACCTACAATGCCTGTTTGCTTGCCATAAAAGGCAATTTGGTGGATTTGGAAAAAGGCAAATCATATCAAGCTGCATCTCATTTTTAAATTCCATGGGATTATATTATTATTACATTATTGTTTGTTTTATTCTTTTCTCCGGTGTTACAGGGATGGTGATTATTTCTAATTCCCCGGCTCCACAACTCCCTGCCTCTACTTTTAACAGAAGCACTACTTTTGTCCTCTTCTAGTCTTCTTCAAAAAGGTAACTAAGCTCTCTGAGCCTTTCAGCATCATCTCCCAGTTTTCCTACCCATAGAGTAATTCTTCCCTTGGTTTCCCCTTTTGTTATTATCAAAAATGCCCTTAAAATGGCTTATTAGTGTAAGCAAAGAATAGAAGTATTTTATTTTGTGCCTTAGAATTTTTGATTTTGTCTC
The DNA here is from genome assembly GCA_028565335.1 of Limnodromus scolopaceus. Lineage (NCBI taxonomy): Eukaryota > Metazoa > Chordata > Aves > Charadriiformes > Scolopacidae > Limnodromus > Limnodromus scolopaceus. Next base: position 119,048,338 of record JAOXNO010000001.1, read on the forward strand.
TGTATGCTCATGCTGAGTTTTTTTTTTAACATTCATTTTTAGATATTTGACCTAGTTTCTATGTTCTGTACACTCTCTTCTTGCACTTGAGATCATTGAAGAGCTTGTGATTTCACAGATATCTCTTCCTGCATTTTCTTTCCTTTCTACACGCTTGGATATTTTGTGATTCTGCTCCTACTGTCTTTTGTTTCTTTTCTTTTTTTTTTTTTTTAAATGAACCATCAGCTCTTTCTGGAGCTCTTTTCTTCCACAGATTTGATCCCCAAAGGAATTTACCTGCTAATACCCTCTGTGTTCATTAAAGTCTGCTGCCTTCAAGTCCTTTGTTTTCGGGTTTATGTTATCCTTCCTTCATTACCCAAGGCCCTACAAATCCTGGAACCCTCTCACCAACATTGTCCTCCACCTTCACACTCCTCAGAGGTTCCTCTCCCGTGGTAGGAACGGACTCCAGGCTCAGCACCTGGGAAGCTGCTTTCTGTGCTGCTGCATGATAAAAGGCTGGTGACACACTCGCTGAGCAGGCTGTGCCCCAGTTTAGCACGTTCTTCATAACTGCTGGAGTAGTTAAAGACCCACCCCCGCCCCCCAAAGCAATCAGTCCTGTTTTTTTAAATTATTCTGGTAGCTGCTCACAAAAGAGCCTCATCTATCTGAGTTTCTTATTTAGGGGAAAGGAGATGAGTGTAATGGATGTGATTTTTTACTGCATTATTTCCTGCTACTATTTAGAGATCAGGTCCATTGCGCTCGACACTTTTTGTCTGAGAAGAAATGTACATATCTGCTTTTCCCTCGCCAGTTCGTATTTCTCCACTTCACTGCTTTCCATTTCTTCCTCATGTACGCACTCTCATGGAGAGCCCGTGGAGCATCCTAACGGGAGGGGAGGGCAGAGCTCTGGCAGTCCCTGAACCTTCCCTGCTTGTGAGACGTGACAGTTGCACAGAGAAGTGCCTCTTCACAAGCAAGACCTCTACAGGAGACTACTTCATCCTTCCAAAAAGTCACATAAATTAGGCAGTAAGATTTTGCCCAGCCCAGCAGCCATGATTTGACTACCAGGACAGCTTTATTCCAGCTTTCTTTAATAGGCAACTTTTCTTCTTGAACATAAACAGTTTAAAATTTGGAGCCGAGAACATGTTGGATCACTAAGTTTAGTCTGATGTGATCTTGTCCTCTTGATTATGAACTGACCCTACAATCTGAAACAGAAACATCATAGCCACATTAAATACCAATAAAATTGCGTGCAAATACAAAGATTAACTCGTTCCATCTTGACTTTTCGCTGCATCATCCTGTCTTCCTCATCCACATAAAAATTATTCAGCCGCAAAAGACCCTTGAGCATAACATGACATTTACAGCATCTCTGAGTATTTCTTGTTTATTTCTCATAAATTTCCTTTGGTAATAAGTTAGTCACTCAGCAACACTCTACAGTTTACACATACATTACATGATTTTCTCATATTTTATACAACACATGTTAAAGTAATTAATTTTCCCAGGCAAATGTCATGCCATTTAGTTCATTGTTAGGAGCCAAATATTTGTGCAACCGTTTGTTACAAATATATGCATAACCACAGAACACTTCAGCTCCGTGGTATTTATTAAGTGTAATTTAAAGGGACACTGTCGAGGTTGTTAAAGTCTCAGCTTTCACATTAGTTTTTGTTCCACTTGAAATTCCTTTAAGGATTCAACCTCAACTCATTTATTTATTTGATAATTATCCTTGCTACAGCATTTAGCACACAAAAATAAATACGGCCTCACTGTGGCACGGAACGTGCTTGCGACCAGCTAATTTCATGCCCTAGCATGACAGAAGGGTTTCATCTCTCATTTAAAACTCCTTTATCCTAAAGGAGGATCCTAAGGATCTGGAGTTTGCCCCACCTTTAAGGTGGGACCATGTCCAATAAGAATAGGTACCTCCTTCATAAAAAGAACTGACTTTAATCAGAAGTTCAACTGAACTTCAAGTTAAGACATTTCTCTCTGTGCTAACATGGGTTACCTCCAAACAGACAAAACCCCAACAGGGCAGTGGCTCTAATTTCAACAGATGGAAGCCAAGTTAGCCAAGTTAGACAAGTATGCACCATCAGGACCGGTTGCTTTGAAAAGCACATTTTAAGGGCATGAAACCACCTCTGACAGATAGCGATGTCTGCCTCTCCCATCCTCTAAATTAGGTCTTACCCATATTCCACACACTCTGATACAAAAGCCCTTCAAAGTGCATTTAAGAGAGAGGAAGAGCAGCAGTGGAGCTGTGCAGTAAGAAATTGTGCTCAGAGGCTCGCCAGGCTGAACCAGACATTGAAGCTAACAGCCCAATAAATCCTATTCCCCACAGACCACTTATTCTTCAACATGTTCAATCAACAGGTTTGGAAAGGGGGACCTGACACTCTTCTCACTTACTTTGGCCTTCGATGAGAAAAGCAGCAGTGAAGAAAAGAAGCAGGACCAAAAGCAGTACAAGTGGGAATAAGTGGTAGGAGGAAGCAAAAATCCAAGAAAGCAGAAAGACAGGAGAAAGAAATATTGGGAAGACACAGCAGAGCGACAGAAGAGATGAGAGTGACTGGAACAGTGCAGCACCTTGGCAAGACTTCTTTTAGGTTATTGTGAATAGCTACCTTTATTCAAGGAAGACACACTCAGACTGGAACAGGCAGGCAGAAAAGCAGACCTGGGCGTTCAGAAGAAAGATGAACTATCACATAAGTGGAGTGCCAAAAAGTCTGGTTCGCTTAACTTGGCAAAAAGCTGAAAGGAGAAGAGATTGCTATCTGCCATTACGTAAGGAGTAGGCATCGAATGGCAAAAAAGAGACACATTATTCAAAGGACAATGCCAACACAAGGATGAAAAGGATATGTTTCCCATTAATGTCTTTAGGCTGAAAGCTAGAATAAAGTCCTAATCAGCAAAGGGATTAGGTTTGGGGTAAACCTCAATTCCTAACTTATTCATAATTGACTGATTTCAGTCAGTTTTGAGAAGCTGGTATTGACCAAGACTTCTGATCCATGCAGATGACCTCACTATCATTAAGACAGTGCTTGATTAATTTAAGAAAAAATTTCTGGTGCAGTCCCTGCAACTGCCAATATTTTGGTCTCTGTGATGGAGGGGATTACTGTCACTCCTGTTCTGTTATTATTCTGGCAGACTTCACCCGCTTTGAGACCACTGCTTGGGAACCCAAAATGTGCTTGCTGCTTTGATATCCTACACTGCTTTATTTTTTTCTACGGACAATGCGCTATCATATTTGAAGCGGAATGGATGAGTTCTCAAAGCAGCTTTGATCTGTCCTAGATCCTCAAAGCAGCCTGCAAGAATAGCTTGAAAGCTTTTTATTTAAAATAAGTGGCATTTCCTCCGCTCTCATTTTAATTGAAATAGATGCTGAATGCAGGACAAATTGTATTGTAAGCTTGATTGTAGAAAGCAAGTATACTTCTAAACCAGCCTTGATCAATAGCAGTTTCTGGTAATTGAATTTAATCTATCTATCAATTTATTGCCATGGGAATTTTAAAATTGTTGGGTTTGTTTTTTGTTTTTTCTTTTTTTTTTTGATTGTTTGTTGTTTTATCTATCAGCTGAAAAGATTAAGCTGGAAAATGGAGGATGGGAAGAGAGGGAGGAATTGATCAGTCATGCAGCCTCAACCGATGGCGTATCTTCAAGGCAACTTGCAAGACTTGGAGAAACACCGACAGAATTTTCCTAGGCAGAAGGAAGCAGACTGGTAAGTCTGGCTGAACAGAACCAGGGCTGGGGTTTTTTAGTGTCTTGTGGTGCCTCGTTGGCTGGATGGGAGAGCTTTAACAGTGGGGATGGAGATGCTGGCTACAGGCAAGTTACACCACTGGCGGAAAGACGGAAAGATGTGTATTGACGCTTCTGCTGAGCCAAACCCCTCTTTTTCGTCAGCAAGGCAGTGTAACAGCAAAAAGAGGAAAGTCAGGAAATGTTCATGACATGGATGGATTCAGTCCCATTGGCATCCCAAACAGGTCAGGAGTAAAGGATGGAAAACCAGATACAGTCAGGAGAGAAATAGCTGCTTCTCTTCTTTATTGTGGCCATGAGTGCGACTGGCCGTTCTGCAGTATCTGACACCGTCATCAAGCGTCTGGATGCTGTGGCTGAGGTGACAGCAGCACTTCCCTGACGTCCGTGGGGCTGTCTGGGGGTGGCTGCTCCAGTTAGACAGTCACCATGCGTGTTAGACAGTTACTGTGGAACAGCTTCGCCTTCCCAGGTAATTTGTCTTCACTGTGAGATAGATGCTATCTGGAGGGAGGAACGTGTGCTTTGCTCTTTGCACAGATGACAACATAACTTGGAGGCCTCGACTGCATTTTGACAAATGGTTATGTTGCTGCCGAATGCTGTATTCGTACTTTCTGCCTATTGCTTTGTTCGGTCCGTTACTTATTATGGGTCTTTCCTACTCTTCCCAGCAACTACTGCGTGCTGTGGACACGTGCCTTCGGTTTAATTGCAAAAAATCTGCATTCTGCTTCTGAATTGAATTAGAGGCTTTTCTGTCAGGTTCATTTCACCAGCGTGGCTGCATCTCAAATCAGCCCACATAAGGAGGGTGAAAAGGAACCGAACAGCTATTCCGTACTGTGGATCTCACTGAATATATACAGCGGGGGCAACTCAAAGGTATTTACCAGGCCCAGAATATTTCCTTTTCGTGTACTTTCAGAAGTGTGGGGGACTTAGGAAAGCTGCCCCTCATATTCACCCTGACTTCAATGACAGGGCTGATTGCAAACATGCCTGAAAAGCTCACACCTTATGTAAAAGAGCTGGGTATCAGATGAGTAGGGACTTCAAAATGCTTTGAACAGGCCAGGCAAAGTGAAACGCGCCCACCGAGCTTGTTCTGTGAGACAGCAAACGTCTTCCATCAAGTTTCTGGAGGCTGACGAATTTGGGAGACGGTGTGATGGGGTGGGGACAGAAGGGGAGGAAAACCAGCCTCCTGCACTGCCTCTGGCACGCAGGCTGCACCAGGGAGGTAGCACCAAGAGGGGTACTACGGTTCCCACCCTTCTCCCTGCCCAACACCTCCCCAAAGGGCATAGCAGATCTGAGCGAGGTGACTTGTGCAAATGTGCCTTATTAGGACATGCTAAATTGGATCAATTAGCCATGGAAAGATCATTGCTGCTAAGGAAATCTTCCAGTGAGACCAGGCTGGATGTAACTGCTTTCTTTTCTCCTGTTGTCCACAGCATCACCAGGAGAAAAAGGCTATAGGCCATGAGCTGTAGAAATTCTTACTTAATAGCTTGCCTTCTAGGGGCAGTGGGCAGCTGCAGCAATAATGCGCCGCAAAAATACCTGCTTTTCCCTGTATGAGTTGTCTGGAGCTCTCCGCAGCTCCAGCCAAAAATTATGGTCTGAGCATTGTTTTCTGGCCACTGAAGAAGCATCTTCACATGCTACATGTTCATTGACCGGGGAAAACAAAATGAATGAGGTAATAAAAGACATGGGAAAACATAAGGAATCGGTATTTCCAAGGATCGTTCATTGATGGTATCAGTTGACCCACACTCCACAATGAACAGCCACCTCAGGATTTGCCCTTTTTCCCTCACGGTAGCTACAGGTAGGGCCATAGCTCTGTGTGTGTGTGTGTGTGTGTGTGTGTCTATGTGTGTTTGATTCCTCTACTTCTATCCCTGATGTGATTTCTGAGACGACTGTTACAGCGTTTGACATTTTTCTAAGACAGGCCAAAAGAAGAAGGTATTAATAGATAATAATTTTCCATTCTTAATTTCTGGTACCTAATTAAGTGTATGTCAGAGTTCAACTTATGTTCAAGTTTTACTGTTCTTGTGTGATGATCCACATAGGGCCATAATTCACTTTAAACTGGGCAGGCTGGGAACAATCTAATTTTGGACATCCCAGCCATAACATGGCCTTTAAAACCAGCCTCAGATAGAGGATGAAGTAACATGTATGATGGAAGAAAAGACACGTATTCACAGTGAAGTGATACTAAATTATGCTGATTTTAGTTCAAACTTTCCAAACTTTCCTATTCTAAACTGACACAACTTGGAAGTGGAAGATTTGGTCTTCCGCTCAGACAAATGGACTAACAAGAGCCTGGAGCCAACAGCATTTTGCTCACAGTAAAAACCAGTATTTTTAAAAAGATTAAGCCTTTTCTGGACAGTTTTGGGTTGCTCAGAAGTTTACAATTTGAATACCTTTACCTGGTAAAACTCAATCCCAATACAAAGAGACTAGAATCTCTGTCTTTTTATCACAAAACCAGTATTTTCCGTGTTTCCCCCAGCTTTAGCTTTCCTCCTGCTTTCTTCCTCCTTTGAACTGTACAACTAATGCAGCCTTACATACATTTACCACTATTATCTGTAGAGTACTGTCAGAATATACAGTTAATTTACTACTGCCGACTGCTTGCCTTTGTTGTTATTAACAATCTTCAGTTAATAAAAAGCTTTTATCAAAAATGGTTTTCCTGTAGTACTTTTATTTTCCCAGAAAAGGCATTAATTTGTTTTTACTTGTACTATATTCTTGAGTGAATATAGCAAGAAACAAAAAAGATAAACATTGGAGAGAAACCCCGAAGAGAAGGTAATGTAGAAAGAAATAATTCTGTTCTTTTAACTTTTGAAAGCAAAAAAAAAGATTGAAGACGAGTAGAAAACCACATTGTAGCCATGCTTTTGGTGTACAAGGAAGATGCTCCCCTTCTCCACAGCTCTCTGTGGCTTCTTTACTGGGTGAGGCAGAAGGAGATCCTATGCAGAAAGATTTGACCTGAAGGTTAGGGACACTTCATGGGATTTTCTTCTGGAAATGGATTGGACTCTCTACTGATGCCTTGTGCTTCACTAACCTGCAGTGCCTGGTGGAGCAACAGTTTATTATTGATATCAGAGGAGTATTAAGACATTTCATCCACCTTGCTATGTAATGAGCCACAAAAACTAAACAGGAGATACCAATTCTGGAGGAAAAATGAAGTGAAAAGAGACACTAACTCTTCACTATTGTGTTTTGACACTGGTTACTACCCCAAATGAGAAGCTGTGCCATTAGTTGCAAGGGGCCTAGGAGTATCCTGCATTAAGCCACAGCTAGGCTGGTTCAATAATCTCAGAGAGACACATTGGCACATACACATTATAAAATGCTTTGGATCCACTTGTGAAGATCCTCACTCTCTAATGACAGCTGCCAAAACTGAAAGGTATGTTTTATGAGTATGCCTGCTGTCTCCTGTGCAATGTTTGTCAGGTACATAAAGACATATTGAAATGATATCGGAGGATCGAGTGAACGTGCAAGAACAATGGGCGATGCTGAAGAGTTTCACTGCAACGTGCCCCACAACAACCCTTTCAGATATTGCACAGCCCCCTTCCCTTCCCCTTCCCCTTCCCCTTCCCCTTCCCCTTCCCCTTCCCTTCCCTTCCCTTCCCTTCCCTTCCCCTTCCCCTTCCCCATTTCAAAATTTTGGCAAAAAATAAAAATAAGTTTTCATTGAAATCACCATTTTTGAAATCAGAATATTCTGGCCCAATATCAGTTCAGAGAGCGAATGCTGCACAAGTGCTCCATGGGAGCTGCACGGGGAGCGCCTCCCAGACTCACTCAGACTGAACACATCGCCCATGCTGCTCCACCAGCCTCTGCTTCAGGGAGGAGAGATGATACGTTAGGGGAATTTCATGGCCTGATGCTTCATAGAGTATGAAATATGGCAGGGGAGATCCACTCCATCTATGAGAATAAGGACATTAAGCAACTGAAGTACAGTTCCTCCGAGACAGCGTGATGGCATATCAGAATTGAAATATTTGGGTTTCAGCTAACTATTTTATCCATAAACTAATTTTTCTGTAAAAGGCAGTTCTAATTAAAAAAATGTATTCATGAACAGCTTTATGTAAAATGGAGGAACATAACGTAGCACGATTGCTGTTCTCTGGAACAGGCTTTGGAGGCGATCTGGAATGCATCCTCCCTTATTAACAAGGAAAATGTTACTTCCATTAAAGAGAGAAACAACCCTTCCCCCTCCAACCCATCCGTGAGAAACTCACAGTGTATTTTCTGTTTGAAATTTAAATTCGAGTGTAATACCACCCACTGTATTAAATGAATGTGATTAAAATGATGGTTCCTTTTATTTTCAATTAAAATACATTTTAAATGTTTACCTTTCCACACTAAATGCAAATGCAGGTGCATAATACAGCACTGGGAAACCAGAAAGTGGAAACCCACTGACCTAGTTTCACCATCCCGGTGGACTAAAATGCAAAAAAAAAACCAAAACCAAACAAACAAAAAAAAAAACCCCAAAACAAAACAACACACAAAAAGATGTAAAAGCATCCCACCCCCTCCTGTTCCCCCAAGCCCACCAGGGCCCTGAAGTAAAATGTGCCGTTATCAAAAAAAAAGTTGCAAAATGAAAAACATTAAAAGATTAATTCGTGCATTAGGCGGCAGAGGGGGTGGGATCTGTCCCTGTCCCTGGCTCCTGATCCACAGCTATTCTGGGGGGGACACCACACTGAGAGGCCGCTGCACCCCAGAGGGTGGGCGGGAGGGAGGGGACTACGCAGGGCGTTGGGCCCGAGATGAATTTGGAGAGATTTGTGAAGATGACAGCAATGAAGCCTGAAAAAATAAAAAAAAAAAAAAAAAGGAATTCGTACTTAGTTCTGTTTCGGTCCCAAAGGCCGCAAACCCCGCCTCGCCCCCGCCTCTGGGCCCGCGCCCCCGCGGGGCTCCTGAGGACGAAGGGCAGGGCCTGCCCCCGTCCCATACTACCCGGGAGGGCTGTAACACCGGGGGAACCGGCGGCGGGGCCGGCGGGAGCGGGGAGGGGTTGAGCCGGCGGTGCTCTCCACTGCCGCTCCCAGCCCCAGCCCCAGCGGGGCCCGCGCCGCCAGGGCCATGATCTGGACCGGCCGCCCTTCGCCACGCCACGCCCCCTCCTCGTGACGTCACCGGCCGGTCTCCAGGCAACGGCGCCACCAGCGGCGCCGGGCGGGCCTGGCCGGGAGCTGCGCGGTGCGGTGCGGTGCGGGGCTGGCGGCGGGCCGGGGCGGCCATGGCGCTGCCGCTCCTGCCCGGGGTCTCCCGCGACCCGAATGTGAGTGACAGCGGAGGGGGATGGCCCTATCCATCCCTGCTCCGGGGCCGGGGCTTCTGCCGGGGCGGTGCTGGCGCCGGCGTCTGTTGGCCCGGCCGCCCCCTTCAGGCCAGGCCAGGCCAGGCCGGCGGCGAGGCGGTCTCTACAGGGCTGGCCTGAGGCGGGAGGAGGGCGGAACGAGAGGCGGTTTGGCTGTCGGTGGGGCCGGCAGGAGGGGGTGAAGCGCAGGCGTTCCCTGCGGAGTCGGCCCCGGGGGTGGCGAGCAAGTGCCGGTGCCACGGCGAGGCCTCCCCCTCCTTCCTCCCCCCCCCCCGCCTCCAACCTCCTTACCCGGCAGGTGGAAAGCGAGCTGGTGTTTGGTGTACAAACCTCCTCCGGTTTTACCTTGGGAGGGGGAATACTTTGCAACTAGGCCGAGGCTGAGGGATCTGGCAGCTGCTGTAGGGCAGTTGGAGCGCTTGTTGAGTCTCTAACAGCCAAACGGGGAGAGGCAGATACCCTCTAAATAAACGAGAGTCTTTGCAGAGGGGGAGGGGGAAACGCTAGGAATGCTAATGTGTTTTTTTCAGAGTTGCCAGTACTATTAAATACCGATGGCAGTCTGAATATATAAGATGGTATTTTTATCACGAGCTGCAATAGCAAACAAAAGGGAAGGCTGCCATCACGACTTCAAACTTGTTCATCAAGGATGGCTAGAAATTTGCTGAATACAATCTGTACTGTGAAAGGGTGCAGGGGGGAAGGAAGGATTTGGGCATGGCGCTGTAGCTGGTACCTTCAGGAGGCAGATGAAACAGTGTAGACTTTCTTAATGATGTTAAATATCTGGGAGGGAATCTGTTGTTTTCACACAATGAACATGTTGTGGCCGTTAGAGCCCTCGTTTCTGCAGCCTGACTGCTGAGGTATTTTGCTGGCTCCTGAGTCTGGTCCACCCTATGAGGGAGAGTGTAGAAGATGATAATGAATTTCAGGCACAATTTGCAAATGATTCGTCGAGACACATGTATTAATGGTAATGATACCATAAGCATCAGCACCCCCTCAATATGAGACTTGCCCATGCTAGCAGCATATCTAGGAGCCCATTTTATGAGCTATGCATCAGTTTGCAATGACAGCGGTCCAGAATAAAACATCTGGCAGCTCTCTTAAAAAACAAGACTAGTAGGAGCAATTGTAGCTGCCTAGGTGTTGGTATAGGCAACATGAAATTGCCTAGAAATATGTGAACTCCCCAGCCTCACTTGGTGTGTCAGCATTGCACGTATGTGTGCACACACAGGATCTCTTATGGAAAAAGCCCAGCTTACTAGAAGTGATGAGCTCTCAGGCAACTTCATCCCTATAGACAGCAGGCTGGGTGCCATTGTTTTAGAAGGAAAAATAAACAACAAAAAAAAGGGCCTTGCAGTGAATACTCAGACTCTCCTGCTGAATTCAAATTTGTTTTGTAGAGAGTTGGTTGTGTATATAATGCTTCAGGTAGCTGCTGAGTGGACATATCAGCAACCTTGAAATAGGTGCGTACCATTGGTATCTGCTGCGTGGAAGCAGAATAGCTCAGCTCAGTGTTATCTGAGACTTTATTGTTCTCCAAATTTTAGTTTAATTTAGGTAATAGGGATTATTAGTTATAGAGTATGATGGAGTGAGTTGTATCCAGAACATTTCATGCTGAAGTACATATAGTGTGTATATATATTATGAGAACTGAAGGTATCAAAACCAAGTCATGATTGCCACAAGACTGTATTATAAAACCCTGATGATACCATTGTCAGGGCTCCAAATTGCTCTTTTTGACAGTCCTTAGGATAGTGGAGTTAATACTGATAACTTGCCTTTCTTGCAAAGCATTTCTGATCTCCACTTAGTTTTTGGTTATTAGTTTTATTTTCATATAGTTCCACAAATGAGAGGCCAAGAAGAGCATATTTAAAGGAAAAAAGTGCCACTGCTATAGATAAAAAAAAAGGAAAAAAGTATTTTCATGTGTTAGTTCTCTGAGCATTGCCATCAATGCCTCTTACTGCACAGAAGCAACAGTAGCAAAGCATGTCCTGAAGAAGGACAAGCAGAGGACAGGGGATTGCTGCTCCTGTCAGCCCTTGGTTTATAATTATGGGTATTAATTCCACTCTTATCACTGTTCAAGCTACTGCTGCAATCCTCTTTTCTCTGCCCCTGATGCTTCCACCTGCCTCATATATAGCACCACAGAAGGCAGTGGAAGAGGAGTACATAGGCGTTTTGTCTACCTTGGAAGTGTTTAATAAGGTGGCTGGACTGTCTCCAGAAAATCAGAGCTTCAAGATGGTTATGGGTGTGGAGTCTAACTTGAGAGCAGCAGGGACTGCACTGACAAATGGGAAGGAAGAAATCCTTCTGCAGTCCTTAGGTCTCTGGATCTAAGAGCCACTAACCCTTGTATTACTCCTCTGTTATGAGTGTTATTAATTCTAGCAAGCTCTACCGGGAGCACTTCCTCTCTAGCCAGGAGCAGAAGCATCCAGGAGCAACAGCAGCGAGGCCAGGCGGCTCGCAACTGCCCCTGGTGCCGGAACTGTGAAAGGCAGCAGCCGCTGGCTCGTTTTTACTGTTTTTCCCTCCCCTAACTGTAACCGACTGGTGCCCGATTCAGCAGCAGTCCTGTGTAGCTGGGACAAAATCTTGCTGCTCTGGCATCATAGCTAACGAGACTGGAGGGAAACGTCGGGAGGTGACAGGCACTTTTAAAACAGCAGAAATGGTTCCTACAGTAACGTGAGGTAACGTTTCTTTTGCGCTGAATGAAGAGCAAGGGTAGGCATAGCACAAGCCGTGCCGTGTTTGATGCTTGGTTTGATGGGATGGAGAAGAATGATGGCTAGCAGAAGGCTTCAGGAGCATTAAATATTAGAGTAAAAGTAAAGTAAATATATAGAGTAAAAGGAACCACTCCTATTTTTTCAAATTTCTTTAAAATCAGAATTGCAATAGTTTGTGTACACACAAGTCCACCCCTCAAATAACCCCCCTTCACCTCCTTTAAAACAACTGTTCCTTGGACAGAAGTCCAGAAATAAGCTGATGAGCAGCAGTTCCTGACATGTTCACATGTGGGCAATCAGGAGGTCGAAGGATAGAGCAGGCTGGTATTTTATGCACAGATTAGCCCATCTCCTGCCCACTTGTGAGGCCCCTCTCTTCAGCAGGCTGGCTAATGGGCCAAAGTCGGCCTTTCCGCTTCTCCAAGGGGGGGAGGCCAGAGGTTGTGCCAGGAGTGCTGCTGCCCCCCTTGGCAAGGCTGGTGCTTCTCTGTCCTGACAGCCCTTGTCTGCCTGGCAGTGGCAGAATGTGGTAGTCGCACATCTTTTACTGTCCTGTTGAATTCAAGAGTTTATTCATTTCTTTATTTTCACAAACAGTAACTCCTATGTTACCTCTTTGAAAATTTCACTACCTTTCGCGTACCCTTGAAAAGGGAAGTTCCTCTTTTCTTTTGTTCCTGCCACTGAAGCCAATGTTTAAAAGCCGTGGGGAGACCTATGTCCTGTAGCTTCTGTCTGCAGAGCCCAACTGGTATTGAAATTGTGCAATAGCGAGATTTTCAGCTTTGTCCATACAAGTTATATGTGTGTCACCTGTTTGTCAGGACAGAAAATCACGGATCTTGATAACTGTGTTTAATCCTGCATGTATGGAAATGTAGCATATAATAGGTTTACTCTGTTACTGCAGGAAGAAGTTTGTGCATTTGGAGTCTGCACTGTGTTAGGAATGACACTGGTTGCAATGAAACAGCATCATTACATCCTTTGTTAGTGTTACTGGTCCACCTCCCATTGTCCAAGCCAGCTGCCCCTTCTGATACCAGAGTGATCTTATTGCCTTATATCAGCAGCTAATGGAGAGGTCCACATATTTGTATGGGTCAGATTTACCAGGTGCTAGCTGACTGGTATATTTTTGGGCCTGAGGTATGAAATCCTTATCAAAGAGAGAATTCTGGGCAACATTTTCTCATGGCATTTCTCAGAGAATCGGACAATGAGTTTATAGATCTCATCCTCAAGAAAATCAGATTCTGTTGCAAACTGTAGTGGCGCGGCACAAATTCCCCATCTTCCTTGTTTGTTGCAGGACCCTGGAATTGCCCTCAACTGCGCTACTGTTGCTGTCTCTGGGTCTCCTGGCTTGAGTAATCCTGCTGCTCTAACCATTGGTGCCAAAAAGGGACATTAGTTTTTCTGGGCAGAGTGCTTGCTGACCTCTTTATAAGCAAGCATCCTGCTGTGCCTTTCCTTCTCCTTGCCCTGACCTCCTTTCCTGAACCCCTTCCACTCCCTTCTGCCCTTCAGCCCCACTCCTCCAGGTCTCTGTTCACAAACCCCAAACGCAAATTTTCCTGTAGCTGCCCGTCTGGGTTGCATTTTGGACCCTTTGCTTTATATCCATCTCTTGTCTTCTCTTAGGCTGTGCCAGCTCAGGCAGTAAGAGCAAGCTAATACAGTCATAGAATCATAGAATGGTTTGGGTTAGAATGGACCTTTAAAGGTCACCTAGTTCAACATCCCTGCAATAATCAGAGATATCTTCAACTAGATCAGGTTGCTCAGAGCCCCGAACAACCTGATCTTGAGTGTTTCCAGGGATGGGGCTTCTACCACCTTTCTGGGCAACCTCAATGTAAAAAATTTATTCCTTATATCTAGTCTGAACCTACCTACCTCCCTTGGTTTTAATCCATTACCCGTTGTCCTATCACTACAGGCCCTATTAAAATGTTTGTCCCCATCTTTCTTATAAGATTCTTTTAAGTACTGAAAGGCCGCAATAAGGACTCCCCAAAGCCTTCTCTTCTCCAGGCTGAATGACCCCAACTCTCTCAGCTGGTCCTTATAGGAGAGGTGTTCCAGCTCTCTGATCACTTTTGTTGCCCTCCTCTGGACCCACTCCAACAGGTACATGCCCATTCTGTACTGACACGGGCTGTTAGTGTGGATGCACCTTATTCTGGTATGTGTTAGAGGGGCACCACAGTTGCTGGGAACAATGTCTTAAGGTAATCCTCCTTTTCCAGTACCACTTAACCTCTGCAGATACTGAAACCTCTGCAGAAAGCTGGGGATGATAAAAGATTTGAAAATTGGTAGCTGAAGTATGGCTTTTCACTAAGCAGTGAGTGCTAACTTTGTGAGAGATGCTACTTATAAGTGTTGCAGGAACTTCTGCTGTTTGTCTCATCTCTGTCTGGTGGAGACCTGCACTTTCCACAGGGCAGGAAGTCACAATGAATTTGACCAGCACAGTGTGCAGCATTCGCATTTATTTTCATTGCTTAGCTGAAGGAACCAGGAGAGTGTATTAGCAGCTTAGAGTAGTTCAGAAACATCACAGTTCATCTTGATACAGTATTTGAGCAGGGTGTCCACAGTGCAGCTGTTGTTCTCAAGGTGGGAATTAGGAGTGGATACAGGGAAGAGAACCGGACTGCTACCAGTGGCTTCTATCATAACTCTCCGTGGGACTTGGTTAAAAACACATAGCTCCTGAGACAGTGTGTGTCACAGGGCTCCCTCATCACTCCAGCTACTGTGGGGAGAGACTTCAAGTTGTATTTAGGTCGACTGAAATGTGCAGCTCTGTGATGAGTTTGCAGTGATTCTGTACCAGAGTATTAAAGAGCAAGATGGAGGGAGCACAAGGCAGCATTCCCCAAAGACTGCAGTGGCTGAGTTTGCAAAGCCAATAGCTGCAGTCAGAGAATCCTGACCTTTACATTAGTCACTATTGAGTGTATCCTCAATATTTATTTCAGGCTCACCACACAGAAAATGGCCAGCTTTGTTCAGCAGATCTACAGCCCGCTCAGTTTAACTGCATTAGCACAGAAGACACAGTAAAGCTCTTTCCCTGCACTCTCACAGATTTCTTTTAGAAGTCATTTAGTATTACTGTGGAGGTAACATGATGTTCTGTCACTATTTTAGGCTGGATGTGGTCTGACTTCATTAGCCACGAATGACATTCCCAAATGTCATTTTTCTCTTTTGTGATCTTCAGTTACAATTGCTCTTTTTCTGAAACTCTCTTTTGTTTGGGTTTTTTTTGTCGTTCTTTTGTTTTGTTTTATTTTATTTTAAGAAATAACTGTACAGAACTTTGGAAGAGATTATTTTGCACATGGGCTTAGGTGCTTTTAATGGAGAAGGGGCTTAAAAGTAATTCTATGATTAAGAATCTAAAATAGAACCATTCTGTCAAATGAGAATGCCACAAAAGATTCTTAGCAGAATTGCAGCTATCGCGCTGTGTATTTTTTACATCAAATTGTGAATGAAGTTGCGATTTCATCCCTAAATTCTGGAAAATTTCCAACAGGAGCAAACCTATATTATTTTGATGAACACTTTACCACACTGTAGCTCACCAAACCCCAGAATCAGATGAATAGCAAATGCTTCTACAAGAAGCCTTGAGGTCATGAAGAGCTTTCCTTTGCTCAGGAAAAGTGCCATGCTTACTGTGCCTTAATAACTGTGCTCATGCTTTGGTAATAGGGGGAAAATAATTAAATATTTGCCATGCCAAAAAGTGGATCTGTTCTATAGCACCTTCAGTATAAATCAGATGTTTCTGCCTAGAAATTTCCCTTTTAAAACTCAGCTTGACTATAGTTATTTCACTTTTGAACTGATAAATGCAGAAAGCTCCCTCCCATTTTGACTTCTCCCCAACTCTTTATCAGCTTACTGAGGAAAAAATTATTATAAAAAGCAATAGAAGAAGAAAGGGCAGCTCAGTAGTGCCCAAAGGAGAGGGAAAAAAACAATCCGAGTGCAGATGTATTACAAAGTGGGTGCCAGACCCCATCAGTACGCATCCATTCCAGTGTCCTGTGCCAGGAGAGAGCCTGTGTTCACTTCTTCAGGGAAGGGTGGGATGACCACATGAAGATCTGCTCCTAATGCCTGAACGTCAGCGCTTACACTGCTGTGCACCGCAGCATGAAATTTTATATCACAGCTCAAAAAAATGTGCTGATATGAAATATTTTATTTGGGGCATTATTCCTGCAAATACGCAGCTCTTTTTTAAATCTTGTCAAATTCCTGGCTTGAGCAATGCAGTGTGGCAGGGGGGCCTGTGGGTTAACTAGTCATTACACAAACAAGTATTTCAGTATTTCCTTTTATTGATTTTCTATTTTATTTGGTAACCCTTGTTCTTGAGTTATAAACATACGGTTCAGGAGTACTTTTTATTTTCCTTTGTATTATTCTTTAAGCTATGGCACTTGCCATGTGCCCCTATATTCACCTCTTTTCAAAACATTGCTTACCTTTTAAATGTCTTCTTTGGGGAAGTGCTACTGTACTCCCAATCATTCCTGTCCCCAGTATATGAACCTTATCTCATTTCGCAATGACTGTTCCAAAGGGTGCTGGCTGGCCCAGCTTTTGCTAATGTAAGCAAGGTATGGCCATTGATTATTATGGTATTAACAATAATGATTTGTAAAAATAGCAAATATTTTATTATTTTTCATACCGCTGTCCTTGCAAAAGAACACAAGTGATACGTAAAAGGGTTTTAAGCAAAGGTTAAGCTAAAGTATGATTGAGCTGTTCATGTCAAAGGCAGCTCTCCATCCTATGTCATTGGATTTAGAGCACTGCAAGGCAGGTGAACGGTTCAGATGGTAACTTCCAGTGTGCAGTACCCTATACACACATTGTATGTTATGATCCATGAGGTTGAGTAAGCTGCCTTTCAAATTCCTCACTCTCATATGGTCAGAATGAAATAGCTGCTCGGTTACTTTCAGGTTTTACTGCTTCACTGCTTGCCCTTGTTCCCAGAACTGCTGTGCTGAGCGGGTTACGTTATGTTGGAACACTTGAATGTTGCCGTGTTGAAAAACAATGATCTGTTCCTTTTCTTTGTTGTTTTTCTTGGTAATTTTTTGATTTCTGATAATAACTTAGAGTTGTCTTACACCTTTTGAGGGAGCACTGGTTTAAATATATATGCGTGTGATAATTAGTGTTGCTCGGTCTTCCAAATGAGAGGCAATTTTGGCCCTCTGCTACTTTGCTGACGTATTTGCTCCAGTGCTACTATAAAAATTTTGCTGTCCAGCCTTTTCTTCTACCAAGGGCCTTTTCTGTGCTCACCCATAACATCAGTTCCTCCCTCTTCAGCCTCAGTTTCCCTCACGTTAACCCAGTCCCAGGCAGAGGGAGGGCACAGCTGTGGTACTCTCTGTCTCTGCTTACCAGGTGTGCTGGGGTGCAATTACCCAGTGGCCCTTCTCTGCCCTCCCAGGCAAAATGTTTTAAGGATTTGAGAGGGCGAGGAGGGGAGGAATAGGAGAGTCAGAGAAGCTAACGAGTCAGAACTGCTGCTCATGGGAGGAAGGGTTAGTGGAGCTTTTTCTTGGCTTTTTCTATTTCCCTGTCCTCTCGTGTGCGACTGATGTGTGGGGTCGTTAGGGGGATTGCTGCCTGAGTGCAGCTCACAGCGGCTGCCTCTGTTTGAGGGAACCGTCCAGCAAAGCAGGCAGCTCATTAGGAGGGACATTTCTACAGACAGGACTGATATTCATTTGAGGTCAGAGGCTCTTCTGCATCACTTCAAGTCTGGCTCCAGCCCCAGCCAAGAAATGCGAATAGGCAAGATAGGTTTCTTTGCAGTTGGTTGTGCATATTTTTTTAAGCACTCCATCCTTAATTGCCTGAAAAAGTAGTAATAATATAAAAAAATCACTACAGAGACCTTCTTTTGGAATAAGCCCAGATGGAATGAATATTCCGTCTTTTGATTCAGATCCAACTGTCCGAAATTCAAGTGTATTCACTAGGACAGAGCTATTTATTTTGTGCTTGGGGACGCAAGTGTAAATAAGATCTTTGACATAAGTAATGAGAGCAGGCTGTTCTCTGAGTACTCCTGAACTGTTTCCATTTGTCCTCTGGCGATCTATAGAAAAGGCTTTTCCCCTCTACCTTTTGCAAAAGTTCTTGTGGGTGATGTGCTTCTTTCTAGCACACACCTCAATCCTTGTTGCAGGGAAGGAGGGGGAGGGAAATGGCCTGTATCATCCTGTCTATCAGCCTGGGTTAATTTGTGGAATACTTTTCCGTTTCATCTATAAGGCTGGCAAATTGACCACTGAAATACGTTGCTTCGCTTGCAGCATTCTAGTTGTTACAAGTTTTTAGACTCTGTATTAAAAGTAATTATAGAGAAACTTTTACATGATTAATCCCCCTTGCCTAGATAGTTAACTCTTAGGGATTTAAAAACAAACACACAGATGGTTTTTTCTCTTTTTCTTCCAAACTTTTGACAGATAGGGAAAGAAAAGTTCCACAAGTCACAGCACTGGGGTTACTGCAATAATGTTGCTATGTTGCTTGGAGAAGATAAACCTGGAATAGGAGGTGAACCGTTACCTGGGCAGAAGCTGAAACCTGAATACAGTGTGTTTCCTAAAGGGATGGGAAGTGATGCTCCTACCTGGGTAGCATTTGACAAGCAGGTATGTAGAAATCTGTATCTGTATGGTTTTTATGAATGACTATGATATGACAAAGATGTGCAAAGGTGAAATGAAGTTAGTAAAATACTTCAGAAGATTATTTTGTGTACACAAAGAAAAGCTCCTAAATAGGTAAGAAGAGTGGTAACATCTATTTTTCCATCATATTGGTATATTGGACAATTAATATAAACATGTATCATGCCATACAGCAACGTATAAAAATATTTATGTATTGAGCTACATCTCCTCCAGTATATAATAAAAATAAGGGAGTGGTTGATATATTTCTTTTTAGTGAAAATGGTGACAGTAAACAAATTATTTGGCAACTAGGTAAGAATGAATGTAAGGTAGGCCCCAGTCCAGGAGAAAATGTGTATGGGCACTCGGGAACCATTAACCACAGCAGAGTGCTAAAGGCTTGGAATTCACTTGTGCCATCATGTTTGCTTGCTCAAAGTCCTGTTGACTTTTGTGTGACCTGTTCACGTGTAATATAGCCAGATTGTGTCTGTTACAAACACATGAATTTAAAATCAATATTTTTTTTATTATGTAAGAATGTAGTGAAAACTTTTAAAGTTAGAGAGTTATCAAATAACTGTAATCTGTGATGATACAAATTTTGTAGCACACTGTCAGTACTTTTCATGTTTAAATTTACATTAGATTCTACTTAGTGATATTTTATTTCTAAAGCAAGAAGCCTACAATCAGGGAAGAAAAATGATCCAGAAAAAGAAATCATTCAGCAGATCACAGAAATGTTGCATGACTAAATGATTGTGGTATTTAAATATTGGGAAGAATGGCTAATCTCATAATTTTTGCTTTAAAAGAAAACCCATGCAGGTAATTGCAGGACAATTATGCATTCATCTCTTTGGCAGACCAGAGCTACTACAAGAAAATGTAAGGCTTGAACAGATAGATACACATGACTTCGGTTAGCATTACCTCCAAAGTCCTTAGTGTTGCTCACATAGTTTTCAGCGATGTGCTCAAGTATGAATTGGTCTGATGTGCCAAAGTGTTAAGGCTTCAGCCAGTCCTGCACTTGCTTTATCTGCTCCCTTCTTTCAATGGGGAGGTGTGCGTTGGCTTCTCAGGGCCATATCTAAGTTAGCCTTGTTAAACTTGTTAGGCCAACTTAGCCAAGTTAAACTTGGGCCCGGGTTTATGAAATAAAGGGGTTAGGTAGGGACACAGTGGGGACTTGCCACTGAGCGTGGCAGATGAGAGTAACTAGCTAGCCTTTCAAAATTCCTTCTCTAATCAGCGTATTCGTCCACAGGGCAATACAGGGGAGGAGTTTGCAGATTCGGAATTGGCCTCTGGAGGGCTCATGTGTTTGTATTAAATGCAGTCAGTTAAGGGGTACTACCCAGCTAATTTAGTGTCCCCAGTTAAGAGCCCAGAATGCGGCTATTTTCCGCTGCAGTTTGTGACTCAGCAAAATGGACTACACGAAGAATGGTTTGAGGAGGTGTTTATCTTTTTTAATGTAGTCTGTTTTCTTACCATTTTTCTATGGTTTCTAACTTTCAGCAGTACCATAGTAGTTGGAGGAAGGATAGGCATAAAACTTCATTATTAAGTAGATTAATAAATAGTTTTTGCAATTCATATGCCTAATAGGAAGCAGCTGTAAATTTCATTTCTTCTATGATTAAGTACACATACAAGGCCTTCTGGGCTTGAAACAATGTTTATAATTTGACTACCACGAGTGCCAGGGAAACCTTGTACCAAGTTTACAAAATGCCACAGAGTCTATTCAATATTTGTTACTTTTGCTTTTCATGCATAACATTTACTTTTTTAGAGTGGAATGGGAACATTGCACATAGCAATGTACTACATGATATGTGAGTTAGGAAGTGTTACATTTCAAGTATTTTTAAAATTAACTTTGCTTTAAAATGAGAAGTAATCTTCTTTTCTGTTCCTTCTCCTCCTCACCCTTCCTGAGTCATCTGTTTTGATCTGCAAGATTGCACTTGGCTGCTGCATATTATTTCATATACTAGCATGTTGTTACGGGTATGAAGAGAATAAAGTTTAAGTGCAAAAGAACTTGCACAAACTCCTCAAATGGAGTAAACCAGGACATAGGTGTATGCTCAGTTAAAGAAATAAATACAATGTATTTAGAACCTGATTGTGCTTGGACATCTATGCAAACATGAGACAACCTTGTCAGAAATGGTTATTGACAAAATTAAGAACAATTAGTAATCAAATAGGCACTTGAACAATATGTTTGTCAAACAACTATACTCCAGTGGGATTAGCAGAATGGGGAGAAGAGAGTACAGCATCTAAGGAAGCTTCCAATGGTTGCGTGGCTTACCAGCAGCTGGACAAGGAATGAAATTCAGCTCAGTGTCAGCTGAACCCCAGGATATTCAGACTGGGATATAGTGGTTCCACCACAGCACTTTTTAAGTCCCGTGGAATAGTCAAGAGATTTACGCGACAGTAACTGAAGGCCAGGAAGGATACCTTGGTCACTCCAAATAGCACAAAACACCAATGTTTAGACAAATGGGAGGAAGAAGAGATGTTAAAGGATGATAGAGTTGTTTGTGTTGGGTTTGTTGTATGTCAGATGTTTTATCCAGTGTTTTTCTGTTTGATACATAAAACAGTGAAATCCACAGTTAAAAATTACATGTGGCCAGAATGCATTTTTATTTATTTTCAGCTTTCTTCTGTAGGTTGTTCAGAAATTTGCATGTTGTACTACTTAAAATATAACATGTGGTGTCTAGGTTCTTTTGTGTGAAGATTTAATGGTGTCAGTTTTAACAGGTAACAGTTATGTCATTTGATTATAATTTAAATTTTATTTCTCTAATAGTGATGGGTCACAGTGCAGGACAGTTGATGCTAAAAATGTGTCTGTCATATTTTTTGATGCATCTCAATCAGTGGGATATTAGCCTTTGAAATAGTTTGTGGAAATGTAGTTTTTCTCATCTTGCAGTTACCCTGCCTGAGAGAAGGGAGTGTGACCTATTGAGAAATCTGACTAGGACACAGGGTGGCTATTCTTGTGTCCTCCTGAGCAAGCCATTAGCTCTCTCTCCCCAGAGGTAGAAAAAGAGGTTGTATTTTTTTATTAGGGTGTTTTAAAATCTCTGTGATTAGTATTCATGGAAGTACTTTGAGGTTCTGAAAGGCACGTGCCAAAGGAATACAGACTATTAACTGGTCTATTCTGTGTTATATAGGGATCTTGGCTAGCTCACTAGATTTCAAGCACTTTCAAGCCTTGGTCTGCCAGATGCTCACTGAAACATAGGGAACAGCTAAGTTGTCTTTTTTCCAATGCTTTGGTTTGTCTAATGAATCAAGAATAAAGGTAATTTAAGATATTAAATAGAATCATTGCAAAAAATGAAATATGGATTAGCACTGATTTGACCTAAATGTGTTGGGGGGGTGGACAGGATGGAAAGCTTGTTTTAATTATTATCTCCTTGCATATACTTACCACGGCAAGCATCCTGATAGATAATGTACTTCTAGGCAGGTACTTCTTACACATTCCCTTAAAATTGGTTTTGGTGATTAAACACCATAAATGATACCAAGAAGAACACTCTGTAATGGTTTGCTGAGTTTGAGATCTCCAGACATAAAGGCCACTGAACATCTCACCTGTGAAAGCGTTTTTTTCTTGCATTATTGCTATTGCAAGAGCAGTTGGCATTGTCTCTGAGATTTCCCCTCTTGCTAAATTGCAGAACCAAGTAAGATTTGAAATGCCAATATTGCACATCTCTAAATTACTCCTGAAAAACATAATTTTTCTGTGATAATCTTCAGTACCATTCATTAGACATCTTGCAGTATCTGCTTAAAAGAACTCTCCTTTCCACTTACCTCAATGGTAAAGCCATTACTGTCATAATGCACTTTATTTTCCAGCAATTCATTGAAGTCTAAAATTTGCTTCAGGACCTAGGTAGCTCTTTGTGCTATCAAAAGTGCTTTGTTCGGAAGATTTTCCAAGCAACCTGCTGATAGTTTTATATTTTATTTCTTTCTTTATCTCTGCTTAGATGTTGTGATAATAAAAATGCCAAGCAAAGAATTTCAAATTTATGTGATTTAATATGTATTTCTATTCTTACATTTGTGAGAAATAAATCTACCTTCTGAAATCCATATATTTAGTTACCTATAATCTATACAAGTTTAATTTGGAAAAGCATTGAAGATCTTGCTGCCTTATATTTATTTATTGTTTTTAATAGGTATTGTCTTTTGATGCCTATTTTGAGGAAGAAGTGCCTGACAAAAATCAAGAGCTATATAGGATCAGACATTGTAAAATATACTTCTACCTTGAGGATGATACAATTCAAGTGACTGAACCTCAAGTGAAAAACAGTGGCATACCTCAAGGTATTTGTTTTTAATAGCACTCTTTTTTTTTTTTTTTTTGCCCTTTATATCTTTCTTCAGTACAGTCTTGGTCCATTCGAATGGATACATAACATGACTTCTTATAGTTAAAATGAGCTGTAAGTCAACAGCTATAATTGTCTTTTCTTGCTATGGACTATAATGTGAACTTTTTTATTGTCTTAGTTTCTGAAGATGTAGGATTTGTAAGGCAGAAACCCCTCCCTCACTCAGAGGTACATTTTCTTCTCTAATATAGTCGTTTCAAATCGTATGATAGTGGGCCTATTGTCAGTGTCACATCACTTCTGCAAAAACAGTTTTTGTTCTAGATCTCCATTCCTCAGCCTGGTTCCTCCCATCTTGGCACTGGCAGTAAGTTCTCTAGCTGGAGCTTTGAAATTGTTCATTATTAGCTGCTGCAGTATCTCTGCTATTGTTGAAGGAGAGTGGCTTTTGTGCCTCTGGCTGTTGGTTCTTTTATGATTAAATGCCCTTGGCACAATAATTTTTCCTTGACGCCTCTGAGTTAAGAAGCTGCCTTGCCTCAGTGTCACAATACTGCACTTGGGCCAGCCTGAGGACTTTTGGAGGAGGGTTTATTGAGCTGATTTACTAGAGTATTAATGGACTTGGTTTACATTAAGAAAACATGATGTAGTGGTCAACATCCTGTTGCAGAAGGGGAGCACAGCTGCTGCTTCTTGGTGTTTATGGGTCATTGCCAGAATTAAAAAAGTTTTCAAGGGATATAGTCCAGATAAGCAGGATGTCTTGGGATGACTGCGCCTCCCAATCCCCAAAGATATTTTGTATGTTCTAGTGGATCTTAGCACAGCAATTTTCAAAAATAAGTTAACATTTTAACTGCCGTATTCTTTTCCAACATGAGCAGATGCTATCAATTTCTCTGTCTACAAAGTAGGATAATATTTAAAGGTGTTACTTGCATCATTACTGTTAGACCTGGGATGAAATTACCTGGGAATCTTTTCTTAAACCAGTAATTCAGGCCCTGCTCTCCCTGTGCTGAGTGGTCCTTGTTGCCAGAAATCTTATTGACTTTTCAGCAGGAACTGATTTTGAATTGAGAGGAACTTCATCCTACTCCTACTTGGGCAAGTACTTTTTCAAGACTTGAAGAAAAGCATGTTGGATCTCTTGGGAACTTGCAAGTTAGTTATCCTCTCCCTGCACTCATATGCACAAGGCCGGAGACATCATCGGGTTTAGGTTTTCCTTGACTTGTGTGTCAAGGGAGTGGGAGCGGCTATTTCTGGATTTTGTGGTTTGGAACAAATGACTATCAACAAAGGAAGTACAGTTAACCTGAGAGGTAGAGGTGACGTCCTTGAGAGGGAAGGTGGAAGCCAGGTCCATTGGGGCAGGATAAAGCAAATTCAAAGCTGATTCCTTTGAATCTAGCTATAGCAATGAGTCATGTTCATTATCTTTGTTGTATGGGTTGTGCAGGCTGCCCCTTCAGGCCTGATGTTCCTGGCAGTCTAGTCATGACCCTGGGGTGACAGGAAGGCTACAGTTTCTCCCTATTTCCTTGGTTGTATCTTACGTTAGTGGTTTTGGAGTCACCTTTGGTAGTGGATCTAAAATTAACTGGATAGTATCATAGAATCATTTAGGTTGGAAAAGACCCTTGGGATCATCGAGTCCAACCATCAACGCTACTCTACAATGTTCTCCCCTACACCATATCCCCCAACACCACATCTAAACGGCTCTTAAACACAGCCAGGGATGGTGACTCAACCAC
>JAOXNO010000001.1:119073370-119099788 GCA_028565335.1 Limnodromus scolopaceus
TCTGCTGGTCACACTATTTCTAATACAAGCCAGGATGCCATTGGCTTTCTTGGCCACCTGGGCACACTGCCGGCTCACATTCAGCCGCTTGTCAATTAGAACCCCTGGTTCTAACTAGAGTTCTAACTCTCTAGTGTTAGAGAGAAACAAGAATTCTTTCAGTCTTCCATGCAAGGATGTTTTGAAGGCCTTTATGGCTTTGTATCTGTGCCTTGTGTGGGATAAAAGAGTATACACAACATACTAAACTGAGGGATTACAAATAAACATTCCAGGATCTCAAAAGTGCACTTAGTTTATTTGTTGCTGGTACCTGGGCTGGTAAGGAAGCTCTGTATATTGATTGTGTTTAGGAAGGAAGAGATACTGTAGATTGAAAGGCCCACGGACTATTTGGGATGTGTTTAGGCTTCACAGTTGATTAGAAGATCTGGGGCCTATACTTTATCATAAACACCTACATAAATACTTTTGTTATCCTAGAGATTAATATGATGTAGAGGGCAAAAGGTGGTGGAGATGCCTATCAGAGGATTCCTTACTCACACACACTTGAGCAGTAGCTTCATGCTCCATAACTGAAGAACAAACCACAAAGTTCTTATGTTAAAGGCACTAAATACTTGGTTTTTATATGTTAAATTTATTTTATATATTAAATTTATTAAATTTGATATATTAAGTATATGCAAAAGCAGTGTTTCTTAAAAAGAAATTCCAAACCATTAACTGCTAGTCTTATTCCATTTTCAATTAAAAATTCGCCCATTGCATCTTTTATTATAGTTATATATCTCTTACATTATTCAAATTCCCTGTCCTGACTGGGAGTTTGTAGGCCTGAGAACAACAGAAACATAACTGTCTGCCTTGTAAAGCTGGTAAACTGAAACACAAAGGAGTGAAAATCTTGCCCATGATCACACAGAAAAGGTCATTAATAGTATGAAGAACCGACCTGAAGTTCAGGATCTTAACCAAAATGGTGTCCTCTGCACGTCTGCTGAAATAAATTTCAGTTAATTGAAAGGCCAGGGGTTTGTAGAGGAGAGTTCAGCTGTAGGAGATCTTGGGTTGTTGAAAGGCAGAGTGCACTGAACAAAAGAACACAGATGCGGAGATGTGGGTGAAGAAAGAAGTGTGGGAACATCAGGAGCAGAGATGATTCATTGGAAAGTTGCAGTGGCAGGAAAGGGGTTGTTTAAAGGAGGAATGGCAAAAAATGTGTTGGAAAGAGTGGAATTGAACTGTTGAAGACAGAATGTGATGGTGACCTTAACTTGGATGTTTACCCCAGCAGAAAAGATGTAAAATAGACAGCTCAAATGACAGTTCTCAGAAGTCTTCTTGCAGAGTAGATATAGCAGTAGTGGGGTAGATCAAAAGGCAGGTGATAGGGTAGATCAAAGGTAGATCTTCTTAGCTTGGCTGGTTAATGCCTTGAGGCCATGGGATTACCAGTGCTTGTGCCGTAACCCACAAATGAGAGCTTGATCATCAGAATGGGTGTCCCTGGGCACAGTGAGATCAGAGAAATGTAGCTGTTTCCCACTGTACTCTCCACTGTAGGTAGCACTTGTGACTTTGCAGCAAAAAGCCTTAGAGCAGCTTACGAACTGAAGGAAGATTTGGTGAAGGAACAGCTGTCAAAGAAGTTAGAAGAACTTCTAACTTCAGTTACGGTTTTACAAAGCTAAACCAAATTGGCTTTGGGAAAAATGTGCTTTTATCATTGATCAAAATCTCAGAGTGACACAGTAAATGATCTGTGGGAAATGTATTTCAGAGACTTTAAAAAAGGGCATTATGGAATCAGCTGCTGTACTTGGACATGAATTTGGACAGATAAGTTTGCTATCAAATAACTGAAATTTAAACTTCATTTAATTTCGGAAACTGCCTTCCTGTAGTTTGAACTTTGGAAAGTATTATAAGCATTTGAAGAAATCTATACAAATACAGAGAAATTCAATGCCAAGCACAAAGGAATGCAGAGGCTAACCTGAACTTGAGAAACCAGAATCAAAGCAAAAAATACGAGGAAAATCACAGTGCACAAAAACTGACTGAAGATAAGGGAGTACAGAGTGAAGAGAAGGACAGTAAACTTGACCACATAACTAACTCCACTGTGTCCTTCCAGAGCCAGAATACTCATTATATTTCCCATATAAAAAGCAATTCTCCCATAGAGCGTGAGGCAAGATATGGCAGTGCAAGTGTTTTGTAGATCTGATTCCCAGTTAACAGGACTGTGGCTGGCTGATACTGTCTTATCAAAAGGTCATTTCTGTCCCATGGGGTTGACTGTAGCTTCCAGTGCAATCCAGGCTCTGCAAGCCAGAGCAGAGTGGAGCAGCTGGCTGGTTTCCCCAAGGTCAGCCAGCTGAAAAAGAGAGCAGAGCTGCCTGCTGGCTGGGTTCCCAAGGCCGTCTGGCTGAAGAGGAAAGTACAAGCAGGAAAGTGAAGTTGCAGTCAGCTCCTCCAGTATAACCCATTATCTAAGAGTTTAAGACCTCTCTTGAGGCTTTGAAATAATTGTGATTTTGCCATACTTGATGGTGGCCAAGTCATGACTTTCCTATGTGCTGAGATGGGTGAATAAGTGAATGTAAGAAGCTCCCTTGTTTATTGGGGTGAAATAGTAGTGGTTGCTTCTCCTCCTTTCTGTGCAAGCAGTCAAATTCTAGGCGTTACGCATTCCTCTCCTCTCTCTAATGCACTCTCAAGTAGTGCAGAGTGAATGAGAAAGCTGCGCTGAGGCAATTCTTGATACCCCTTTGTTTATTCTGCGGAGCAATGTAGCAGGAGAGACCAAATCATGTGCTGCCCAGCTTCATGAGCTGCTGCCCCATAGTCAAAAGGACTTCACTACTATTAAGGCCTCCTTAAGCTGCTGCTGTAGTTGCCAAATAATCAGAAGCCCTGAGAGAAAAGAAGATACACTATAAACTATGGTGTGGGAACGTGATGCCACCACCACCAGTGTCAGAGAAAAACAATACCACCAACTCCCTTTACAAGAGTACAGTAGAGGAGAGCTTTAGCCTGACCAGATGCAAATATTTAAAATATTTGTGGTGGTCCAGTAGTATAGCCTGCTCAATAAACTGACAAAAGACAAAACAAACATCAAGAATAGCCATCTGTCCTGAGAAACCTGAGCGTTGCACATACCCAGATCTTCCTATGACAACTTGTAGTAAATTTCTAGAAGTAGAAATTCAATTATTTTCTAGAAGGAAGGACAATTTAAAAAATGCTGAGCACTAACCTCAATTGATCAGATTTTATTGAATTTGAAATTCAACAATACAAAATGTATCCTATACATGTGCAGATTAGGTACAGTATAAAAGCAAAGCTACACATATTATCTTTACCAGACATTTTCCATTAGGAAAGAAGTTCTTATCCCTCAGAACAAAATGGGCTTGTGTATTATACTTTGAAAAGTGATATGAAAAACTAGCTGAAGGCTTATTCACCAGTTCTGAGGTGAATATACCCTCAGAAAGCACCTCATATTAGAAAATTGTCAACCGTTATATTTTCACTAAAATGATGATTCAATAGGATTTGCATTGTTCTGGATTTATGCAGAAGACTGTTCTGACTTAGCACGTTACCTGTTGTTTTTTGTAAAAGTGACCCAAGCATTAGGCAAAATCAGGTAATATTTTAAAGTATGTGGTTTTGATAATGGTAATGCAATTCAGTTTTGCATCATGTTAAAATGTGCTAATTACCATGTTTTCTAACTAATATCTCTGTGAGCACGCATCTTAAATATGTGTATGTTTAAGCAGGTAGAGGTTCAAATTTATTTTACAGTCAAAGGTCAGTAGCCAGAATGTCGCATTTGGTACATGTGAAACATCAGGATGCTGACTGGTTCTTAAATATGGGAGCTTAGAGTGAATCTGCTTTGTTGCTTTATTCCCCTGAAAAATTAAGGGTATGTCCTCATTGTAGGAGTTAGAATTTAACAAACAACTCTGATAATGTAGTAGTGGAAGTTATTTCATACAGATCAGTCCCTAGGGAAATAAAGTGAACAATAAAAAATTTCCATGGACTAACTCAGAAATAAGGCCATTCAAACACCAAACAAAACCACACAGCAATATCTTTCTCCCTCCTCCTCTCCCTCTCTTCATCCCTTCTCTCCCGGGCTCTTCTCCACCCCCACCTACCTCCAAAATGAAATAGCACTGCTGGAAAATCATCAAATGGGACTCAGTGGGAAACACTACCAGATGCACAGCTGAAGGGCACTGGAAAGAGATCCAGCTCTGTAGTGAGAGATAATGAGGCAGACCTTTTAGATAATTGTGTCTAGTAAACTATTATTGTAGTAGTAGGTTAGTACTGGAACTATTTTTAGTTTTGGAATTTTTGTGTGTTTACTGTAATTGTCTTAAAATTGCATCTTTCATAATTGTTGTAGTTTTAAAGTTGTTGGGAACCTGTGGTGGCAAGGAATTATTATAATAGTATGGGTTGGTGGTGTCTGGTCTTAACCAGTGGGTATCCACATTATAAAGCTGGTCTACAGAGGTGTCTGGGTTGATAAACAGAGCAAAAACCCTGATGTTGAAGACTGAGCCATTTTTTTTATTCTCTGCAGGGTATTTTCACGTAACTATACTGAGGTATTGATGTGGCAAAACTTCCACTGTTGTCCTTTTTCTTCTCTCATAATGTTGAAAAAAAGATATTAGTCCCAGCTTTGCCAATCTGCTGTTCTTTGTGAACTCTTAACTTCACTCAGAATAAATCATAGCTTGTCATACGTGCAGCTGCATACCTTTCTTTCATGTACGTGTTACACATTTGTTTAACCTACTGAGGCTGGAGCTTATAAGTTGTTTCTAAAATACTTGTAGTATCACAGAATTGTCGAGGTTGGAAGGCGTATCTTAAGATTGTCTAGTCCAACCCCCCTGCTCAAAGCAGGATCAGCTAGAGCCAGATGCCTAGGGCTGTGTCCAGTTGGGTTCTAAGTGTCTCCAAGGATGGAGATTCTACAACCTTTTGGGACAGCCTGTTTCAGTGTTTCATCACCCTCACAGTAAAAAAGTCTTTTCTTGTGTTCAAATGGAATTCTGTATCTTTTAATTTGTGCCCATTGCCTCTTGTCCTGTCAGTGGGCACCAGGGAGAAGCATTTGTCTCTGTCTTCTTCACGCTCTCTCATCAGGTGTTTATAAGCATTGATAAGATCCATCCCGAGCCATCTTTGCTCCAGGCTGAACAGACCCAGCTCTCTCAACATTTCCATATGAAAGATGGTCTCTTAATCATCATCAGTGAGTACTTTTGAAGCATTACCCAATTCAGCAATATATTTGTGAGTTTCCAGCTGATAGACCAATAGTAGATTCCTTCACTTTTAATGTGGTAAATGTAAACAAATACAATGCTCCCAGAATAACAGGACTTTCATTTAAATACTGTCAAGAAGAAAACTTAAGTGTGTACTTACTTTAACAAAGTAAAAATGTCTCTCTTTTTCCTTTATTCTTTCATTTTCCTGTTCTTTTTCTTTTGAATAGTGTTCCTGTTAGATTATGGGTTATGAGTTCCTGGCTCTCAATTTTGGAGATGGATCAATATATACATTTCTCTACTGCAGCCCAGCAATCAGCCCAGCTAAGCTCAGTTGTCTCTACTCTCAATTTGCTCCTTCAGGAAGTTCAGTTGAATGCACCTCCTTCCATGCTTGCTAGATTACACTTTTTTCCTTGGGCATTTTTTTTTTTCTGACCTTAGCTAGATATGGATCTCCTTACCCTGCAGAGCATAGACAAATCTAGTCCCTCCTCTACACCCCTGCCACGTGTTTTTTTGCACAACATTTTGTGTGTGTTTCTTAAAAAGAAAAATTGATACTAATGAGTACTGATTTGCTTCTCAGAAAAAGTGAAAAAGACATCTCAGTGTTTTTGCTATTCTTGTTGGAAAAATACTAACCTGTTACATTTCCAGCAACACTTGGGGGTTTATTCCAGTGGTTTCCTGTTTCCTCCAAAAGGCGCTAATTTTCTGTATTAATTTGAGTCAAAGTTCTAGAAGGTGATCAGTGTAAGTGTTGTTGTTAATAGAAAGGATCCTCTTACCTAATAGTTCTTTTGCTGAATGAAGGATAATTTTTTTATCCCACGTGACTTCATCTGTTTTGGTGGTATCAACATAGAAAATTAACAAGTCTGTAAACTGATCCTGAGAGCAGATGATATTCAAGCCATGAATTTGTTCTAATTCTTTTACAGGAACTATTGTGCGGCGGCATCGGATTCCACTTCCACCTCCTCATGAAGATCAGTTCTATACTATACATCATTTTAATATCAACATAGAAATAATCTTTTATGGCCGAAGATACAAGATTATAAATTGTGATCAGTTTACAGAAAATTTCCTGAGGAAGATGGGAGTTAGATTAAATCCTCCCGCAGATCGTCCAGATGACCCATACACCAAAAAGCGGCAACAGGTCAGATGAGGCAGTAATAGTGAAAACTTGGTTTTAAGAAAAGTGCCATTTCTATTAGTTAATATGCATTATGTAAAATGTTTCTCTCATAGCAAATAGTATTATGCATTATATAAAATATTTCTCTCATAGCAAATAGAAAATATGTAGAGGTAGCTATTCCAACATGATGAATCACAAGAGAAAACTTGCTTTTAAAATTTTTATTATATGGCTCATTGTACTAACATAGTGAAGTCCCAGATATAAACAATTTTCTCCTGATGTTTCCACATTTCTGTTGAAACACAATGAAATTAATTGGTAAAAATAAAATGAATCTTTCCATATTAAACTGAAAACTAAAAAAAAGAGCCTATTATGTGTTCTACTTAGGATTTTGCTTGAGCTAATTTAATGATAATAAACACTTTTAAAGTGCTTAAAGGAAGGTCTAATTGGAATTGTGGTTCAAGCACATCTATGGCTTTCTGCAGACTCACTCACTTGGTCTATTCCCATGTCAATTTTCATCTCTACCTGACATGTTATTAACAGCTCTTTGCATGTGTAAAGCAAATTCTACTGCCACACAGAATCCAGCAGTCTGCAGTTTAAAGGTGAGGTTTTATTTCAATGCAGTTCCCTCTTTTATAAGTATATAGGAATGCATACACATTTCCTCCAAAAATCTCACTTGCAACTCCTAAATGCTATGTGGATTCCTCTCTGCAGGATTTGGGGTCTTTTCTCTGGCAATAATAGCGGGAGTGATGTTTTCTGTAGGAGATGAGATAATGACAGTTTCTTTCATTTCTGTTTTTCTTGGTTAATTTGAGTGCAGATGGTACTGTATGTTTTTCTTGACCTGACTCCGTTTCGTGGTGGCCCATGAAATGCAGCCTGTTATGATGGATCCAGCCTAGTACTCTGAAATCAACAAATACTCTATGTGTCTGTTGCATTCAACTTAATTCTTCTATTGACAAAACCGATGCAGCTCTCAGCAGCAAAAATTGAAGGTAGTTGTCACTGAGATGTGTAGGACCATTTGCAGGTCTTTGTGGCACTCTCAGGCCAACATGTTGATTTCACTTCATTCATGCTTTCAGGCTTTTTGCCATCCCCCAGTGAAGAGTAGTATTTGTATTACATCTCCTGGTTCTGCATAGTGGTGACTTGATCTGGGCCATGGGTTGCTTTTTCCTTACTCAGGCCTCTGTAGGTAGCTGTATGTATTAATACATGCTAAGTTGTCTTGATATTGGCAGACCATGTCAGCATTATATATGGTACTGCATAAACTGCTTAATTTTTTTTTTTTTTTTTAAAAACAACAAGCAAAACATTCCAAGTATTGTGCAAGTGTGTTTAAAGAGAATGGAGTGGGGAAAAAGATGTTTGAGAACTAAGAGCATCAGAAGACCAAAAATTACTGGAATCTATGTCTTAATATTCTTAGTTGTTGAGAAATTACAGAAAAGTTACCTAGCAAATTCTGGCTGCTTTATGCTCACACTTCCCTGTGGAAATTTGTGGAAGGTGATTTTTTTTATTTATTAAGAGTGAACTGCTCTGGACTGCTTTGAGCAAAATTAAATGGGCTTGCACCAGACTCCTAATAGTGCAGATGGCCAGAAAATGAAGGTATGAAGGAAAGGAAAGAACATGATGAGATAGAAAATAAGACCAATGGAAAACGTAGGAAGACCCTTAGATTCATATTTCTGTGTTGTTGGAGATGAATTCCCATGGATGATGGATCTGTGGCTTTATTTGGTTGCTCACTGCATCTTCAAAGGTCAGGAAGGATGAAAGACAGTACTAGGATGGTAAATACCATGCATACAAGCATGATGATGCCTGAAATGGGAAGAGTGCTGCAGATCAGCAAGGACAGTGGCTGGCAAAACTTGGTTCCGCTCTCAGTATTTTAGGATTTGATGTTCTTCAGTTTGAAATTTGCTATTCTTTTTCAGACCTCTCTGTGTGCATTGAGAGAACATACATACCAAGTACCTGCCAGCTGTATGACATGAATCAGAAGTTAATTAACTATGTTTTAAAGCTGAAAGAAAGAAAACACCAAAGGGAAACTAAAGAATTAATTCTTTATACCACATCATCTATAAAAAAATAATTTTCAAGGAAGAAAATCAGGCAGGGTGATGCTATTTGAGTTGGAGTTGTCTGATTACCATGGGCAATTTGTTGAAAATGTGAGCTGTACTATAAATAATTAACAATTCTCTGATGTGGAGGACCTTATTGCAAGAAAAACAAGGATCAAAACCATTCCAAAATTGTTTTCATATATTTTCTGAGGTCACAGCAACCCTGTAAATAGTTGGTTGATAATAGCATAAATAGTGTTTCATGTATTGTAATTGCGTGGTGTTATTTGAAAATCCTAAAAGCATACTCTAAGATTAGACGGTACCCTGCAGTTTTGTATCCTGTTTTTAAGAGCAAATAATTAAAAAGGTTTTTCTCTTAATTTCTCCTTTATCTGCAGATGCTGGAAAGTATGAATCCATTGCGCCCTTATGAGCGCATTGACACTTTGAAACAGTTTCTGGAGCATGATGGAGAAGTTTTACGTTTTTTCTGTGTGTGGGATGACCCAGAATCCATGTTTCATGACCCACGGGAACTTGTGCTGCGCTATTATTTGTCTGATGATACTATTGATATAAAAGAAATTATGCCAGTAAATTCAGGCCGGGATGCAGTTCCACTCTTCCTAAGAAGAGATAAGCTTCCAAAGGTGAGGAGTGAAAGTTTCAGTTTATTTCAAATTCTTTCACTAATTAAGAAATATTAAATGCCCTGTTTTGAAAATCCTGTATTAGGGATGTAATGATATTTAGAAAGTGTTATGGGAGTATTAATCATAATTACATGATTTAGGTTTTGGACACATATTCATATAATAACTTAATAGGTGATGAAAAAAAATAAGTTTAGGCTTGTCATACTTAAATTAAAAGGAGAGAGAATTTAGGCAGAAATCTATCCTATGACTTCTTTTCTCCAGTATTAATTTATTAAGGTAAATGTATTAATAAAGCTCTGCAGTAACAGGAGTACAGAAAATTAATTAATATTGTTAGATGAACCAATGTAAAACTGTGGTGCATTCAAATTTGATCCATATGATTTGTATTTGGAACCTTTTGAAAAGTCTAGTTTTAGTATTCCATAACATTACTTCTTTGTAGCAAACCTAGGGTGATTTCTTCAAATTGAGTTCCTAGATTTGGGAACCTTATGCAAAGCTAGTTAAAATCAATAGGAATCCGTGAATTAGCTTTGTCAGGCATTAATTATGTGCTTATTTGAGAAGGCTCCTCTCAGAGAAATCTTCAAGGGATTTGAGTCCTCTGTAACCTATTATGATTATAAAATTAATGAGCTGGATACACTGCTGTATTGCTCCAGACAAATCCTGATGATAGAATAACATCAACCCAAAGATCGAGTACAATACTGGGGATTTTTTCCCTCCTTTCCTTCTAATACTGGTAATCTATTTGTGATGCCAAAAATGTACATGAGATTTTATAGTAAAAAACCTACAAGCAAAATATTGCACTTTTCTCACCTTGTGCATCCTATATTCTGAGATGCTGACTTGGCAATGGCTTTATGTTAACATACACCTTCTACCATTGAAGTGCACATTGCAGTTTTAAGGGCTGGCTTCTTCCTGTGAATTCAGTGGAAATTTTAAAAAGGACAGCAGATCATTCAGAAGTTGGGGTCTCAGGGAAGGTGGTGTGACAAAATAACCCACATTTGTTAGCCTCCATGAGCAGTTTGTTAATTAAAAAAAAAAAAAAAATTAGTGCATTTGCATATTAAGTTTGCTGTTACTGCAATAAATTACTAATGTAATTTTGAAACTTAAAATAGAAACAAAAATACTATACTATATTATACTATACTGACTTGAATCCCCTCTATTTGTGTAGTGGTTAGCACAGTAGGATCAACCCTGAGTCATTCTTTTGTACATTTTTATAATTATTACCAATCAAAATAATAGCCTTTAGAGCAGATGTTGACAAGGATATGTTACTTTGGATGTGCTAACATATGCTTTCTGTTTGCTTCCAAGAAAAAGGAGACTTTACTCTTGGATACACAGTAAGATTCTGAATGCTTCTTCTGGCATACATACTGGCTT
Organism: Limnodromus scolopaceus; assembly: GCA_028565335.1. Lineage (NCBI taxonomy): Eukaryota > Metazoa > Chordata > Aves > Charadriiformes > Scolopacidae > Limnodromus > Limnodromus scolopaceus. The sequence goes on from JAOXNO010000001.1 coordinate 119,084,037, forward strand.
TTGACATATACACTGGCTTTTAGGTTTGGTAGCGTAATCTTACCTTAGAATTTACTAAAAATTCTCCCAAGAATAATACTACAATATTACAATAACAGTAAGTCTGTAAAAAACCCTGCTAGTTCTAAGGTAACTGAGTTCTCTTTCTTCACTGTTAACTGTATTTGTTAAGAGTTGGTGTCTTTTCTTGCAGCATGCTCCCACCGGGCTGTATCAGCCGGGCACAATCACCAGTCGCACTGTTCTCAATGTGTTTGGAAAGTTAGTAGGAAACAGGGGCCGTTACATTCTGGACAATCGTAAGGTCAGATATTATTGAATGCCTCCAGCTGTTGAATGTCTTTATAGTAGCTTTTGTGATTTCTGTGCCTGTTATCCTCTACAACAAAGAGAGTTGTTTATAAAATTGTGTTGCCACTGGACAATAGCTCAAATGAAAACTACTGAGATTTACTGTATGTAAATTCTGCATTTGTGGAAGTGAGGTAGTTTAGAATGGGGTGAAAAATACATGCAAATGAACTATGAAGGTTATGTTTTAAAACACACTAAATTACCTAGATTTTAAGAAAGGTTGTGGGATTCTGAGATTTACAGAGCTGCTGTATAAATGTTCCCTCTTATTAGACAGGAGCAGTGCATCAGGAATTTTACAGAGACAGTGACCTGAAAATAGGGGCAGTAATTAATGTTTGGGGAAGGAAGATAATACTCTGTGATTGTGATGAATTCACTAAAGAATATTACAGGACAAAATATGGAATTGGTAAGTAGTGATAATTATCCTTTCCTTGTGAGCATTTTTATACTCCTGAGTTTGACAGAGCTGTCTTTGAATTTTATTACTGACAAAACATGTTCGTTAAAACCTTTAGCAATAACAATCTGTTGTAGGCTGTTAACAGCAAAGCAGTAATTTTGCAGGTGATCTAGAAGGGCTTTCTTATATGTTACTCCATTGAAAAATAACACATAGCTTACATGTTCTGTTCCTAACTGCCTCTATTTTAAAACTAGAATGACAAAGTAGTCATATGGATAGACTGCCAATTCTTCTTCTCTCCTTCTCGCTCCCGTTCCAATAGCTGTGTTTGCAGTCAGAAAATAATAAAGAGCATGTAGTGAGTGAGTAAGTAGAATGAGCTCAAGTATTCCCCATTATGCTATGTTTCATTTTATGTGGATGTCAGAATCCTCACATAATAAGATTTTCTGACGCAACAGTAGTAGTCTATCACATTATTGGTTTTTACAATGCAGTTTTATGTATTCTGGACCATTAGAGTATGTATCCTGTGAAGCTGCAGAGCTGAATTCTGGAAATGTTTAGCAACTATGTCCATAATGGAAAAGCATTTTGGAAATGTTTAACAATAGGGGCTTTAGTTTATCTGTTTCTGAATTCCCTCAGTCAGACTTGCTATTGGTTCTGTTATGGACATCTTCCTGCAAAAACAGCTAAGTTAATTTCTGGCAGTTTATTCATTCAATAAATATAGCTAAGTGGCTGACTGTTCAGAGATGGTTGGAAGAATTCTACTATGGCCTTTCTCTGACACTGTGAAACAAAATAGCTGGGTAAACTATTTCTTTTAGCTTGACTTGTGATCAGATGGCGTGTAGTGTTTGGATCAAAGCTTGTCTGCTGCAGTGGGGGAATTAAAAGACGTAGTGTTGCCATTACAACACTAAATTTCTTAATTGGCAAAACATGTCTCTTCAGGATTTTTTTTATTAATAGCTTGGCATGTCTGTACCAAAATAAATCTTTTTGTGTACTAGCCAACGTGTGAGGAAGCCATATTCAATAACCATAGTATTATCTATAATAACAGTGAGTCTAACTCCAGAGATGCAAAACAGGGGGTTCTTCCCTGAGAATTTTTTCGGCCAAGACTGCTGCCGCTGTTTGGCAGCAGTATCCTCTGTCTGAGCAAAATATCCTGGAACAGTGAATGGGGATTTCTTACTCACGGCAGGCAATAAATGAAATGCAGCTGGCCATGCTGTATCAACCAAGCAATGCAATCAAGTGTTACACAAATGCAAACGCTCTTCCCCTCCTATAACACTGGCTCAGTAATTACTGGTTTTGTCTCTGGATGTTAAAGTTAGGTGGTTTTCAAGTGAGCAGAAGTAAAGTTGCTCATGTGCAGAGTTCTAGAAAATTGGGACCATAGGCGAGCTAGTCCATTCCCGTTGTTCTGAGGCAGGATAGTCTATATACATAGGTGGTCCCTGATGGGTGTTTGTATAGCCTTTTATCAGCATCCTCCAGTAGAGGAAATCTTTTTCCCTCCTGAAGTATCTTGTCCTAACCTCATAGTTAGAAATGCTGCTTAAGAGCTACTCTGAAGCTGGTTTGTGTGAACTGAGTAACTTTTTTTTGTCTTACCTTTGTTGGACATGGAGAACAACTGCTCAGTACCCTCTTTTTAGAACAAGTCTGTACATATTTGAACACTATTCCAATACATACCATCTTACCACCCTACTGCCCTCCAGGGCCATCTGCTGCTAAGGCAAACCTTTCAGTCTTTCTCCATAGTCCATGCTTTTATATTTGTGATAATTTTTCTGGTTTTTTCTCAATGCTCTCTCCGGTTTATCTGCCTTCTTAACACAAAACACCCAAAGATGTACTCTAGCTGAGACCTTTGGGAAACTGGGAAGAGACTCTGGTTAACATGAAAAAACCATCTATCTTGATACAGCCTGTCTTGTTCTCAGAAAATACACACTTTCTTAGAGCTAAGGGATTCTCACAATTTGCTGTGAAATTCTTTCCTGTTTTCCCCATCAGGACTGAAAAAGCGTAGGTATGACTTCTTAACTGGAAGCAACTAGGGGTAGAATCATGGCAGTTCTTGGCTTAGAAGCAGATTTTGAGAGTGAAAGGCTGAGGTTCACCTTTTATTCTTAGTGAGTTACAAATTTTGTTTGTGTCTGGTGGATGTACAACGTACTCTCAGTGGGCTCAGTCCCGCAAAGTACCCAGCGTTTTGCTCCCATCCAATTAAACACTGAGACGTGCTTAATTGCAGTTTGAGTCCAATGAGACCATTTACTTGAGTAAGAGTAAGCAAATGGATAAATTAGTTCTTACATGGAGGCATAGTGCTCAGCACCTCATGGCATCAATCCAGCTGTTTGTTACTGTGTTTTCACATTACTCGCCTTCAATTTATGCTCTTCTGCCAAAGCCATTAAAGAGGCTGACTTTTTTTTTTTTTGACTCTGCAGTTTCAGCTTAAGTTGCTTGCTGATGGAATTTGCCCTTTAGGAGAATTAAGGGCAGTTTAGATTTCCCTTGAAGTGCGCGATTATGTTATCTGATATATTTCCAATGTTGTTTTTGCCTGTTTTGCTCCCTATACTGTTTGTGAAAAGCAAGGAGGAGTTTTTCCATAGGTAAACAATAGCTAATGCCCTTCAATAGGAAGCTAATGACATTACTGTCATCTAGCAGCACTATGAATGCAAGAGAATATGCCTTAACATGTGATATTATCTGTCCAGACTTGCTAGTGCAGCCTCAGAGAAGGAGAAAAATGTTCTATAGCCGTGTAGGTGTTGTGGTCACTCAGCTGAAACTTGAAATACACTGACTGATGTGCAGTGGGGGGAAGCTGATACTCATTCTTCTCACTAAATACGTATCTTAGCACAGAGTTGAGTATAAAGTGTAGAGCTGAGTATAATGTGTTCTTTCTTAAAAAACAGATTGTTCCTGAAGGAATAAAACCAGTAAAATCTGGTTTCCTACTGATTTTTATTCAATGTCCCGGCACCTCCCAAGCCTGTCTGTTACGCCTTTTCACAGCACCCTGCGATCTCTCTCCTGTCCCAGCTCTCCTCACCCTCCCACCCCCTCATTTCTCAGGCTCCCTCTCTGACCTGCTGCTTGGGCAGAGGAGCGTGCGGGGTGATCTGCTGGCCAGTACATGTGTGCTTTTGGCCAGGCAGCTGCTGCTGGATAACAGCTGACTTCTTGCTTTTCCCTCAGTGGGGGCATTAAAGCCTGCTGCCAATTTTCACTGGACTCATCAGAGATCAGAGCCTCTCTGGCGTCTAACCTCACCGCTACACATGGTGGAGACTGAGCAGCGGCTTCTAAATGTACTTGTGCATTTACAGATGCCTTTTTTCCTCAGGTAACTAGAATAATCATGAAGTAACGCTCTGCAAAAGGAGATTTTCTTTGAATCAGAATAAATACAGACATGTTTTAGCTGCATGGATGCTTCTGTAAGCACAAGATTTTCTTTAATCCTACACATAGAAGTTGTGAAGATGGTGGCATTGCTTTCTTATTTTACTTCTTACCTAAATTGTGAATCAGACTCTCACAAAAACCAGGTCTCAGATTGTTTTATATCTTATGTAGGGAGAACATTGTGTTTACAATGTCATCCCTTCAGGTTGTTGCCACCTCTTATATTGTCCATATTGCCCACTATATTATAGTGGGATTTCTCTCTGCTGCTCTTGGCTGTAATGCTCTTCCTCTGAAGGCAGAATTTCTTGCCTGCCTGCTAGATAGTGATACTCGGTATGGTTATCACTGACCCAAAATATCTACCTCTTGAATCTTCCTTGAAATATGCTTTTATCTAGCACAAGGGTTTTCCTACAGTTCTTTGACTGAGGGCCAAAGGTAATCTTAGAATGTATATCAAAATTTTACAGTGTATATTGAAACTGAAAGCAGACAAGCTCATTCAAGCTGGTTTAATACTGCCTCTGTGGTAACAAATTATTTTTAAGGAATTTAGTTTTTCTTACTAAGAAGACTATGCCATCTTCAAATTGTTTATATGCTAAAGATGTGGCTGGAGCTGTTTTGTTTCCTGCAGTTTCCAGTGCTTGTTCCAAGTCTCACTCGGCGTTTGATGTCATGAGAAAAAGTTGCTAGTATGTGATACACATTTGATATACTAGGAGAAATAAACACCACAGTGCCAGCCTACCTCCTGCTGAGCATCAATTGACGCAGTAGCAATGGGTGAATCTATCCATGGGGAAAATATCTGTGCTATTCTTTCTGGAAGTAGAAATTTGTAATCCTAGACTTTCCATTTACCCTCTACTCACCGTAAATTCATGTTGAAAATGGGACAGGCCGGAAGAGAGCATTGATTCCTTTTTCAGACTGGACAGAGGTAATTTTCTTAAGAAACGGTGATAACCTTGAGAGGTGTGCATTTTATGTGTGAGTGCAAGTTGTCTGTCTGATTCTACCCTAACGGTGCGTGGCACAGGAAAGATGAAATGAGCTTTGAGCTGGTCTGGCTATTAGTCTACTGCACCTAGCTGGCTGTTCAGAAGTTGCAGAAATGAGTTTTTAACTAGTTTCATAAACTGTATTTCTCCATGGCAATTTCTTCCTGAGTTTCCTCATTCACAGGAGAGAATCTGAATACATAATCCTTTAAAATCCTGGAAACTGTATGTGGTGCAAGGCTGGATGGTTGTGCTCGGTGTATCTGAATGAAGCAAGGTCGTTTTGCATCAGGGAAAGGATGGGAACCATCCAGGGCACGGAACTTCTCTTTGAACTTGGTTTACTCCAACCTTGGGTTATGAGGGGTTTAATACACTCTCTGGGGCTAACGCAATATTCCTCTTAATTCGTAGTTTCCTTTGAGTTTATAAATCTAATTTTCATCCATATGTGCTGAAGTATGTCCAAAGGGAAATGCTTCAGCATTTCTAAATCAGTGCCTTATGGGCGAGTGTTAATGTGCGTGCACTGTGACCTGCATGTAAACACATTAGCTTGTCTTTTGAGTTCGTAACTGAACGTCCTGCCTTCCCAAACTCTTTTTGGCAGGAAGCACGTTATTTGCAGCCATGTAAGAAGAAGGGGGTTGTTTCTGCTAAAATACAGCCTTACAAACCTCCGGGAGAAGATATCAGTGCAGATTAACATATTGCGTAATTAAAAAAAAAAAAAAAAAGGTTAATATTTATCAACAGCACCAAGACCCTAATTAGAGGAACCCGAGATGGGGATTTCAGCGCCGGGCGGCGAGGTGGGGGGGGAGCGGCTGCCCTGCCGCGCGGCCGCTAGGTGGCGCTGCGGGAGCGCGGGAGCCGCCCCGTCGGGGTCCCCCCCTTGTCGTCGACCCCCCCCACTCCGCGGCCTGGCCTCGGTGGTCGCCTGGCGACTGACTGAGCACACGCCAGCTCAGCGTCACCTGTGGGCGCTGGGGTTTTCCCTTCTGCCTCCCGGTATGGCCGTTTGCATACACCGTGTTTATTTGTAACAAGAACGGCGTGTTTATGTAAGTGGCCCACTGAAAATGTCACAAGAGGCAATTTTCTCACAAACAGTGTTTAAAAAATACTATTTTGGTGCGTGCTTACATACACACATACTCTCTCACGCTGAAGATTGCTTTGAAAATTTCTGAATGGGCTTTCTTCTGCATCTGGGCTTGGCCTTTGTCCTTCTGAGTCACAGAAAAGGCGCATGTAGCTTTTATGGAGAAAAAATGGTGACACGGTTTTTCCAAAACCCCTTTTTGACTGACTCAGGTGAAGGTATTAACTTTTCAAGTCAGACCATAATCTCCTAAGAGGGAAAGGCCAAAGGAGATCTCATTGTGTTTTCAAGTTCAAGAAAATCTCGGACATCCATATTCTTTCTGTATTTTTCAACTTCATACTGCTGTTAGGCAAGTCAGTTTTTAAGAGTGTATGTTGCTTTCATCTTCTGATATAGTCATGTTTAAAACATTTTAATCACAAACCAATTCAGAAAATGTCCCAAGGGACAACAGGTTTGTCATTCTCCTCTATTTGTGCTGAAACCCGTGCTTCAAGTGTAGGTTATTCATCTCTCTTCAGTTCTGGGTAGAAAAGTTAAGTTTTAAAGAAAAAAAACCTGTACTTCATGGGACCCACTTTTATAGTCCGGTCACTTACATCCCTCTTTGCCCTCTGGGCTGGGGTTTGCGATCCATTTTCCTACCAGTTTGCCTCATGTGTTTGCCTTTCATTTACTAGCCCAGCCAGCTCTCTGTTCCTCAGGGCAGCGTCTCCAGCCCGCCCAAGCGTGGAGGTGATGGGGCTCCACGCAGGCAGTGCTGTGCTGCTTGGGCCACAATTCACTCTGACCTTCTCATTGCACCCATGTTGGCGCAGGAAGGACCCTGCGGGTTGCAGGGAGCAGCAAGCTGGGCTTGGGGCCACAGCAAAGAGAGCCAACCGCAGCCTGGGCTGCCCAGAAATTGAGGAAAGTGGCTATTCCCCTCTGCTCCGTGCTCATTAGACCTCATTGAGGGAGCCTTGGGGATGCTGCTGAGACCAGGCAGCCTGGCTCCTCGCAGGGGTACACGGCGGGAGGGCAGGAAACAACATGCGTAAGTGGAAATGAGCAGCTCAGAGTTGGATATCAGGAAAAACTTTTCTCCCTGGGGCAGGCTGCCAGGGCAGGCTGTGCAAGCTCTGTCCTGGGAGGTGCCAAGCCCTGACTGGACACAGCCTTGAGCAGCCTAGTATGGCCTGGGGCTTACCCTGGCCTGAGCAAGGAGACCACACTAAAGACCTCCCGAGGTCCCACCCTGAATTATCCTGTGTTCCTATGATTTATGTCTTCATTTCCCTCAGGTCTGCACATTTACTTTCTCCCATATACAAATTACTTTTTTGCTCTCACCTTTTCCATTTTCCATTAACCTTGTTTAACCAGCAGACTGTATGACTATTAAGTTTTATGTGAACCCCATTGGCAGCTGGAAGCTGTGTTGCAGAGAAAGAGCCACACAGGGAAGCAACAAGGGGCCAGATGGTACAGCAAGATTTTCACCAAAAGAGGAGTAAGGAGGGACCATAGGGCAGCAGGGCTTTTGGAAGCAAACCCTGTGGGAAGTGAGTGCAGGTCCCTGAGCAGACGTGTGTCTGTTGAGTCAGGAGAGCTCCTGCTATGTATCTGTGGTAGTCAGGACCATTGGTCACCACAAGGAAAGACTTGAGACTGGGGAAAATGCATAAAACCAAAGCTTCCAAAACTCTGGATAAAGTGAGATGTGGACTGAAGCTATTGGCTTCAGTGTGCCAAAATCTTGTCATATAGATATGATTTAAATAATGAATAAAATTTTATTTATTTATGTATTTATTTTCCTCTAGCAAAAAGCAGAAGGCAGGAAACTCATAAGCCAAGTATTTACTTAATAATGTTGTCTCAAAGGATAAAACTGAAAAAGTTATTTAGAATTGTTAATTTATTATTTTATCCCATTTTGAAACTATATTTGTCTTCCCTTTTCCCTGTGTATCTTAATGATATTGGTCAAACATTTTAAGATTATAGATGAAATCCTGAAACCCTTAAAGAAACAAAAATTTTGCTGGCGGTTTCTATGAAGTCTTTTTCTATGCTGAAACAGTAGGAGGGATCCTGGTTTGACTTTAATCAGTGCTCTGTTACAGAAATAGGCTAATAAGTATTTATATCGGAAGTTTAAATCTTTAATGGAATGTCTTCATCCAAACAGTAATAAAGAAGTCTTGCTGTCTTTGTTGTAGAGGATTTCACTCCAGTTACATATAAGGCTCCACCACCCCCTAAACCGGAAAAAACGTTTCCTCCTTATACTGGATTTGGTTCTGAAGAGGATTCTCTGTGCTCCTGTATGGGTCTGCTTCTCAAGTGTCCCCAAAAGGATTTGAAGAAATTCATGGAGAAAGACAGGTATTTCAGTGAAAAATAATTCCAAATCTTTAAATTAATGTTTTTTCATGAAGGAGATAAATGTTAAGTAGGGGCATAATTTTTGCAGCAAAATATGCATCTCATCAGACTTTTAAGGGACAGGTGTATGAGGACTGGTTTAGTAACATGGTACTGCAGTTTTCTCCAAACTCAGCAAAATTTCTTCTTTGACCCTATCTCCTTCCCTTCTGCTGTCTTCAGTGGGAGTTTGATGGAAGTCTTAGTCCAGGAATTAGTCAGGAATTTTGTATGGTTCAGCAGTCCAACACTGATTTGTTTTTCTGTTTGACTTTCTGGCATTTTTTTTTTTTTGTCTGCTGAATTTCATGCAGTTTACTGTAGCAATATTAAAGCATTAACCCTCTACTTTCCAGCATGAAATGGTTTGTCAGGCAGTGGTTGTTGAAGCCTAAGCGGAAAGCAAAGTCACACGCTAGAGATTCACCAGTAAAACCTCTGTAAAATAAGAAAGCTATTAGAAATAGGCTTGGGAATGTATTGATAGTGAATATAGCAGTACTGTAAAACATTTAAAACACAATCACTTAACAAATACCCAATCAGTAAGATCATCTGAGGGGCCTGATTTTGTGGAGATAATCCTAGTATGTATTGCTAATCAGAATTTGATTTGAGAATGTACATATCTGAATGTGTTCTTCCTTTCTGAATTTTCTGGAAAGACACTGGGAGCTTGATTTGCAACTGAATTTGAATACAAATTCATTCCAGACCTGTGGCAGAGAAGTAATTTTTCCCTGAAAATTATTCCTTTCTGTCTGGCTGACTCTAGCTAGTTCTGTTAATCTAAGCTGAAAATGGTTTTTGACAAAGTAGGGAATTTTATGCTATTTCTCTTCTTGGTCCAGAAATAACACAATTAATGTATATTACAAAACTCAGGAGAATGCATCTCTTAGTGATGAAAACTTTTCTCATGCTCTGTGTTTGATTTTGTACCTATTCTTTTGCTTTTTAGAAGTGGCATGGAAAGTAACACTCTGCGCTTTCTTGCAAAATTCGTCACAGATAGTCCTATTGACAAGGATCGGAAATTCATTATTTCTTACTTCCTGAGTGATGACACCATTTCAGTTTTTGAACAGGCACAGCAAAACACAGGTAGGATGCAGTGATGTCGTGCAGTCAGTGCCAGTTGTCCTGCTTGTTTGATTAGAGTTTGCAGTAAACATTGTGGCCTGACTCAGCACAGGCAGAAGCAGGGATGTGAATTTTTAAATGCAATGGGAATTAAATCAGCAGGTCTACTGCATTGTCATGCATAGCTGTATGCCATAGTAATTTATGATCTTCATCAGTCAGAATAATGCTCTTCATTGTATGACAGTACTTGACCATATCCTTTGGGAACTGGAAGTTTAATGCATTAGAACTTTTATTACATTTTAATTTGCAAATTTGGCCTTTAAACATCTGCTTTTGTTGTGGATAACATACAGGAATTGTATTGTAACTGATGATAGATGGGCACAGGAAATGTAAGACATCAAGAATAAAAGACTAAATCTTTTGTTTTGCAAGATTGTGTTACAGTGTTCTGATACCTGTGTAGCATCCATTGTACAGAAGCAGGTCATGAAAGCAAAACAGCTGTGATATTTTTTTAAGATACTTTATTATGAATCATGTATTGTTGAGTATATATAGAGTGAAGATTACCTTGTCCTAGTGTCCGTACATATGTGTGTGTATAATACTGAACTGAATTTCAAGACCAGTGTTTAAGTGACAAATGCTTTGTTACTTCTCAGTTGCTTGATCACATTTATCCTATTGCTGGAGGATGGTCACAAAATATTGTCATGGTTAAATTCTTTAGACCACTGTTGTTTGTTGTAGGCTGCCTCCAACCGAGGATATGAAATGTTATGTGATTTTGAAGCATCTGATTATTTCCTTAGAGTGTCTTGCACAGAAATGGAAGGACACAGAACTGGGAAGGATGTCAGGAAGTCATTCTGTAACTCAGAGAGATAGGGAAGCCTTGGTAAAGCATGAAGCTGTAGGAGAGATTCGTGTATTTCTGTGAAGCCCACAAAACATTTATAGCAACAGTTTCAGAGCAGTTAACATCCAGCAGTGCTCTGGCACCTCTCAACATGTGCAGTCGAAGGACTGACCCTTAAAAGCTGCTGTCAGCCTCTGATAAAACGATAGGGAGAAAAAAATCAGGAAATTGCATTCACTCAAAGACAGTGGCAAAAGAATAATGTAAGGTTTCTGTAGTTACTGTGTTAGGCTCTCGTGGAACCTTGTGACTAGTTCTTTTGATACTGTTTCAATTGCCCGGTATCAGCTTCTTGGCACAAAGCACCTCAGTATGGTATATCAGGTACACCCTGCAATGGTGACCAGCTCACTGTGCTCAGTACTAACCTATTTGGTACTCCCAGCTCACTGTCTAGAGCAAAGACTAGAGAAAAGAGGATGTTCTTCTCAAAGAACAACAGTTGTTCTTCTCTGGAGCCAGCAGTTGATTCTCTGAGATCCAGTTATTCAGCTTACAGTTAAGGACTAAGGGTTCTTGTGACCCTGCGGTTAAGCCTATACTGAAAATTATTTCTGATGTTAATCCTTTTTAGACCTATGATGAACATCATATCCATAAAAAATGAGGGTGTGGTGAATATCTAGACCCTTCTGTATTCTTAGAGAACTCTTTCTGTGCCAGTGGTGCTACTAAGTCATTTTGAGTGCCCTGCACATGAGAAGGTTTTCCAGAAGGCCTGAGCCTTTCCAGTGCAAAGGACTTCTAATGGCGTCCCTCCTTGTATCCAACTATATTATGAATGCATAAGTAGGGACCTCACCCCCAACTGAGATACAAACAATTCTCTTAGAAATGTTTTGCATATAGGTAGAGTACCTGTCTAGGTGTCAATGAGCATTCCCAGTTAGCCCTACTCCACTGCAACATCCAAGATTTAGCTCTGCTTATGGCAACAGTGTCCTGTCATTATTTTACCAGCTTCCTGCCATCCAGTGGACTGTAATTTATGCAACTTCTGTTATTACAGCTAAAGGTACATACACTTATGTATGTATTATGTAATGCTGCTGTGAGGCTCAAGAGCAGCTCAGCTCTCCACTTTTGAGTGACATGTTTGATCAGCATTCTTTATGTCTGGAGACATATAAAGGATGCTAAGGGTACAGCTGCACTGTTAAAGAAGTCCAGGGAACTGTTTGAGCCTTGAACCCTGATCCTATGTATTGCCTGTTAGGTCACTCCTGGTTCTCCTTTGCATCATTCCAACTAGTCAAGGCCCCAGAGAGCCTGGGGCCCCTCCTGCAGGATGCTTAACTCCAGAAAACTCTCCTGCAAGGCAGTAAGGACAAAGCTGCACCAGGTTTGGCTTGCGCACTCAGAAATTCAGGTCCTCCTGCCACACCCAAGGGTTGCGATACGTACCTTCAGTTTGACGTGGTTGGACTGCAGCACAGCCCTCAACAGCATGGGTGCCAGACCAGAGGTTGTTCTCTGCCTTCCTTTTATTTTGGGATGAGAATATGTGCTGGGATTGCAGCTGGGAGCCCACTGAACATTACTAGTCAAACAAAATGTGAAACAATAAATGGGCAAGTTTGCATACTAGCAATAACAAATGATTTAAGATGCGTATGAGGGGCAAGTATCTGTAAATGTTTTTTTAATTTCCCTGAGACTTAGGTGGATGGAGTAGCTGACTTTCAGAGGTGGTGGAAGGATGTGGCTGAGAACTGGCCATTGGAGAGTTTAGTGAGAACAGCCTTGAAGAGGCAGGATAAGAAGTAGGGATGGGGGGGGAGGTAGAGCAGTTGGAACAGTCTGGGATGTCAGAAGCTTCTTTCTTCTCATCTTCCTTCTTTTCTTTCATCTCCTTTTCTCTTCTCTCTCTCTATTCCTCCCTCATTTTAGTCATGTCTGAAGGAAAAGTGAACGGGTTTCTCTGAGGTTAAGAATGAGAAGGTTTTGCAGAGATCAAATAAGAGCAGCTAGGAGAAAGGAGTATGTGTGAGATGGAAAAGTATTCAAGAGGATAGGGCAGAAGAGTAAGGTTGAGCATGTATTAGAGAGGGGATGAGTTAAAACAGTAAATGGCTCCCAAAATGACAACTTGACCACCCTTTTGTGCACAGGTTCAAAGGGCTATTTTTGACTTTTTTTTTTTTTCCTTTGAATGAATTTATACCAATTGGCAAGTAAAAAAATTCCAAATCTCATTCCTGAGATGGAAGTAATAAAGTTGCTCTTACTTTTCTCAGTCCAACAACCTGAAGGCTGCAGGGAAGTACTTCACACTATTCGTAACACTGCAGAACTGTATCTGAAATGCACAGGGCTGGACATCTTGAAGCATTTGTTGAGATGGGGGTCAAAGCATGAGAACTTTGGCTCCCCATGTAGATCACAACTCCCTTTTTACTCAGTGTAAGACCAAGCCAACAGCTGTACAAACACCTGCAAAGTCTGATCTGATCTTAATGGAAGAGAGTCTTTGGTTGTGGTGTTTATTTTGTGCTTTGAGCCTGGCTCTTGTAGATTTCCATCAAAATTTCTCATCAGGTTTCAGTATAAAATCTCTAACCTAATGAGATATTTTGGTTGTTTTTCTTTATACCACGTGAAATGTACTAACTTGTAACATTTAAAAAACAGTTTTGGGACAGAGGTATTAAGGTAAGTTTCTAATCTAAGTACACAATTGCAGGGAAATAGAGAGACAAGAGTGAAATTCCAATCTTACAGAGACCGGTTTTGTTTAAATGTTACAAAGACTTGCCAGGGTTGTTATATAACGTAAAATTTCATATTTGTTTTAATAGCTGGTTGAAAAAGAATGTGTTAAGATTAGAGTTACATTAGTGATTTGAATCGTTTTTTTATTCAAGCTAGACCTGACCATTACCATAGTGTAGTTTTTGTCTTTTGCTTTTACAGTGCTAGTATAGCAATTAAGACAGACATCTGATCCAAACTCTGGTTTAATAAGTAGTTTGGGTTTCACATTCATTTATAATTTTGACTATAAGAGGCATTTTATTACACTGTTCATCAACCTTTTATTGGACTTGCATTACTATCTAATATGTAAGACATTATTAAACGTTACTGAAGTATACTTTTTGGCTTTCAGCTTGGAGACTCAGATATAAACAGGAGACGAATCCCAGGCACTACAGAGTTGTTGTAGGGCACATATTCTGATGAAACTAAACGTGACAGACTCTTTTCTGGAAAGCTTAGTACATGCAATGCATTCTTGTAGTGCACCAGAAGATATTACTGGAAAGCAAAATGTTCCTTTTAGTATCTTACATACCCTTGAGCTCTGCATGCGGTTTCCAGTAGCACAAATAAAATAATTATAATGTGAAAAGAAATAATGTGACATACCCAGGTCTCAAAGAAAATAACAGACTGCAATTAAACTGGATTGGCAGAACAGTATGTGGAAGTTAGTGTCATATCAGTCCTACTCTTTAGTTTACATTCAAAAACCCTTAAAAACAAATTAGAATTACAGTGCACCAGAATTCATGATCCTTATAGGGCTGTGCTGTCCTAAGTTGTGAATTTTTTTCTTTTTTTTTTGCTTTAACTGTTCAAGGATAATTGCCTGCATTTTACATTTTGCCTCTTACGTTTCTCATGGGTCAGTCTCAAGGCTGGCAACGGGGTTATGGGAACGATTTGAAGAGGCACATTTCTGTCCCATTTCAAAGAAAAGAGAAGAAGGGGAAGGTGTTTGGCAGGCATTCAAGTGAGACATGTCACAGAATATGCACAATGTAGCTGTTGCTGTGGTCACCGGCAGAGACAGTTCTCTTAGTAATGAGAGCGAAGGGGAGAGTATACTATGGGACAAGAAACTCAAGGATCAAAACTGATGTTTAAATACAAACCAGCTGGTTTAGGGTGTCTTTTTGATTTTTCTTCTGTGTTTTTTGTGGTTTTGTTTTTGTTTTCTTTTTTTTCTCCAAGTAAAGCCACAATTAATTATTTACAATTCTATTCCCATAGGGATACCTGGCGGGAAGTTCTTGGAAAGAGGTCGCATTAAGGAGCCTGGGCAGGAGCTCTTTAAGAGTGAGCCATCCAAGTACTTCAAGGCTCAAGATCTGTTTGTTGGAGCCAGAGTTTGTTTCCATGGGCACAACTTTCTTTTGGTGGATGCTGACGAGTACACATTGAACTACATGGAGAAGCATGCAAATGAGGTGAAGCAGGCTCTTGTTACTTTCTGTTGTCTTTAAGGACTGTACTGTATCTATATATTTTTCAGAATTATTTATACCTAGTTTCTTCTTCCAAAGTTCACAGTACAGCGCTCTCTGTCTAGCAAGGGATTTAGGAGATGCTGGCTAGGGAGTACATGCAAGCCTGGCCACTTTTTACCGTCCATTCCCCTCTACTTTCTCAGCATCCACGCTTACTGTATTAGGGGTTGTTAGAAGGTATATCCTTGCCTATTCCTTCTTGAGACTGTTTATGGACCTGAATTGATCTAACACTTGTTGAATGTACAGATACTGCCTGCTTCCACAGGTTTCTGTGGCAGCAAATTGAAGAGTTCACTGCCAGCTATGTAAAAAAAAGTAAAAAATGATAAAATAAGTATCTTTTGTCTGTTATAAACCAACCTCCCACTGGGTTAGGGACCACTTGGCCAAACTAGACATCCATAAGTCCATGGGCCCTGATGGGATGCACCCACAAGTGCTGAGAGAACTGGAGGATGTTATTGCTAAGCCACTCTCTATCATTTTGAGATATCTTGGAGAACAGGAGAAGTGCCTGAGGACTGGAGGAAGGCAAATATCACACCAGTTCACAAAAAGGGCAAGAAGGAGGACCCAGGGAACTACAGGCCAATTAGTCTCACCTCTGTCCTGGGGAAAATTATGGAGCGGCTCGTGCTGGACGTCATCTCCAAACACATTGAAGATCCAGAAGTTATTGGTATTGGTCAACACGGATTTACCAAGGGTAAATCATGCTTGACCAATCTGATAGCCTTCTATGATG
>JAOXNO010000001.1:119101105-119122979 GCA_028565335.1 Limnodromus scolopaceus
GAATTTGGTTTAGTGTTGGTGTGGGATTTTTTTTTTTTTTTTTTTTTTGTCAAAGTTAGGTTGAGGGTTGGTGGACTAGATGATCTTAAAGGTCCCTTCCAACATAGGCGATTCTGTGATTTATCAAGCTGTGATACTCTTTCCATTTGTTCAGACCTTTTGTGAATGAGGAAAGGAGAAGGTTCTTAGTGCAAGTTTTAATTGTTCCCTGCCTGCTTGCTCACCAAAGTCAGGACCTAGAGGACACCCAAAACGCCAGTAGGCCTAGCACATTCATGGGGACTGGGAGTCTTGATGCCGTTGTACTGCTGAAGCAGAGGTAGATGCAACCTGACCCTGTGCTGCCTTTGGGCCACATGCGCTGGTTTCACTCAAATTAAAATAGCAGAAAGGTGCAATTTCTTTTGTAAATTAACGTGGAGTTAGCACCACCTGCCTTCCCTGGAATAATGAGGAAGGTCTGTGAAATGCTTGTTGATGTAAAATGCTATGACTGCTAAATGGTTTAAGCAGTAAAACACAAAGCTATATAAATTACGTTTTCTTACTGCTGGACTGTTTCTTCTCCTAGTGGTGGAATCAAAACCAAAGCTGCTCTCCAAAATGCAGAGCACATCATTAGATTGTAAATGTTCTTTGGGACTACTTTTTGCATTACTTGTCTTGGATCAAACAGATGAGATCTTACTTTTCCAGACTGAACGACTGTGTTATTATCAAAATAAAATCACAAAATGGGAAGAATCAACTCTAAAAATACTTCTTTAAAGTGAATTTTGAAATGTTCTTTGCACAGTTAGGATTTTAAAACAGCTGTTAGAAACAAAGTTTTATTCTCCCAGTGATAGTTGCTTTATTCACTTCCTTTGAATACAGCTCCAGAAGTAAGGGCACATCTTGTTTCCTCAGTTCATTTGGTGATTGCATACTCAAATCACAAGAACTTAAGCAATTATTAGAGAAAAGCAGAACTGGAAGATGGTTTAAAGAAGGAGAAACAATTTTAAGATGACTACTTGTCAGTTATTTCTAAAATGAGAAAATAAATAATTTTCCTTCTGAATAGACAGAGATTTTCTTTCAGCAGTTTCCTTTCTTTCCTTTCTGGTGAAAGAAATCCAGATGGAATGTTTGTCTTCTGGGAAATGCCATTTTGACCACATTTCTATGGGCATATGTTGATTTAGATGAAATTTTGATTAGGCAAACATAGTGCAGGTGGGAATTGATTTTACTATCAATGAAACATTTGTTTGACTTTGGAAAGTTTCAATTTTCTGTTTTGAAATTGTATTTATTGTATTGTTTTTAAGTTATGGGGAGAGAAAAATCATTGAGTCTTGTCATTTTGATTGCCACCCGTACTGAAAGTAACTTTACAGATCTAATTCTCAAAACTTTTCAAGACTTTTAGTTTCTTTTACAATTTGCAGAAAAAAGATGTATTTAGAAAGCGTAAATTTGCTTCCAAAGCAGAAGATGTGTGTTGTACACAGTCCTACCAGTATTATCCAGGTTTGAGGAGGACTCTTTCAAACAAGGCATCCCGTCCTGTGCCTCCTTGGAAATTGATTCATCTGGAACAGTCTCAGTTGTTCAAATTTTCTAGTCTTCTGCAGCACAAACAAAGAGGATGATTTTACTTCCATTGAATTCAACATAGTCACCTGTGACTTAATCAAGACAATCAAACAAAACTAGATTGTGACTATTAACATGTTAGCAATTACATGGGAAAAGGGGGAAGGGGTTAAGGGGTTGTTGCTATGCTGCTTGGATACTCAATGTCTATGTAGGTGTTTGGAATATGTTGTTTAGAAAAAATATGTGAAAATAACTGCTTCAATAATGTAGAGAAGGCAGATTTTTAAATAGACAGAACATGTTGTCCATCTTTAAATACTCTACTGATTGATTCCTTCTACCCAGTCTTTTCTCAATCTCTGTTCCTTGCTTTTTCAGAAATGCTGTGGGCTTATGGCCCAAACAATAACAGCTTGGGGAGAGAGAGTAGAAAAAGTTGCTGTTCCTAAAACTTTTTTGCTTGCTGGTCCAGCTGCTCCACACCACTACCTTGTGGGGCATTGCATGCCAGGGTTGTAACTGGAGCAGTTTTGGCATACACATCAACAGTTTTCTCTAAATCTGAGCATGTTTCCTGCAACCACTGATGTATTTATTAAACCTGGATCACTTTATACTGCTCCAGCAGTGTGATAAGAACTTTAAATACCCTTTTCTAGATCCCTTTGAACTGATACAATGCTGTAGACAAACTTCAGCATAATGACAGTGAGGCTCAATCTCTTTTGTGTCCTTAATAGCAGCCATACCGAATTTCAAATAATTACTAGTTAAAACAACATTGCTTACTGGAAAAAATAGGGAAAACCCCCTGATTTTTGGACAGTTCATTGTGCTTTGTAAGTGAGGTAGAGCATGACAGATGTAGGGGCACATCAGATGTTCA
Organism: Limnodromus scolopaceus; assembly: GCA_028565335.1. Lineage (NCBI taxonomy): Eukaryota > Metazoa > Chordata > Aves > Charadriiformes > Scolopacidae > Limnodromus > Limnodromus scolopaceus. Next base: position 119,103,576 of record JAOXNO010000001.1, read on the forward strand.
TGCTTGGACTCAACCTCTATTTAATGACTAAATACATAGATGTTTTATGTTAAAAATGAGTATAGCAAATAAATCTTTGGTAGAGCTCTAACACAAAAATCTGAATGTAAGGTGGAAGTTTAATTGCTCCAGGTCTGTTTACCTAGATTTCATTTTATTTCAATGGCCTATATTTAGAAGAAATAAGCATGCTTCTCACGTGACAGGAAAAATTGGTTCCTAACAAATTTCCAATCTGCTAATTCTATGTAAAACAGCACACTCAGTCTAATATGAATGAGAATATCTGTTCAACAGTTTGTTGGAGCCACCGGTGAAAAGATTATTCTGAACATGGTGGATTTTATTAATTGAGAATTCAATGAGATGCACCAACATAAAATGAGGACCAAGTTATTACAGTTATACTTTAAATGTTTCTGCTTTAACAATTCAATGTTTGAAGCAAAGGTGGATGTCCTTCTATGTAGTTGGAATAAGCTTTGTGAGAGTGCATGATCTCATGATTTTTGTTTAATTTTTTATATTCTCAGTAGGAAGCAATTTTTTTTCAGTAGTAAGCTTCCCTCCAAACTTAACGCAATGCTGATTTATGCATTTGAAATGAGACAGTGAAGAAACTAATAATACTTGGCAGTTCAGCATTGCCCTGTATCTTGACAACTCCTGTTGGTACGTGCATAGTGCCTTTCTCTCTAATCTATGCCTTGCTTTCCTTTGTTAAGTTCTCCAAGGCTGATATTGGTATAGTCTTCAAGAAGCTGAAAGACAAAGCTGAACCTCATTCCCGAGAAATCAGACAGGTGTTTGCAGCTGCTGACCCTGCGCATAGTAAGGTGATTGAGTATGAACCTTTCAGGTAAGATAGTGGATTTTGTTTTTTGATTTTTAATGAAGGCACGTTCCCCCAAAATGTATAGAGCGTGGCTGTTTCTTGATGCTTTCTGCATGTGTTAGCTGACAAATGGTGTACATTTGTTTTGCATTTACTTGGAGACTGTGTGTGAAAAAGAAGGTGAATCCATGCCCTAGAAAAAAGGAGAAATGTAATAGTTTCAAGTAAGCTGAAAAGCACAGCTAAAATCTGTTGGCTTTTTATGGAGCTGGTACAGGGTATTGTGAAGAAGAGCAAGTCAGCAGTAATATGTACACTGAAGATAAGGAAAAGTCTGTCCTGAGGCTCAAAAAATTAATTAGTAGTTTTGAAATACAAGAAGGAATATTTGGGTTGCCACTTGAAAATGGTGTTATTTGGGTTTTGAATCATTGATAAAAAAGAGAGTCTTCCCAGAACCAGGGTGTATTGAAATTATAGGATGCAGTGGTAAGCATCTTTTAAAAAAGACTGGAAAGCAGTAGTGAGAGCAGTAATTAATACTTGGATAGTAATTTCAGTATAGATAGGGGGAGCAGAAATCTGGATTCTGGGAAGGATCCAGATATAGCAATGGACAAATGTATAGATACTTGAAAGACGAAATCATGCTCAGATGCAAGCTGATTTCACTTTATCCCACAGCCAGAATACTTGAGCGTATGAATGGTGTTGGATGCTGGTAAAGTTAATGATGTGGAACAGAGGAAGAAATTTTACCTAGAAGCATTTGGTTTTCACAGTCGTAATACAGTAAATATTTAGGAACTGTCATAATAACTGAAGCGTATAAGTAGATGTATATTGCGTGGAATGTCATCCCTATAGGAATGTTAACCAAGGTACAAATTACTTCTGAAATATCTCGGAAGAGATACAGATCAGCAGAAGGTTCTTCTAGCAATTCAAAGTGAAAGTAATGAGAACTGAAAACAAATTGGTATTAAAAAATGAAAAATAAGTGATTTTCAGGTAGGATTTAAACTAAGAGAAGCCACAGTTATTGGCAGGTTTTGCTCAAAATATTTCTAGACTCAGGTATTTTACTCAACAGAAGCAAGATTTTGAATTGTTAATTGTATTAAGAGGGAAAATGTTATTAGTAGAGTAAGAAGGGGGGAAAATTGAAAGTTAATGTACATCTGGAGAAACATTATAGCATTTGGAAAAGGTTTTCAATTTATTTACACAGTAACTGTTTAAAATCAAGTAATTCTGGTTTTAATTCAAATTATGAAATAATCATCTGCAAAACCTTATCTTCTTGCACACAATAAGAACAGGGCACAGTTTCAGAACATTTGCATGGTGAAATTGGTGGAGCATGCTTTTAGAAGAGATAATTGGGCAGGGAGAGATAATTTATTAAGGAGAGGCTCAGTTGAGTGTCAATTTAATCACAGTCATATTCTGTGCAGCTGTGAACAGCCCAGCTGTTTAATGTAGAGTAATGCTGTTCCGTGGCATGCAGTAAGATGTATCTAGTTATATGGTATTGAAGCACTTGGTTTCAACAACAAAAATGTAGGAGCCCTTTCCATGAGCAAGAGAGAAAGCAGCAGAACCCACGTAATAAATGTTTTCTTGGCCTTAGTGCTCACCTGGGCCAGTTTGAGCACCTACTAATGGTCTACATCCCCCCTGCAGTGGGACCACAGAGGGTCTAACAGGAAGCATTCACATTGCCAGAGGAAGACCTTGCCTCTAAGGAACATTTAACTTTTGTGCTTTATAGTGATTTTGTTTCTGTTAATCATCTAAAGGCTCTTTTTTTTTCTTTTTTTTTTTTTAAAAGTCTATGTATCTCATTTTAGAACAAAAGAAACCTTTTTAAAGCTGAAGGCAAGAGCAGTTCTTTGCATCTATGAAAAGTCAAAGATAATTTTCTGTGAATAGAATATGTATTTTTCTTTCAGTTTTGTATTTTTTGTGTACGTCACTGTTTATTTTTCATCTGTGGTGGCATTTCATTATTATAACTAACTACAAATGATTATTTTTAGTACAGGCATTTATCTGTGTGACAGCTTCAACCAGCGTGATAATCCTCTTATCTTATATACAGCTAAAACTTTACCATGCTCTGAATTTGGCTGTTCAGATTTCTTCCTTTCTACCTATGTAATTTTATATGAGCTGCATTTAAAAACACACCTGTTAAGTATGATGTGGTGAAACAGAATTGTAATTATACAAATTACTTCAATTACTTTCAGAACCCAAATCTGTGGCACGTCATCCAGGAAATAAATACATGGTGTACACTGAAGCTATTCCCCAGGCTATTGTTAAAACTATTGAAAGCTTTGTTCAAAAAACAAAAAAAAATAACTAAAACTTAGATGCCTGTGCTTCAGATGGTCCTATCCAGACTGCTTTTCCTCATAAGCTACTGGCAAGACTGTTTGCTGTTAGAGACAAAGAAGCATGTGGGTTTAACAAAGATGCCTATCTGCAATTCAGTTTGAGAAACAGCTCTCTTAAGCAGTTTATTATTATTTCTTCTTTCTCTACCAAATTCAGATTGCAATCTGTCTTATTCTTCTGGAAGAATAAGAAAAACAACAACAAAAAAAGTAAAACAAAAGATAGCTAAGCTGTGGAAACAATTGTTGCAGCTTGTTTCTTTTTGTCAGGAGGAGTTTAGATGTAATTCTGTTTGTGAATCTTGGGTATCGCTCATTAGTCCCTAGCAATCACTAGGATATGCCTTAATTCCCAAACAGACAATGATTTTATCTGGGGGTTTTGATGACTTTATTGTCACTAACTGGCTTGAGAAAATAAAAGACCTTTAAAATCCTGACACTGGCAAAATCTTTGCCATGTGTGGAAATGCAGTCTGTGGAAATATTGGGTGATGTTATCTGCATGCTTTCAGCTTCCCAGGCCCAAGCGTTTAGAGTACCAGGCTTAAAAGGCAGCAGTCCTCTTCTTTGTGTTTGCAGTAGTATTACTGCAGGCTCCAGGAAAGAGGCTCCAGTTTTGGCTGGATCTCTGAATACTGTTACAGTATAAATAATAATTTTCAATAAGTGGAATAATAATACTGGCAAGATAATGATAATATTATTAGACAGACCAAGTTTTGATCATTGAGTTTGCATGATCTCAAATAAGGTTTGCTACTGTCAACAACTTGTCTTCTCCTTACATTTATCTCCTGCCACTGCAAATAAAGGATCTTTCGGGTTTATTTAAGATGAAAAAAGCAGCTGTTAAATCAGAGGAGACACTACGCAGTATTTAGTATCCTTCTTTGAACAGCTGTGTAAGTGAAATCGTGTTCTATGAACAGATACCTTCATTTGAACAGCACTGCACAAGCTTTGGAGAGGAAGGAAGAGGAAAAATTATGTTTCTTGATAAAATTTTGCAATTTGAAAGAGTACTAAGTTTCTGTCCTTCCAGTTCACATGTGGATGTTAAGAGACCCATTGTCTTATTTATTCAAGAATTTAACTATTCTCCAGTCAGAAGTTTGAGCCTTGTGTCAGAACTTTGTGCATCACTAATGATTTCTTCCACTTATTTTCAAAGATTGGTATATAATCACAGTGATGCAGTACCCTCAAGGGTACCACAAGGTACAGCTCTAACTGCATCAGCAGTTATGGTGAAGTTTATTCTCAGTACAGTTTATCCAGAAGTATTATATATAATTAATCTAATTTTGACTGAAGCACACAAGCCTATGTTGATGCTTGCTGTTAAAAAAAGTCCTAGTGAACTTGAGTTCACCAGAGGCAGACGTTTGGGATCATAACGTCAATGTATCACAGAATGGTTTGGGTTGGAAGGGACCTTAAAAATCACCTAGTTCCAACTCCCCTGCTCTGTGCAGGGACACGTTCCGCTAGACCAGGTTGCTCAAAGCCCCATCCAGCCTGGTCTTGAACACCTCCAAGGATGGGGCGTCCACAGCTTTGGGCAACCTGTTCCAATGTCTCACCACCCTCATAGTGAAAAATTTCTTCCTAATATCTAATCTAAATCTCCCCTCTTTCAGTTTAAAACCATTACCCCTCATCCTATCTCTCCACTCCCTGATAAAGAATCCCTCCCTGTCTCTCCTGTAGGCCCCCTGTAGGTACTGCCTTTGTGAGCTTACCCAGAAATCACTCCAGCTCTATTACCAGCAACAAATTCTTGATATTAGCAGGAATGACTAGTCATTCAGTGCCAGCACTAGCCCATCAGATGGATCTTGGGAACATTCCTTCTTCTTGAATTGGGCTGATTCATCTGAGCAGCACAAGCAATCTTGGGAGAGCGCATCTCAGGCTCTTTGCTGCATGGGATTTGCTTCTCTGCTGACAGTGTCTGACTGGTGACTCTGCTGACTGGTCTTGCTACTGCCTCCTGTCTTCCGTTCTTGGCAATCCTTGAAATTTCTGCCTCCTTTCCCCTAGCTTTCCCCTGAAAGTTACCCAACAGGGCCAGCTTTCAAAAGTCTTTGTGAAGTGTGGCTTGAGACTTGATTAATATTCTGTTCTCTGTTGGAATCTTCTGCCCCACTTCTCTGCCATTGTTAATTCTCTCTCTATTTTATGCAATTGTTGTGCATGCTTTGTGTTTACAGATAATTAATTAAGTGCTACAGAATGCAAAATATAATTAGGAACAAAACAGGATAATACATTGTTAATTCACTATCTTGTTGGATAAATGTAATCACAAATACTCTGCTAATATTCCATGCCAGTATGGCATCTCCAAGTAAAAGGCTTTAATCATGCTTATTATGTATTTTTGTATATATAGCCAATTACTGAGGAAATGTGGACATCCTGCAAAAGTTTAAGAGTTCAGGTAATTTCCATTATACGTCCTTGAACAGATCTGGATTTCAAATTTAAGCAGATACATTCTTTAAAGATCTAAATACAGCATTTTGTAATGAATGTATTTTAATCCTTTTTTTCCCTTGAAAATTAGTGATTATTAAAGGTATACATCTCCTTTAATTAAAAGTAATGTAGGCTGTTGTTTTTGTCAACAGAAATTTGATAGCCAGCATCACTGATGGAGCATTTTCAGAACATGAAATTATGACTCTCGCACGCTATTACAGGGTGAGAGAGGAATATGAAATGGACCTCCACTTCCTCCTTGCAGTGGCTCAAGAACAACTAAAGAAAAATAGCTTTGACAGTTTTGAACAACTGTCTGCAGTGTTTATATACAACGACCGTGAGAAGTAAGTTTCCTCTGTTTATCCTAAGCTGTTATTTGGGAAGTTGTGCTTGTATACCTACTTACTTTCTGTTTGTTGCTGAGCAAATGATATATTGTGGCTGAAGAATATTATTTGTAATGTTATGTCTCTCTCAGCATTTGACAGTAGACAAGAAAAGGATAGCCTTTTTGTCTTGGGTTTTGTTTGTGGACTTTTTGTTGTAGCTACTGTACTGAACATTTTGTGACATAATCAGATGCCCGTTCACAGGCAAAACACAGTATTTTAAATCAGAGGAAAAATAGTGATTTAAGGGGAAAAAGAAAGGATTTGTAGCTGATTCTTTATATGACTCATTTGCCCTTTTTGTTCTCTGATGTCACAGATGATCATAGAGAATTACTAAGGACCTCAGCCTGGGGTAGATAGGCCACCATGTGTTCTTCAAGTTTCTTGGCTTTGTAATAGTGAAATTTCATAAAACCTTCTTTTCTTTACCTCTGCCCCAATAATCCTCACATTTTCCTATTCACGGCAACATTCACATGAAATAAATCTGGAAAATACCTAATGTACACTTTTCCCCTCTCTGCTTATGTAGACATGGAGTGCTGCCCCATGAGATGTGCAGGACTATTTGCAAGTCCTTTAAGTTGCCACTGTCTGATGAAGATCTGCAAGATTTACTGACCATGTAAGTTAAGGTCCGATAGTATGACGTGCATGCATGGATGCAAATCAATGCGAAGTATCATCTGCAGACGGAGTTCTTAATTATTTGTCATTTCTCTAATATCAATCATTTAATGATGCTGAGTTTGTCCCTTTACACATGCAGACTTTCCTATTTATATAATATTTGTAATCAACTGAGAGGCATCCACCTTAGCAACTTCTCTTCATTTTGTCTGGAAGGGTAGATCATCTGGGTTTTGCCAGAATTATATGGAATTAGTCTTATGGGAATCAGCTACTGATACTTATCATTATCAATGACATTCACTTTTTTTGCATTAGTTGTTCCTGTATATATGTAAGGTAAAAACAATAATCTTATGAAAGCCCATTATGTGAGCTTTAAGAAACATACCAAGATGAATACAATGAAATGTCCTTGAGACAAGTAGACAGCATCAGTAGTAAAGGAAAAAGTGGTTTTCTACTCCTATTAATCTCACCTGTGACATATTTTATGGTAATTTTTAAAAAGGAAAGGGACTGCTGGCATGGTTTTGGTATTTTTCCATAGCACATCTAATTGTTTTGAGACAAATTGCTTGGCTAGCTGTATTAATGGGAACAGAAGAGAAAAGAACTAGTAGTTGGTGCACTTGTATTAAAAACTACAGTTCAGAATATCCTGTGGTGTTTTGAACACTTATGTCATGTGGAGTTTGGTTTTCATGGCCAGATATTCTGATAATAGGTTTAAATGCATGCCTGTTGGTCTCTTCTTTCCCTTGTGGGAAATCTTTAAATGTTTTGTCTGTGCCTTCATACTTTGTTAAAAGCAGGCACAGGTCTTGTCTTCTGTCATGTTTAGATGCTTTCAGGTAGATATGCTTCTTGATTTCAGGAGGAATTGCAAACTAAGCAACTGGTTTTATCAAATAATGAAAAGACTCTTGTCAGGCAGAAATGTGGAATCCATTTTAATAAAGCATCTTTGTGCTGCAAGTAAGACTTCCTAATTCAATCAGTATGAACAAGAATTCTTTAAGAAGCCTATGGGGCTATTTTTCACAAAGCCCCCATTTCCAGGCAAAAAAACTTTCAGAATAGTTCCCTGCAGTAGCCAGATAGATGACTTTGGCAATTTGTTTGCTGTTCATCACTTCTGACAATTAGTTACAAGCAGTAGTCATCAGAAGCAAGTCTGAATTTTAGCATTAATCTAAACCTCATTTTTTAGAACTCCCACTAAGCTGCCCAACACAAAAAGTGTTGGAGGGTGATTGACATCCTGTACTAGACAAGGAGTTCTTATAGTTTCCACATCGTAAAAGCTGAGATTGAATAAATGCACAGACAAGGGACTGGAGGGTTTTCCTTTATGTACTAACTTGATGCTGATGAAAAACAGACAAGCCTGACACAACATAGGCTCCAGAGGCATGTTTATTGTTTGTGAATTTATACCAGGGAAAGCTTTTGTGAGATGAACCTCTTCTCTCCCAAAGAATCCCAGTGTAGGCAGTTAAAAAGAAAAAGCCCAGTACACTACAATAAAAATTAGAGATAAGCTTAGAAGGAAAGGAGGAGACTAAGGGTTGGATTTCACCCAGTTCTAGGCAGGTACCCATGACAGCTGAATTAAAATTCAGATGCTTTGAGTTTTTTCTGTAGGTGATGGAGAAGAAGAGAGTTATCTCCTCAGCTTGTATAAGAGCTGGATTTCTAAATTGCCATCCATTTTCCTTTGTTTCTAAAGGGGCTGTTGCCAGACTGTACTGCAGCTTTCTGTGTGAGAAGGGTAAATGGTGTGAAGCTAGGCCTTAAAAATCAGTGTGAGAAGTACTTCATATGATAGAGTGCTATGTGTAATGCCAATTGTAAGTTACAATATCAGCTGCTTCGAAAGATGGCAGTTTATGTGGTGGGTCACTGCACTGCAGGTAAGAAGGAAGATCGTCACGTTCTTAATCATGTGTGCAGTTGGCACTGCCTGCTAAGTTTATTGTTTCATGAGGGTGCAGTCAGGGAAAGATTTTTTTTCTGAAGTCTATTAGTAGGAGTTAATTTGCAGTAATCTGGAAATTGAAGAGTAGAGTTGGCTGAATGAGACTTAGACTTTTCCTTCTGCTTACTGTAGTCTTCTTTGAGACTGAGGAATCATGAAACAGGCAGGTCTATTGTTAGTGAAGAAGTCTCACCCCTGGGGAGTATGCCATTCAGTGTGGGCAAAATTTTCAACAATATTCTTTTCCTGCTTTTTTTGGATGCGGAAGCACGTAATTTTGTGTCCATTGATGATTCTGAAGCAAGCGGTTGTGGGTTCCTACTGTGTGTATCTGTATTTATGAAGGAAGAAAGTGGTACAATAAAAGTTGTTGGATTGATTCACACAAAATTCGTATGTACAGCTAATGCACTAGCTGGACCCTGTTCAGCTATAAAATGGTGCTAGACAATCAGATAGTAGTTGAAGAGTGAAGCTATATGTTTATTCAGCTTTGCTATCTGAGATTAGGTGGCAACTGTAGGACTTAATGGTTCTATTTTTCCATTTTGAAAGGCAGTATTCTTAAAGTACTTACTATTTACATTTGAAGATTATACTGCAATGATCTGTCACTTATTAAAAGAATGGGATGGGACTAAAAGTTGCTATCTAATTTCGTGGTCACCTCCAGATGACCCAAGACTTTGTTTACTGTACCCAAACACCGTTGAGTTTCCACAGAGTGCAGGGACAATTAGCACAAAGACAAAGGAGGTTTCATAAGACCCTTTCAAATTCAAATTTCTGTCTTGAGTAAATTTGTATTTTTAATTGTGGGATGGTGGAATAGTAGGATTTAGGTACCCAACAATGTGTCCATTTTTTTTAATTTACCTGAGCTGGCTTATTAAAAAGTATTTCCTTTCTCCATCATTTTCTCAATGCAGATTTTTAATCCCAATATTCACAGGGCAATACAGCCTTTTAATCCCAATGTATTAAGCAATGTATGTAGTATGCAATTTTTTCTACCAGAAAGCTAGAGTGGTCATTATAAGCATTTCTTTAAATTATGCAGGCATAATGAGCAATTATAGTTTGTTTAATAAATAAATGTTGCTAAAGTGCTTAAGTAATGGATTTAGGGGGTTTTTTCAGTTATTTTTATTTAATGCAATGCTAAATGTATGCTAACAAGGACTTTAAAAGATGCAATCCTTCCCCAGAGGATATATAAACAGCTGGCATATAAGGAAAGAAAAAATGGGGGGAAGAAAGAATGGATGACAAATTTACGAGTATTACCTGTTGATTATTCTGCATTAGTTTAGTTGTTAAACCTATGTCCTTATTTTTTAAAATATGTGTTTTAATTGCTGTTAAAAGCAGCTGTGTAGTTCTTCACAGTACCAGGGTTAGTCTGTTGGACCCTGGGCTTGCTGTTTTGAAAAAGTTAATCCCAGGTAGTGGTGCCTGATGGCAATGAGCATCCTACATCATCATTGCAGTTCTGAAGTCCCGGGCTGCGTAGGGAAGAGTGTGGCCAGTAGGTCAAGGGAGGTCATTCTCCCCCTCTACTCTGGTGAGGCCACAACTGGAATACTGTGTCCAGTTCTGGCTCCCCAGTTCAAGAGAGACAGGGAATTACTGGAGAGGGTCCAGCATAGGGCAACAAACATTGAGGGACTGGAGCATCTCCCTTATGAGGAAAGGCTGAGAGAGCTGGGACTCTTTAGCCTGGAGAAGAGAAGGCTGAGGGGAGACCTTATTAATGCTTATAAGTATCTAAAGGGTGGGTTGAAGGAGGATGGAACCAGACTCTTTTCAGTGGTTCCCAGTGACAGGACGAGGGGCAACGGGCACAAGCTGGAACATGGGAAGTTCCAGTCAAAAATGAGAAAAACGTCTTTATGGTGAGGGTGACAGAGCCCTGGAACAGGCTCCCCAGGGAGGTTGTGGAGTCCCCTTCTCTGGAGATTTTCCAAGACCCACCTGGATGCAGTCCTGAGTAATGTGCTCTAGGCAATCCTGCTTTGGCAGGGGGGTTGGACTAGATGATCTCTAGAGGTCCCTTCCAACTCCAACAATTCCGTGATTCCATGAATAGGATAGCCCAGGCCACTCTTGCATGCTCAACTTTTCCCTGGTTTGTGGCTGGGTTATAATTTTTTACCTAGTTGCCTATCTGTGGTGGTTTTTTAGGGCTGACCTATTTCTTTCAGGAGGCAAACCCTCTTTTCCTGCTACAGCAAGTGTCCTGGTAGCAGGAGCAAGACCAGAAACGGTCACAAAATTATTCTCCTGCACTCTGTCTTCTGCTCATTACCTTTACTGCCTGAGACTCCCTATACCATTTGTGATTAATATTTGGATCTCTTAAAAGAAATTATTTCTGTTATTCAGCATGCTGAGAAACTGATGATTCCATTTGTAGTTGTTCAAGTCATGAATAGCTGGATACACAAGACAGTAGCCATTACTTCATTCATACCTGTCAGCTGCATAGACTTGTCTTTGCTTGCTATTTCAAGTCTTTACATATGAGCACTTTATAACAATTTAGGTGTATATCTGTTATCAAACAGGCTGAAGAATCCCAACATTTTCTCTAAGGTTAAAACAGCATGGTACTTCTCTATTATTATCAGATGAACTTCTTAATAAATGTTGTTCAAAACTAAAGAATTAAAAACCTCTGCATGTACATTGACTTTTCACATAAATGCTTGGTTTCCAGATTTCTTGATGGGAAAGAATAAATATTAGTAAGTAGGCTTTACTCACCAAAGCATCCTCAGGAATAGTAATAGTGTGATTTAACCAGATTTTTCTTGTGTCTGGAGTATTTAATTATGAATATATTTTTAGAAGCAGAAAGGTGTGATTTTTTTCTGTAATGTCAAAGAGAAAAAAAGCCTCTGCAAACTATGATAGGGACGGAGGACTGACTTTCATAGTCGAAAATCACATGCATTGGTGAAGTCATAGGGCAAAACTGAAGAGAAGCATGGATTCAAGAGATCTTTGTTGCATCTTGTTGATAAGAGAAATCTAATTTCCTTTCCTGAAAAGCACTGTCAGTTTCAGTCATATTAACTCCAGCCACTGAAATGTATGACATCTCTGTCCTAATAATGCACAAATTGATAACATCTTCTCAGTCCATGAGGATACTCTGTGCCAAATTGCAAGCGTGTGCATTTAGTAGATTGATGCAGTAAGTCACAGCAGGACAGAGATCTAAAGAGTAGATTTTTATTTTTTTTTAGTTTCTGGGTTATTCTGGAGTAATATTTGAAGCTCCTTTCTGTATCTGTTTAAATATGGGATTTAGGAATCCCATTTCTTCTGCCCATGTTTAAATCTTTGGTTAACTTCATGTCCATGTTGTCATCTCAGTTTGCTAGTGCTGACACATCAAAGGACTTTTCTCCTTGTTAATGTTTGTCAAAAGCAGAAGCAATGCTTCTTTGCCTTAACTTAAAGTGTAAGTAGTTACACGCCTTCACTTTATTTAAAAATTCTGCTTCTACAGCTCTGCATCTTGGCAGTAGACTTAATCTTTTGACTTTGCACAACAAGTAAAAGATAGTATATAGTAAAAGAAAAAAAGTTATTGTCATTATAGTTCTGATATTCAAAATGTGTGTGCCATAGTTTTTTTCCAAGAGGTATGAGCTTTTTTATTGTCTTGTTAATTCTAATCCAAAGCTTCTATCTTTTCCTAATTGCCACCTGCAAAAAACCTGAAATAAACAAGAGCCCCCAAGATGTGGGAATGATAATTTTATTGTATACTGGATATATTCCCCAAAAGTAAGGCTTTAGGAAAAGGTTAACTTGCATGTGAGCTATTGTAAACAAGCAAGCTATCATAGGAGGGCTTCTCATGGCAGTGTTTCAGGCTCCTCTTTAATACTAGTAACAGTAGCATTCTTTTCTGACTGCTTTCATCTTAAGCATAACTCACTTTACTTAACGTTCCAGTTTATCGCTAGCATCTCTGTTTATGGCTGTTAGTATATTTTATTATTATCTCTCCTGCTGACTATTAAATAAAAGGTGTGGGGGGAGGAGAAGGAGAGGATAAGTTGCAGTTTATTGCAGTTCATTTTTGTCACTAGATTTATTTTTCCTCTTCTCTGGTGTTGTTTTCCCAGTTTGTGCTGTAAATTCTCCCTTAAAGTACTTTCATGCTTAATTTTTACCAGAACCCTCTGCAGTGGTTGAAGGGTTTTAAGGCCCATGTTTTGACCAGTGCTATTTCTTTAAGGACAAGATAAAATTATTTTCTAAAAGACTTGTTTCCTGGGGATGATCCCTCTCCTGTGCAGTAGTATTTGTTTCACCAGATTATAGGGCAGAATTTTTTAACCTGATGTTTCCCACTGAAGACCAGGTATTGAGTCTTACTTGTTGTAGATGACCCTCCATGGACCCCAGTGAAGCACAGACACTTCCAGGGTGTGCATATGTGCCTAAACCAGGTCCTTTTTGTATGTAGGTAGTGTTAGGTGAGACAGATGTCATTCACAGAAGCTGCTAGCACAGTATTTATAGCAGAGCAGTTAAGCTGTTCATTTCAAGAACGATTTGTGTGGTAGCTTCAGCTTGTGGCTGTCTTTCAAGCATTTGACTAGTCCCGCTGAAATAGCAGTGGTTCCCAAGTGCCTTAATCACCTCAGTATTTTGCTGAATTGAGGACTTTTTTTCTGAAGCTGCTTCATCTAAATCAATGGTGGAAGGATAAGATGGCTTACAAATCTGTTCCCATGGGGTTTATTAGTGCAGGGTAATGATTTTAGAAATTTGAGGGAGGGAGACAGCTTTTTCCATGTGTACTTGTAGACCTTAGAGGGCAACATACAAACATACATATCCTCATGCATTTAGGGGCCCTCATAACTGACACAAATACATATTTATTCCATAGGAATAAAAAACAATGCCATAAAACAACTACAAAATGACAAGCTTTTGATTTTTAAATCTGACTGTTATTTGATAGGTTAGAGAGCTGTGTGTTTTTCAATTTTAAGTTGGTCCACAGGTGTATGCAAACAGCATTTTTGAAGAATTGCTTATTTTCAGGAAATAAAGCAGGTCAGTTGTATTATAGCACGGCTCTGTCATATCGTTCTACCTGTTTCTTTTCTGCACAAAGGAATCACTTGCTGATCATCCCACCTCTATAATTGTCACCAGTTGTGAGATCCCAGTGTTGGAAAAGGTTGGGCAATGCTTCCAAAATAAAATGAAATTAGTTGAAATGCAATAAAACTTAAAGAAGTTGAATTCTACTATGAGGGACAATAATAAAGTATAAGAATATTGAGTAGAAAGTATAATATAGAAGTCCTGAGAGTTTGGTAGTGTTTTTCTGTACTCCTGCGAGTGTTTGGTAATAAAGGAGTGAAAAATTATTACCCAAAAGGTAATGTATTAGTATGCTGTAGATAACATGATACAACTGTGCTAAAAATTTCTTTTAACCTTGAGTCATCTTATGGATATTTTGCTTAGGTTTCAAGATGACCATAAGCAAGTGGAATATAAAAAGTTTGTGGATGGGCTGAACTGGAGAAAGAATCAAATCCCTGCTTTCCAGACAATAAAGGTTCCTCCCAAGGTAAAACCAGTGTATCTGAGCAAAGGATCAGTACAGTATATTGATATAATTTGTCCAACATTAACATGAGTGCTTTATCTAATAGAGACCACAACAGTTTTCATATTTGACTATTTGTGCCTGTTTTCTTCAAGTAACTAATTTTTTTCTGGGAGGTTTAGAATGAAGCACAGAAATCAAACATGAGGAGCCCTGTAATACCCCCGTGCCTAATAGGTGTCACATCTCTGTGTCATTTTTTAGAAGAAAAAAAAAAAGAGAAGGAGAAACAGGTGTATTTGTCCATGAACAATGGGTGTGAATACTACTTCACCCACAAATATTGTCACATGCCAAACAGTCTGTTCACTTGCTGAGAAAGTCAGGCAATACTTTAAACTCCACTGACACTGCAGAAAATAGCTATATTTTTTTTATAACTCCATAGAAACTTGTACAAAACACACCACATCATGGGTAGGTGTACAGCAGGAGCAGTATGGATGGATCAACTTTGTATATCTCCACCAGCCTGCTACTTAGGGTAAATAAAAATGCAGTATCGACAAACTGCAGAGATTAATCTGGTCTTAGCATCTTGTGCTGAGTGGAACATTTAAAAATAGATGGTAATTTTGCAGATTTTTAAAAACTTTGTAACAGATAAATCCAAAGCCCTTCTGCCAGCATGTAGATTTGCTGTTCTGGCCTAGCCAATGTGTTGCCATGCTTGTGCAGAATGTGTTTGATTGTGTTCAGACCCTTTAGAAACATAGCATTGCTTTAAACTCAATGGTGTTCAATGGTGGCATAATTTAAACTAATATTCCTCTAGTACTGTGCTGTTAACCTCACTTCTCTCTCTTACTTGGCTTACCAGCTCTTTCTCTGGTAGCATCTCAAACTGATGATGAAGTCTAATGAGGGCCCACTGCTGCTGGTTTGCTCTGCTTTCCATGGTGGTTTATTTCTTCCTTTGTCATTGACAAGAATTTTTCCATCTTCTACAGATAAAATCAAAGCCCTTTCAAGTATTTTATACAGCAGTCCTGTGGTTAAAAGTGTGCATTAGGTTTTGTTCAGTGGGTATTCTTTGTTTTTACAGAAGAATTCTGTGCTTGAATTATAAATCAATATTTATACAGGGACTAATCTCAGAAGATTGTGTCAGGATAAGGGGCCTCATGAACCTCAGTACCACAGAAATAAAAAGAAGGTCAGAGCCTGTGCCCAGAGGATTTTTGCCTTGAAGATGTTGCTGAGCTCTGTACCAAAAAGCAAGAGTGAAAGAAGCAGAGGCTCAGATACACTTGCTGCTGAATGGATTTGACCATTTTTTTTCCCCTCACAGGATGGCTTATCCTGTGGCTTAAATGAGCATGACCTCATTTCTGGGAGGTGAGGGAAGGAGATGGCTCCTACGGGGTGAAGCTGGGGTGCAAGTGGAGATGGAACCAAGAGCTAGCCTTCACAAGTTGAAAGTGTGGAGGAAAAGGTTCTTGTGAAACAAGCAGGAGGTTGAAAGGACATTTGTGGTGAAACCTGTGTTCTGATCAGCGTAAGAGATGAGGTTTTGTTTGGGTATGAAGAAGACATTGTCTTTGCTTGGAGGACAGCCAGTGGATGGGCTTTCCTGAAGTGGCTGATGCCTAAGAGTTCCGTTTGAGAATGCTAAATGGAGTTATGGGAGGAAGGTTACAGCTGAAATCAAAAGCGAAGAAAAAATCAGTAGAAATTATAATCAGTTATCATCATGCTAGGATAATCAGTTCCGCATCAGCTCCAAAGCCTTGCTGTCATACTGACATTCAGCACTGTTTTTAATGAATTGTGCCCAATTGGTACAAGAATAGTTTATTCAGCTTTATTGACTTTATTATTTTGTAATTGGCTGCGATACTGAGACTATCTTTAGTATAATACAACATTTTAATGAAGAGATTAATAAAAAATGGAAAAAAACAGAGAAAGAAAAGGGATTTAAATCTTGTTGAACTTTAGAATCCAATTGTCATTCTGATCATGACTTAATATGAATAAACAGCAATATTTTGGGGCTACAGTACCTGTATTTGACAAATAGGTTTCAGCAACAGAGTTGTGCTTGTTTACCTGACTTTGTCCTGCTTTATATATCATTATTCTGTATGATTTTTGGTGTTGAGACATAGATGAATTGCAAGACTTTCACATACAAGCATCTTAATGAAGACAATACAGCGTTGTTCAATTTGAAAATATCTGCAAAAGGGCTAATCATAGAAAATATTTTTTAATGAAGTGTTCTGCAAGATTGATAAAAATGGCAAGTAGTAATCTTTTAAGGGGATGCGCTATATAAAGGTCCACTTTTTCACAGATTTGGAAATGAAACAGCTCATTCAATCTTATGTTGACCAGCTTTTAATTATTCTTGTTTTCGATATTACATTCAAAAATATTCTCTGGGTTACTAATTTCAGAATGAAGATGACTCAACTGGACAACCACCATCCCTTCCTGTGAAAGGGGTCAAATACTTATGTCTTCTGGATGATCTGTTTGGCAAGGAAGAATAATCTGATCTGTGCAAGACCCTGCTTTTGGATTAGTGTTTCAGCTCCAAGGCTTACTTAGACAGATACTGAAAACATTCCTTGTAAAACAAAAAAAATCAGATATAGGTTTTATTGCATTTAATTTCTTATTCCAACATAGATGTATACTTTATGTGGTTTTGTATCTCCTTCTAAATCAACAGTACTCTTTCATACTTATACAAGCATAATTAAAACCATATCGTCTAATCTTTGTGTCTGGTTATATGGAGAACTTACAAGTACTGAGAAATCTTTGAGTCAAACAGAGCAAAATCTGACTGACCCTGCTTTGTTCTGCAAACAAAAGAGGTTGTTGGATGACCTCTTAAATTATTCGGTTGGACTATATTAGCACAATAAGGTAATTCCATTCAAATTTCCTCTCTTGCTCTTTAGCTTATTTCTGTGTTTTTGCTATATCCATGTGGTGATGCCTAAGTACTGTTTGCATCAAAGCTCCTTATTTTATGGAGGAAATACTAGCAAGGTTTTAGCACAGTATAAAGTTGCTCTGGTATCAGTGATAATTACAGCCTTCCAATGTAGAAGTAAATATTTTGCAGCTGTGGCATAGAAGCTATCAGTTCATGCATTTGTTTTCAGTGTGACTCAGATTAGTAGCCACCCAAATTTACTTGGATGAGACATGTATGAAAAAAAGATGTTTCAGTATAATTTTAGTGTGCAGCTTGTTTGCAGTAGCACTGTACTTGCCCTTTGAAAATTAATTAATGCCTTTCTCTTTGCTTAAAATCACAGTAACTAAATGGAGTTCCTGTTAGCATTTTTGTATCTTTTTAAGCTTATGCCAGCTCAAAGCCATGATTAGATCTGAATTTACTGCATGCTTTTGAGAAGTAATTACTCCAGTTTAAAGAATGGAAAAGTTGAGGTGAAGGGGGGAGCTGACTCATCTACAGTGATTTCACAGGAGAGGGGGAAGAGGTGTGAGCCAACGCATCTCTGCTGGTGGCTGAGAAAGTCACACAGTCAGTAGACTGAGAACCCTGCACTTTCTGTAATCTGAAATTACAGTTCAGGGAGGAAACGTTTGGTTTAGAAGGATGAGAATTCAACATATGTATATCCCCAAACTGAGTACTGGGCAGTAGTTCAAAGAATAACTTACTTCAGTGAATTTGTATCTTTTTGGAAACTTGGAGATCCCTTTTAGAATTATGATTCCACTTAGAAATACCTCACTGTACTTTTGCATGAAATTTCTAATTGTATGTGTTCTCTCTAGCCATCCCCCAGCTCCTGAGAAGAAATTCTTTTCCTTCCATATGGCAAAATATGAAGCTTTAGCAGCTATTTACCTTCTTTGTCAAGAAAAAAGCTCTTGAGGCAAGGCATAATTATGTGTGTTGCTGCTACTTAGGAAGATGTTTGCAATAAAATGGGTAAGTGATGTTTGTGTCCAGGAGGTCAAAAAGAAAACTGTGAAAACTTGTTGAAGTGCTCCAAGTTGTAGACAAGACCATGTACCGCTTTTGGATCCAAAAGAGGAAAATGGTTTCTTGCATGACAAGAAAAATGTCTGACCATGGGGATAGTGTCAGGAGCCAAAACAATAATAACTTGTGTTCGAAGCCAGTTTGATGAAAGCTAAAGATTTTTAAAATGTGCCACCAAAACTGAACTTGTCACTTTAAATGAATGCAGTTGCCCTTGTATATTTTTAATGTTGCTCAGATTTCAGAAGATTATATTTCAGTTGTGGAAATCTTGTACACCACGGGTTTTGAAGAAAGATTGACTCTGAACATTTAGAACTTCCCAAATAGCTTTTAGAGATGGGAAATTCACTTTTGTTTGTTTCCTTTATTTGAACAGGACAAAGAGGAGCCTCTTTTCAGGAAAAAAAATAGTGCGAGATATATAATTTCTTATAATTTCATGTGCAACCCTGTGTATAGGTCTGATCAGTCATGATCTGGTCTAGTAATGGTCAAGAAAGGTGACTACAAACTGGAACCAGTGCAGAGAATGACGAGAAAGGTGAGACCAAAAATAACCAAGAAAGGGGACTAAAGGAGCTTGGCTTGTGTAGTGAAATAAAATAAAGTCTCAGAGAGAATATGACTGCTCTTTGTAAATATATTATGGCCAGACAAGGAAAATAATCTGTTTCAAGTAAGAATATTGGTAGTCTAAGAATAAATGGGTTTATTTGCCACGAATAAATTTAAACTGGATAAAAAAAGGTGATTTCTCACTTCTAAAATGAGGGTCTCAAACAGCCTTCAAAGACTAAAGTACTCAGTTAGTTTTAAGGCTGAGGCGGGTCATCTGATGACAGTAGTTATAGGGTGTTTATTAATATGTTTGAGCTAGCAGATAGGGGCAGGGAGCAGAATGAAGCCCCCGTAATCCGAAGGGAGATGGTGAGGGATCTGGTCCAACACCTATATATAAAGAAGTCTATGGGCCCAGATGGGATCCACCCGAGGGTACTGAGGGAGCTGGCGGAAGTGCTCACTGAGCCACTCTCCATCATTT
>JAOXNO010000001.1:119123079-119159779 GCA_028565335.1 Limnodromus scolopaceus
CTGAGGGAGCTGGGGTTGTTCAGCCTGGAGAAGAGGAGGCTGAGGGGAGACCTTATTGCTCTCTACAACTACCTGAAGGGAGGTTGTAGAGAGGCGGGGGTTGGCCTCTTCTCCCCAGTCACAGGTGATAGGACAAGATGAAATGGCCTCAAGTTGCGCCAGGGGAGGTTCAGGTTGGATGTTAGGAAAAATTTCTTCACTGAAAGGGTTATTAAGCATTGGGATGGGCTGCCCAGGGAAGTAGTTGAGGCACCATCCCTGGAAGTGTTCAAAAGACGGGTTGACATAGTGTTTAGTGACATGGTTTAATGATGGCTGGTTTTTTTTGTTTGTTTTTTTATCAGAGTTAGGTTGATGGTTGGACTAGTTGATCTTAAAGGTCCCTTCCAACGTAGACAATTCTATGATACTATGAATACTCTTCTAAATTAAAATTCTCACTTCTCTTTCTCCTCTTTTCCCATGTGTCTTGCATAACCCCGATGAGCACAAAAGGATCTCCTAGAAGCAGGGCAGACAGGGCCTGAAAAATATTTTCAGTGCTTGTCACTGTGCTCACAATATGTCATATGCTGTGATCTGACGTGTTATAAACACTTTTCACCAGGTTTTCTTTTTTACAAGCAGCAGTGCTTCCAGAAGGGAAAGCCTTAGCCAATGAGCAGTCCAATAATACTCTTTGTATAATGTGACTTACAGCATATGCTGCCCAGAATATTTCAACCTCTCCTCTAATCCTGCCACCAGCTTCTTCTCTCTTTTCACATTGCTGATGAGGGGCCTGAATGAAGACAATACCACAAGATTGTATTTCAAGATGGCAGGAGGCCACAGCTTTAAAGCATGCATCGCATAAAGGGGAAAGCAGCCCTCACAGTTGCCATTAATCTCAGCTCTCGATCTCTGTAGGGGAGCCAAAGGTATTTTCTTTCCGCAAGTATCTGTCCTGTCCACGGCAGGAGCAAAGAGATTCACATTACAGTACCGGCTCCCCATCTCACTGCTGGGGTCCGCTGCGTGTTCAGTGTTAATTTTTATTTCCTCAAGTTGGCATTTGAGAATTAGAGGCTTCGAGTTCTCTGGAATAGCTGCTGCTGCTGCAAGCAAATAGCAGGCTGCAACCGTAAAGAGGACCAGTCCTTGTGTGCAGGTGGTGTACTGGTTAGCTCATGGCCTCGCATCAGCTTCGGCTCCTGTCCAGTTCAGAGTGCCTGCTCTGGTCGCCAGCAGATGTGCCCTCTCAGACATGATAGCTGCAAGCAGCCATAGGCAATCTGTGGACAAAAATGAAGTTCCTTTCCAGGCAATATTTTCCTGTGTCCTGCATATCATACAAGCATCTACTGTATTTTTCTAGACAGAGACATTTGTCAGTCAGATGTTCATCTACATGAATGAAAAGATGTTGAAGTCTTCCTGCATTTGTCCCTCATGTTGAGATGTAAGTTGACCCTTCTTCATGGCAGGAATGCTCTTCACAGAAGAAGTTTGGGCTCAGTCTACTCCTATGTCTGCTCTCTCTGTCTTGTCCTTTCAGCCCAGGAGACATTTCTGCCACCCAGAGGCAAGCTTTCTGTGGGAAAACTGCAGGGATCCTAATTCCACAATAACCAAAATATTAGATGTTTTCAATCACATAACAGCATTCTGAGAACAGTAGTCCATGTATCACTAATAGTAATTCACTGGTCTCTTGCTTGCTGGACCCTTCTATGTGTTCCCATGGTTTGAGTCATGGAACTAATTATTACAAGAATTTTCCAGTTTTTAACATCTTGTAGTCATACGTAGGTTATTCAGTGACATGGAGGGAAACATTAGTTCTTTAAGCAATAATGTCCTGTACACTCAGTAACTTACCTATTGCATATTTACTCACAGCATTTCTTCCTCTTTGAGGTGGCTTAGCCAGCAAGCCCCAGTACAATGAGAAAGACAAAATGTCAGCACATTTGTGAAGAAGTTACAATAGCAGGAGGGAAAAATACAATATGAGTTCAGTCATATTTTTTAAATTATTTTTACGTTTTAGAGGGCAGTACAGACAACATTTGACAGAAAACTTATCTTGAAAGAAAACTTTTTTGGGGTACTGTTCGCTCTGAATTAATTTCTCATTGTTGTTTGTTTAGGGTGGTGACTCAGACCCAGTCGGAAGCAGCACTCATGATTTAGGCAATGGTCAAACAAGCCAGGTAGGGGTGTGGAGGGAAGTCCGTGTCCCTACCAGTTTCCAATGTAAAATTTAAAACAAGTGAGGGAGCTGGTTTTAAATCAGCTGATGAGGAAGGAAGTTAATATAAATATAATATCTTAAGGTTATAGATTGATTGTATAACCTCTTTCTCTGCACAGTTGGGCATTTCTGAATCACCTGAAAGTTTCTTCTGGTATGTATTGCACACAAATAAACTAGCTATCCTCATCTGCCCTTCACCCTAGCCATCTGTCCTCTTTGCTCTCCTCTTTCGTCAGGCTAGTTTCATATTAAGAACTACAAACAAAGAGAAGTAAAGGAGCTGATTCTCCGAAATCTGATGCAGATTCCTGGCAAGCAGCATGATGGGATAATCTGTAACAGCAAAAATTCATTGTATCACCTAACAGTACTTGAGAGAGCTCCCACTTTCAAAGGCAGATCTATTAGAAGCATGGCATTGTCTTGAAAGACAAGGGAAAGACCTTTTGCGGAGCTGCTGTGGCACAGGTGGGACACAACCTCCTCTGAATTAGCATGAGGTTTATGGGTGAGACTTATATCCCTTGCTTTCAGAGGTCTACAGTGCAGATGTCTGCACTTGTACTAGCTCTCTGGATCCCTTACTTGCCGATGGAAAAGTGATGGGCACCTCTAGGAAGTGACTAGCCTGCAGGAATATCTACAGGAGTCATGATATCCATACACTGCTCCTCCCTCTGCACTGACTGGGAAGGGATTTAAAACAACCAGATAAATATAGATGTTTATACTGCTGTTGAGTGAGATGAATCCCACCCTTGGGGTCCATCAGCATTGCTAGAAGTGCACTGAGGTCAGGCGTGGTGACAGCTTGGCTGCTCCCCACCCTGGCTGCAGGTTGCAGCCACACTGCAGTGAGTACAGTACGGTACGTGTAGGAAGGGCTGAGCTTCAGGCAGCTGTGAGTAGTCTGGGTTGAGCTGGGCAGACTGGCCAGAGGAGAGCATGAGTCCACACTACATGCTGACCATGCATACGATCCTTCTCAAGGAGTATTCTGGAGCTTAGGCTGAGCAGAGGCTCAGGGCCACACTTAGCGGGAGGACCTGACTGTCCTCAATGAGCTTGACTCAGGCTCTGGCCAGTGAGTCTTGGTGAAATTTCCCTCCAGGCAGGTAAACAGGAAAAGCTGAGTTGATTTAAATGGAACTAGGATTTCTCTTGTTAGAGCTCTCTGAGAATCTAATTTAGCAAAGTATTTAAGCATATGCATGAGGCTGTCCCTTTTGCACAAAGCCACTCAAGTGTGGACAGGAGGCTTGCTAAAGTTTATCAAATGAAGCATAGGTGGAAATGCTTTCCCGACAAAGCGGAATTCCTAATTTGAGGCATTTAGGAATTAAATCATTGTAATAAAAAACTCCACCAATACAAGAAGGTAGCAGTGAAAGGAGGTAATATAGAATTGTCTGGACATGTTTATATAGGCTATATATTGTGTGTTGTTATTGTAGTTCTTTTGCAATATAAGTTAGCAATTAGCAATTAAATTCCCATTATGGGATCATGTTGGTAATTGAGATAAACTGTAAGTGTGTAACTGTTTTAAACCTTTCTTTTAACTAACCCAAATACTGTAGTACTTATATAATTTAGAGATAATATCCCCATTAGTAGAGTTTATGACTCAATAAACAGCTCCCACAAGTTCATAAAAGCCGAAACCGTAAACACCAGGACTATTAATGCAATAGAAATTCTGTGCCTCCCTCTTTTCTTGGTGGTCTAGATAGAGCAAAGGGAAATGCTATCTCAGAAAAAAAACATTTATTCTGGCTATATAAATACAAATGAATTGTCTTAAAACCCCATCTGGAAATTTCTTCTCCTCCCCATGTCCCAGGTGGTCTGGCAACAGTGATGCATTTTGCTTTTGTCTGCAGGCAAGAGCAAGAGCTCCCATTTGAAATCATTTACATGAAAGGATTGCATGTAAAAGCGCTGGTGGTATCCTCACCCCGCCTCTCCCTTCTGGAGAAATGGGAACAAAATCTTCTCTAGAGTTGAGTTTCAGTGTACTCTTCTATATTCTTCTTCTTTTTTTTAAAGGAGAAGCCTTGTCGTAGTGCCTGGGCTTCACAGTTTTTGAACTTCTCTGCTGCTGGCATTTTTTCTCCATTTTGACAGCAAAATGAATTTTAGGGAAGAGTGTCTGCTTGCCTGGAGGTTAATACAAGCAGCACTTCTGTAGCTCAAGCCTCTTTCCATTTGGAGCTGAGGGAAGTGATTAAGCCATTTGCAACAAAAAAATGAACCTTTTCCTTTGTCTGAAAGAGCTTTGTTTTGCAGTGTGGTAGGGCGCTGTTCTGCTTAGCAAATTGTTGTGCAGTGAACCACCTCTACTGGTCATTTACTTCACTGCTGAAGGATGTTTCTTCCTGTGCTGTTAAAATCATATTGTTTGAGTTCATCAAAATGCATGAAGTTTTTGTCATTGCTAGTCATAGCTGACTGGGGTCAAGTAGATGTGAAAACCTGGAGGTACACAACAGATCCCCTGTTCTTGCTCTCCCTCTTCCAGCAGGTAACTCATACTGGGATGAAACACACATTTTTTATTTGTTTTGCTCTTGCATCATGTCTTCTGTTTTGCCACTTTTGTTTGAGAGTTTGTTTCCAGAGTAAGGTTCTCAAGTAGCTGTTGAGATTCATGTCTATCACCTCACCACTGCTGGATTCCTGACCTTCATGCCTATGAGTGAGGTTGGCCTTTAGGATCCCAGGTAAAGCTCATTTTCACAAAGGCAGAAACTCAGATAATTTGTTCTGCGGAAGCATGGTGAGTGGTGAGCAAATACAGTCTCTTTTGGGCTTCGTGCCATTTGCGTTTCACTGGTCTTCCTGGTTTCTCCTGAAGTTTCAAGTTTCCACAACAATAGTGTTGAACGGGGAGGCACTCCCTTGGGAACATGTCCGCCCACTCACTCTCATCCCACACGTTAACACTCGCTCGGTAAAGTTTCACAGCCTTGCAGCAGGTTCAGAGGTGCCCCTTTTAATTCCCTGTTGGCAACCGCATCATGAAGACAACCCAAGACCCAAAGCAAAACAAATATTAGAATTAGAAAGACTCAGCATGAAGAGAAAATTCCTTTTTGCATGAAGCAAAATTCCTTTTAGGAGGCAGACAATCATGAAGGACGTGAACCATCACTGCTGAGGTCCTGACCATTTCACCATTGATTTCTGCAGGAGCAGGATTTGGCTTTACTTCATGGGAAAGGGCAATTGCCTTGCTGCTTTCTTACCCTTGCACACAAAATCCTCAACTTGTCTCAGGGTAGGCCATATGCTTCAGCCGCAACAGCCAGGCCCTAGGACTGGGTCAGATCCTGGCAAGTACCAGCTCAAAATGCAGTATTGCAGGTACACAGCTATGGGAGTCTGTGGTGGATGCACATGACCCCTTAACCAAACTAGTGGTGTTTTGGTACAGGCTCCAAAGGAGGTAAAGGCCTAAACCGTAACCAGGCCAAGAACTTCTCTAGTTCAATCTCTTCTCTGAAATCTCACAAGAGAGCAGAGTGGCACAGTGAGCATCCATGCACATGAACTTGGAATGCTGATCATGTGTTTAACACATGAACGGTGGGTGACTTTTCCAAGATTCATTTATCAAGGAACAAAGTTGTGGATTCAAGGAGCCTCATGCATACCTTTTCCATCACATGTAATTTGTCTTTAAGCCAACCACTTCATTCCATAACTATGACAGCCTAAGTGAGCTGCCTTTGAGCTCTCCTTGATAAGCAGGCAGGCTGTGTGGTGGTGATCTCCCCCTGGGCTGGGACACCTCTCAAGGTTGCTCCTCAAGGCAGAGAGACCTTTCACCAACAGCAGATCTTTTGTAAGCGACCAATATCACACATAACCTTGTATTATGGTAACTTTGATAAGTGTCTCTGTAACTTTGATTTGTGTCTTGGTAACTTTAATTTTGCCTTGGTAACTTTGACTGTGCCTTAGTAGTTTTGAATCATTGTTCAAATGATTGGGCAGTGCAGTAACAGAGGGAACTCTGCCATTGAACTTTGCTAAGTTATACTTTCACAACATCAAATTTTGATAAACCCGCTTTTGCTGATACCTTTGAAAGTGGTTCTTTAAGTGATCTAAATTGCCTGTTCGTGGTCGGGTCACACCGCCTTCTCCATGGCCACAGCATTAACAGCTCTGGCTCCCGGCACCTGATGGGACAGAGAGCCAGGAGAAGCCATGCTCTGGCTCCTAGCAAGATGAGAGGCTGGCTCAGAGCCTTGTGCAGACAGGAAAGACAGATGGCGACTCCAGTGCCAGCTCCAGCCTGCAAGTAGGGAGGTTTTGCAAGTAATGCTAGCAAGACTGCACAGGGATGGGAAAAGGAATGATTCCCAGGTATGAGAGAACTTCTCTGATGCTATGTAAGTATGTTGATGAGCTGGACAGGACCTGAGATTCTGCATCACAGAAAAATGTTGGTAATATTGTCTGCCTGATCTACTACATCTCTATCGCCTTGTGTCAACAAAGGGGATTGATGGAGTAACAGAGAAATTTTCATAACAAACTCTCAGAAGAAGGGAATTAACGACTTTTCATTTTCCTAAAGTACAGCTTAATCTAAGTATGTGGGTGGGCTGTTACTTGAATAATAGAGAAGAAAACTGGACTTCTCAGGCTTTGAATGCATTGTAGGTGGTTAAGAAATGCTCCAAAGCCTTCTGAGAGGTTCCTGGTCATTTACAGGGAGCGTGAGGGGGCCCTTCTCTCAGGTTAGAACCTCTTCATTTGAAGTCTGTGCATGAGTGCTAGTTCTGGGTTGCCCAAGTCTCTGCGTGTAACTTGGGAGGCAATGGGGGGATTGTTCCCAAAGCAGGCCCAGCAATTGAAGGATTGCCTTCTCACCAAGGAGAGGTTTCAGCTTTTTGATTGTTCTTTTCCCTCCTAGATTGCTCCTCCCAGTTGCAGAAACCTACCACTTCCCTGGAGTGAGAAGAAATGCTCCCTTTCTTGTGGATCAGGGCGACTGTGTAGTCTTCCTCCTGCTTCATCAGCTGAGGCTTTCAGATACTACGAGACTGTTTAGTCCTGCCCTGCAAAGCCCCTGGCCAAGCTTTTCCTGCTGATGGCATGTGGAGAGCTATAGAAAATGAATGGCATGAGTATTTACACCCAACAAGCAGGAAGAAGACCTGCACGAGTAATGCATGGGTGTTGATGAATGCTTCCCTTCCCTCACATTCTTTTTATAAAAATGTCATTTTGGTGGCATTCAAGGCATCTCTCCCTCAGTGTGCAAAAGCCTCTTGTATTGCAGGAGGTAAACTGTAAATCACGGTGCAAGATAAAAGTTTTTTGTTTTAATATTCCTAATTTAATTCACATGAGTGATGCTGAGCATGCATCAGCTAAGGAAAGCAATGGGTTGGCCATCTCTGGGGAGCATTTTCAGAGTGTTTTCAGGTTTAAAAGGTGGAACCCAAGTTATGGAACAGGACATTTCCAGCACAGGTGAGTTGAAATTGTTCTTGGGGTGATATGGTGTGATGTTCCATTTATCTTACGAGTAAAACTAATAGATAATGTACCAGTGCAAATATATTTTACAGTATGATGTCATAGCAGCCTTTCATCTGTGTGCCTAAATATGCCAGAATAGCATCCTTGAGGGAAATGGTTACTGTCCTTCTGGAAGATAATAATGCAGGGTTCAGCATAAAAAGTTGGCCTTGTGCAGTAGACTGGACTACATCAGTTAAAACAATAGTGGAATGTAAACAAAAGATACTTTTGGGTATTAGAATTTGGGTTTATTAGAATAGTAATGGGACAGTCACATCTTCCCTCCCCCTGTTTGCATCACTCACTGTATCTGCTCTGAGTAATATGGTGGAGAGAAAATACGGGCCTCTGAGTCTCCCAGGAAAGAAAGGGTGCATTGCACCAAGCCACATTGTTTCCGAGAGTCAGGTCATTCTAGGAGGAATGGGCAAGAAGCATTGGGAAATATTTGCCACACAAAGATGATTATATTTAGGTGAGTAAGCTTTGCTTTGCCCATTGGGAACTCATGGCTTTTGTTTCGAGAAAGGCAATGTGTGTCAGATGGCTGAAGGAGACTCATTAAACAAAAGTATCTAAAAAAATTATCTAACAAAGTCACAAAAATTATTGTAATGTTGTAGTGAGAACAATCAGGAAGGGAAGGTTAAAGAGATAATAAACATTTATTTTCTTTTAACAGTACTGAAATTAAGCTTTTTTTTATTTTCAGGGTTAGCTCCTGAGGTTGCTATGCTCCCTGAACCTCTGTTCATGGCCTTTGCTGTTCCTTATCCGGAGTGGCCTTCCACATAAAGTGAAAGCCAGCATTATGAGCTGGGTATGGGATGGTGTGACCAAGGAAGGCTGTGTCTGTGCCAGGCTGCACTTGCCATTTAAGTGGTAAAGATTTCAATCTCTATTTTTTTCAATTCAAAGTGTGATGCTGTAATGTTGGACTGGTGGGAGCACTGCTGCACACAGTTGCTAGGGAAACATCTTCAAGTTCATTTTCCTTTGAGTTTTGTCATTCAACTCACAGCATGGCCGTAATTGTTCTTTTAAAAATGGGACGTGTGAGCCATGAAGGGGTGCCAGTCACTGATGTAAGAGCTGGCATTCACCAGACACTCTGGCTTGAATCTCACCAAGGGTCTTTGGGTCAGCAGAGAGGTTTCTGCAGGTGCTGGAGGGGAGTGAGAAGCAAAACAGCATCAACATGGATTTGAATAATGTATTGACAAACCCCTTCAATTACACTTGTAGCAATGATTCAAGTTCACGCTTACATGCTTGAGACGTTTTGCTAGACTTCGTATTTACATTTGAGTAGCCTTTTCTTCTGGCAGTGATGCCCCTTGTTTTGTTAATAACTCTGCTAGTGTTGGTCGGCTCTGTAATGAAAGAAAATATGACAGGAGTTATTGACACGATACTCAAAACTGATCAGAAAATTCTCCTCTAAAGAGGAAGTGGAATGACAAGCCATTTTCTGTTATTCAACCTGGAATGTCATTAAAATCATCCTTCATCAGCATGCCACAGAGGCAGTGATGGAAGCTGTAAAAGCTAACCTTTGTGGAAGAAGAGGCCTCTCAAAATAGGCGTGTCTCCCAAACATTTGTATGTCTCAACTCTCCGCTGAAGAAATAATCGGGCACAAAATCACTAGGGACTGAGTTGGGGACTGACTTTCTAATGGACAATTCTAGGAATTGCTCTGAGTGGAGGCAAAGCAGATATTTTGGAAAAACAGTTGCAGTTTTGTCATCATCTCTCTGTAATGCCTGTATGTCAGCAAAATTGTGTGTGCAGCCCTGTTGTCTCATTGCACAGACACAGCAGGAGTTGCCTTGTGATCCAGAGAGATTGCCTTTGAAGAAGGTCAGACAAAAATTGGGAAAGGGTCCTGAGAAATGAGATGAAGGGGCACATCCAAGATTAGCACAGCACACCTGAGGCAAAATCCTGACCCTCCAAACCCCTAAATAGCACCTTCTCCAGTGGACTTCATCTTTCCCTTTTCCTTTTTGCGTCTACAGTCCAGGTAACATCTTCAGAGGATGGTTACTCTTGCCCAGAACTTGCCAGCTGAACTGGGATGGGGTCTTCTGTGGGTTTTGCCTTCCTGGAGTCCCCGTGTCCCATGCTGGGTGACAATTTGCATTACACAGAGAAGGGGACACGAGGGGGGCACGATGGAGGCCCCCACACTCCTGGGGCCATGCAGGAGGGTGACCCCTTCTGGGCCATGAGTCACTCAAGGCAGGTTTGACCACTTCTGCTCCTGTCCTTGGTCTCCTTCACAGCCAGAGGCTGCCAAGTACAAGGAGGCTTTCTTGGAGTGAGATGGGATCCTGGGCATCAGGAGAGAAGAAGAATGATCCTGCACCGGCTCCCTCACCCCCGTCCCCAGCTTTGACAGAAAGTTGGGCCAGTGTTGTTTTTGTTTCTGCTGCTTTCTCCCTTGCCAAAGAAATCATTGTGACTAACTCCTCATCATATGTGTTCCACAGTGTTTCTGGGATCAGGTCCTTCTCATGAAAACAAAAATAATCCCTCTTGCTTCTACTCCCAGCTATCCCTTAACATACGTAAGTGTTCAAGGAAGCCAGGAATGTATTTTAATTCAGATCATTATTAATAAGTTCAGGAGCTGTGAGTTTTCCCCTCTTCATTCAAAATGAATTATGTTTTGGAGAAAAATATATCTATCTTACAAGGTTTTAATCCAAAGGGACACCTCTTAATTAAATTAACCAGTGAAAAGGAAATACTTGTAATAAGGGTGCAAGATAAATATTTGTACCGTGTGCATTCTAATTTATCACAGCCTTAAAAGAGTGCATAAGGTTTGTTTTTCTTCACTGAAATATGACGCATTCAGATATCATTCTCATTTATAAATTAGTGTATGTCACATGGGATACCCCCCTATGGGTTAAGGGTATTGGCCTGTGAGTGATATACTGCAGCTGAGAGAGCTGCGAAGTGAAGATGAGTAGTCCTGAAACACAAGCCCTAAATTTAACATTACGCAGAGGCAAACACAGCTCTGAACTGACTCAAGGGTGGAGGCAAGGCTGCACAGCCCTGATGTATGATTACGTGGGAATGCACAGTGCAGTGGTGCTGCTAATTTTGAGGGAGAGAGGTGAAAGCACCCACACTCCCTCCATTAATCTGCATTTGTTTACCTTGATGGTATCGTGATGATACTCATGAAAGCCCTGGGTAGGTGAAATATTTAAGCATGAGCCTATTTTTAAAGCGCCTGATAGGTTGCATTAATTTCACAGTCGGTGCTTTCATATTTGTACTTACGTTCATGACAAAATACTTGTTGCCCTCATTTTTATAGGTAACTTCTACCTCTTTAGGTCTTATTTGGCATTTTTGGAAATAAAACACAGTTTCTGTACACATACCTTTGTTTATGCATTCACCTTCTCTAATTTCTACTTGAATGCTCATGCAGTGTTATGCACACACACGCACGTACACACACTCAGGTGGATAAGGCAGATAAGTCAAATACAGACCTGCATATCCTTACCCTATGTTATACATTTGACTACATTTTAAAAGTATGCAAATTTCTTCTTTGTAAAACAGGATAATAATGCTGAGGGGAAATATGATGAAACATCAACAAATATGCACAATTATTCCAGGAAAGGAGTGTTCACATGTAAAACTGTACCAATATAACTGAAATTATACAAGCAAAATAATGCTACTTCATTTCGCAGTACAAGAGGGCTCTAACTAGTTGTGAACTCAGATCACAGTGTTAATTGCAGATGCCAAACTATGTGACAACTTCTGAATGTCTTGTATTATGTTCGACTCACAAGAGACTATAGGAGCAAAACTGTGAATACAAAAATGGAGTTTATGGGGGAATAAACTGCCAGTGCTTTTTGCTGTGCAAAAACTAAAGCAACACTTTATTGAAGGAACAAGGGCAACTTTCCAAATCCTTTAGTTCTGGGCATACTTTGGCCCAGTTTGTGGAAGAAGTTGCACTTTTTACAGGGGAACTAGCAAAGATAACTGAACTTGTCTGCAGGGAATATCTGTTGTCCTTCTAATTATTAATAAAAACTCACATTTGAACCTTTTATTCCAGATGTATTAACATTAGCTAGAATAATTCAAGAATGAACCTAAGAACTGCAAACCAACGCGCTGGCCTTCTATACTGAGCAAGGTATTGAAAATTATATCACAGATTAGAATTGATAGACATGGATGGGTCCCATGTGTGTGAAATAGATGGTGGGAGGAGAGAAATGTTGCTTCTGTGGGGGAAATTCAGGCTTCACAAATCTGTTGGCAGCCTTTGTAGAGGTCAGTAAGTCTGTGACTAAGCAAGGCGTCACCAATAAAGTGTATCTAGCCTCCCAAAAATGTTACTTTGCCCCAGGCAGATTGGAAAGCCAAGCTGCTGATGGAAAAATGCCCAAGTCTTCTTGTGGAGCTGCTCCAGTCTAGAAAATATTGTAGATGTATGTGGCATAATCTGATGTATTAATTGAAGATCTGCAAGAGGTGATAAATAGTGAGCTAACTCCATTTGCAGATGATGCAGAATTCTTCAGAAGAGCCAACAGCAAACAGTTGCAGGAGGATCTCACACTGCTGAGTGACTGGGAGATGAAATGTTAGGAGAAGTCAGTGCATAGTCATGAAATAGAGGGAAAGCAAAAAAATGACCACTGATTACCCAACACTTGGCTCTCAGCAAGCTGCTGCCATTTACAAAGTTTGGAATAATGATGGAAACTTCTCTCATAGCATTGTCTGCTACTTGGCAATGGAGGAAAAAATAGGCAAATTAAGTACCGGATACTACCAGGAAAGGAAGTTCTTTTTTGAATTGTAAGTTCAAGCTATACCATGCTTCAGTCCCCCTAAAATAGGTACAGGAGACCCAGAGGTATAGAGAGAAGAAAAACAAGTGAGGAGGGCTATGACCAAGCTTAAACAGGAGGAGTGATGAAACATCTTATGAAAAAAGGCCTATTCAGGGAGTCTATTCTGTGTTCCTTGTAATGTAGGAACTAAGAGTCTTCCAAGGACAATATCAGGTTTAAAAACAGGGCAGGGAAATATTACTTTCACATGCAGCGTAGCTGCCTTGTGCTTGTGTCTTTGCCACAGGAAGCTGCAAAGGCCAAGAGAGTAGATCGGCTCAAAAGGGGACTAGACAAATTCAGAGAGGACTGGGCCATTGGGGACCGTCAAACACAGCAGTCCAGCTGCAGGTCCAGTTCAGGAAGCTCTGTGACCACTGAGCACTGGGAGCTCAGCAAGGACACCAGGAAGGGTCCCTGGGAGTTGGTCCTGTTTTCTCTGTGCTTTGTTCTGAGCATCTGCTACTGGCCACCGTCAGAAGCAGGATATGGGCTTGGACCGACCCTTGGTCTGACCTTGTAGAGTCGTTCTTATGTTCCTCTGTCCCACCGAGAAATACAGATGTGCTGTGCTAACATCTAAATAAAATAAAATAATCTAACTCTAAATAAACTAAATGTTCTCCTTGAACTAAAAAAAACCCAAAACAAAAAAAACAAAACAAAAAAAACAAAACAAAAAAAAATAAAACCAAGATCATGTTTATACTGGGAAATGTGCATTTTTTTCTTCCTGGATAATTCAAAAACAGCTGTAGGGGTTTTATTCAGACTCCCCCTCCAAAGTTCACTTTTAGGTTGCAACAAATGTTTCCAGTGCCAAAGAAGACATTTGAAGAAGGCTGTAAATGAGAGAAAGCAGAGTTAAGATGCAAATTGTGTTTTGCTGCAACCTTAACCAGTAATCTCAAGATTTACAGTAATTTTGCTAACATTTGCTTATCTTCAAGGAGAGAATGGCTCTGGTTTAGTGGAAGCTGTGTTTTACCAGGAGGATAAACAATGGTCTTACTGACTAATAAGGATTTCCCAATGTTGTCTCATGAAGATTTCAGGAAAAATCTCATCAGAATAATGCTCTTGATAGTATGGCTGAGAGATTTAAAAGAGTGCATTAGACCTGATAGTGCATAGCAACTGCTGGGACAGCCCTGTGCATGTCACAAAAGCTAAGAAAATCTGGAATTAATCTTGGTGGCAGGCGCAGCGGGGGATTTTGCCTCCAGTAAAGACAGGATTGCCCAACACTTCCCATTATAAGATCTTGCTTATGCTTTCTCATAACATTGGCAAACTTTAGCTCTTCAGGCTAGAATTATGAACATCTTTCGCTAGCTTACAAGTTTGGGAAAATGTCAATGCAAATTGAAACTTCTGAGGAGGAGGAGAGAAGGGAGACAGAAATGAGGGCTTACAACCCACCTGGCAGCTCGTTCCCGAAAAGGCTGCTAAGTCCCTCTGGAGGTGCAGCAAAGACTTGAAACCTGGCAAAAGAAGTGGTGTCAAGAAAGTGGTTTCTCGCTGTCGCCACAAAAACTAGCAGTCATTTAGTTACGTGATGCTCTAAAATCCCAATTTTGCATGCTCAGAGAGGCTGCTGTTGTGTCAGCAGTATTGGGAACGCTCCTTTCCCGTTATACAATTCCTGTTCGGCAGGCACCATCCTAGAGAAGAGGAATTACCCTGAACAATGTTTTCGGGGGTAGGAAGAATCATACATTATTGTTTTGGCTCTTCCCCTCACAGGTAACAGAAACTGATTTTATAAGAACCCCAGTGGTGTGACTTCAGGCCCTGCTGCATTAGAGAGTGCTGGAACTGAGTGTGCAACCTTGGCAAGGCTAGACTTCAAGGACAAGGTCCCAGAACTTCAAGGAGAAGTCTGAGCACCCTCCGTCTTCCAGATGGGGTCAACCTGGTGCTCCAGCGGTAACGTCAGAGGTAAGACTGTGTGTGAGCAGCCATGGTTCTCCCCCTCTGAAGGGGAGATGAGAAATGACCAAGGGTGATAAGTACCAAAAAGCTGTTGACATGCATTCAGGACTCTGGGAAGGGACGTAGGAAATTTGTGTTTCCTGTTCTGCCAGAGGCACATTTGATGAAACTACCATAATATATATGTGCAGAAGGTTTGAATGAAGGGTCATTATATGTTAAATTAACTGTATTGCAAGAACATTAGAGAAAACAAGAACAGGAGAAACTCTTCAATCCATGAGAGGATTTGTGTGATGCCTCAGAAAAATAGATCTTCTTGTTAGCAGGAGGCCTATCATTCTTGTGGGGTCATTGGAAGAGACCCAGGGCCTTTTGCACTCTGCATGTGCAGTGTAAAATAGCTTTGCATTTGCTTGATCTTTTTCATTATATTATACAACCTTGAGGAAAGAAAAGCAAGCATCGAATTTGTGATTTATGGCTTGATATTTACTTGCCGTATCCGGGTGCAAGACCTAGTCCAAGAAACAAAAAGAGCCTGTGAGCCCAGAACAAAAGCTACACGCTTAAGGACTAAATGTATTTTTCTTGGAGCGCTGTCATCACTAGCTCAGCTTGGAAAGCCGACCGCCTGCTCACCCTGCGAGGGTTTCCAAGCTCATGTGCTTCCACGTTGAAGTCCCTCTTTCTCTCTCTCTCATCGCTCCTCGCACTTGGCTCAGCGGACCTTAACCCCCATCCTCACTGCTCCTTGTGGAGGAGATTCCTGCACCCCATGGCTGGGCTGAGAGAACCCTTTTTTAATAAATTAATGCAGTACGATGGGATGCGGGAGCATCTGGTGCTCCCAGTTCTGATTTATTTCTGCAGCAACATACAAAACATCAAGTGATAAATTATTGAAAGTCAATGGCTCCTTGGAGAGCAGGGCTATGATGAATAGTGAGCAGTTGGCATCCCACATAACCGTGTGTCCCAGAGGGCTACCTAGGGAGATGGTAAGGGGAAAGAAAAGGCCGAATCCTTTGAAGGATACAGCTGTTAAGAATGTCTTCCTTTCAATGAATGAGAGATTACTTTTTGATTTTTAACACCTTATTTCAGCAATGGGAAATGGGATTAGTAGTCGGCTGGGAATAAATAGTAACCACTAAACTCACTTTCACCTGCAGCCCGGTCTGATATAGGATGACAATGAAGCCGAATATTGATTTACCCTAAATGAGTTTTTCATTAAGGAAATGAAAGCTCCCAGCTCCCTTAAAAGATGTTACAGATACCAGAGCTGTCTTTTGCAGCTTCCAAGCAGGGAAATTCATAGGCTGTTCCTCACCATAAAGAAACCACAATGTGCTTGTTTGGTACGGAAATGAGAATTATTTTCAAGTTGCTGTTTAAAGATACTGGAACAAAGCCCTGATAGTGTGAACACTACCCGATTGCCACGGCTGTGTAGGATTTTCACAAGCAGCAGTGGAGAAACCACTGAGAGAGACCTTTCCTTAACAATCCTGGAGCTTGTGGTCATGGGGGAAAAAATCTCCAGGCGAATGGATGTGGTGACTGGGATCACTGCAGGGGGCTGCTGGGTAGCACCGGGACAGGTAATCAATCCTTGTGCCTTCATCCTGTAACTTGGGAGCTGGGTGCAGGAAACACACCATCAGTCATGAAAGACCAGTTGACAGAAGGCTTGTTGTACATCAGATTGTTACAGCACCCTTTTCCAAGCCTGTACTTACTGTGAGCTTCACTACAGCCTCCGAAGCAAAATATACCCTGGCCTTGCACACATGGGTGTGAGACTTAAAATGAGCCCTGTGCCAGATGTGAAGAATTGGAGCTAGGATGAGAGGAAGAGAGGGTAGTGCTCTGGGACCCGACCACCCCGGCCTGACTCCAACTTTTCCCAATGGATTTCCTTTCAGGAGGGCATGCAGCTAGCTGTGCATGGACGTCTACAGCATCTTGAGCTGGTGCTTCAGAATGTCATGCTTTTTGGATGATAAGATCATTTATCAGTATTACAACTGGCAGCCAGGGTATATGCTACAGTCGTATTCGAGAGAGCACTCTCATTTGCAAAGACTGTATCTGGCAGCATGTGATAACTTCAATTTGGCTCCAAATTTTTCATTTCAATTGCCACTGAAGTCATCAAATGCTACATCTTCCTGTCTGCTTCTGCTTCAGGCAGCTCTGCTTTCACATACGTGAGTCTGGGGAAGATGTTCACATGCATATCTACCTTAATGAGAAAAAAGTCAGTACAGCTTTTTCATATTTGTTTTCTCTTATCTGCCTCTTATGTTCTCTGTGTCTATCTTCTACTGTAATGGGTATTTGTATTTATTAGTTATTATTCAGTAACTGGGGAATTCCTTACTGGTGGTGTTCTGCTTTGCTTTTGGCTGAACTACATGTTTTGGAAGTCCCTAAAAATTACTAGCTAGACAATTCTCATAAACTGCTGTAAGTTACTTGAAACAGAAAGGCAGAAACACCAGTGTAAATTACACCAGTGTAATTTGTAATTGCTTGTCAGAAACCTCCATGTGGGTCTTTGTTGTAACCGTGAATTGCTCGATGGATGGGCTGGTTGAGCTGTTTGTTTTAGAACGTTGCTGGCAGTTCCAAAACTGCAGGTGTGGAGCGGGATGGGTGCCCGCAGGCTGGAGGGGGTGCAGGAGGAGCCGGTCACGTACACCCCGTGTACGTCGGCAGCGGCTCCCACTTTCCCTGCCCAGCCCAGGCTCCAACAGCATGTCGGCTGATGAAAGCTAACTTTGACTGGGCTAACTTGGGAGCCACTGGGTGTGCCGTGGAGTCTGGAGTAGATGAAGTTGTGCTACTTCTCTAAGAGGGCTTCACAGCCCAGGCTGGGCTCTTGGCTGGCAGGGGTCAGTTCAGGCTGCCTCCAGTGGTTCAGACTTTATCCACTTCTATTTACACCCTTAGCACTATCGTATTGTAGCTGTCACAAGGGTACTGAGTTGCCCCTATGAAGGAGCAGCCGTGTCAGGATATCTTTATGCCCATTTAAAACCTTCCTCCTTGGCTCTTACTCTCCCTAACTCTCTCCAGTTCCAGCCTCTCTTTCTTCCACAGTGACGTTGGTGCAAGTTGTCCATACTGCATCACCTCCTTTCCCCTTCATCCTTGCTGCCAGCCTGTGTTTAAAGCTCCAGCAGAGACCAGGGTCTGAAGGGACACCAGAGACTGAATTAATTCTGGCAACCTGTTCTTTTTGCCAGGTCTTCAAATACTTCCAGCAGTGCCGACACTGCCTCCGCAGCTGGGAGACACAATTGAGGTGCAATCGGCACTTACTCTGCTCATGCAGGACGTTGGTTTTTCTGTAGCTAAGACAGTGTTTTTCATTAGTACACTGCAAGAAAGAAAAATACAACACAGTTATGTCATTTAAATTACCTTAATTAGAATAAATCCAGCACTGATGATATCAATAGTGTCCTTCTTATAGCATGAAAACAAAACATTTATCCTTTTTAATGGAGTTTTTTTGCCCTCTGCTTCTCATTTGAACAGGGGCTTATTATCAGCATTTCCACTCCTATATTCCATATGTGACTCCAAATAAAATCCTGAGTTATTTCATCTTTTGCCTGGAAGGGTCAATTTAGCATATCAAAATCAGCCTGACTTACATCTGCTTTGCAGATCATCACTGGCATACTTTTAAAATTGTTATATGTCTATAACGACGCGTTCCTCCCCTCCCCCTATGCTCCAGTAATGTCAAGATTTATTGAATCTGAAGGTCCAGTTGTGACCTTGGCTCCCACTCGCTAAATCTGAACCTCTGGGGTCTATAAATCTTTGTGTGCTGTTCAATTTATAGAAGTGAACATCTGCTTATCATACAATATTTAAGTTGCAGGTGTATTCTACCAGTAAAATAAACACATGAGTTCACAATTGCCTAGGCTATAGGACATGAGACAGATGTTAAAGAGATGGCGATGGTTTTGCCTGTTGGGAGAGCTCTCAGCCGGAGCACTTACCATTGGCAGGGCTGCTGGACAGCGAGGTGGCTCTCAGGGCTCTGTGTCACCAAGATGTGAAGGTGGCACAAGTTTTACAGCAAAACATCAGCCTAGTCATCTTTCCATGAGAAGACCAATATCTGGCTGACATGCATGCAAATCACATAAGGAAAAAAGTCTCATCTTCCTGCCTCTCCTATGTGTGATGGGAAAGGCATCAGCCCACGTAAGGACGGTTAGCTTTCTGCATGACCTGGGGAACAAGAGGCAGAGCGGTGACTCTGTTTCTTCACTCACATGATGAAAAATATGGTGCACAAGAGAACACGATCTCAGAGCGTTCACGGAGAGACCTACAAGCACCTGAATATGATGAGAAAGGCTGAAGAGTCCTGCTCCACAGTGCAAGGAAAGCATTACTGATCACAAATCATCGGAAAGAGAAAACAGAAGGAGCAGAAAGTATCCACTGTGAGTGGAAAGGAAGGAAGAAGAGATGATCAAGCAAATGTAGTCAGAGTCAGTGATGGCTAACCTGGGAAAGAGAAGAGCAGCACAAATCCAAGATGACTTAGTAGGACCCATAGGAGGTGACCAGGACAGAAGATTTTTGACAACAATTGAGGAAGGCAGGGGAGACAGCATTTTCACTAACAAAAGGAAGAGATAAATTGAATTTCTAAATTGACTGAAAATCTTCCTTGTTTGGCAGGAAAATGTTGAACTTTGTATAGTGCTTATATTTTCATGCTATCTCACACCAAAGCTCTTGAGCCCAAGCAAGCATCCCAGAGGGAATCTAACTCCCTGATGGGAGTTTATCTTCTTCCCTGTCTCCTTGCCTTCTGGGAAGGCAAAGTGGCCACAGGGGCCATCTGGGAGCTGTGGTGTGCCTGGGGCCTCTTTGAGCGTGTGGCCTGATGCCCTGCGGAGATGAAGGAGGCTGATGTGGGCTCACGCCACCCAGCTCCTCTGCTCTTCCCAGGGCTTGGGGCCAGTCATACCATACACAGAAGTATCATTCCAAGCAGCATCTGGAGAGTAACTGAGCTCAGAGCTGTGGTGAGCATGCACAGAGGCTGAGGCAGCATTTCTGGTTGCCCTCCATCCCCATGGCTGGCAGGGGCAGAGCCTTTCTCCTGGCTTTGCCCAGGAGATTCCTTGTAAAGGACTTTGGCCCAGCACAGGGTGAAGTGTCATTTGCAAGCAAATTGCCTTTGGGCATGAGGAATTTAAAAAAGCATATTTGCATTTAAAAAAGTGCTTATGCTCCCTTTTCAGGATAAAGAGCATCTCTGCAAGAAGCCCAGCTCCCACGCTAGAGCATGGGTCTTTCTCCTCCCAGCTAGCAGCTGGCTGGGGAGAGAACCAGCTGTGATGGATGCAGCTACACAGCATAGCATAGTGCTGGGCTGAGAAACTGGCTGGGGTCTCACAGTCCAGGTATCTGTGTCAGCAATGGGCTGGCCCCCAGCTAGGTAGCCCTGTTTTGCAGAAAGAGAAAGAGGGACCAGCACCAGAGTGTTTCTGAGACAGAAGCCTGGACCCTATTCTGCCCAGGCATGTGGCTGGCCACTGTACTTCTCCCTGCCCTCCGCTCCTTCGGTCCTCCAGAGTACACAGGTGGCCCTGGGGCAGCCCATGACACTGCTGGAGCTACTTTGCACAGCCTTTGCACTGAAAACATGAATTCACTAATTGGAAGGACTGGACATGACATGAAGAGTTGCAGTCCCTGTGGAAGGCATAGCCCTGCAGCTAGAGATGGTCTCATCAACCTGTTCCACACATTTTGGAAGGTGACCACCTCAGTTCATTAAGTTGCCCATGAAGGAGGGCAGGAGGGCACCTAGTTAACTTAACAAAGCACCTGAAGAAAAAAAGTTGTGAAGTATTTTAGCTCTACTTCTATCAAAACATCTACTAATATATTTCAAGACCTTCCATAGTTGTTTTCTTCTCCCTTCAGGCTAGTCTAACCCCAGCCATAATTTAGCATGAGGCATGAATATCTTCACTTATTTTACCCATAAAAGAAGAAAATTGGGAATTTGTTCAGACTGCCAGGAATCTGGAATTTGTTGATGAATGGACATTTGGCTGAACATAGTGAATTCCCAGCTAATTGAAAGCAGATAACAACAGTAATGCATTTACCTTGAAAAACATAATTTTCTTAATAAATAATTGAAATGGCAATCTTTTGACAGATGAAATAAGAAAAAAATACTAAATAAATTCAGGATTAATTCCTGTCCTATATATTATAGCATACTTAAAGTCATACCCTATGAGGAGATTAAAAACTATAAATCTTTTTTTCAGCATAGTCCCAGAGACTACTTTGGTCTAGAAGGTGCGAGGGCCATCCTGTTCAGTGGAGTGTGGTTTCAGTCATCATCAGCCCATGTTTCTGTCTCCAGATATCGTACCTAGGGAGAAGAAAGTGGGAGCAGGAGGAAAAAAACAACCTTGGAAAAATGTAGGGGGTAGCCAGCAAGATCACAAACAATTGAATTGGCATCTTTGTAGGTGTTCTCCCTTCTCATCTCCTTCTTCTCCATGAGGGTGGGCCAGCAAACCTGTTTCATGTTGAACTGGTAGGGAATTGTGGCTAGATATTACACTTCAGTCAAGAGGCAATGATCTTCGGCTAAAGGAAGGTTAACAACTGAAAACATCTTAGCTTGAAACATTTGCAGATGACCTGAGCACGCCCTCCATTTTAAGGAAAAAATAGCAAAGGATCCAAACAAAAGCATATGGGTCCAAATATCCTGATCTGGGCAGGGTTATGACTTGGAAACCCTTCTGGATCTAGAAGCAGGTTCCTCCCATCTTTATGCAAGAGGACAAAATTAAACTGCGGATCTGAACTCCATCAAAGTGTAGAGTTTTCAAAATGCAAAGGTGGCCTTTTTTCCTAGCTTTAGTTGGGTGGTAATAATTTGTTGTGGGATTGTGGTTTGAGTAGAACAAAATGTTCACAAAGAGACATGAAATCTGTCAATTTTTAATCTGTTAAACTGCAAAACTTGGCCATACTAATTGGAAGCATTATTAATCTGGGTTAAGTTTGGAATTACTTTTCAATGAATTTGCAGCAGGTTGTGGTTTTGGGGAAATGCCATGGAAAACTTGGTAGTTTCACAAATTTTTAATGTGAAAAGGGGGAAAATGGTGGTGATTTTGCTTGAATGGTGATTTAAGACTTAAGACTTGGTCAAACTGACAGGCTGCAAGCCGTGTGAACCAGAAGAAAAAGTCCTGCAAATGGAAATTTTCCCACCAAGTGCAGCAGAGATGCTTCCCATCAGATCAGCTCTCTAGCTGATAAGCAGCAAGAGACGCATCCAGCTTCTTTGTGAAATCAGTGGGCAAGAAGTTCTACAAGGCCACAAAAGGAGCTGAGGAGCATGAAGAAACAGGATACATGGTTTTGAACCTCTAACTTTCTTGCTATTAGATGTTCACAAAGTTGTAAGCCCTCTTAGCATGGGGAAATTGCCATACTCTCAAGACAGAGTTAAAAGAACAACTGCTGAAAAGCTTGACAGTGACTAAATATGGTGGCTGCATGAGCCAAGATGACTTTTTTTTTTGTCTATCTGTAAAAACGTCTAGTTGGTAAAAGCAAACAGTAACTTTGGGAATATTTGAGCATTCTGTTGTGTAAAGAAAGGTCTTCCTAGATGCAGTGTTGAGACAATCTGCTGGCGAAAGACTCATTAAAAGTGTGTGTCATCACTGACAATCTATTCTCTCAAATTTTTTAAGGTTAGGATAGACATGAAGGTCTTCTAGACAGATCTTCATTGTAACACAACCCATGGGACCTACCTGGGTTTCTTCCTGCTTGAAATTTTCCAATTTCTTCCAAGCTTTATTAGAAACTGATCAATAACAGGGAGACTATTAGTGAGTAATTCTGACAGTTAATTATTCTCCTCTCTGAAAACCGGTGTCTCATTTCTGTCAGAATTAATCTAACTTCAGCATCAGACCATGAGATTAATTAAATGTTTGTCCAATAACTGAAGAAGCCCATCTTTGTGAAAGCTCTGCTGTCTGTGTGGCTGTAACTCATTAGTATCAAGTCATCCTTGAGCCTTCCTTTGGACATGTCACATAAATTGAACTCTTGAGTCTCTCAGAGTAAGGCATGCTTTCCTATCTTTTAATTGAGTTAGCGTGATTTTTTTGTGAATCGTCTCTTTTTTTTTTCAGGACCCTTTTTCTGAACACCAAAACAATTGTAGGAGCCACCGTACCATTGTGAAGCACAAAGGATACCTAGCTCCTTAACAGACCCTGCTTTGCACAGCCAAAGGCTCTCAGTCTCTTTAGACCTTGAGCTCATGTTCAGCTAACTGTCTACTGGATCTGGAATTCTCTTCTCGATCACTGATCTCTCCTGGTAAGTCTGGCCTCCTTTGTTGTCCATTACTTGTGCTGTGTCATGGTTATGGAGCAAACTGGATTCATCTCCCAGATTAGCTGTTGTGTCTTCGGCACAGTCTTTGTCTTATTTGCCAGCTCCATCAGCAGGGAATGGTTGTTAAAGTGTGACGGGCCAAGAACCCATCTCATGAGATTCGCTGATTCCCCAAAGACAGTTTTATGTGAGGACCTATCAGTTGGTAAAATAGTCCAACAGTATCATTTACCTTTACCAGTTGTACTTGTACATGCTCCAACATTATAAAATTATTTGGATAGGGTCTGGTTTTAATAAGTTCCTGATAATTTCAATGTAATTCTATTTTTTCCCCTTAATACTTAATGGAGTCCCCAAATAACCATACTATTATTTTGTTCAGATTGATGTCAGGCTGACAAGACTATATTTATTCATGTCATCCTAGTTACTCTCTTTAAGTGCTGGCACAACATTATCTTTCCTTCACATCTCTAACTTCTCTAGTGTTCCAAGACTTATTCAAAATCAACAGCAGGGGTTCAGTGAACATCTTTGCCTCTTGGATGCAAATTATTCAGGAACTGCCAATTAAAAATTTCTAAGTTTAGAAATTATTGTTATAAAAGAAAGGGTTATTTTTCTTATGTAAGATGCAATTCGTTATCTGGCTTTTCCCCAAATACAAGTGGGAAATATTTACTCAACATTTTTACTTCTTTGGATTTATTATTGGCAGTCTTAGCATGCCCATTTAGAAACAGTGTGGTACCTTTGTGATGATGTTATTTGTAACTAACATACTTTTAAAACTCCTGCTGATCATAGATATATACTTGTGTCCTTTTCTTACCATACCACTACAATTTAGAGCCTGTAATTCATATTCATTATCATCAATTTACTCTTTTTTTTTATTATTAGTGACTCTTCTGGATGAAATTCTTTACTACAGGTTTTCAACTTATTAGACATCAGAGGACTCACCTCAGAGAGACCCCT
The DNA here is from genome assembly GCA_028565335.1 of Limnodromus scolopaceus. Classification (NCBI taxonomy): domain Eukaryota; kingdom Metazoa; phylum Chordata; class Aves; order Charadriiformes; family Scolopacidae; genus Limnodromus; species Limnodromus scolopaceus. The sequence goes on from JAOXNO010000001.1 coordinate 119,147,122, forward strand.
TATGAACAGCCAACAATAAGCAAAGATTTGACCAAGCTCAAGCCTTATCAGACATGAATAGTCACTTAGTGAGGAAAGACATTCTTCACAAACTCAGGATTCATTAATCTTAGTTGTCACTGATCTGCTGTCACTAAGCAGTTGTCAATCATCCACATTTCTCCCTTTAAATTCTCCCTTGTGATATTTTCAGTTTTCTGAAGCCAGGCTTTTCAAAATACCCAGTCCTGGCTTGGGTTATATGATGATGATCCCAACAAACATGGTCCAGCCATGATGGCTTGTATCTGTACAGCCGCTGCATTGCACTGTCTGATCTGCTGGTAACCTGTAAAGACAGTACAGATAGTATGTTGCACTCCAGATTTTACACACTACGTGTAATACACTGCATGTATTTAAGTTATGCTATGTCTTCTCTAGTCTGGACATGCCATAAATGTGTTGGTAGGTGCAGTGGGAGGTCTCTCACTCGCACTGTACAGACTGCAGCATTCACGACAATGCAGTTTTTTGTCCCTATGCATCATAATCCAGGGAGCTAAATTCACTCTTCTCTGTTGGCTTTGGAATTGATGCTGGTTGTACCCATCTCAGACACCATTTCTGAGGACACTAATCCATAACAATATGAGAACATTCGTTCCAGAACTGCTAAAAACTTGGAAGCAGGCCAAAACCCTTTTCAGAAACAGTGAAACTCCTTCTTAGCTTTTGCTCAGCTGATCCTCCTGAAATACTTGATAAAGATTGATTTAAACATTCCAGCCATGGGAATCTTCCCGCCAAATTTCAGCGAGAGCGACCAGGTCAAGCTTATGCTTCTAAAGGAGCAAAAATCGTTCCCAATTCGCTATAAAAGCAATTACAGAAAATCTTTTCTTAGTCTATAAATATGTTTTTCCTGAACTTTCTGATTTTGTGCTAAAGGAACGACTGGATCTTCTCTTGCTTGTCATCCTTTTGCTCCAGCATGCTAGGAAGGTTCCTTCCTGAGATGGAGGCTCCCTGGCCCATTACAGCCCCTGCATCAGAGCACAGAGCCAGCCGAACCACAATGTAATGATAGCTGCTCTTGGCATTTTAAAATGGCCAGTGGTAATTTTGCTTATGAAATAAAGTTTCTAGCTGTTTCTCACGTAGCACAGGAGACAGCCTGTCTCAGTGCAGATTGAATTATTATAATGAAGCAATCATCCTTTTACTGCCAATCTACCCATACTCTGACAGGGTTGTGCCAAGCGATAAACAGAGACAATAGCAAATGCAGCTAAAATATTGGCTGGCTCCCTCCAGAAAGTCCCCTCCGGTCTTTGCAGAGGCATGGAAAGAGAGTCTAGGTTGTGCAAATGTTCTGTGATAATTTGGGTGAGGATGAAGAAGTGAAACATGAGGTTACATTTATTATTTGTTACATTTATTAGGATAGTCTGGCTGGTTTTCATATTGATTTAATGTAAATGTGTCCCTTCTTGAAATTTCTAGGTTTATATTCTTGATGGTACTCAGTTTTGGTTGAAAAGTAAAGCAAGAGTAAGTTAACTCAAATCAAAGCGGTCATCTATCAGCAAAGGCTGATGTATGCCTTTTGTATTGGTTTGTTGAATAATAATGGTGAGGCTGAGGCAAGTCATCTTGAAAATCATTCTCCAAAATGAACCAAGTTGTGCCTGGGGCTGATGGCTTGCTCTGATCACAGAGGTGGAGTCTACCTGAAGTAAGTAGACACCCAAGGCTTGCACAGACCCAGGGCAGGATTCATCTCGCCTGGCTTTAGGAAGCTAGCAGATAGGTGCCTGCAAATTTGCGACGCACTCAGCCTGCTTTTGTCATCGGTGGAGAACAGCAGTTTTGTTCAAGGCCTCAGGCTTCCCTTCCTAAAGTGGGTGTCCACACAGAGTCTTCAATTTTAATTAACTGCCTTTACTCATTCTCAGCAGCCCAGAACCGCGGGCAGCACCGGTCCCCGCAGCAGGACTGCCCAAGGAGTGGAATCCTGCCCAAGATGGGTGAGATTGGCAGAGTGCAGGTCTAAGCCAGCCCATCATTTTGCATTGAATATGTGGTGATTTGATCCATTTGTTTAGATTTCAGAATCTGAGTGAGAAAACAATGCAGTTTTCACAGTTCTTGCCTTCCGACTGTCCTGCCAGACTTGGAATGCTCTTCAGCCATTTGGGAAGGTATTATACTTGCAAATCCATTTATTACTTTGACTTTGGCATTCTCATTATAGCCCTGGCTGTACATCTGAACTATTACCCCAGCTCGGTTTACCTTCTTATAAACTTTGCTGATATGTAAAGTGTTGGATGGGTCCTGTGTGAAGCATATTGTCCTATTAAAACACATTTAAAGAGTCTTGTAAACCCTGGAGATTAACCCCAATGTTTATGGAGAGTTATAGATGCTAATTCTTGCATACTTGTCATTCCAGAGCACGGCCTGGTGGCAAACATTCTTGCTACCCCACAGCATTTACGTCAATGGGATTTGTCCATGCTCTGATTCCTTAGGACAGAGAAATGAAATGGTGGGAAAGTGAGGAATATGGGCATTTACCATCCTGGACTACATTAGCTGGTCATAAAATCTTATAGCTATCTCATAACAGGAGACCTCACTGTTCCCAGGAGACTGGGAAATAGCAGCAGGACCTTCCCCAGAGGACAGTTTTGATTAAGAGCGTATTGATAAGAGATGGTCTTGTCCAGTTGGAAGAAGAATGTTCTCTTTCAGTTTTTACTAATGTTCCTGTGATGGGGCACATCTGTGTATGATCTCTTCTTCTCCCTGCCCTGCCAAACACTCTGAGTGGCAGCAGCATCCCCACAAACCTTCAGGTTCCTCAGCAGCTGTACGCATCTTAATCTGGCCAGCACCCATCAATTTCTTCTCTTCTGGGTCTAGCGGATTTTTAATGTCAACAAACTTCTGCCTGGTGGTAAAATAGTAAATAAAAGAGTGATGAACTCAGCTGTTTTCTGTATATGGGTGTAGGAAAATATGCTCAGTGTGTTCAGATAAATATGTGTGTATATTGGTTCAGTGCATTCATGTGTGTGGGTGTGCATATGTGTATACATGTGCATACACACACGCACGCACATTTTTGGCGCATGTTTATATGGTTAAAATAAGTCTGAGCAAATTCGCTTTGTCTGAACTGACACGTAACTGCACCACTGTCTTTGTTGATATTTTAAACAAGTAACTTAATAGATATCCATAAAGCTCATCCTGCCAACGTTTTGGTGGAACAGCAAGAAACGTTTTGGGTGACATCATTTCTTTAGGAGATAACAGATATATCAATTATGAGACTCAGTAGAGCCACAGCTACCTCATGAATTTGAACTTTATGGACAGATGGGCTTTTTGGTGAGTAATAAGGTTTATGAGAGAGATCACCAGAAGAACCGCCATGGAAGGAGATGATGAGGATGGTAAGGTAATGCAACTCTCACCAAGAGCTCTGAGAACAGCTGCCGGTCAGAAAGGTTATGAGGAGTACCTGCAAGGAATTCCTTTCCTGATGTTGGTTATTCCTGTCTTCAGGAGAACAGGTCCTTATACTTTTTTTTGTTTTCTTTTTGCCTAGTTCCCTAAATAAGCAGATGCCATCAATAAATCAACTGGCTTTACTATCTTGTTCATTTGACACAATCTTCTGGATTCCAAATTTTGGCTGACCACTGTGATTAAGATGAGTGAGGTAGATGGAAATTAGTCGTCCTCACACCAGCCAAATCAAGACTAATTTTTTTGATGGGGAAGGATTCTTGAAAACTTGAATGAAGAGAAAATGTGCTCTATACAACTGGGAAACCAAGAGGCAATAATATGTCAATTAAAGGGAAGCAGATCATACAGTGCTTTCTGGTTAGACTACTACTTGACAAAGCTGTGCTAATAATTTGTCAGCAAAAATCAATGTGATGAATTTAATCTCTTTTTTTCTTTTTAATGTGTTTCCAAGAGAGCTCATTATTTTGAATGTATTCATTAATCAACAACACTTTCTGGATAACTTCTGAAAAATATTTCTTAATCTTTTGGCCAAGAGCAGGTCACAGTGAGTAACATATTTACGATGCTTTGGTTGCATGCTTAGCCTTTTAGCATGCTTCTATGATCTGCATAAGGAAGTGCTGTCTAAAGAATAAGGTTTCTATTAACTATATCAATTACCTAGCTATATCTATGATGTATCATAGAGGAAGGTACACTCACCTGTATAAGAATATTTTATATGCAACATAGATGGTAAAAAAGACATGTTCCCTTGGCATTTGGAGCATCCTGGGGCTTCTGGTTTCTAGTAGCAGTTAAATCTTGGGAAGTTCTTTCCCTTAGTCCCCTTGCTGAGGCCAGCCTCCATAAACACATATGAATAGAGGTGTGTGAAATAATAACTCTTGTCTCCATGATGACCTGACTTTTTATCCTTAACATTTAACTGTGATCACAAGTTAAAACCTAAAAGGATGCCCCTGTAAAGAGCCACAGGCATTCAGCTCCAGGTGGTGCTGAGCGCAGCCATTTTACACAGATGTAGCATGCAGCTAGTGTTTTTTTTTCCCAATGTTTAGTCCGGTCAGAAAAACCCACAAACTACCTTATGAATACCTAGTGCTTCTGAAGGCAAGATTTTCCCTGACTTGTTAAAAAAAATTTTTTGAAAAAAAAAAAGATAGGGACAAAATGTCATCCAGGGTTCACTTCTTAATATTTAAAATTGCATCTACGCTACCTTGCAGAGTGATTCTTGGGGCACTCATGAGAAGAATATCTCCTAGTTGTGCTACTAACCTTCAGGCGCACCCTCAGGTTGGAATGTCCCGTAGGTCCTGGGAGGAAACATAGGTCCACACGTTGTTTCAGGCCCTGTTTATAGTGCAGTCTGTGAGCAACAATGCAAAACCTAGCACTCTGTTCTTGGTTATCCTTTGTAACAATTACATCCTCCCATGAACGGTTGTGTGGGCACTGCACAGAAATGTTGTTGATAATGGTTGACTTTCACCTCTTGCCCTTCCACAACATTTAGGAAACTTGCTTTAAGTAGGAGCAGCTTCTGTGTCTTGCTGACCCACATGCTTGCACCCAGAGCATGGGTTACAGCAGAAATGAAGCCATAACACCAGCAAAGAGCTAAACAGTTTTGCCTTTGGATGACTAAGAAATTTGAGTTTGTTATCTCAAATAGCTAAAATGCAGGGAGCCAAAATTACTTCATGTTGGAGCAGTGCAGAGTTGGATGAAGACAGCTCTTCCACAGAGAGAGAAGAGGAAAAGCTCCCTTTCCCAATCATTTACTAATTTCATGCCTGACATGGGATGGCAGACAGCTTTAAATAACAAATCTATTCATTGCATTTGCTTATGGGAGCTGATTGCAGCAGCTGATTTGCCAGAGGGCATGGACCAGGACTCTGTGTGCATTTCCCCTGGCTGTGCAGCATCCTTCTAAGCACCACAGCTTGGATCCTGGGGCTACCAAAACAGTAGCCAGGCATGGGCTTAGTGCACTGCACCTGCCTAAGTAGAAAGTGTAGGGAAAAACTGTAGAACTGGTAAAGGGTTTGGTGACAGAAGGCTGGCAAGTTTTGCTCATGTTCTGGGAGCCATAGTGGCCCCTCGGGGTTGGTCTCCCCACCGTTTGTGCCTCAGTGGAGTTAATTTAGACCTTTGTTTTGCAAACAACGTTATGTGCAGGCCCTCCTGTATGCTCCACTTGAGCAGGAATTTCTTCTGTGTTCACAGCAGGTCCTTGCAGGAGCAGGGGTGGCCGTGGGAATGTTTGCAGTCTCACTCTTTGCAGTTGCCCACAGGGAGTGGAAAAGCCTCCAGGCTGCTGTGTGAGGCTCCCTCTGCAAAGGCCTTGGCAGTGGGATGAGGTGGTGGGCAGCAGAGATCAGGCTTTCAGTGTGATGGGGAGAGCACGAAACGCCAGGATTTCCCAGTCACTAACAAACGTACCTTGACTGGATCTGGTTTATTTCTTCCTCAGTGAAGAAAAGAGAAGATGTTTTTGACTGGGGCTATAAAGAAGACGAATCGGGAAGAAACCAGCAGAGCTGAGCATCGTGCAAGCTAAAGCAGTGCGCAGCTGTTGAGTTTGGGCTGGGTGAGTGATTCCTTGATCGTGCAGTTACCGGAAAACATGTGGTTTGAGCAGCAGCGCAAAGAAAGCGGTTTGTCGTAAAGCCTTGGGAGACCCTGGGTTCCCGCGAACCGTAGGCTCCCTCGCATCCGTGGGCAAGCAGGGAGCCTCTGGCAGGGGGGCCTGCGGGAATGCCAGCTGCGTGGCCAAAGGGTGGGGGATGATGCAGACCCCGAGGATGCTGGCTGCCCCACTGGCCACCCGACAGTGGGAAAGCCAGCCGGCGTTCGGCAGCGCAGGCTCTTTGTGGAAGCCAAGGCTGCAGCACCACCAAGCAAACAAAAAAGCGGCAGCCTCAAATGAAAACAATTTGGTGGATTTAATGAAATCGGTAAAAGATTTATATTGCTTAGAGACGTGCCCCGCTGCATTTTCACACTGCTTGTGAGGGCGTTGAGGTTGCAACCCACAATGACTAGCACAGGGACAGCAACCAGTAGCTCTTTGTCTGCGAGGAAGGCCCCATGTTGATTGTTTGTTGTCCCAAGCAATTGCTTGTTGCAAGTACTCTGTGACTGATTGTTAAAAAAATCTGTCGCCTCTTTTTAATATAGACTCTTTCTCCCATACCTGAGCTTGTGGTGCAGGGCTTTAGTTGGCTGAGCAGAAGAAGGGGAAGCTGATAGTAGGTTGGATGGACTTTAACATTCATACCAGCTCCAGCCTGCCTGGGCTTGGGTTGGCGTTGAATGGGCCGTGGCTTAGCTGGGGCTGCCCACAGCTGCTTCCCTGCTTTGCCGCTGCATGGGGACTCCTTCGGATGAGCGGGGCTGGCATAAATCAGCTTGTCTGGTCTGACCCCTGAATGGTGTTTTCCTTCTTGGATGAGCACAGCAGAAGAAAGAAGGTGCAGATCATGGGAAAGTGGTGAGAACCTCCCTCGATGAGCCAATTACTCAGACTTTCCCCCCTGACTGTGTCAGGTGCCTCTTTCAAAAACCTTAACTCACACTGTTAGGAGTTTAATTTTAGGCTCATGCCTCCCACATATGGCTTTTATACTGTGGGAAGCCTTCAGACATATCACACTTAATCTGTTTATCCTTACTCATTTTCTTGCCATGCTTGATATTTGTTTTTAATCAAGAACAACTTTTCTGTCTCATGTGTTCATCCAGCTAAATGATAATGTGCAGTTCTGCTCCAAGAAGTCACTATGTTCTTGCTGCATCAGTTCAAAGCCGGGCTTGCTGAGTTGGCTGGCAATATGGCTTTTTCTTCTGCTGCCCCTGAGCAGCCAGCGCAATTCTGAGGCAGTAAAATGAACTATATTATGCATTATATTTTATGCCTCATCAAAAGAGGTGGCAGATAAATTCTCTAGCTGTGGCCAGCTGTGTAGCACATTGAGGATGCTCGTAAGGCTTTTCCTAGGAGAGGAGTTAGTAAGGACAGAAAGATTCCTGTTTGAGTGACACTCATTAGAAAAACCACAACGACTGAAAGCTTGGCCCTTCAGAAGACAGCAAGAGCTTTGCTACAGACATTCATAAAATCAGGATTAAACTTGCCTACTTTTAACACAAATTAAGCAAATTTTGCACCCAATACATCTGACACAGTTTCCATTGAATTCACTAAGTCATTGAAATGGGTTCTTAGTTCTGACAGATAGCAAGCTCAGAGCAACAACCATATTTTTCTGGGAGCCTATAGTCTCATACAGCTGTTGATATTGCCAAAGCAAAAGTACTTGGAAGACAAATGCAGACATTTTAATTCTGTAAACCCTGCAGTCAAACTGGAGGAAGAACTGGATTAAAAGAAAATACACTGTTGCTTCCCTTACAGTCGTTGAAGCTGTGACAGAGAGAAAGGAAAATGCTCGTCCACAACATGTATCCATACAGTATGAGTTTGCAGGGTTTCAGAGCAAATAACTTCTATGAAAGCAGCGTTGTGAAAAGATAAGAAGGGTGTATGTGGATTTTTTATTCAGCCATCACATTTTAATCTGCTCCTTTATTTCTGTCAGCTATTTCAGGGAATGTGAGCTGTATTTGGGAATACCTGACATGCACATCAGGTATTTTCCATGCCAGAATCACCATTTAGGAGATATCATTGTGGTTTTCTGCACTCATTTTTATCTGTTAGGGAAAGAGAGGAGTGAATGAATCTATGTTCCCAGCAGAGCTGCCCGGGTGGTATGGACATCCCATACACACATCCTCCTCACAGATGCTGCCAGACGCTAGCACTTTAAAACTGCTTATCTTTCAACTTCTATTTTTACATGCAAAATACCCTGCAAAAAGCACATGTGCAAAAGGGTCAAGGGCTAGGTGAGACACAAACATACCTAATTTTTCTTCCACCCTCCCCCTCTTGCAGAAAGCATCCTCCAAACCTCTTCATTTAATATCATCCTTGCTATAGTTTATAAGGGACGTTTTTCTGTGTGGCCAGGTTTTACAGAATCCTGCACTGATGTCGGTCTGTTCCTTCTCCACTCCTTGGAGCATCAGCTCTGATGTGGGTGACCGAGAGGGGCAGCACCGCGGAGCTGTGGTGTGACACTGCTGGGGCACGGGGAGAGGACAGGGCACACGTGAGCTGCTGTTTGACTCAGCTGTAGATGTAAAGACAAGCTTTCGCTGATCTGTATATAACTCTTGGATGAACAAAGCCCTGGCCTTGTGCTTATTAGCTTCTTTGGGCCCAAAGCCTTGGCGCTGCCTTTGTTCTCATGTGGTTGCTGGGGCTGATGAATTAAAAAATTACCTACGTTTTGCTTTCCTGGAAGATGCCACAGTCATGAGACAGTTGGGAAAGTGGTGACGTTACAAAAACCAGAGAGTGACCACGGGGCATCTGGAAGGGAAGAGGTGCTTAGTCAGATGGTTTGCTCTTCTCTGGGCCAGAATTTCTCCCCTGCTGAAAAGGCATCCTGGTATTAATTCAATATGTCTCCTGTTATGGTGACAGACGGTTTTGGGTTTGGCTTCTGTCAGCACCCACATAAGTCAATGACCACTTCTTTATAGAAGGAACCATCAAGGACTTAAACCATCTGACACTCCACAGATAGGTGTAAGAAATGAGAAATAAAAAATACAGAGCATCAGTAAAACTTCTAGGGCAAGGATGAGATTGGAATTTTTTTTTTTTATTTCGGACAGAAACAGAAAACTCGTCTTTAAACTTTGATCTTTTTATACATCATTAGCTAAAGCAACTATAATCCTAGTTTAAAATAAAATATCCTTCGTAAGTCCTCTTTAAGTTAGTCTTAACCACATTTCAGTCAGGTACTGAAGAAGCAAAACAAAGCAAAGCAGCTTTTCAGTCTTGTAAATCAAAAAGCTTTTGCCATCATACTAAAGCTTTGTGCCAGAATTTATTTTACAGATAAATGTACACATACCCTCTGCCTGAAACACCCACAATTTCTAGAAAACACAGAGAGGCTTTGAAGGATTAAAACAGAGCATGGGACCTGCAAATAGAGCTTGGCTAATAAGGGGGTTTTTTTCAGTTCATTGGCAGTACTGAAAGAAGTAAAACACATTTTGTTTCAGGTTGCCTCAAAATGAGAACATACAAAGTGTTTTGAATGAATGGAAGAGTGAAAAAAAATCATTTGTGGCTGAACAAAATGGCTTATTGTGCCTGAAATCAAACTTCACAAGTATCTAAGTGAAGCTGGAACCCTATTTCCAGTCACAAAACCATAGCATTTTATCTTAAAACTACAAACATTCAGTTGTTATTTCACTTTGCCAGGGTCTTTTAAGGTCTTATTTTTCTGACCAGTCCAACTAGGCAACGTTGGACATAATTTGGAATTTTTTTTTCAATCTGTGTCAGCATTTTTCAAGAAAAATCTATAGCCAGAAATGCCATCCCTCTGTCCAGCCAGAAACCATGTTACCTGCTTCTAATTTGTATAAGTGTGATCTACTAATTACATGCAACTGTTAGGAAATTATCACAAGCTCTCAGTCTTACAGCAGACCTCTGGTTTTTCATCCTTTTAGGGCAATATTGTATTGAAAAAAATGAAAGAAGACACTGGTTTCTGCTACGTCTTTGCAGGAAGGTTTTTCTTATAAGTGTCAACTCCATCTCCCGTGCAGCTACGTGGTAAGGCTGCCTGGCACGAATAGGTTTGTAGACCCCAAGTGAACAAGTTTTTGGATGTTGTAATCAACTAGCATTTTCAATGGTGGGAAATCTTCCATCTCTCAATGGGCTCTTACCTAAAATATGTTATGCAACAGACTTTTACCATTCAATCCTGAGGTTATGCAGAAAGCTATTGAAAACACATAATACATGTTATTTTACATAATAATGTTTTATGTGCAGCACATATTCTAAGTTATTTGCTCTGCAAAGACTTGCGGTAAAACATATGTTGACCTTAGTAACTTTTCTTTTTTTTTTTTTATTAATTTGCAATGTATATGGTTGTTGAAGAGCCAGTGCTCTCCTGTCTGTGACAGCCTTGCATTTGCGAGCCAATATGGGAACAGAAGACTCATATAATGGGGAATGAATATATCTGTCAACTTCATATTCCTTTCTGGTGTATTAATGCGTTTCATGGGGTGAGATCCTCAGTTGCTGAATACTGGGCCCCTGTGTGTTTCCTCTGTATAGCGTACTGTGAAGTCCAATGGCTGTAACGCCGCAACAAAGCAAACCCACTAAGCCTGGAGCAACTGCAGTGTTTCATAACCCACAACATGAACACAGTGGTGTTGCCAGGACTGTCAAAGCAGCTGTGCAGACTCCCGACCCCCAGGGAGTTTGACGTTGCACCTCGATCAATGGAGATAAGAAGCTTGTGAGAGTCAGCGTTTGTGGTTATTAGAATAACTGAGATGCTTGTCTGTTTTTTCTTTTGATCTCTATCATCCATGGATACATGTGCTCAAGCTAGAGAATATTCCTTTGAGTAGGAAGGCCACAGCGCTTTTTGTTTCTTGGTATTGTCCCACAGGACTAGCTCCCTGGACACAGTGGAGGAGGATTTTCAGAGGGTTACTCAGAATCTTTTATTTGCTGGAGATTGTGTATAGCACCAGGAAACAAATGCACAGGAGGGCATGGAAAAGCAGCAGACATTAAAAGCACTGTCACATGCATCTTTTCCATTCTCAGAAACCCTGGTTGTATACTCTGCTTGTTCTCTACAAGGAAGAAGTCATGGGAGTGAGGGTAGGGGGAGTGTCTTTCAATTCACTGAGGAAATGACTTCTCTCTGCCCTTCTGCATGTAGGAATGGGAGCCCTCCAAGGGAATCCAAAGGGATGCACAGTCCCAGAAGGATGTGTTATTGGTAAAATACAGCTCTTTGCACAACTTAAGAAATGTAGCAGGCATGCATTAAATCATGTCTATTGGTGGGAAAGACATTTCTACCCTGCGTAAGATCACGTCTTTGGTTCTACAGATTTACTGCTCAGCTGTGGGGGGCTCATGGAAAGTCCTGAGTATTCTGGTATGAGCTGTGCTGCGGAGGTGGGGAAGGTTTACACCTGCCTTGGGCTGGACCACTGTCAGAGAGCAGTGTATCTCTCTGACATGATTCAGTTCTGGACTACAGAGGACAGCTACTCAAAAAAATCAGCCTGGAAACAGCAAGCTTATGAAAAACCCAGAAACCAATTAAAAATAAATAAATAATCCTTTTCAGTTCCAGAGACGTCTAAGCTCCTGCAGGAGATCAGTTCCTGTAATCTATTTGCATTGTGTTGCTGCCTGCACGTCCTGCTGAAATGCCAGTAGCCCGATGTGGCTGGCACATTAAAAGTAGAACCCGTTGCAGTGACCTTGTGGCCAGCAGTCAAGCAGAGAGTACAGAAAACAGATACAGAGGGTACCACTGACAGAAGGGCAGTTATTATTAAGGTGAGCTCTTGCTGTTTCACAGTAACATACTACAGCATAAAATTGCTCAAGGTACAATTTCGGCGTGTCATGTTCCAGTCTTCACCCTGGCTGAGGAAGGCTATGCCTGACAATCACAGAATCACAGAATCATATGGGGTTGGAAGGGATCTCTGGAGATCCTCTAGTCCAACCCCCCTGCCAAAGCAGGTCCACATAGAGCAGACTGGACAGGAACTTCTCCAGGCGGGTTTTGAATGTCTCCAGAGAAGGAGACTCCATCACCTCCCTGGGCAGCCTGTTCCAGTGCTCTGCCACCCTCAAAGTAAAGAGGTTCCTCCTCATGTTTAGGTGGAACTTCTTCTATTCAAGTTTGTGCCCATCTCCTCTTGTCATATCCCTGGGTACCACTGTCCTATCCCTGGGCACTGCTATCACAGTGTGGTATATGTAGATTGATTTATTATTTTTTTCATGTGTATCTTAGTGCAAAGTGAGGACCTGAGCCTGTCACCAGGACCTTGATGGTCCACACAGACCTGCTGGGCTTCATATGGCACTGCAATGTCTATGCTGGAGATCTCTAGGGGCTAGGGCCCCTCATCGCTCAGGGTGGCTGGAGTATTGGTGCTCAATGGATTTAAATCCAGCTGG
>JAOXNO010000001.1:119159879-119170188 GCA_028565335.1 Limnodromus scolopaceus
CACCATCCCTGGCTGTGTTTAAGAGCCGTTTAGATGTGGTGTTGGGGGATATGGTGTAGGGGAGAACTTTGTAGAGTTGGGTTGATGGTTGGACTTGATGATCCCAAGGGTCTTTCCCAACCTAAATGATTCTATGATTCTATTGAATCCTTTATCAAAAACCTCCTTGCACAGGAAGAATAAGGGAAAGAAATGTATGGGTGAGGGAAGACTGAAGGACAGCATAAGAGCAGCCAAGGTGCAGTGTGTGAGTAACGAAATCACTGGGCATTTCTGCCTGAACAGTGTGGCACGCAAACTTCAATACCATGCACTTTTTATCATGAGCAACAAAGTAAAAAAACTTCATGGTCATTTGGCAATTTTTCAAAAAGACCCAGACAGAGAGGCATGTCATGTGAAGCACAGGGCAAGTGGGATTTTGATTTTCCAAAGGCAGGCAAGCATGTTTTTGGCAACTGCCAGAGACACGCATGATCTCCCCCTAACCCTCCCACATTAAAACAAGTGGTACTTGGCAAAGACAACCCCAGTCAGTGATGCTGGGGGAAGGTACCCCATCCTCACCTTTTAGATTGGTGCCTGTTCATAGGAACAGAGTCCTGACCAACAGCAGTAACTACCTGCTCAACCTTTCAGCTGTCAGATTCACCCTTTTTATGGAGCTAACCCATTCACAGACATCCTTTGCTCCACAGCCAGATATTATTTGCTCTTGTCTTCTGTTTTTTTGCAGTAGAGTATGCTTGCTCCACATCCGCCCAGATCCCATGGGGTGCCATGTGGCTGAGACTGACCAGGGTCCTGTCCTTCCCACCCTGCGTGCCCAAAGCCCATCACAGCACCCTTGGAGGCTCAGCGTTGCCTAAGAAATTCATACATTGAAATGCAGGGCATGGGACTCAGTCCCCTTTGCTCCTTTCACCAGCAATGTCAGCTCGGAGGAGGGGTTTCATGGAAGCTGGTAGCTCTGGTGGGTTTGGATCTCATCAAGAAGAGGGTGGGACTGTGAAGCCATGGTCCGGGAGGGTGGGTGGGTGGTCTGGGAAGTCAGTGAGACCATTCCCTGCTCTGAAGAAAGCCCAAGTGTATCTGCATCGCCCCTGGCAGCCTGTTCGTTCCCAAGCATTTTAGACCAGCTCCCCACTTCTGTGCCTGAAGTCTTGCAGAGATCCCCAATGTAGCCACCCCATGCCAGCAAGTCTATGAATTTCAGCATTTAATATTGTTCTGACTATTATTTATGTCAGAACTCTTTTTCTAGCCTAAACGAATTATTCCTTCATCTTTTCCCCATAAATCATGCATTTTAGTCCCTTGCAGCTTCTCTTGTTCCTCTTTCCTATATGCTCCCACTGCCTGCATCCTCTGCAGAGCCTGGTGCCAAGGTCCGGGCACAGGGCTGCTGCTTAGGGCTCCTCAGCACGGAGCAGAGCAGAGTAATTGTTTACAGTGCTTGCTGGCATGTCCCAGAGTGACATTTGCCTTTTTTCCAACAGTATCACATTGTCAATTCATGCTCACTCCCCGCTTCTATCTGACCCCCGGACCAGTTTGCGTAGCAGCCCAGTTGATCTTGCCAGCTTGTCCTACTTTTGGGCACCCAAGTTTTCCTTCCTTAATGCCACCCTCCACATCCATCTCACTGAGTTTCACTCTGATGATTTCAGATCTGTTTCATTTTATTTTATCAGGACTGCTTTGAATTCCAGTTTTGTCTGTAAAAGTACTGCTCAGGCCTCTCCAGCCTCATGCTGTTGAAAATCTTATAGAAGCCAAGATATACCGTATCTACAGCTTACTCCTACCCACCAGCCCCGTGTCCCTGCCAGAGAAGGAAATTTGGTTGGTTTGACATAATTTGCTTTTCATAAATCCGTGTTGGCTGTTTTCCCTCCCCGTGTTGTCCTCTCAGAGTCACAGACTGATTGTCAAATAATTTGGCTGAGTATTTTCCAGAGTTTCAGACTTTGACTGGTCTATCATTCCCCAGGTGGTCTTCTCTTCCTTTCTGAAGCCAGGCACCATGCTTTGCCCTCAGTTAGTGAATTCCGCATCTCAAAATTAATTCACACCTGGATTACAGGGATCACTATCCCTGGGATTGCCAGGAGCACCAGCCGCACGCAATGAGTACATGGCCAGTTCTGTAGGTAGATCTACAGATAGTTACTGGAGAGTATTCAATGAGCCATGTGTTCCCAAAAAGCAGTTTGCTGCTTTCCAACACACAGCAAAAGTAGAGAAATGGTGTCATAGGAAGAAAGGCTGCTGCAAATAAGTCAAGTCAAAATCTGCTGTGTAATTCTGGGAGCTGAATTTGTCCCATGAGAGGTGAGTCTCCATACGTGAGTCTCCATACGTGAGTCTAGGAGCAATGCCTGAGCTGACCAACAGAACCACTGGCTTTTGCTGTATTTTTGGAAAGTGTCACAGGGAGTTAGCTCCTGAAAAAAAATTAATATACATATATATATATATAGTGCAACATCCTTGCATTCACCTCTCTTTTGGTGGAGTTCTCCCCTATTCCCTGGAGATTCACTGTTGAGTTTTCTGAATTTGGGAATGATGTAATTTCCTTGATCTTAGTCTGGTCCCCCAGCCACCTAATCCTGTGCTACTTGCACCTACCCACCTGACTTAAATCCCTGTGCAATACCTTTTACAGATGCCTTCTTTAAAGATAAACGTATGTTATAATAATAGTAAAATAACACATTACTCTTACAGGCCTTCATACTCGTTAACACTCATCTGGATCTATGCAGCCTCATTTTTATGTCTGTAATTTTATTTCCATAAATTTTAAATCCGTACCTAGGCTGTGGGATTTAATCACAGGTAACTAATGCCTTTCTTTATGAGTCTTACTGTTGGTGTACTTAACTGTAGTGCAGAGTACAAAGAGAAAGAGTAAATTTCTTTCCTGGGGACCATATGTTAAAAGAATAAAGCTCTGACTTAATGCCATAACCTTGCAGAGTAGCACAGTCAACAAACCACTATTAGATCATGGGATAAATATCGACAAGTTCCAGAGCATTGTTTAAGCCTGTTGCTATAGTAATTTGAAATTTTGTTCTACCAACTACTTAAAAAAAGAGGATGAAACAACACGTTGGTATTTAATTCTTCCCAAATTTGCTGTGTTGGCAACACTCAAAGCAGAATCATCTGCTTTTAAAATAAAAGGAAAGCATGGGCATCCCTAGGCCAAGTTACTCTGCATAGGCTTCCACCTTGGCAATTCATTTTTCGTATTAATGGAGAAAAACAGTGCTTTCCCTGCTCACTCAGCTGATGCTTTAAAGTTCACAGCTCCAACCAGACACCACTGCCTATTTCTGGAGCCACATAACTATAATTTCATGTGAAGGATAAATGTTTTAATGGGTAGTCGCAGAAGGGCACGGGGTCATGTAGTGAGCTTTCCTGAGCAGCAAACGCCGAGGCTCTTAAGCACAGCTCAGGAAGGCATGTATCATCCATAATGCATGGACGACCCCTGAGCTGACTTTCTGCAGTGTGAAAAGATGGTGTGAGTGCATCGGGGAACAGCAGAGATGTAGGTCAGGAACCCAGGCAACCCTGAGGGGGCTAGATTAATTGTAGGATGCAAATAAGGATCAAGGATTGACTCTTATCCAAGTTACTTCTTTGTAGCTGTAGCAACTGTGGTGAGGCTCATGTACCTTAGCAGGACTCAACAAATTGACCGGTAATCATTTTTCCTTATTTCTTATGCGTTTCCTTCCATACCCTTAATAAAACACAGTGCAATCTTCTGAGACTGTATCAGTCCCCTCCTGCATGTACAAAGTTGCTACAAAGGAAGTGTAATTTGGGAAAAAGTTTCTTCTTGCATTTTCTCTGAAGTAGGCAATGTTCTTTTGCCCCTCTGTTTTTTACTGTTCCTTTTATAATCAGTTAAAGGTGTCCTGCTAGGTATTTTCTTGGGTTTTTACAGTTACTTTTTCTTAATATAAAGCTGTAGTTCAACTCTTAGCATTTTGTAAAACTAAGGCTCTGGAAGGAAGAGGAAAGTACTTTTCACTCCGCTCTGTGGTGCACTCATTGTGCTGGTCTGCAAGGCAGCAGACGGGTGGTCTGTGGATGGATAAAAGAAGTAAGAAAATCAAAACAAGCCCATACACATCCGAGAAACAAACAAACTAGGGGGGCAAAACAGACTTAAAAATTAACATCTGAAGTTTAGCATCAATTTCATTTGGCTGCAGAGGAAAAGCAAACTGGCAAGCACTACACAAGCTGGCTCTTGAATTTTTTTCAAGACGATGCATAGCTTTTGGAACAAGGAATGTTAAAAAGGACTGTTGGGCAGTATTGCCCACACTGTTGCATAAGAGTTATAGAGACTGCAACACCACCATGTGAAATTTGGTAAGTGCCTTTGTCTAAATGTCTGGGGATAGTACAATTACTGTTGTGTCTTTTATTTGGCACCATACTGCAAATTATTTAATAGATGGCTGTCTGCTCTGAAGTTACTTCATGAAGGACTTTGATGGCAAAGACTGACAGAATTGATCTTCATTGGCTTGTGCAAACCAGGATTTGTCACTCTGGTGAGTCTTGGTACCTGCCTGGGCATGCCCACTGTCCCCGTGACTCTCTGCAGGAGCAGTCCCGGAAGGGTTAAATCTTTCCATCACCAGCGACCAACTCACACCCCCGGTTCCAGCCTTCCTCCCAGGAGCAGCCTTTCCCCCTTCTCAGTGCTCAGAAACCAGCAGGCTGGCGCCCTGCCCACAGCTTGTTTGTCAGAAACTGGGATCCTTTCTGTTCTGAGTGCACGGCTGAAGAGCACCGAGTGTGCCTGGTCTGGCCTGACAATGTCCTGCTACATCCTGGGGCTGAAAACCTTTCTCACGGCTCTGGCGACTTGCTGATGGTGTGGTGACAGTTCTCAAGATCCACCGGATGACTTTTTTTTTTCTTTTCTTTTCTTTTTTTCCCACCTTCCGACCCTGGCAGGTACAAATCTTCTCCTCGGGGCTCATTAAGTAGCCTTTTTCACACGGAAGGGTTTTGTCCCCTCCTCTGCACTGATCTTGACACGCATCACCCAGAAATGAAGACAGCCTGGTGGAGGGAGTGAAAGGAAAGGAGAGCAAACACTCTGCTCTGGTGCTGAGGTCTGCTCGCCCTCTGCAACTGCCACAAACACCTCTGAGGGCTTGCCCCCGCTGCTGAGCTTGGTGCAAGGCAGGTAAAGAGAAATTCAAATGGTCTTATTTGCACCTGCAATTCATTTGGCAAGTGCCATGCTGCAGGCTCGACAGAAAGGTTCGGTGCTGCTTTTTAAAAAATAATCTACTCTGGAGCACCATTGCTTGAGCTGCTGGCAAAATTGCTAGCTGAGTGATGGGGCCAACAAATGCTTTTGCGCACTTGTTAAGGTCTCGTATTTGCGGGGATCCCCACATACCTCTCATCTGAACCTTGACGCACAGAGTTTATAAATATTCAGAAGGTGACAATCTAGGTTTTTTTGCGTGAATAAGTTCTCTGGGCAGTAGTGAACTGTAACTGCTACTCCAGCCTGGAAACTGAGGTAGTGTGTATCTCCTCAACTCCTTTTTCCATGGGAAACAATGGCAGAAAATTTCATTGAGCGTCACCTACAATGTCCTGCCCCAAGCACTGTCAAACACCTCCTGTGCAAAAAACATCTGGGGAGTTTTCTCACAGCTACATGCTTTAATGTGCAAATTTGTCTGCTTCCCTGGTGATGCAGCCACCATAAAGTTTCCATGGCTGCCGAGGAGCTATTTCTGTACCCTTCTCAGAAATGCCCAAGGTATGCAAGGTATAGCCATTTTTTAAGTGCTGCCTGTGATTTTTACAATAATGTGCACTTTCTGGACCCAAACTTTCTGTTGGCATAAACCAAGAGAGTGTCAAGGATCCAGTTAAACAAAACCAGTTGTGTGAGTGAAAGAACTTATACCATTGGACAAGACCGAAGATGTAGACCCCTAGTTTTGGAGCCACACGGCCCTCGTGCTTCCCTTGCAGCATGTCATAATGGGCTTGCAAGAAGGCTGTGGTACATGGTACATGTCCCCATCTCTCCGAGCTCGAAACCTAGTCTCTTCCCATAAGTCCAATGGGAGTTTTCTCATATGCAGAAGCCCAGGAAATGTCATGGCTGCAAGTTTTGGGTGGGGGAAGAGGAAGAACGTGGTCCACTAAAGATCAGCACTGTTGGACTTGCTAAAGATCACAGGTTGAACTCTGGGGCAGCACATTTCTGCAGATGCCACTGGCAGCATCAGTGAGAATTAGTGGAAAATTTGGACCACTTTGTAAAGCAGTAGCATGGAAATTCAGGAAAAATTACTCGGAAAAGCAGTATTTAATACAGCTCTGCTATTATGACTGAGAAGAAAATATGCTGCAAGAAAATATGAATGAAATGGCTAAGAGGACAGCTCACCTAAGTCCCACAGAAGAAATATTCGGACACCCTTAGCTCACTAGCACGCCCAAGGAAGTCTTGCAGGAGTCATTCTTCTTCAAATATGACCGCCTTTTTTTGACATTACTTTTTTGCAATGCAAAGATGGTCTCTGAAGTTCTTCTGCAGGGAACTGTAGCTCTATATATGATATCTGTGAGTTTAGGGAGGGAATGCAAGCAGGCAGATGTAGCCATCCTCTAAAGAAAAGGCTCTTGAAAAGTGAAGAAGGACCCTGTAAAACTGAGACACTAATAACTAGGAGCAGTTGGTGGGTCTAAGCATTGGAGAGGGCTAGAGGCAGGTATGCATATGTAAACATGAACACAGATACAAAAACAGATAACATTAATTTTATTTAATCCTTGGTAGAGGCACATTCCTGAAAGTAACTAGAGCACCGCATCTCGCATCCATTTCAGGAAAGCTGTTCCGGCAGCCAAGACAGTGCCGAAGGGGCACACAACCTTGGCCGTGAGGGGCTGCCGTGTTCCTGGAGCAGGCTCAGGCAAAGCTGAGTGTTGCATGAGAAGCATCAACATGGGGACAGGCACGGTGGGGACAGCAACCACCGCCATGGGTGCCTCAAGACACAGCCAGTGCAGCCAAACCCCTGGAGGAGGGCAGAGCTTCCCTGTGAACCAAGGGATGGGAGCAGGGACTTCGTCCCAGCCCTCTGAGTCACAGATTGCTTTCCATCCCAAATGTTTTTTGGCAGGATACCTAGCCACTTCTATCTGATTTAAGCGTATCTTCCATTTCTTACTGAGTGCAGGCCTGTGGGCATGAGAACTACCTGACCTCTGTTTCTTGTGGCCCAATGAAGCTGGTCTGTGGCACACACGTGGCATGTTCTTCCCACAGCCACCCTGGATACCCTGTCATGGGGTGAAGGCTCAAGTGCACACAAGGTTTGTGCACTAACCAGCTTTTCACCAGGCTTATGGACAGATGTGATATCTTTCATTAGATCAGCTAATATTTGAAAAAAAACCCAAACAAGCAAACTGGTGAACACATAGCTCTTTCCTCAGGATTCAGAAAGCAGCAGCATCATCTTCCAGACAAAACACAGGTTAGAGACAACAACTCTTGTCCAATTCAGTTGTACTAGCTGACCAGTCAACATAAGAGAAAATGGGTGGCTACAGCCTGTGGGGTCAAGGTAGAGGTTTAGCAAGGGGAAAGTGATAACATGTTTATTCCTTCAGAACAAAGCAGGGGGCAAACAGGTCAGCAGGCAGCCCATGTGGAATGAGCATCATTCAGCTAGACAGAAAGAAGATCAAAGTATGACTTAAACACATTGACTTTGTTTAGTCCATAACTTTTTTTTTTACTCTACTAGAGTTAATTATTTTCCTTTTCAGTGTTGTCTTTTGGAGTTCTATCAGAAGCCACCTTTCAGGATGACCCTCTGAGAGATCAGAGGGAATGTTTAGTAAGGAATATTCTCTACATGGTAACTGGATGCTACAGTCCTTTATTAATTGTCCAGTAGAGTTCCCTCTAGCACATAAGTGTTGTCCAACTGCATAGTTTCCATAAGTCCTGCAGTGTACGGGTATAGTGTGTGTGTGTCACGTTTCATGGTGAGCATGTGAAGGCTCCCTGGATTGCAATGGGGCTGCTTGGAGGGCAACTGTGGCAGGGGCTACTGACAGATTTTTTTTCTGCTTGTTGCCGTCAAGGGGGGGTTCAGTTTGTTTTGCTTCTGAACATGAGTTTGTTGAGGGTGGGCGCTATTTAAAAGTTAGGAAGATAGATACCGGGGGGAATGTCTTTCAAAACATATGGTCTTCTAACTCGGGTTGTGGTTGCTTGCATTTTCCATGTGGATCCCATTAGAGTTTAGTATGTGAAAACCGAGGGGTAGAGCCAGTCAGTTGGTTTGGTTTTTTGCATGGAAGTAAACTACTGGTTGCTCTTTTACTGTATGGTAAGAGTAGTTTCTTTGATAAGCAAAACCCAGTCTTACACTAATGAAGTTAGTACCGTCATTGCTCTCCTCCAAGTGGCTGGTGGTCCCGCAGTGTCGGCTCTAAGGTACAGCAACATAATATGTTTTTAACGGTTCCAAGCTCGGTGGAGATACATGCATTGACTGCAGGCATGCCTGTGCATGGAAGATTTAGTGTGTCACTTCTCTAATGATAGTGCCCGTGAAGCTGATAGAGGTGTAAGAGTATTTCAAAGACAGCTTGATGGCATTGCTGATTACTGAATTTGCGATGGGAATTGAAAACAAAGTACAGGCTTCCAATCCAGATGGTGAGCATGTGATTGCTGAATGTTGGTTAAAGCATAGGCTTGGAGACATAGTTATTTAAAAAGAAAAATCTTCTGTGAAGTTAGTTACAAAGAAGTTGGTGTATTTTTGGGTAAACTAGGTGCCTATGGCCTGAATTTACTGAAAAAAAATTATTGGTGGAATCAGGGATGAAGTGGGTGGTTTTGGTGGTATGCTTGGGTTGGGAATCTGTGACAACATTGTATTTTGTAGGTTTTTAAGAAAGGCTACAATGCTCCCACTGGGGATGTTGTTGTGCAGGCGGTGCTTGGCAGTGGTAGCATGAATGGTGCTAATTTGGGGTGCTTCATGCTACCCAGCCCATGGAAAAAATCCTCAGCTTTCTGTGTGAGGAAGGGCTGAGGGTGTTTTCTCTGCCTTGTGATAATTCTTCAGGACAGTTGGAAGCAGATCTGCCAAAGCTGGTGGTGGCGGTGGTGGGTGGGGGTTGTGGGGTGTTGGTTCAGGGGAGCAAAAGCGCTGAATTCAGAATTGTTGTCTCAGGGCAACCTTTGTGTGCCGCAGGGCTTCCCAAACCCTGCGGAGCTGGGCAGCTGGCCGTCCTCCGGCAGCAGCCAGGCTCCGGCTGCCGGCGCTACGTGTGCTCTCATGCAAAGAGCTGCCTGTTCCTCTGGCTGCCTGACCCCCGGCATCTCCCCCGGCTTTTTTTATGCTCAAATCCTCCCATGGAGGAAGAAGTTGCTGCAGGGCTGAGGAGCTGCACAGACAGGGAGCAGCGAGGGGGATATCCTGGGATTTTTCAGCTCCATTAGTCTGACTTGGGAAGCTGTTTCAGTATTCCAGGCAGCCAGCCTGAAAAGAAGTCCTTATCCTGTGCTACAGGCCAGTCGTGTTCACAAAGGTCTCTTTGTTACACCCATGTCTGTGGCATTGTTCCTCTCGAAAGAAAGTACCCTGCCAAAGCCCTGGTGTACTTGGCTCTGAAAGTGCCATGCTGGTAGCTCAGGGAGAGAATTCCTGCTTGTTCCTTGTGTCCTGCCTCTTGCATCCTCCTGCCCCATAGTTTTCTTCTCTCTCCTGCTATGACGGGCAGGAGAATGCGGGCAAGATGTGGTGGTGCATCCTCTTTGCAGCCCATGTCTTTCACCAGCTTCACATTATCAAGTGGGCAAAAGTCCTGCTGTCCAGACAGGTTTGGAGAGGTTTGCCTAGTGTCAGACCTGGCACCTGGCCTCTGAGCAGATGACGGTGAACAGGCTTTCAAAAACGGGACTGGCTGCTCAGCCTGTGGGGAACTGGAGAGTTGAGGTCTTCATCATGCAGGAAGGTTTTTAACAGGTGCTGGATTTAGTGGGAGGCTCCTCCTGTCTCCTCGCTGCAGCCATAGGAGCAACACACGCTTAAAATTTTGACCCTCCAGGATATGAAGGAAAAGGAGACCAGTTACAGACTCAGAGAAGGAAGCACTGGGGCTATCTGGAGTTTTTGTGCTCCTTAGTGTGGGAACAAAATCACACTGCTGGGCATCTGGGAGCGTTTGACATCTGTTTTTGTCTAATGCACCCGTGTCTGGT
>JAOXNO010000001.1:119179224-119190681 GCA_028565335.1 Limnodromus scolopaceus
CCTGAAAGGAGGTTGTAGAGAGGTGGTTGTTGGCCTCTTCTCCCAAGTGAATAATGACAGGACCAGAGGAAATGGTCTCTAGTTGCGTCAGGGGAGGTTTAGATTAGATATTAGGAAGAATTACTTTCCTGAGAGAGTGGTCAGGCACTGGAACAGCCTGCCGAGGGAGGTGGTGGAGTCGCCATCCCTGGAGGTATTCAAGAAATGTGTAGACATGGCACTTCAGGGCATGCTCTAGTGCCCAAGATTGTTGTTTTGTGTCTGTTTGGGTGTGTGTGTGTGGTTTTTTTGTTTGGTTGTTTTTTTGTGATTGGACTCAATCTCAAAGGTTCCTTCCAACCATGAAGATTCTGTGATTCTGGGGCGATTCTTGCACCTTTTCCCAAATACTGGGCGTACTGTGGCTTGCCAAGGCATCATATGTGGTGTTTCAGTGTCTCCCAGCACAGCAGACATGGCTTGCCCTTTCATTTCAGAGCTTTCTCCAGAGTCTTTCATTGGCCTCAGTCTGTTCTGGTTGACTTCCTTTCTTGGCAAATCCTAATTCCTTTCTCCAGTGTTAATTCTGTTTCCTGCAGTCGTCTCCAGGCTCTGCCCCAGGCAGCAATTGCAAGGGAGGCTCTTGCCAGGGTCTGTTCCTGAAGGTCCTGAAGCTGTAGCTTTGAGTCTGCCATGTGAGGGCAAACTTTCCTTTTTGTATCCTCTATTTGAAAACCTCTTATTTATCATTTTAGCTTTTAGATGAAGTACAGGATCCACATGTCTTTAATGGTTTATTTGCCTGGCAGAATTTAAGATTATTTGGAAACAAGAAGGAATGGCTCTTTCTCCTGCCTTTTGCTGGCAACCTCTCTTCCCCTTGCTGTGCGCATTCTCAGTACACCACAGTTTATACCCTCTTCTGGTGTCCTCTCCAGCTCCAGCGTGTTTCAGCTCTGTCAGGTCTTTTGCCACCTCTGGTCTTACACAAGGAATGTTTTCTTAGTTTGTTTTGCTATCGAGGCTGTGCACTGCTGTCCATGCTACCCAAAAACCTCCCTCTGTGGTCTTGCTCATCACAGGCCAAGCTGGGGCTGAGGAGGATGGTGAACCCTTTGGCTTTCCATGCCCTGTCATCCCTCTGTTCCCTGAGCATCCCCCTGCAGTCAGCAGGGCCCCAGGAGCTTGACCAGCCGTGGAGAGTGGCTGGTTTCTCTTATGGGGTCCTTAGTCGCACACTGCATCGGGCCTGCAGAGCATCTCTCCTTGTAAAGAGGACACCAAATCAGTCCTTTATAAAGGTAGTAATCAAACAGTGTTTTAAAAAGGTGCTTAAATTTATGAGTCTTTACTCTCTTTCTTTACCTGAACTCTGCTTCTGATTTACACTTGCAGTTTGAGGCATATTCTATATCAGAAAGATGTTCTTGCTTTTATTTGGAAAAAGAAAATCATAAAAAATAGCATAAGATGCCAAAACTTCACTCACACCAAAATCCATAACAAGATCTATTTAATTCCTTATTTTAGGCCTACAGTATGGTGGAATAATTAAGTTCATATGTTCATTTGGACTGAATTAACTGCAGCACTCTAAGGAAGTTCAACGAACTTCACCTCTGCTGTGGAGACCAGAAGGCAGAGCATCCAGCTGTCAAGGACCAGGCAGCGATGGCACCAAATTTGCACCTAGCGCAAGGTCACAGGTCGCACCAAAAACCACAGAGCATTGCCGACTCTCATCAGGTGAGGATCCAACCCCTGGGCTGTCTCCTTCTACTCTCTGAATTGCAGCAAGCTGCCTTCTGCAGTTTTGCTATCTGCCAGCACAGGCATACATTGTGCTGAAGATGAGGTCCACAAGCAACTGTGTATGGACATGTCCTTGTGGCTCTGCTCCTACCAACTGCTGGGGCTTCAGGAGTTCGTCTGAGTTCAAAGGGACTTGTGTGTGTGTGTACAACTAGAGGCTAGCATGGATTTCAGTGCAATTAGAAAGCTGCCCACAGAGAGTGCCAAAAAATTACTTGGTTTTGGCGCTGTTCAGTAGGTGGGAGTTTTGACTGGGGACATTTGTGAAGCTGTGATTTCAGTGACTTGGTCAAAATGACCATCTATCCGAAGAACTACCTGCAAAGAGGTACTAAAATGCACGGGTTTTGCAGCTGAGGGCGCAGTCTGAGCATCCAACCATTCCACCGTAATGACTTTTGTCCTAATAATAACTTAAATGGTTTCCTAAACATTAACTTGAACTTGCTCAAGGGAATGGCCTTTCTTTGCTTATAATAATTTCACATGAAGTACAGCATGCACATTGGAGGGTAACTGGAGTTAATGTCAATTATGAATCACCAATTTCCTGCTCTAAATAGCATTTCTTCTCGGCAACTTCATATACGGCAAGCTGCCCTGCAGTTTTAACCCAAACGGTTTAGCCGAGACTGACTTGCATTTAATGTTTCCTTTTTAAACATGAGGTTTTGCATAGGGAGTGGCCACAAAAACCTGGGTCATAGAAAAATTAATTGGCGTTAATTTTTCATAGTAAACAGCATAGAAAAATGTCTCCTCCACTTTGCTTGTTGTACTTTTACTGCAAGAAAAATACATCATGTGGGTATTGGCAGGAGACTGCAAGAAAATAAGGTTGCCATTATTAGTATCTGGCTGTGTCTTGCCAGGTCATTTTTGCTACTCTAAGTGGATTTATGGGAAGGTTTCTGTCATTATGGAAATGTTGTTCAAATCACAGTCCTAATCTGATGTTTTCCTGAGAAAGGCAACGATGCCCTTCTCAATTAAGTGGGGATACTCCTGCCACCTTAGTGTTTTCTCTCTCTTCTGCAAACCATCCTAGAAATGAAGTTACAGTTTGACCCTCAGCAATAAAAAAGCTACAAGGAAGCCCTCAGGATCTGACCCTTGCTGAGGGAAGCTACTTTAAACCACGTTTAGAAACATTAATCCCCGGTTTGCTCTCAAGCAATACTGCCAGTTGTGCCACTGGACACTGTTCAGGACTTTCTGACTAACTTTGACCTCTTGAGGAACAAGGGGGGCAGGAAACAGCAGAAATGTTATTGTTTGTAGTTTGGGATCGTGGGGTAGAGGGAGACCACTTTTGACACCCAAGGAGCACCATATATCACCCACATGGGGAGGCGGAGATGCAAATGCTGGAGGAATATGGGAGAAATTGCCAGAGATACCACATGTAAGCTGTATCCCAAGGTCCCAAACTCCACATCGGAAAGCTGGGGGGGCATGATTATAACTCCTTCCTACAAGAGGCTGAGATTAATACAGCCTGCTTTTAGATGTGGTTTGGGAATCCTGTAGGACAGATCATAACTGTTCTTTGATACTCGGATAAGCATTTGACAGACTAAAAGTCTTCACAGACAGACTCTTTCTGCCTCTATCGGATGGAAGAAATACACTGCAAATTGCACACCGCATATCAAGTGTCATTATCCCACACTGTTTGACACAAAACTTTCCCTGCAGCCTTGGCAAAAAAAGCAAGATATTTAGCATTGACCTATGGACAACTCTAGATATCTGGTATGTTATGTATCTACAACATATGCTTATAAGATAATTTGAAACAAACCTAAAGGTGGAATTCATCTGCCCTAACCAAGGCATCCAACAGCTGGATGACTAAATCTGAACTAGTCACTTTTGGTTCCCTTTGTTATTAATAGAGATAAATAGCTACTGTCAAAAGGCAACTCCACCTGGTCCTATCATCAGCAAGTGAACAGCCCTTCAAGCAGTACCTACTTGTGGTTTCCACTGACAATAAGAGGACCCAAGCTGGGACTGAGATAACTGAATTCAGGAAGGGGAGATATATACCACGAGTGTCTGCAGAACTGTTGATCCATATTGCTAAGATTCAGGGAAGCAAGGTAGCTTTCCTCTTTCTCCATTAGGTATTAAGAAATGGCAAAAGAGACCAGAAAGATCATAGAATCATAGAATAGTTTGGGTTGGAAGGGACCTCAAAGATCATTGAGTTCCAATCCCCCTGCCCTGGGCAGGGACACCTGCCACTAGAACAGGTTGCTCAAAGCCCCATCCAGATGCAGCCACTCACTCCAAAGGTGATGGGGACAAGGATTATGGTGGTCACAGTCTCATCTAGGAGAAAAAGACTCTGCCTTCTAGCAGTCTGAAGGTAGAAAAAAAGACATCTTTACTGTCTAATTCATGATCGGGTCTGCCCTTATGTTAGACTCTCCCATTGGCATTTCAACCAGCTGTCCAATTTCAACCACTTTTAACAGCAAAGCAAAGGTGTCCAGGAAAATGAAGTTTCTAGACAAGTTCTTGGATATGTAAGGAGCTGTGGTGCTTAGACAGAAGTGTTGCATCCTATTGCTGTCCTGCAGAAGGAAGCTGAAGCACTCACTATTTGACAATCGGAGGAGGCGAGGAGCCACAGAGTGCTGGATGATGAGACCGTGATTGCTAGCCGTGGAGGCCGTGCTGCCCCTTGCTCAGCCAGCAGTCTTATAGGGGCTTTAAAAGAAGTTGAAAATTTTGTGCGGGGCAGCAAAGGCAAGGTGGGGCATTACACATCATCAGGAGACACAGGGATCAGGGAGTTGAAGGTAATGTAGAGGTAAAACCTGAGTGGGTAACCATGAGGGACATAAGCTTAAAAATGTGTAGGAAGGCAGGCTTCTTCACTTGTCCTATACAGCCTGTTCATCATGGCTCTGTGGTGAGCACAGGGGAGCCCAAGTTTGACCAATGGCAGGCGGCAACTTTTGTTAGGAGGGCAGAGCAGCAACTTCATGCAGGTGGATCACTCATGCTGACATTCGCGTGCCTGACTGCTGCCCACCTCTGTCTCACAGACCTGCTCAAGCCACTGTTCATCCAAGATCTCTCCTTGGTATGTTGTTTTCTTTCTCAGGCTCTTGAGCTTGTCTCTTTTAAGCACCAGTACTCCAACATAATTTGCGCCTTGTAGGCAGTATGCTGCAGGGGAGCCCCACCTGACCAGCTCCTGCTTCTTGCTGAAGGAACCAGGGGGACACCAACTTCTGGTCCTGCTGCAACCACATTTTCAGGTCAATCTAAAGTCTGAGTATAGTCCACAGGCAATATGTCTTTCTGACTTCTATGGTAGAATGAATAAGCAAATACTTCAGATCTGTTTTTCACAGTCTTCTCCATAGCAGCCTTGTTCCTTAGATGAAGGGAACCTTGCTGTAAAATTGGTGTGCGTGTAAGACACTGAATCACCATTTCCCTGTACTGTGTCTTAACAACACACATTCACAGATATACATTGAAATAAGAGACTCATTTAGGTTACGTGTTTAGGTATTTAAATATCCTTGCAAAATGAATCTGAAGGAATGCACAACAGGGTGACAGAAGAGATGAGTGCCTAAACAGGCTTCTGTGCCACCTGGTCCTACATTGATGTATGTGGGTGTGTAATTCTATTTGTTGGAAATATAATTTACGTAATATTTATTTTGATTATTAAAATGATAGAAAATACTTCCTATGAGAATTCTAGGTACCTCTTGTCTGCACAAAGTATATAGTCGTTATATAAGCATTATGTTGCTTATTACTGTAGACTATCATTACAATACTTTCAGTTCCTCCTACATTCCCAACTACAAAAAGAATTCTGGTAGCCAAGCCCCAGATATAAACCACCCTTTGTCAGTTCAACAATGGAACAAAGTATCATCCTTCCTTGGACTGCATTCTTATACATGCTACTCCCTCTAACTGCTTGCAGCAATAGTGCTTATGTTCATGTCTATTATTATGTCTATATTATATCTACATTTAAAAAGTGTCCTTGCGTGTGTACTCCAGTCATGGTCTTTACAGACACAAGCAGCACAGACACCAAGTAGTGCCTGTTGTGGCAGTACATTTGATGGTATGGAGGGCTGTTACCCACCGTCTCAGAATGCTTGGGGAAGACTACAAAATCCTTCAGATGAAAACAAAAGACTGATTTTGCTGCAGAATTCTGGATGTGTTTCACAACACGCGCACGATGGCGGGATGAAATCCTGGTCCTGTGAAGAAGCAACATGGTGTTTGATGATGCCAAGAGGGCAAACAATTCAGTCCCACTGAATTGCAGGTAATGGTAGTACAATGTTTTTCTGAGGTCAAACACGAGTCTTGTAGGTCATAGAGTGGTGGAATAAAGAAACCTGTGAATTAGGGTTGCAGGTCTGCAATGCATTTCACCGAGATGGAACCAGGGAGGTTGGTAGAACTTCAAGCAGAGGTGCATCTCCATCTCTTCAAAATTACAGCCTGAGTCCTTGAGGGAGGGATTTATCTCACCTGGTTTTATCTATTTAAAAAATAAGTATTTAGTCCAACTAAGTCAGCAGAATACCTTTGGTTATTCACAGAGATAAAAAGTGTTATTGATGCTGACCTGAAGCTGGTCTGAACTGAAAGTCATTTGGGATGGAAACTCTATGTTTGCTGCTGGAAGAGGCTAAACTTAGTTTTCAGGCAACTGCTGTTAAGTGAGATAAACTCCCTCTGAAGGGAACTCAGATCAGATCTGATGGGAGCAGGATACCTGAGATCTTCTGGAAATATTAGCTAATATCTGGGGTCATCTCAGATGTCTAATAATCTTTGAAAACTGAGCTCTGAGCTCCTGTGCTCTCCGCTTTTATTTGTTTCTTTAAAAAGACTGGTTTTATGGGTGAGATTAAGTGACAGTGTGGTTGAGAGAGGCTGAGGATTTATGAACAGCTATGAAAAAGTTATGGGCCATAGTGTTCTTGAGGTGGGGGCAGGCTTCATTTGATGCTTCTACTTTTGTGCTTGTGATCATGTGTAACTTCATTCAGAAGGCCACAAATGAGAGTGTCTGTTTATAAGTCACCAGCCTGTGAGTTCAGTTAACTGCTGATTAACTAGCACTTACTGCCATCATAGCCTTGAAGCTGAAGATCAAAAATTGAAAGCCACTTTCAATTTTTGAAAAATTATTAGTCCAATATCTGCAGTTTTTTCTGTATTAGAAATTAGTAGTGGTGGTAGCAAACCACTGAGCACTACTCAAAAATACCACTGTTTGAGGTAATATTGATAATTGTTGAGTATTTAAAGTATGCTTAGCAATGAACAATACAGATATTGTCACCTAGAGATGAAGCAAAGATAAGAAAACTAAGCTGCACCAGTAAAAAACTTAAGAATCATTTTCAGTAAGTACCATGAGCGGCATATGTACTGTCTCCTGGAGGATGTGATCCAGGAGGCCTTTGTCTTGCACATGGCAGGTCCTTAGCGCAAGCAACTGGAGTATGTGAGCCACTTTCTTGCCCGTGAAAAAAGAGAGACAACCTGGCAGCATAATGACCAGTTGGCCAATAGCCTTAATTTTAAAAGAGAATGTTGGCTAAATTAAAAAACATTGCTATGTCCAGTCTATCTGTTTAAGTTAAGTGTGGTACCAGAGCATTGGTGACATTTCAGCCCACCGTTACGGCGAGGTAAAGATGCTGGTGAACTCTGCCGTCATCCACCCTGGGGAACTCCAGAGGTGTCTGCACGGGAGGCAGAGAGGTGGTACACATATGGTACCTGGTACTGACTTAAGAGGCAAAATAACGTAAACACTGAATATGAGGGAAAAAATGTGCAGCAAAACTTGCATCCTGAGGAACTCGGTCCTAAGTGGATCATTTGTTTATCCCACCAGCCAAACCTGGCTCTGCAGCAAAGCAAGCCAGAGAATGTCTCCTTTATTGTTTCCATGATGCTTATTCATCTACAAGCCATTCCTCTTTTAGATTATTCTATTTTTAAGGCATAATTTCCATCTGTTCTTTGATCTTATACCACATAAGACATTTAGCTAATAACATCATCCATCAAATACCAACTTTCCTTTAGAGTTCAAACACAATCGACACAGGACCCCGTCCATCTGCTGGCCAGTGCCTCTGAACAGATCCAGCTTGTGAACGGCCAGCTATGTCGCCTATTTTTTAATTAACCGGCTAAGATCTGTGCTTCCCGTAACGCTGCAGGACGACTAGGGGGCACTCCAAAGGGAAGTGAGAAACCCTCCTCTGCGGAAGCAGAGAAAAGGGTTTGGTGCATCCAGAGCTGCGATGTGCTTGTTGCAAGTGGGGTTTTCCAGTGGATGGAGTCTGCCTTCAGCCCCTCAGGGAATTAGTTTTTGCATAAAAGATGTGTATTTATATGACAGGTTAGAAGGATAACCATTTTCAAACTTGGCATTCTTCAGAGGAAGGTGGGTAAAGCAGAAAGATAATGTTTGCTTGAAATAAAATAGCTTTGCTTCTGTGAGCAAGCTTCTGGGTTTATTTGAAAGAAACTTCAGAATTTCAGGGCAGGTTATCTGAAGCACTGGAATTGCAGATTTGCAGGCAAGTATTTATACAGAAAATGCTTCTCTGCTTACCCAACTGGAGAGCCAGGGAATGTCAGATGATTTAGGTGACCAATTGTAGTGAAGCAGCACAGCTTGAATCAAGGATATCTGAGATCAATCACAGTTAAAAAAGATCTAAGAAAAACCGGTCAGAAAAAAGGAGATTAATGGATAATCCAGGGAAAAGGTAGTTTTTCTATGGGTATTTTCCAAGTACAAACAGATATCAAATGTTTTAAATCATTGCTTTCAGATTCTTCACTTAGCTCTCTTACCTTGCTTCTCAGCAGTTTGCTTTATCTTGCACACAGTGCATTTGTTTAGGAAGGAATTTGATTCAGGGTTTCTATTCCACTGTCTTGCATATGCCACAGCGTCCGTATCTCCAGATCCGAAACAATAACAACAACAAAAAAAGCAGCTACATTTCCTTCTATTTCCTGGCTTGCCAATAATAAGAAGTCCCCGCAGAGGGGAGCTTGGCTGGTGGTGTTTTGTGATTTCTCAGATAACAAGAGCTTCACATTTCTGTGGAATTCCCATTTGCCAGCGAGCTGCTGCCGCCGCTGCCCTGATTGATATATGACTGCAATGGCACTTTTCCATTTGACATTCCCTCTCTCTCTCTCTCTCTCCCTCTCCCTCTCTCTCTTAAACAACAGCCCTAACTTTTGTGTGTTGCAAATATAAAAGGCAAGCCATGTGACAGAGGGACAGAAGAACAAAAGCATTTGGAAGTAACAGGACCTCTTTTAGCTCTCCAAAGACTTTGAGGGGAGGAAGGAGCAGTGCATTTTTAAAGGTAAGCACACAAATATGAGATTCCTACAGATTTTGAGTATTACGTGGGCTTAAACTGAGCATGTAATCTCTTTATTTGAC
Source organism: Limnodromus scolopaceus (assembly GCA_028565335.1). NCBI lineage: Eukaryota > Metazoa > Chordata > Aves > Charadriiformes > Scolopacidae > Limnodromus > Limnodromus scolopaceus. The sequence goes on from JAOXNO010000001.1 coordinate 119,188,508, forward strand.
AAACACATGTATCATTTTTAAATTAAAATGTGTTGACATGGAATCGACATAGCTCTAGTACCTGTGTCTCCTTCTTATCCTTGTATTTTTAACTGTATCTCCTTGTCTGGAAGGATGCCTGTACGTAGTCAAATAGCTAGCCCAGTGTGCCTCTGAGCCACTTGGTTAAACATCTATTCTTGCGAGCATGCCGGGCTCATGTCTGCAGCTCTGTGCTGGTGCTGGCTGTATGGCTTTGGAGTGAATGGACGTGCTGGACTCTGCCCTGAATTCATCGAGAGAGCGCCGGTATTGCCAGCACCCTCTTTGTCCCATTACAATAGGGTTCTATGAACACAGGCAAGCCTGCTAGTTTAAAGCTGGACTGTTTACTTTTATCACTGCTTATGCATGCTGTTCTCTTGCCAGTCATCTGCTGGAGTGCTTAGCATAATTTGAAACAACAGGCAATATTTATTTCTAGCTTTGTGTGTCATGCTTCACAGGAGCACTCTTAATTTGCACATTATTTTTTACCCAAACTTCTGGGAAGCTTTACTATGGACCGGACGGCACCGGTTATGGAAGAGGGCAGATTGAATATGCACTCTTTATTGGCTGAAACCTATGAGGAAAGCCATGGTGTTTGCCTTTGCTGTAATGCTGAGGAGTATATTTAGTAGGTAGCCGACCCCGTCAGCGTGACACGTAATGCAGCGTGGCTGTGCAGCCGGTAGCTGACACGGGAGGATGCTGCAGGACCCCCGACCGCCTGTTGAAGGAGAGAGGGAGGCTCTCCTCATTTCCTGGCAGATCACTCCGCTGTGTATCAGCGTCAGAGGCACCAGCATAACATGTTCTCTGTGTCTTTGGGACAAAAGAAGAGTTTCACTGTAGGAGCCCAGTGGTAAAGTGTCAGTGTAGTGTAACTGCGAGGCGCGGGAACGGACGCTGCCCCGAGAGAGCCTGGCTGAGGAAGAAAGCCCCGTCTCCCTGCTAGGATTCAGGTGAGTGAATGCATCCTATAAAAGTTCAAATTAATGAGTCCAGCAGCAAAAAATAGAGTAACAAATATGACCAGTGTGAAGAGCAATCTCAGTACTACTGCTGTAGTGTCAGTAAAGCAGGCTCACACAGAGTGTGTGTTGGGGGGGGTAATTTTCTTGTGGCAAACCTGAATTTGCAAGACAGTGTGTGTGGACTAACTCTTGTGGGACTGTCAGGAGATTTCTTATCCTACCTCTCAAGTTCATTTAAATTTCTCCCATAGTCTGTCCATAACACATCTTACTTGTTTCTGCCTGGGACAGATGGCATGACAAGTAACTTGCTAAGGTTTCTGCAGCTCTTTAAAGATGAAAAAATGTTTCCTATATGCTAAATATTACTAACAGTTCCTAAAGCTTAGGTAACTGTGGCTGAGAGGTGAGAACTCTGCATATAGGAAAAGGCCGGGCAAATTATTCTTTGAATTCAGCAGTGGAGACAAATTTACTTCAGTTCCTTTACTGCAAAGTTATTTTCTAAAAGAAGAAACCCAGCTGCCTGGTGGGGTCAATAAATGCAGATGTAATAATCACAGTGCTGGTTTTTTTGTGTCTTCTCAAAAGAACAGCTACATTTTAGGACTTTTTTTGTCATTTAAATTACTGATGATTCTCACTTTTGCTTGGGCTGTGGGACCTTACTCATGTCTGTGAGCAGTTATGCACATGAATATTTCCCTCGACCTAAATAGAACTACTTGGTGAGTAATTACTTACCAGCTTGAATCAAGGGTTCCCAACGTGACTTACATATACATTGACATGCTCTTGCTGGAAGAATGAAATCTTATTTGCCATACTGGTATTATAAGAAGATGCTTTAAGATTTTCCAGTTAAAAGTAAATGTGGAAGGAATAGATGTTTCAAGCTTACAAAATAAAATACAATTTGATTTAGTGAAGGGATATAATCAGGGGCTGCTGCTGATTACTCTAGTTACAAGCTCAGGTCTCCACCTGAAGGTGTCCCATGTAGGTTTCCTGGGTTTGTGCAGCACCTGGTTTTGATCAGATGCATGTACGCTGATGACTCCCCCTTGCAGAGCAGGATACTTATTACAGTCTTGTGCACAGTTTGCAGTAGTGATACCCCAGGTTACTACCTATGCATGGCTGATCTCCACAAAAGCCATCTGCCCCACCGGAACA